>JBAOKB010000093.1:0-600000 GCA_037044905.1 Hortaea werneckii | reverse complement strand
GCTACTGGCACAATATCATACTGTACGTCCGACTCGGCATTTGCACTATTGCCTAGATTACTGATACTTGGATAGGTGCACCGGAAGTTCTACGCAGAGAAAGGCCCGAGGAGCCTTTGGTGACTTCACGACCAAGTCCGATATTTTCAGCTTGGGCATGATTGTTTACTTTATGTGCTTTGGTCGCCTTCCGTACATACATGCAGATGGCATTGATGAAAACAGTGAAGACTTAGATGCCTTGCGGTCAGAAATCACAAAGTGGCAAGGCTTCGACGATGAGGCGAGATCGCGGTCTGACCTCCCGGAAAAGCTTTACAAGTTTTTGAAGCGTCTTTTGAGTGTTGATCCAAACGAGCGACCAAGTACCGGAGACATCCTGGAAAGTATCCGAGGCGGAGGGAATCTGGCTGATGCTACAATGGATGAAGGAAGCCCTCGGATATCCGCCGCGGACACGCCTGCACCTAACAGACTGCAAGCCCATGGACGCAGGCCTTCCGCCCAAATGGGCTGGCCCAGGAGTGTCTTCGCTCTCAAGACGACACTCTGGAGCGGTCACACGGTCCCTGAGTCCGGTAAAGCATGCCTCTGATCGCGAAGGCGAGGGACCCAGTAGACCCATGAGCCCAGTCAGTGGAACAGTAGCGGTTAGACCGCGCAAAATCGACATGCCTGTGCCTGCAGATAGCATGCCGCCTCCTCATCAAAGCCCGCGCCTAATGCTTCCGCCAGCTTCCGACCGAGCCTCAGCGTACGGCTTCCCTCGCAGACTTCAAACGCCAGCAGCTGTTAGTGGTTTCCGAGCCAGCCTGTTTGTTGTCAAGCTTCTGGTACTTTCGCTTCCATGTGCGCCCTATGCAGCAAACGCATGGCTATTGTACCCATTGCTTGGACTGGCTTCGTTGGACATTGGCATTTTGGACTTCAACTTGCGCCGCTCTCTGGCGCTGCTTGCTGTTCATCTAGCGGCCGCGTGGTTTGCATGGCAGCGAGGCGCACTCTGTGATATACCTCTCCTAATAAGGTGGAGTAATGTTTGAATTGCTGCAAGTGTTTAAGCGTGGCGTTCGGAGCTACGACATGAAATCGAATTTGCAAGCAATTGAACCTAATTTGTGCGCTTTTCTCATCAACTTGCCCCTCCATTCATACCGCAATATCTTTGCTCGCGTGCTGCTTGGCTGCCTACACAAGCCTTATCTTTACATGTTGCAAGACTTACCGATTTCGGAAGGTCCTAGCTCGGCGCCGTTGGAATTTTGGCGTCACCTTCGAAGCTCGCTACGCTGATAAGACCGCACGCTCTCAAGGTTTGCTTGTGAAGAACGCGGTCAGAAAAACTCTGACTCGATTGCGTATCTATCAAGCAAATGCATTGGGTGATACCGTCGGTCGCGTCCGCATAGTTGCATGGAGTAGCCAAGCTTTATTTCAAGAAATTGCCTTTCGAGCGGTGAATCTTGGTAGGCATATAAGCATTCATCGCTGCTAGGCCTGTAGTACTTTTGCATTCGCTACCCATTTCTCTCTTTAGCGACGCGCTGACTTGGTCGAGTCTTGAAGATGCGCGCTACGTCCGCCTTTCTTATCGCCGCAGGATGGTTCCTGCAGAGCGCGTGTGCAGCTCTTGTTCCGGCTAGAGTTGAGGAACGGTCATTAGAATGTGTCGTCAAGCCCAAGATCTTCATCATCAGCATGGTATGTTGTAGCCGAAGTCTGAGGCCTCGAACAAGCCAAATCGATTGCTGACGATGGTGCTGTGGCAGTTCGATCCAGAGGCGACTGTCTGGTGGGGTATCGATGAATTCGACATTCTGGTGAGCTCCTAGTCAAAGTGATCCGAATGACATTGGAATTGATCTCCTAACTTGGGCGCCTCAGGCCATGAACATCACCGTTCCAGGCTTCTCGCCGCTGTTTCCCGAAGCTCACTGCACAGCTGATGGCGAGATCTGCCAGATCGTCATTGGCGAGAGCGAGATCAACGCCGCTACCAGCATCATGGCTCTGGCGTATTCGTCCCGCTTCGACCTCACCTCGACTTACTTGTCGCAGGCATTGCGGGTGTCAACCCCGAGGTGGCAACCATCTGCTCGGTGACCTTCGCCCGTTATGCCGTGCAGGTGGCGCTACAGTATGAGTTCTCACAACTTGAAATCCCATCCAACTTCTCGACGGGGTATGTCCCACTCGGCGCGACGACGCCAGACGAGTATCCCGAGAACATCTACGGTACAGAGGTGTTCGAAGTCAACCAGAATCTGCAGAAAATCGCGGCTGGGTTCGCGCGGAAGGCGACACTGAATGACAGTGACGATGCAATTCTTTACCGTGCCAATTACGCAGCCAACGAAGCATACGCCGCCGGTGCTGCCCCCTCTGGTCCGTCTGTAGTGGAGTGTGATACTGCGACTTCTGATGTCTATTTCTCCGGCACTCAGCTTTCTGAAGCCTTCAGCAACTACACCACTTTGATGACCAATGGCACGGGCAATTACTGCACCACTGCCCAGGAAGACAATGCTACTCTGGAAGCCCTTATGCGTGCTGCTGTCAACAAGCTTGTTGACTTTTCCCGTATCATCATCATGCGGACAGCTTCGGATTTTGATCGCCCCTATCCAGGAGAAGCTGCCACTACGAATCTCTTTTGGGCTGAGCAAGGTGCTTTTGGACCCGCCATCCAGAACATATACCTGGCTGGCATTAAGGTTGTAGAAGGTATCCTGGATAACTGGAATACTACCTTCGCAGGCGGTGTCAACGCTTCCAACTACATTGGCAAGTCACCTTTCATAAATTTGGCTCTGTGCTAATGGCGTGCGCAGGCGATATCTTCGACACGCTTGGCTATGGGTCTCCTGACTTCGGACCCTATACCTACAACAACAACCAATTGAAGAGAAGTGTGAGCCCAATGAAACGCAGCGTGAGAGGAAAGAAGCACATGCCCGTTCGCGTTCATGCGTAGGAATTGGCAGCTCTTTCCGGCCACCGCGCTGCGCTTGTAAAGGATCAAGGGCGGGGCACAGGCTGTGTGGCCGGCTGTGTAAACAACAGCAATGACAACAAACAGTGCAGGAGACGGAAATCATTCATCCGCACAGGCCTTGGGTAGACATCTGAATCGCCTAGGTAGTACCCCATTGGCCGAACTCATAAGCGCTGAGTCCTGGCGTCGAATTTTCTGAGAGCGAATCGACTCGTACAACCTGTTTTCACGCATAGCCCCTGTCATTAAATCTTTCATAAACCAACCCCTTAGCAGCCACGGGGATGGCTCCGTCGCGAGACCGACAACGACGGCCGCGGAGTTAGAGTGTGGCGCTGCGGGCAGTGTTTGGCAGGAGGAGTTTGTGGCAGCTTGGCAGACGTCAGGCGGATCTCGGAAAGGAATGTAAGGGCATATCCATGGCTTTAGACGTGCGCCAAAGGATCTTGATCGTCGTGCTATGTCTGTATTTTTAGTGCCGAATCCTACCTGCGATGGAGTGCTGCGCCATCAACGTGGACTTTGAGGTATGCTGCGCCGTCTGTGCGAACAGAATGGATGCGAAACCATATCCACATATGTAGGATGGACTATTGTAGGATGGTAGGCAGATTAATGACGAATGCCGCGAAGGAAGCGGCAGTGTGACACGGGACGACCGTTGCCGAGCAGCTGGGGCGAAGTTTGAGATCCAAGCCATGGACAGCAAACTTTCCTCAGCGTCATTCCGGAGCTGCCGTGCAATACTCAAATATCGTATAGTCCTCGTATTACAGCAGGTAGGAGTTGTTATTCGAGCCTTTCGACTTCATTCCTCTCTTTGTATTACTTTGACAGACCAGGGCATTGAACAGCATGAGATACAACAATTGCTCACGAGCGCAGCTTCGGCAGCTCTGTGGTCGACCTCAGACGGTAAATACTCATGGCGCGTAATCAACCGATGCCCTCGCTAACAGCGATATAGCACGCGTGGTTACACCTAACATTGACAAGTTTGGCGTCAAGCCAGACAGCACACTAGCGAACCGCGCTCTCCCTGCAAACGCACCGCACGGATATGTCCCTCAAGTATCAGACTGTCCCTCAGATACCCCAAGGGTAAGAGTGGCAGACAGCCTATCCCAGCAAGAGCAGGAATGGTTGCAGGTGCGCAGAAATAACACCATAGAGCCTATGCGCGATTTGCTTGGACGATTGAATATTACTGGGTTGGATACCGACGAGTTCATCAACAACAACCAGAACAATGCATCTGCGTTACCGAATATTGGTATTGCGTTGTCTGGTGGAGGCTACCGTGCCATGTTGAATGGCGCAGGTGTGGTGGAAGCTTTCGACAGCAGAACGCCCAACTCAACAGGAGCCGGACAGCTGGGTGGGCTTCTCCAGTCGTCCACCTATCTTGCAGGCTTGTCCGGTGGTAACTGGATGGTCGGGTCCATGTACACCAACAACTTCACCACCATAAGCGAAATTGTCAGCCAGAATACCCCGGCGGAGGACTCTGGATCATTGTGGCAACTCGGTAACTCCATCTTCGAGGGCCCGGAGAGCGATGGGATTCAGCTTTTTGACAGTGTCGGCTACTATGCTTCGCTTGTCGACACAGTGGGTAACAAAGATGATGCGGGATTTATGGTTACCATTACCGATTACTGGGGGCGTGCGCTGTCCTACCAGCTTGTGAACGCCACGAATGGCGGTCCCGAGTATACCTTCAGTTCCATTGCGAGGCAAGATTGGTTCACCAACGGCGAAGCGCCGCTGCCCATGCTGGTTGCAGATGGTAGAAGACCCGGAGAGACCCTAGTTGCGACGAACACAACGGTCTTCACATTCACTCCGTGGGAACTTGGAAGCCACGACCCAACTGTGTACGGCTTCGCTCCTCTTCGTTATGTTGGCACGAACTTCACCGGCGGCTCTCCAGTGGATGACAGCCAGTGTGTCGAGGGTTATGACAACGTTGGATTCGTGATGGGTACCAGCAGTTCTTTATTCAACATGGCCCTCACGCAAGTGAACCAGACGGGCACTACAGGTCTCTTCACCAGCGCCCTGCAAGACGCTCTTGTCAGTGTACTGGAAACCATCGGAGAGAACGACTACGACATCGCGTACTGGGTGAACCCGTTCTACCACTTCCGCAACGACACAAACCCTTATGCATCCTCAGAGCAGTTGACCCTCGTAGATGGCGGTGAGGACCTGCAAAACATTCCGTTGAACCCTCCTCATCCAGCCAGAAAGAGAGGTCGATGTGATCTTTGCTGTGGACAGCTTCCGCAGACACGAACGAGACTTGGCCAACGCAAGACTCTGCCGCGAACTGGCCTGACGGATCCTCGCTTATGGAGACATATCGGCGTCAGCAGACATCGATTGGTAACAACACGGCTTTCCCATCCATTCCGGGCGTCGACACTTTCTTCAACCTCGGGCTCAACACCAAGCCTACCTTCTTCGGATGCGATGCATCCAACCTTACCGGCTCAGCTCCTCTGATTGTGTACATGCCTAACGCGCCGTATATCTACACGAGCAACGTGTCGACTTTCGATCTTTCCTACAACGATACGGAGCGTAACGCTATCATTTTGAACGGCTACAATGGCGCAACGCAGGGCAACGGCACCTTGGACGAGCAGTGGCCGACATGTGTGGGTTGTGCAATCATGAGCCGAAGCTTGAACAGGACTGGAACTCCGGTTCCGGACGTGTGCACCCAGTGCTTTGAGCGATACTGTTGGAACGGTACCACGGACTCGAGCGACCCCCAGACATATGCGCCGGAGATCAAGCTATCTGAGATCAGTGTTACGAGCGGGGCAAATAAGCTTCCAGAGAGCGTAATGATGCTGGCTGTTAGCTTGGCTGCCGGCTTGTATATGGTTATGTAGAATCTGACTTGGATATCGGGAGGGAGTTAAGTTCTTGCATATGTGATTTCTTTGGTGCAGTGGGAGCAGGCAGGGCAATAATGATACCCGCGCATTTAGTGTCGAATTTAATGAACATGTTCCCCTTTGCGCTTATGGCTGTGCACACTTGCTCGCGTTGTCCCCTTGCATGTCATGTTGGACAAGCCATGCGCGTGTTCTCGAGCGAATCGGCATTCTCGGGATGCGCATGCTGCATCCGGATGTGACAGCCCCACGTGGCGACCACGCTTGAGCTTACTATGGACCATCCATGTCCTCCTGCTATATTTCTTCATCTTACCATTTCCATTGTCGTCTACTCATGTGTCTCATAGACAGGGCCCTCAATTCCATCCGCATTTTTCTTGTCTCACTTGACTTTTCGTAGCGACCACGCGCTCATGACCTTCGTCTGTCCCTTGTCCGTGCTTGCCGAACATGGAGTTCCCCGCACCAATCCTCCACCGGAAAGACGAGCAGTTGGCTCCGACTCTCCATGTCGAACGGCACAGTTGACGACTTTCCGCCCTCTCGCCTTCCACTCCTCCATCTGTATTCACTGCTAGCACATAATAGACTTACACCCTCCCTTACCTTCAGCGGCACGCGTAATCAGCTCACTCCCAAGGAAACCCACCGGAGACAGTCAGCATGCGTCCTAGCTAAGCGAGGTCCACTCACACGTCGCCTTGCTATCAGTTCCGGATTCACGACAGGAAGGCAGGCAGACAGGCACTCGCGCGTATCCAGAAGCTGTGCGGTAAGCCGCCGTCGCCGCCGACATCATGTTCGTCCTGCCACCGGTGAGTACCTCCTAGCCTCAGGCCATGCATCCTCCCTTATCGCATCCTTCTGTCTCTTCCCGAAGGTTGCATGGTCACATGGCGCAGGCTTCAAGCTGACCTTTTCTCTGCCCCCGCGCTATCCCAATGGCAACCTATACACAGGTATGCCGGGCGGCGGCCTGCTGGAGACGAACAACACCCTGGAGCATCCAACGGGCCCTGACTACCAGCTTGTCGTCGGCGAGGGTACCTACCTACTTCGAGATGACCTGCACCTCGCGACCCCGCCTCCACATCCAAGCGATGCGCCGCAACCGAATAACAACCCACTCGCGACAACGATAGGCCCACCTACGGCTGGGACGAAGTTGAGCTTGGCTGTAATTGCGCCGAGGAGATCGCCGGCGAGGAACCTCTATCGCCCAACCACAGCGCAAAGTGGAAGGAGTGGCATGCCGCCTAGCATTCAGGAGGAATCAGCAAAGAGCGATTCAGGGAGTACGGCGAACGGTTATGGATCAACGTCGAACCGGAGCATTCACTCGTCCGCATTCGGAGATGGTAATCCGGCGCTTCAGGCTGCACCAGTCAAGGGCAAGAAGGGAGATCAGAGGGTCAAACCGAAGAACAACATTGTTAAGAGCAATTCCTCCTTTGTATCGAGGGTGATACCGCACGAGTCATTACAGAAGCGGCTGAATGAACGATCGCCAGAGGGCATGCTAGCCTTCGCCAACGTCAATCGTGCACTAATGTGGTTAGACCTTTCATCCGAAAACCAAAAGACCGAGAACATGACTAAAGTCCTTTTCACGAAGGCTCATGCGCTATGCCATGATATCCACGAGTACACCAAATCTCAAACGCATATGGACGTCGTAATAGGCTTCAATAGCGGCGACATCATTTGGTATGAGTGCATGTCGCAAAAGTATGCTCGCTTGAACAAGAACGGCATCATCAACGCTACGGCCGTCTCGCAGATACTGTGGGTCCCGAACAAGGAGAACTTCTTTCTCGCGGCGCACATGGATGGCAGTATCATAGCGTATGACAAGGACAAGGAAGATGCAGATTTCGTATCCGAAGAGGATATGACCAATGGTCATGTCGATGGCGCCGTGAAGCCAGGGATCAAATTCTCGATACGCAAGTCCATTCAATCGCGGAATCAAAAGTCGAATCCGATCGCGTGGTGGAAGGTGTCGAATATGAAAGTCAACAACATGGCATTCTCGCCAGATGGCCTTCTTTTGGCAATCGTGTGCGATGATGGCACACTGACCATCATGGACTATATCCACGAGCGTGTCTTGGATGTGTTCCGATCTTACTACGGCGCAATCCTTTGCGTCACCTGGTCACCAGATGGCCGTTATGTATTGACGGGTGGCCAGGATGATCTAGTAAGCATTTGGAGCATTGGCGACTCCGCTTTGGTGGCGAGATGTGTGGGCCATGAGAGCTGGATTACGGATGTCAAGTTCGACCCGTGGCGATGCGATGAGCGGAATTACCGGTTTGGGTCTGTAGGTGAGGACTGCAGGCTGTTGTTGTGGGACTTCAGTGTCGGGATGCTTGGTCGACCAAAGGCGATGTCCGCCCGCAACAGAGGGACTAGTGTGTCCTCTAGTGTCCCTCTTGATAGGAAGATTTCGAACATGTCTGCCACAGGCGTCAGTCGGTTGAGGAGCAATTCTAGCATGACCACCCAGCCGGACGGCGTGTCAGCTGCAGATGGCGTGGAACAGGAAGCAGGGCCGTCTGTGCATCCTGTGGACCCTCGGTCAAGCACAGCAGTGTTGCCGCCAGTCATGAACAAGCAGGTGGACAAGCATCCGCTGAGCTGGGTTGGATTTGAAGAGCGGTGTATCATCACCAGCTGCAAAGATGGTAAGTCTACAGTTATGGTCTTGTTTGAGCTCTATTGGAGTCGATATCGACGTGGGGAAGCCGCGTGGCTCCTCGGAAGGCATTGTTCGTAAGAAGAAACGCTTGCGAATCTCCAGAGACGGTCGTTAACTGGATTGAACTGCATCGCATGCAATACGAAGAGTTGACAACGCTGACATTCACGTGCTTTAGGCCACATTCGGGAGTGGGACCGACCGAAAGAGGGCGGAAGCAATGATACTAGTTGATGAGTCCACCTATACAATACTGGTGGATATGGTGTGGATAACGGGAATGCATATGCAGGTGATTGACGGTCTACCTACGGTGATCGCCTCATCTGTTTTGTCTGCAAGAGGCAAATTTTGCGGGCTGGAACACACATCTGGTAGTAGTGGTCGTTGCAGTTACCACTTTTGTCATTTGATAAGAGCGCAAAGGTGCCGCCCAACATGTCGCCGTGCGCAGCTCATTTTGTTTTCACAGTCTCTACTCGGTTCCCAACCCGAAGTCGTCCGACACTGATTGAAGTTTGAGATTTTCTTCAGGACGGCTCGCCCCGGGGCGGCGCCATACCGGTTGTCGCGTCGGGATCGACCTTGACTGCAGCCGACAGCAAGGATGATCGTATCTCGAGTGGCGTCAGTTGCAATGAGTGGTTTGGGTCATCCGGACCGCGTCAAGGCAGAGGGCTGATACGTTGCCGATAGCGGCGCCTTTGGGCTGTGAGTCTGTGACTTCTACTGCCTCATCATCCGTGAACGTTCATGTGAAAGAGAGACGGATGCGGCGTCGTCAACGATGCTGTAATACATGAGCAGGGCGGGCCTACTGCGGCGCCGCTTGTCCCATGGTTTTAATCTCTCCGTTCGTGTGATAGCCATAATCGCTCATGATCGGCCCTTATCGAGCTCATCCAAACAGTGCCTGGTCGTGCCGAAGCCGTGCCTACCGTCGGACCCTCCGAGATGTTTTCGCAGGCCAACCAGCCGCTGTAGACGGCTGTGCTAGAGCGATAGCAGTTTGATCCGGGTGTACGTCACCGCGGAGCTTGTGAGTCTAGAAGAGTTCAATGTTGCTGAGGCTCTGCGGGCCTTTTTCGCAGCTACAGCAGCATTTGGAAGGGCAGCCTCAGACCGGGCCGAGCGACTGCATGTGTGAGGCGTTTGACTACTGCCTTGTCCACCATTGTGCCTGCTTGCTCGCATGACAAACAAGCTGCTCACTACTGTGTCGTGGCTTTGTGTTGCACCTCTTCTCACTACCAAAGCTAACATCTGACCTGCGTCTGCACTAAAAGTCGCCCGTCGCCCTGCGATCGAGATACAGTATCTCGGGCCCTTGATCCGTTTTGATCTAAGCTTGTTGGCTTGGTCTGACGTGGGGTTGTTCTGTAGCAGCATCCACGGCCTCTTTATTCTTCCTGCAATACATCACACGACAGGCACGACTACAACGCTGGAGCCACTTCGCACGCCATGGTAGCCACGCCGCGATCCTATGCAAGTGGCCGATCAAAGCCCACCCTCGAGATCATACCGGATACACGATTCATAGTCTTCAATGGCGGCGAACATGAGGCGCAGAACATTAAGCTGACCGGCAGGGTGCGCTTCAACGCGCCCGAAGCAATGAGTATCCTGAAGCCCAAGGTGCGGCTAGAGGGCAAGCGCAAGATCAGCTGGTGGTTCATGGGCGGCATTTCGGCCGGCGAGGTGGTGGACAAGAGGGTCTTTTGGAATCAAGAGCACAAGATGGGCATAGAAAGCACGCACAAGGTCAAGGCGGGGCCCATAGAATGGCCATTTGAGTTCGACCTCAGTCCATCTATGCCTGAAAGCGTCGAAGGTCTCCGAGAGACTTATATCGTGTACCATCTGCACGCAAGCGTCTCCAGGCCAGGTTGGAATGCGAAAGACATTGTCGCGCAAGAGCACATACGGATTGTCAGGACACTGGGACAGGATTCAATGGAGATGACAAGGTCACGGGTCAATGCGGACATCTGGGCCAACAAGATCTCTTACAGCATATCGATACCAACGGATGCGATAGTGTTTGGCACTTCAATAACGGCAGACGTTGAATTGTCACCTATCAAGAAGGGACTGCGTTTGGGGAAGATCGAGTTGCGACTCATGGAGACAGTGGTGAAACGAATACAAGCGAGCGAGGTACCCGACATCAGAGGCGACAAAACCAAATCTGAGGAAAGCGAAGTGGCGAAGACAGACATGGAGTTTCCCGAGAACTCAAGGGTCATGTATGATGATGAGACGGCCGACAATCCCACCATGGCAGACGAGATGTACAAGTTCAAGGCGACACTACCACTCCCGAAGTCGCTGAATGTCTGCCGGCAAGATGTTGACTCACATCAGATCAACGTCACTCACAGATTCAAGCTCATGGTCAATATCCATAACCCAGAAGGTCACATCTCACAGCTTGTCTGTAGATTACCTGTCAAGATATTCATCTCGCCCAACCTGCCAGTGGACGAGCGAAATGAGGTGACAGGTACTTTCACTCCGCAACAAGATGCCGAGATCAACAGCAATGAGACGACGCTCGTGGCACCACCAGAGTACGGGAGACATCAGCTCGACCAGATCTTCAGCGATATTGACCCAGCCGGATATATGAGCCGAGCGGGGAGTGCACCAGGCACGCCTTATGGTTTCTATGCACAGAGTCGACGCGGCTCCCACGAGAACTTGGCTTCGCTGAACGGGCTTGCAAATGGCGACGATGGCAGCAACGCGAGAGGGACCTCATCGCCAACACATCACGGTAGTGCCGCCCCACACATTCTGCACTCACGTCTTGCCGACCTTCAAGATCGCGGCCACAACAATCTTGGCACGCATACCCCAACAGTACGATTTGCCGGCCACAGTCCATCTGGTGGCTCGTCTCCAGCACCAGGCATGGTTGATGATCACTCACCCGAACGGACCCATCGATCCACACCAGGGCACGGCTCTGAGCCGGGCTCATACTTTCCATCTGCTGGACCATCACCCCATGGCAGTGCGCCACTGTCCCGAAGAACATCAGACGAGCAACATACTGACGATGTCAATCAACGTGATTACGACATGAGCAGCTTATCTCGCGTACCATCGTACGGTGCAGCTTTACGCGCTCCAGGAACAGCAACACCGTATACTGAAGGCCCTCCGAGCTATGTAGAAGCTACAAGCCGTCCGCCCAGTCCAGGTCTACAGCGACCCGGTCAAGCTCATCTACGAAGCGGGACGAGCAGCCCCAACAGCAATAGCAGTCAGCAGACTATATCTGGAGCCTTTGCTAGCTTGTCAATGACTGCCGCGCCGCCTAGAGCGGCGCATCGGGATAGCATAACCGACTCAGGGACCGAAGAGGCTAGAATACGGATGCTTAGAGCAGCGAGGACATAGAAGGGATTGGAACGAGCACAGGGACCCTAGGACTTTACAGAATATGTAACAGTTCTAGCCCCGTTCGCGTTCAAGAAGTCGGGGAGGCTAAGTTAGGCGCAAGGGTTTTGGGAGACATCGCATACTGGGTTTGAAGGAGGATAAACGGCGTTTCGAGAGCCAGAACTCACGTTGATCATGGGCAGCTTGGCGTTGGGCGAATCGCCAAAGCGATCTGACACTTTGGACGAGAGCAAGGGTTTTAGGGGGAGGCGGCGTTTGCCAAACAGTCGTTTACCGGATATGCGAATCCAATGGAATGCCACAGTTTCGTTTGCATCATTGTACGTCTTCCTCTAGCATTTTGATAGCTTCAGCTGTCGTCGGCGTCTCACCGAAAGCGAATCCGAACCCTCTCAGTCCAGCCTGGTGCTGCGTCTTGTTGGCGCTACCACATGCGTCGGAGACAAGCCAGGTTTCGTATCCCCGATTGAAAGCGCTGCGGGCTGTGGTGTCGCAACAGCAGTCTGTCATTACGCCGCAGACGACCACACGTTCGATTTCTCGATCTTTCAAGATCGATGCAAGATCCGTGTTGATGAAGGCGTCGTATGTGCTCTTCTGGACCTTTGGATATTGCTCCGCGAGTGTTTTGAGCTCGGGTATAAGCTCCCAGTCTGAGCTGCCTCGGGCTATCGATCCATCGGGACCCCTACATTTTATTAAACCAGTCAAAGCGTGCTCACGTTCTTGAGACATGGTTGAACGGGAGGTCATGTTTACCATTTACGAACAAGCTGGTTCTTGTAAGGTGGTGTCAGCTCTTCTTTTGTATGGCCATGCTGAGTATATATGATTGACAAAGACGTCGCTTCGAAATGATTGTGAAGTCTTTTGATATCGGGCACCGCTACTGAAGCGATCATAGACTCGAAAACGCTCTACGTAGCGTCAGTTCCGCGGCAAGGATTAGAAATTGACTTGAAGTCTGTAGCGTAGAGTAGTGGAAATCGCTTACCTGGCAGTCGATTACAAGCAAGGCGGTTCTGGTGGACATTTCTAACAACAGTGCGAATTTTTGATGCTTTAGCTGCGGTCTTGTCTATTTTCGAACGAGTTGTCATGTTTCAATTTCTCATGTCAATTCAACCAAAGCATTGCAAGCTTGATATGCTTCGTCTGCAACGCCACTCCGCGTCTCTGAGACACCAACAACAACAGTGGCGTTGTGGCTTCGCTGTACGTCACAGTTGCGCATGAGACAACTCGCAGCTCCCGTCGACCGAGGACTTTTGCACGTATCATCACTTGGCTCCGAAGAATATAACCTGTTGCATCTTCAGTCCATAAGCACAAGTGTCACGCAGACGGCCAACAAATCAAGTATGTGTTCATTTCTAATCCGTCGGATTTCGACCTGACAAGAAAGCGAGCAGCGCCACAGCCTCGTTTATAGCTCTCCACTTCCGCTGCCAGCCATGCAATTATTCCTCCGAACAATTCCATCCCGGGCATTGCAAGCACCATACGTCCAGCGTCCAGCATCACGAGCGTTCAGCTGTGCGCCGCAGCTGCGATTGAAGGAAGACAAGGAGCAAAGCCCCGAGCAGGTTGAGAAGGCAAAGCAGGAGCAGATGAAGGGCAACAAGAACGCCCGGGACGAACTCACGTCTAGCTCAGAGGCTGCCGTCCACGCAGACAAGGAGCTGCCAGCAGACAAGAACTCGGACATCCAAGAGATGCAGAAGCAGACGGCTAACAAGAGCCAACAAGAGAAGAACGGACAGTAGACCTGTCGATGAGACGCAGTGCCTATAATTGTACATAGTCCTGTACGACTAGACCTCTCGAAACGGACGTGAATGACGCGTTCCTTTCACTACAAGCTGGAAGCTTCTTGTAAAACCCATCTTACCAATGTCGCTCAGCTGGCGGCCTCATAAGTAAAGAGGCGAGATGAGCGCAGAACTTCGCGCTAACTTTTGGTGCATGTTTCCACATATGGCACTTGACTCCTTGACTATCGCAGGGAAGCATTCGAATCAACTTGGTTGTCTTCAAATCGTACAGCTTTGACCTATTCACAGCTTAGACCGTCCAACAACGAAAAGATGAAAGTATTTACAAGACGTAATCAATACAATGAATATTGCCGGCGAATTGAAAGCCACTGAAGATCTCATTGATGTCATGACAGTTTTTACGAAGATGGGCTATTTCACTACTTGGGCGGAAAATGTCCATATCCCACCGCAACTTCGTGTGCTGACGTATCTCTCGTTACTTTTCTTGAGGCCGGTTTTGCAGCTAGGGCCTCGAAAGACGTTCTGAGGGTCAAAGTCGCTGCCAAATGCTTTCTTGCAAGATCTTAAAGATTCAAAGACCTCGTCGACGCCGATACGTCCAGCGCGGCGATTCTTCCTGGCAAGGTCTTCGCTCCTGTTGAGCTCATTGGTCTTTTTTCCCACAGGATACGAAATAGAATGGATCCCGGCAAAAGCCCTTCTCTACAATTCAAGTTACAACTCAAAAGTCTAGCGCCGTCTTGATCGCATCGTAGACTCGCGCGACATCCGGGATATTGAACTTTTCATATGCCAGCCCAGGATGGGTACTCCAACCAGCCACGCGCTGAACAGGTGCTTCTAGGCGTAAGAAGCAACCTTCCTGTACCGTTGCTGCGACTTCTGCACCGACACCGGCATTGACCATACTCTCGTGCACGACAATACATCTTCCAGTCTTCCGAACGGATTCCATCACAGCTTGACGATCCCAAGGATATATCGTCCGGAGGTCAATGAGCTCGACAGAGCACTTAAAGTCCTTCTCTGCTGCAGCAAGGGCGGATTGACACGTGTATAATGGCGTGCCATAGCTTACGATCGTGACGTCTTTCCCTTCTTTCAACGTTTCCGCTTTGCTCAAAGGCAGCGTGTATGGTTCGGCCGGCACATGCTCTACGGCCGCGCGGTACAAGATCTTCGGTTCCAGGAACACAACCGGATCGTTGCACGCGATGGCGCTTAGCAACAAGCCTTTGGCTTGCGATGGCGATCTTGGGATCACTACCCGCAAGCCAGGAATATGCGAGAATAGTGCTTCGGGCGACTGCGAGTGATAGAGTCCACCGTGCCCGACACCTCCACTTGGCATCCTCACCACTAGCCCACCACAGCTCATGGAATCAGCTGTAGAGCCAGCCCTGTACCTCGCCTTCGCCGCCTCATTGACCAGCTGGTCAAAAGCTGGGTAAACGTAATCCGCGAACTGGATTTCAGCAATAGGTCGCATGCCTTCCATCGCCGCTCCGATAGCGAATCCGGCTATACCTTGCTCACTGAGCGGCGTGTTAAAGACTCGGTCTTCCCCAAATTCGGTGGCAAGGTTCATAGAGCACCGGAAGACGCCACCGAACGCTACATCCTCTCCAAACAGGAGGACGCGAGGATCCGATCGTAGGGCGTGGGATAGAGCGGTGTTGATAGACTGAAAGAGATTGATACGGCTGGTCGTTCCATTGCGGGCATCTTGAGGTAACTCTGGATTCGCCAGTGCGCTCTTAGATGTGTGGTGCAATAATGGTGTTGCTGCGTAGTCTGTTGGAATGTTAAGCCGAGCTTTTGGTGGATGTGTCGCGTACTGCCTTTGTACTACGTGTGCGACCTTGAAGCCACCGACGTGGCGTGACAGAGGACGTATCATTGCATACGTAGAAACATGTGTGGAAGAAATACATTCGTGTCGTACAGTGATCCCCAAAGAGTAGTCAATGGTGAAGTCCATCGGCATCGGTTAAAGTCGGCTACTGGCGGCATGAACTTTGTTTACGACAGGTAATGCGGGGTGGCCGTCATGTCAAGGAAGACTTGGGGTGCGTTCTTGCTTCTCAGCCAGCCCGTCCAAGAAATATAACTCTGATAGCTATCTAGGTGAATATCGTACATTGGCTCAAAGGAGCCCAGGTATGCTTTGCATGTCATTGTAATCGTATACTTTGTCCGCCACAAATCTCGAATAAAGAGGTACCTGCTATACAGGCAATCCACTCACACTACTCACAATAGCTGAATGGCGCTTAGGCAAGCAGCTTTTGAATATCTGCCATCCTTCCTTCCTTCTTCCTTGCCTTCTTGCCCTCCTCTGCAAAGGCCAACTGCATTAGCTTCCTCTTCTCGCTCTGGACGACTAAAGTCTTTTCCTCGATGCTGTCTTCCATGACCAACCTCCATACCCTGGTCTCTCGCTTCTGTCCTAGCCGGTGGACACGATCAACTGCCTGGTCTTCTATCGCCGGGGCCCACCATGTATCGCTAAGGATGATCTGGTTGGCAGCGGTCAGGTTGAGCCCGACAGCACAGACACCGAGCGAGGCGAGCATAATGGTGCAAGACGGATCTGTTTCGAGTGCCTGTAGGGAAGCATCGCGGCGTGGAGCTGACATCGTGCCATCCAAGCGGCAATATTGAAATCCCTCGCGGTCAAGCCTAGATTGGACTATGTCTAGGAATCTAGTCCATTGGCTGAAGATGACCGTCTTCTCGCCTTTGCCATTGTTTTTGGTGGCCGAAAGGATCTTCATCATGGCTTCCAGCTTGCTACTGCTTTGAGTGAGATCGAGATCGTCGTCGTGATTCTCATCCCCTCCCTCGTTTTGAGGGCCGACGAGAGTACTTTCAACGTCTTGGAGCTCATTGCGACACAGAGGGCATTTATGCTGTGTTTCAATGACTTTTGAAATGCAATCAAAACCGAAGCTGTGCCCGCAGACAGTAATGACCGGACCATGCAAGGCTTCTAGGCAGATCGCGCATTCCTCATGGCTCTCGATCTGCAGTTGAAGCATTTTCTGCAGTGCCTCCTTGTTCTCACGAGTCAGCTGCACAGTGCCGGACTTTTCTAATGCTTCCATGAGAGCTGTGACACGTTGTCCACAAAGTTGCCAATGGTTGCAGCACTGCCTCATCCGCAGCAATACCTCCAGCAGATGGGCGTAGACCTGGGTTTTGCTTTGTTTGCCAGGCTTTCCACTCATGACCTTGCTTGCAACGCCAGTGGCCTCCGCATGTAAAGCGTTGTAACGCTCTCTCTCTTTGTCAGTGAAGGGAACGCGATGCACATATTCGTCCAGTTGAGGCAGGCGTAGATCAATGAAAGCCATCTCCTTCCTCCTTCGTAATGTAAAAGCCGTCATCACTGCCTGCAGCAGATATGTCGCTGATGGGTCTCCAGCTTTGAGTGGGCGGATGAGAACTGAGTTGAAGATCTCTAGTTGATTCAGGCCACCCGTGATGCCGATGAAGCGGAGAAGGGAGTATAGATCCTTCAGGCTGTTGATGATCGGGGTTCCCGTCAAGACCCATCGTGAGCGTGACATCAAAGAGGTGACAGCTGCGGCACCTTTGGAAGCCGGATTACGGACAGCGTGGCCCTCATCGAGAATCACGCGTCTCCAGTCCATGCTGTAAAGTCCATTTGCTCTAAGCTTCTTCTCCGGTTGCTTCGGCGCACCTTTGGCACGTGGCATGTAGTCCATTGCGAGCGTCTGATACGTCGTGACGACTACGTCGTACTGCGCGAAGTCTTCGGCCTTCATGCTGACACGCCCATTACCATGGTATATGTAGACTTTGAGGGCCATGTTTTCATGCACATGGTGTGCGATCTGCCCACTCCAGTTGCTCATTACAGAAAGTGGCGAGACAATGAGCGTAGAGCCACGGCCAAACTTCTCTGCATCTGCGATGATAAGCGAAATCATCTCTAGAGTCTTTCCTAGCCCCATGTCGTCCGCCAAGATGCCGCCACTGGCCAGCTGGGGAGCCTCTTTGGTGGAATAATTGGTGGCAATGTTGGTGAAAGCATCTACAGATTCGTGCCTCTTCCACAGCTGGATCGTATCCTTTGAGCCTGGCGCCGGTGGTTGCGGACTTTCCTGATCCAAGAGCCATTGCAGAGCCTGCAGCTGAAACGGCAGCATTTCTGTTTTGATGCTGGCAGGTTTGGGCGCAAGGGGCATATTCTTGAGTGCTTCTTCTTGCAAGCCGTATTGGTCGGTCGTGTTGCTGACCTGGCGTGGATTAAAGCGTTGAGATGCTTCGACAAGGTCGCTCATAACAGGCTCACTCTCAGAGTTGGGCATTGTCTGATTCGCAAACTCAGAGTCCTGACTGTTTGGTATCGCGCCACCTTTGCCAGCACCAGCAGCTGCTTTCCGAGCTTCTGCCAGCTTCCTCTTCTCTTCTTGCTCTCGCTTCTTGCGCGCTTGCTCCATTTCCTTTTGGCGCTGCTTTTCACGTCTCTCGGCGTCAATTAATGCCTTTGTAGGCAGCTTGTCGGCCTTCATCTTATCTACCAGCTGCTTGCCCGCCTGAGAATGCGGGTCGGGGCCGAGTAAATCGACCTCGATCGGACAGTCGAACTGGCCCATTCTCCCTGACAGCCTCCCTTCGACGAAGAGCCAGCCGCTGTCCATATAAGAGGCGAGCTTTGCAGCGACACGTCGAGGAATGTGACCGATCTGCTCTCCCCAACGTTGTCGACCCGGATGGCGTTCCTGTCATAAGGGTTCCCTGGCTCTCGTCGCAAGAGAATACACTCCCCAGGATTTGCAATACCGCGATAGTATTGTACACCGACAATCTTTGTCGGTAAGTTACCGAAAAGGTGCAGTTCATCGTTGTCAGCGGCGCCCTGGGTGGACGAGACGATTTCGTCCATGTCTCCATCGTCTTCATGATTGTCGGCAGTAAGCCAAGACTCACGCTCGGCTTGGCTATGAGTGCCGTCTTCGAGCCTGTAAGAAGAGTAAGGCGACGCGTACGAGCGTTGAGAGCCGGCACCAGGGGAGTAAACGGAGCCTCCCTGGTTGTTCTGCGACTGGGATGGGCCAGGGGCACTGCTAGATGGAGCTTGATTACTATTGGCTGGAGACGTTTGAGATGCGCCGTATCTGGTCTGCTCGCCACGTCTCTGAGCGTTTATGCGCGACGCTGTCTTTTGGGTTTTCTGTTGTGAAGCATCGTCATCGGTTGAATCGCCTGTTAGATCGACTTCAGCTCGTTTACGCTTTGCTTCATTGTTGGACGGTGCCATACTAACAGCCGTTTGGGGGAGGTCGTAATTAAATCAGAAGTTTTCCTGAGAAAGCCTTCCCTTGAGGAGGATGGAGCAGATACCTTCCCCATATATTCGGGACGGACAAGGTCGCGCGCGCATGGAAGCAACGGAGCAAACGCGAGACATGACGTACTCCCTGAACGGTAAAGCGCGCTAGTGTCGCGCAAACACGTGAAAGTAGAACGAAAAGCCAATCGTGTGCGTTGTCGCATGTCATCGTCTGCAAGGTACCATGTACTTCCGCCTTATCCTCCACGTCGGATATACGGGTCTGCAGCAATCGGCGTATAATTAATGGTAACAGAGTGTCTCGAGTGTGTAGGTCACCAGAGTCCATAACCCTTTGCACTTACCTACCTTGGATGTACCACAAGGAAGGCCGTCGACGTCACCACTGCCATGCATCGCGGTAAGCTCCAGGCTAAACAAGGTGAGAGGCTGGAAAGGACGGTAGGTATATTGACATCTCCTCTGCTTCCTCCTCATCTCATCATCTCTTACAATCAAGATGGGTCCGAAGAAAGGTGCAAAGAAAGCTGGAGCTGTGACACCACAGTCTACAAGCGAAGCTTCCAAATCCGAAGAAGTCAAGACGGAGGATGCGCCGAAGCAAGAAGAACGGGAGCAGAAGCAGCCTGCAGACGCAAAATCCGGCGAAAAGCGCAAAAAGACAGATGCTTCGGATGAGCCAGCGAAAGCACCCCGTCGCTCTGGCCGCGGCGCTCCCAAAGCCCAACCTTCGAAGCAACAGCTTCTCAGTTTCCTGCTCTCCGACTCCGCCTCAGTACTGTGCCGTCCAGACGACGAGACTGAAGACATGAAAAATCGCGGAGACATCCGCACATATTCCACCAGCGTTCTCACTCCGTTCGAGGAGCTAACATGCGCTGTGATTCTCAGCCGGCCTATCTCCCACCGTCTAGGTCTTAGGACGATCCGCACCATTTTGAACCCACCATATAACTTCACAAGTGCCAAAGCTGTTCAAGACGCAGGGAGCGAGAAGCACATTCAAGCTGTTTGGGACGCGAGAACCCAGCATAAAGAAAAGACTGCCGGTGAAATCGGTATGATTGCCGACGTGGTCCTTGAGAAGTTCACAGCCGAAGGGGACAAAGAGGGCACTCGATTGGAAAAAGTACGAACCGAATGCAACAAGGACATCGAGAAGGAGCGCGAGCTGCTGAAGAGCAACATTAAAGGCTTAGGCAGGACGGGCTTGGACATCTTCTTCCGACGTGTTCAGTGGCAATGGGACGCCGGGTATCCTTTTGTTGACGGAAAGTCGGCACAGAGCCTGTATAAGCTTGGCTTGCCGGATGAGGGCGAGGAGTTGCACAAGCTGATCGAGCAGCATTGGGAGAAGCTCGAAACGAAACAGTTGGCGGGTGAAGACGAGAGAGCGAAGAAGAGACGCGCTTTTGTCATCGTGCTTGAAAGAGCAACTGGGGCAGACTTGGAGGGCAAATCAGAAGCGGTGGTGGAGGCTGCTGCCACCGGCTGAAAAGTGTCTACCGTTTGAAACTGGACGACAACAGTCGCGCAAGCACCATACATATAGTTTTCCACGCTTTCTTGGCCGACCGTTAGTGCGCAAAGATCCCGTTGATCTTTGCCTACCATACCTCACTTGATTCCGGGCGTTTCAGGCGCATGACGTTGAGAGCACGAAAGCTGCCTTGTGGATATATCAGACTACTTCCTTCTAGCTACCTAATTAAGTCCTACGGTATGAGGTAACATTTGCAGAAAGCTCAATGATTCATAACCCGTCTCCAGACCCAGATCAATTCCTTTCGCATCGTATCGTCAAATCGTCGACTCGCGCAGAACGTATTCGCACAAGAGCGCATATTCGCTATGAGTGGTACCCCTCCTTGTACCGTTCTCGTCGCCGACCTTCCCTTTCCCGTCTCTCCGGCTCACGAATCTCGACTTTATAAGCATGCTTCCGCTGCCTGCGCATGTCTTCGTAGTAGAGCGACCCTCGCCGCTCTCTGCGCTCAGGCTCCTGGACAGCTAGGCTTGGTTGGAGGTCATCCTCGACAACTGTGTCACGGCGGCGCTTCGGGTCGTGCTTTGATTTGGTTCGTTCGGTGTCCCGTCTTGAGTTGCCAGGCTCAATTACTATGTCGCCCCTCTCCTTCCAGCTCTCTTCGGCATCCTTTGCGCCAGGCCGTCGCGCTGCGATCGGGTAATTAGAATCGTAGCTGACTACTGGCGCTTTCCTTGGTGCTGATCTGATGTGGCGGTCCATGGAGCTCAGCAGTTGAGCCACTTGCGCGTAGTCGGCAGGCATTTCCAGCTTGACTAGCTTGTGATTGTCTTTTTTGCAAGAGTAGGTAACGCCATCTTGATTATAGACGTGCTCGGCGACGTCTTGCGCCAGGCTGTGGCCAAGCGTGCACAGTTGGCGGCCCTGTCGATGAACTTCCCATGGGTTATAGCAGTAGCGGCATTGCCTCGCGTGGCATTCAAAGTGATAGAACGACCACGCTTCAGTGGCGGTAGGGGCTCTTGGTTCTGCTTTGAAGGCAGGGGCAAACCGGACTGCTTTGGGGGATCCAGGTGATGATGGGGAATGAGTGGCCTTCGGGCTGATGTTGTCAGGCTTGACCTCGACAGTCCGGTACTGCCTCCGGCTCTGAGAAGGCATAGCGGCGGCCATCTCGCTGACTAACATGCAGCAGCGGAGAGCAGGGTCGGGTGATGTAAATGTGTGGCACCTGTCTGTGAATGCTCGATAACAGCAATGCTGCCCAGTGGTGTAATAAGTCGGGCCGCAACAGACGCTTCTGGAGTCGAGGCAGCGAATTGTAGTGCTAGCGGATGGGATTCTGAGTGCTATTGGAGAAGGCAGGAAAAGGATGCAGGAAAGCGAAGCACTTATAGCTAGGTACCTACCTCCTATGTACTCACAGTACGGGGCGTGCGAAGGCAACGATGTTGGTCGCAGCAGCTAAGCCCACCTACCTACCTCATAAGGCCACCTTCTTCCCCGGGCACCAAGATGCTGCTGCGGACTCATCGCCGCCGACACGAGATCCATGGTTCTAGCGTGCGGGTCAATCGCAAGCAGCGCGCGCAGACTCTTGAAGAGTCAATGCGCCTGGATGTCCGGAAAGAAGACGCCGCTGGAGGAGTCACAGAGTTGCAGGATGAGGTGGACGGCGATTGGACGAGAGCCATTGATGCCTGCAACCGCCTGCTGGAGCTGAGGCAGACTCTCATGCCTAAGGCTGCTGCGCCTCTTGAGGTTCTCGTGGAGCTCTGTGGTGACAAGGATACTCTGAAACTTAGAAATAAGCCGCGAACGCTCAAACCAGCAATTTGGCGCTGGCCACGAGGCTCTTTACGAGCTTGATAGCCTTGGGGACGTGGAAAGATGCGAACTGCTGCTGGGCTGAGCAGCCCTGTGAGCAATGCTAATCTGCATTAGCGTCGCCCTAGTGAACCTTGGTGGGTCTCTTGCGGACTTCAGCCACGCTGCGCTGCGGATTTGACAGCTTCGACAGCTCTCTCCTTCACCGGAATACCCACCATGTCGTCGCCCGTAGTGCTGGTGCCATCATTCCAGTTGCCATCTGATGTTCGGTGCCGTCATAGGGCTGATAACGTATCGCCCACCTCGAGGATATCCGGCTGTCAGCGCTGCGCTAGTGCCAGCATCCCGGTCCCCCATTGAAGTGACTTTCGAGGATGCTTTGGTGAAAGCTCATGTGACCCATTGCGAGGGTGGTGTCGTTGGCTTGGTTTCATTCACGGCATGCTAAGACCGTGGTGAAGCGGATCCTCGAACCTTGAGAGTGAGTCAGACCGGCCCATGGACTTGACCAGACTGCACACCGAGAACCCGGCTTGGTCCCGCCTTGCAGAGCATGTGGATGCGTAATGTCGTATGTCGAACGCATACTGCGACAATGAGCTCAGAGACCAAGCTGGTGGAGGGAAAGCCGGTTGCCCCTTGCACTGGCACGCTGTATTTCCGGACTTCGCTTGCATACGAGCATCTACAATGCAAAGTAACTAGCAGTCTGCGGATTATATGCAAGTCACAGGCAGAGGCTCAATGAGCTCTTCAAAAGCTGCTCCATATCGGATATTCAAGCGGACTGTCTCTCTCGCCACCAAGTGATTTCGGTGCCAGGCTCAGCGCGATTACTAGTTGGATATAGCATTGAAAATGTTTCCGGCTTGATAAGATGCCAAGGCGGCTTACTGCACAGAAACAAAGACTTGCCTGCATTGACACTGGCAATGAATCGGTCCAGCATTGCAGACGACGCGGTTGCTCCCGGACTCGGCGAAATCCCGCTCCTTAGGTACAATCCGATTGTCATCAGTCTCTCTTTGTCAACTGAGCTGATACATAGTATCAACCGCTGGGGACTTACAAAGATGTGGCTTTGTTGCATTGTTTCCTCACGCCATTGTTGGCACCTTAGCACACCCTTCTCTTATGAGTGTTCTTTCACGATGGTAATTCTTATGTTGGCATATACGAGACTTTCCTGGCCAACTTGTACTTACACCAGAACATCACCAATATTAGGCGCAAAGCTCCCTCAAACATTCGCTGCAGGCAGCGACATTTGAGAGAATAAAGGGTCTTTTCCAATCAGCCATATTTTTCACCGACAAGAGTCAGCATATCAATCACAACATGCATTCGAACGGATATTCGACGGCTTTTTTGAGTCAACCTCTCCCCAGCTATCCGGCATACACACATTTCACCGGCCATGGGCTGCAATCGTCTCATAACTCTGGCTCATCTTCGACAAAGCGGGCACGAGACACATATAGACCATCCTCAGAAAGGCGAAGGTCGACATCACCATGCGGTAGTACACGTCACATATTCGGCAACGAGGGAATCAAAATGGATACCAGGGAAGCTGCGCAGCAGGAGCAGTTCTCCTTGATCCAAACACTGCAAGCACACTTAGAACACGAAATCCAACAGTATCTGCAATCTGGCCCTGATCTAGAGAGCGTCGCTGACCTATGGAGTGGCCAGGCCACTACTAATAGACTTCTCACTGATGACATCCAACAATACTCTACGTTTTGCAGGTCAGAAGGATGGAATGACAGGGGACGACCGAGTCATGACGGCTCTAGGATCATCCGACGTGGGATTGACGGCGACACTGAAGTAGTACGGCCCTTCATGATTATCGAAATGGAAGACGTAAGCTCTTGGAAGCCGTGGTACAAGGATGCCGAACAACATCGAGTCGACGGTCCTAACGGCACAGCATTCACTGGTAAGCATCTGGCAATTTCTCTTGGCATCGAATTTGGGGGTCAGATGGAGATCGTCTTTGGACATTCATCTGGTGGCAAAGCTATCTTCAACTTGAGTGATGAAGACTGCCGGCACAAATTTGTGTTATGCGATGAGACTGAAGTTGACTACGTGCGTGCTAATGTGCCGATAGGAATGACCATCGTGCCCACCACTGGCTTCAGATACCATGTTTACGGCGTCTTTGATATGACACAGACAAGGAAGATCGATTGCGACAATCGTTTTCGGGTAAAAATCGGACAACCGACTGACGCAGGCATTGCGCTCATCTGTAAGTTACGAGCTCAAGTCAATGCTGCTTATCAAACCAGCCTCGAAAACAGCAACGATCCTATCAGGCAAAGGACAGATGGAGGCTTATTTGCCGAGCCTCCTTTTGAGCCCACAGAACGCAACGCAAAGCTCTGGTATGCCGCGTTAGATGCAAAAGATGCAAAATACGAATCATTCAAACGTGATTCATGTCCTCGCAGCAAAGCGCCCGTGCTCGAAAAGCGACCCGAGTCAGGGAGATCTGTCGTTGGCGTTTTGCTTTCTCTGAACCGTAAAAGACGCGCAGAGTACGAGCTTGAGCCAGGAGAAATCGAACAGGAGGCAGTTAGCGGCGCAGAAGAACATGTGGCTGGCAACTGCACGCGAGTATCGTCCAATAAAAGACCGAAGCTGTCCGATCACCAGGACCAGCAGGGATTTAAGATAAAGGGAAGCGCGACTCGGGGCACTGAAACCTACACGACTGAGAGACCTGTCTCAAGCCAGTGCCAGGCTTTTTGTTCCGACAGACCTACCGATGCCACTAAGCAACGTACGGATCCCGAGCAGGCTACTAGCCGTGGTAGAAGGACAACAAGCACGTTCCCACCCAGAGAGAAGCCTGATAGACAAAATGCGACCCATCCTGACGAAACCGAGCATCGAAGACGAGACGCAAGTGTGACAGGTAGAGTAGCTGACCAACGAGCGGTGGCGCCTGAAGTTCGAGCAGTCATAGCCAGCGGCGAAGATGCGCGGCGCCGGAGAGGTAGTAATAGGTAAGTTTGAAACAGCTTGGTGCGCGAGCTGTTCAATGAGAAGTGGTAAGTATCGTCCATTGTCTTCTTGACATCCACAGTGTAAAGTTCTCGAAATACCAGAATCGCCTTCTCTCGATTTTCCTCGCCTTTTAGCTAGCTATTCAACAGCAGCAAACCCCTCCACTTCTTCCAGCGCTTTCAGTCTCTCCTGCAACGCCATCTTCATCATATTGACCGCAGTACTGCTCAGCGGCAGCCGTAGGGGTATTTTCTCTCCTCGACTCGCGACATCATACATCGCCTTGGCAACCGTCGCAGGCTCGAGACCCATCCCCATGCTCAGCCCTTTATTGACAAACACTTCCAATTTCCTTGCAGGCATCGCCGGGTTGGCATACGCAGGATGCGGCGCCGTATGCGCCTTACTATGGCCTTCGAAATGGGTCTTGACGCCCGCAGGCTCTACGAGGCAAAAATTGACTGAGACCAAACAATTAGCAATCGATTCTGCCAACGATAACGGATCCGGCGGTTCAAACTCACTCTTCCACTCCGGACTCATCTCCCGCGCCACACTCTCCGTCCACCCTTCCACCGCAAACTTGGAAGCATGGTAGAATGCATGGCCGGGGAAAGCGCACACGCCCGCCAAACTGGACAGGTTGAACACCACGCCCCCGTCGTCTCGCGTGGGCACACGCTGCCGCATATGCTCCACCGCCTTCATCGCCACGCGCACCGTGCCGAAGAAGTTCGTCTCCAGCTGCTCGTGCATCTGGTCTTCGGTCGCGGATTCCGTGTCGCCGGAGAGCGAATAGCCCGCATTATTCACCACGACGTCGAGGTGGAAGTCCTTGCTGCCGCTACTGAAGTGGGCGGCGGCTGTGGCGAAGCAGGCGTTGATCGTGCTGGGTTGCGTGACATCTAAGGCGAGCTTGAGGATCCTGGGATCGTTGTCCGGGAGATATGATAGAGTGGAGGGATTCCGTGCGGTAGCGATGAGGCGATGAGAGGGCTTGCTGGCGATCAGTTCGGCGAGGGCGCGGCCGATGCCTGTTGAGCATCCTGTTACTGGTGATGGAGATGCGTGAGTCTCGATTCTGAGTTCAGTAGGGTTAATGGGGGAAAGGGAACGTACTGAGCCAAGTTGCGTCCTTGGGCAGATGATACGGGGTTTCGTTGACTGGATTCATGTTTGACTTCTCAATGCACTATTGCGCTTGTTTCGTTGGAGTTGTTTCAGAAAATATTGCATGGTTTGCAGGACGTCGAAACCGCTGCTCTTATATTGCTATTATCACTCGCACTGCTTGCATCTCTCGCTCAGCTGTGTTCCCACTGAGTGACCGTTTACCTCAGCTGAAAGCTGACGAGCATTTCAGTTGGTCAAGTCCAGGACCCACATTGCCGCTTTTAGGCACCGCTTCTGCTTCGAAACCCTGGTGACTGATACAGCATAGCACAACACTTCGGTAACACACCACGGAAAGGCACCGAGTGGAAAATGAAAGCTAGGTTGCATTCGAATATCTACGATTACTCCGCCGTCGTCTCATTAGAAAATGCCGCCAAACGCTATCCTCAGTATTCACCTGCGAATGAAGAATTTCTGTTTCAGTCGAGAGCCTGGCGGCGATGTATGGTCAAAAGCGCTCTTTCACGGCATTTACATGATGACTTCGTTCGCCACGTCCCGCTTGAGTTCCTTGAAGGGCAGGCATACGCAGTTTTGCACACGCGCCTCTTCGCCGACCACACATTCCTTGCCTAGAATCGTAATGCTCTGTACCTTGACACCGTTCTTCACCACGCTCGTGCTGTGCTCTCTCACTGGCGTCGGGGTGCCTTCAACTCGTGCCCATGGACCCACACGGCTGCTCCAGCCGATGATGGCGTACAGCACGCAAGCGTCATGTCGGATTTCCGCGTCTTCAAGGACGATAGCCTCTTTTATCCGGACACCTGCGCCAATGTTGGCACGCGGACCAATGGACACGTTCGGGCCGAGCTTGGCGGTCGGGTCCACGTGAGCGGTTGGGTGGATGAATACGGGCGGCAAGATAGTGGCCGACGGCGGGGCAAGCTCCTCAGATTGAGACTGGAAAGCCTTCATCAGGTAGAGCGCATTGGCAGGCACGGCTGAGCCAGCGGTCTTGATCTGTCGCCAAAAGTCCTTGGTCTCGAGGACGTAGAACTGGCGGCTGTCTGCGAGGTCGGAAAGAATGTCCTGTTCGAGCCTGATGACCTCATTCTTCTCACCTTCCTCTTCCTCGTCGTGCTGGACGAAGGTCCTATCAAGAGCTTCGCCAGAAGGATAGCTGACCAAGCGCGGCCGGTCGGTCCGACGCTTGATTGCGCTCTTGATGCTCGGGAAGATGGCTTCAGTGGAGAAGAGGTAGACACCGCAGTTGATCAGGTCCGAGATGTACGACTCGGGCTTCTCGACGTAGTGCAGCACACGTTTGCTGTGGGCGTCGCTGACGATGCAACCGAAGTTGGTCGCGGCATCCTTTGGCACGCGCGTTCCTAAAATGACCGACTCGGCGTCCTTCTCTTCAAACAGCTGCAGCATCTGCTCCAGGGGGAAGGAGCAGCACACGTCGGCGTTCAGCACGAAGAAGCGGTCGGGACGGCCTTTAAGGATGGCGTCACGGAAGTGGTACAGACCACCGGCGGTACCTAGCGCCTGGTACTCGCGGAGGTATTTGATCGAGATGTGCGGGTGGGTGCGGGAGCAGTCCTTGATGAAGTCGCGGAAGACGGACTCATCGTAGTAGCCGACAATGAAGACCTCGCGGATGGAAGGGACTTTGGCTATGGCGGCGAAGCAGTGGGAGATGATCGAGTGGCCGGCGACTTCGAACAGAGGCTGTGGAGGTCGCAATCGGTTAGTGGTGGGGTCCTGTGGATGAGGAGGATGGAGGGGTTATACCTTGGGCAGATCGAGCGACAGCGGCCGGAAGCGGGTTCCTCGACTCGGTCCTCCCACGAGGACGACAGCTTTGGTGGTTGGTGATGCGCCGCTCTTTGCGCGGTTGGGGACTTGCAATGAAGCCATGTTGCTCGTTGCTGTAGGAGGGAGGTACGCTCTCGCCGATCGCTACGTGGGTTCAGTGGGATGGATGGTGTAGTTGAGACAGTGCTGCACCGTGCACTGGATGTCGAGATGGTGCCCTCTGTTTCGTGTCTCGGCTGGGGGCGGTCGGTTGCAAGTTGCGACGAGTCCTTTGTTTCGTGAGTCTCCCTCCTGTCCTCCTGTTCAGTTGGAGCTTCGTGTACTTTTCCCAGCCCGGCCGGCCCAGTCCCTCCTGTCGCGGTGAAACGCGCAACTTTGCCCTGCATTAGCGTCGGCGATCCCCCCACAGAGCTTAACAGCGGCCGACGTGCCTATAATACCTTCCCGTCCCACCCGTCCACGCCGCCCACGCCGTCTGGTTGCCGTCCTTGATTGACCTCACTTCACATGTCGATGAAAAGCTTTGGGTGATGGGATCATATGCTGCAGACAGCGGAAAGAATATCATACGCTCATGAGAGCTGGCAGCATGGGCTATTGGTCTTCAACATGGCGAGTTCGATTGTCATCAGCCTGTCAGAGACCCAACGATACCTCGGAGTGACGATGACAAGGGTAGAAAAGCGTCAACAGCCGTCATGCTCTGTCAAGCCAGCGTCAAGCGCAGTATTCTGTCCATAATGGCGGTTTAGATCCCTGACCGATGCTGCGATCATGCTGATACCTGCAGATGTGCACCCGCTGAGGGAGATGAAGGGGTTTCCCTTCCACGGTCAGCTCACAGTCCTCGACCTCACGCACACTATACTTTCGCTGTCAGCGTTGGCTTCGACCGTGAAGCTCACGTGGACAAGGATGTGTTCACGTAGGCCCTTTGCCGCCCTGGCGTCATACACAGTTACCGACGTGAGCAACCCGTTTCCGCTCTTGAAAGCTCAACAGCAGCTCGCATCATGGCCACTCTCTTACCGCAGGCTTCCATTCTGTCTCTCCGTTCTTGGCGTCTGCCACCGTCTCTTTTACAGACCTAGCGGCAAGTGTAGGACTCAGAATCTTGGATGAAATTGCAGCTCCTCCGTCAGAGCTCGTCGCGCACCTTTCTTCGCGCCTCGATGGACTGCGCTTTGGCCATGGGCTGTCCGCTACAAATACCGGGCCTGGAATACTGCTACGAACGTTTCTACTCTTTATCCTTTACCCACGTCTCCCGATGAGCCTGTCCTTGCATACCGGCCAAGAAAGTCATCCTCTCGTTCGAGCCTTTGTTCGCAGTAGCTTCCGCACACGCCGCAATCACATGTAAGTCTGCCCTCGTTTGACCTCAATTCACACCTTCCCTCAGGGCACTCGTTTGCAACGCTGCTGCCTAATCTCGGGGGTCAAAGCTTTGCTACTTTGCCTCGAGCTTTGTGCTGCCACCTTTTCAAAAGACACACGCCACGCAATCACACACCACATTTTGACTCACCCCTCCTACAGCATGTCGGACAGGAGTGGACCCTCCACTTCTGCAGACGACGCTACGCTCGATTATCGCACAACCCCTTCGCAAAACACCAGTCACGAGTACCCAGTTCGTGTCGGTTCGGCGCCCATGTTCGGCCAAGAGCCTGAAGGCGGAACGTCCAGCCACAGAGCTCCCCACCACGGCGATGTGGAAATGAGCTCTACAGAGGATAGCGGTATGTTGAATTCTGCTTTCAAGCGCAAATTCGATGCTAATAGCTCACAGGCTCAGCGGCTGACACATCCATCCCCGATGCCATGGCAGCTGTAGGCGGCAAAGCTCGCTCGCTTATCCAAGTCGTTCAGCGCCTTGAGTCTCTCGGAATTAATGCCACGATTCCTTCCTTCCCGAAGTTCGTTGTCGTCGGTGATCAGAGCCACGGCAAGAGCTCGATTGTGGAGGCAATCTGCGATATTCAGCTGCCGCGCGGTCAGGGCACAGTATGTACTAAGCATTTCTTTTAGATCGACACATGCTAACAGTCCACTTTAGGTCACCCGCTGCCCCTTTCAAATCACTACTTCCGGCTCCCCTCTACCGTGGACTTGCCGTATCTTTCTACAGCCTAAGTACAGGTACTCCCCAACTTTCAAGGCTGGGCGAGATAAAACCAAGTACGACCGCTGGGACGAGTTCAACGGCGAACCCTTTCACTTCGCAACGATTCACGACAAGCAATCGCTAGAAGAGACGCTTAAGCGAGCACAGCTTGCCTTGCTAAACCCTCGTACCGACCCTGCACATTTCCAGTCTGCTCGTATTAGCTGGGGCAAAAACGAGCTTGCTTTCTCGCCAAATCTCATCCACATTCAGATTGACGGCCCCGATCTTCCCGAGCTGTCCTTCTTCGATCTACCCGGGGCTATCAACGTCCACCGCGATCCCAACGAGCAACACCTAGTTGCTTTCATCCAGAAGTTGCTTCAGAACTATATTCGCGATGAGCAGGCCCTCGTCTTGCTCGCTCTCAGTGCAGATCAGGACCCTGAGACCTCTACGGCATTCCGCTTCATTAAGGAGTGCGCCGCTGAAGGTCGCACTATGGGCGTGCTCACGAAGCCAGACCTGATTACGAAGGGTCGTATGCCGAAGATTTACGACCTGCTGTATGGAGAAGACTTCCAGCTGGGCAGTGGGTGGTTTGTTACGAAGCAGCTGTCGAGCGAAGAAGTCGATTCTGTCTCCTATGCGGAGGCGCGAGTCCGGGAGCAGGACTTCTTCTCTCGCCAGCCATGGGCAAGTACGGTTCTCGGCGAGCGCTTCGGAATCGCGAATGTGCAAGCCACAATCTCACGCAGGCTTGAGCTGCACATTATCGCCACCCTTCCGGAGATTTCGAACAGGGTGCAAGACAGGCTGGCTACAGTGAACAAGCATCTTGAGCAATTCCCCGAGCGCCCTGACGGGCTGTCTGCCTGTCACATCGTTATGGACGAAGCTCACACTGTAACGACCACGATCACCATGCTTGTTCGCGGCGAAGGTCAAACGCAGTTCAGAGCGGAATATAGGGGTCTTCTGCGTGAGCTGAGGATTCAACTAGAGCGTGGCAAACCCCAGATCTCTTTGGGGACGCCGGGATGTGTCAAAAAAGCCATATCGCTTGACACCGATGACGAGACCGATGATCCCAAAGCGGGAAACTCGCGTCTGTCATCAGAGACCCCGTCAAAGAAGCGCAAGAACAATCACTTTCAAACACCGACACAACGCGACCGAGTCAAAATCGACGACAGCTTCGAAACACCCACGTCGCGCAACCGCTCCAAGACTGTCAGCGAGGACCATGATGCAGCCTCATCGAGCGGGATCCCGCTTGCTTTAGACGAGGTCAAGGACCTGTTCGATTTCGGATCCACCTCTTGTCTGCCAGATCAGATTGATCCGAGAGTCACTGACAGTCTCATCAAGCAGTTCCTGAAGGACTGGCGCCGCCTAGTCGAAGAATTGCTCGTAAGGGTATACCGTCTCCTCGCCGTTAAACTGCAAGCCTGCATCTACGAGGTTCTGCCAGCTCGGCGATCGACTCAACTTCTCAGGGATATTAGCAGTATCCTTGAAGGTCTCGTCAAGGACCTACTGACACAGCAAAAGGAGCGCGTAACTTACTTGGTGGATTGCGAACTACACAAGCCAATCACCTACAACAACAAGCTTCTTGCTACTGAAACTGCGGCGCAGAAAGATCGCCTCACACAATCGCGCCACATCGAGCGTGTCAACGAATATTACGACACGCTCGAGTCTAAACGAGCTGCGAGAATTCCTTTTGGAGAGGAGCGGAAGAAGAAATTCGAAAATCAGACTCTTCGCTCTCAACTCGGTCCTGATTGTTATAGTCGTGAGGTAATTGCTTTGGCGACGCCTCTAGCGTACTATGAAATCGCATCCTCAAGGCTGCTGGACACGATTGCGAGTCACCTAGAGTTCGGTCTGATGTATGGGCTCGAGACGAAATTGAGAGACGCTCTAAGGACTGGACTTAAAGTGACGGAAGAACAGCATTGCCTAGAGCTTCTTGCAGAGGATCCGGAGCGCGAGAATCTGAGGCTGAGGCTTACGGCTGAGAAGGAAAAGCTGACGATGGCGATGAAGGATCTTGAGGGTTTACCTAACATGCAGTAAGGTTCAAGTGTGAGTGCGAACGGTGTAGCAGGTTTGAATGAAAACCAGATTATGATGGTCGCACTGTACCGCGACAAACAGTAGCTAGTGTGCCCGCTTTGGCACTGCATCAGAAATTGAAGTCTTCAAAGACTAGCTCCTTGTTTCCAAGCCATTGTTCAAGCTGCTTCCTCATTGGCATTGCAGTGCAAAGATAGTACTTTTCCACATCATTGTCACCTTCAATCCCCGTCAAATCCTCCTGTTTCATCCGCCGAAGCTGAACTGCAACGTCCAGTTGACGCAATTTTTCCATATGCTGGTCTGACACTTGCAGATCAGGAGTATTCGTGACAAAGAGCCTGAGACTCTGAACAAGATCAGGATGCTGATCAACCACATCCATAACCAAGCCAAGGTCCTCCACACGCACTGTCCAGAACAGTCTCAATCGAGAGAAATCCAGCCTCCCCAATGAAGGGAAGCAAAGGCGTGATGCCCACACCAGCAGCAATGAATCCAATCGTCTCCCCACCGCGCTGCTGCACTTCAAACTCCCCCCAAACCCCTTAACGCCTACCTCTAGTCCTCCGCTCCTTGAAGCCCTATTAGTGTCCTCACTCCCTTGCTGTTTGAACAGGAATTCCGTCACGACACCCACCCTCCGCACCGTAATCTCAAACTCATCGTCCTTCAGCCGCCTGACAGGATCCGGCGGATCCCCCGGTGGACTACTGACGGTGAACGTCCGGACAAAGTCGTCGTTGAGACTGCGAGGGTCGTCGTCGCGCATGTGCGAATACCCGATGTCCAAGTGCTCGGAGAAGTCCAACGTCACGTACTGTCCCGGTCGGTACGTCACGGCGTTTTCCATGGAGAAGCGGAAGCGTGAGATGGTGGGTGTGAGGTTTACTTGGCTTAGCAGCTTGGCTTGTTGCTGCGACGTACTCTCGTTAGGCTGAGTGTGCTGTGCTTCGCTAGCGAGGTACCTGACGACGGGGTTGTAAGGCGAGCGCTGCCCTGACTCGCCGCGGAAGGGCAGGGCTTGTGTGACGAAGCGGGCGTCGGATATGGTCAGCTTGACCGCCAGGTTGGAGCGAGGGAGGTAGGCATTTGCGTCTTTGCCGATGAGGATTTCTGTACGGCCGGTCAGGTACAACACGTCACCCGTCTCGAAGTCAGGCACGCAGATGCCGCAGACTGGGTTCATCTGCAGGTTTCCGAGGGTCTGATATAATCTGTTTCCAGAGTACTCTGGCCAGCAGATGACCGCTCCGGACTCTTCATTCGATGCGACGCGGACGAATCCGGGAGGCCCGCCGCGGTGGTTGGTATCCATATCGATGCTTTTATGTGAGCTAGAAAGGAAAATCATATCCGCCTTCGCGAGCAGATCCAAAGCTCGTTGTGAAAAGAAGGGCTGGTCGTCGACGATCTCTGGCTTCGATATAGCTGGGATGATCTTTTTGCTGTTCAGGTACTTGGGACAATTACCTAGACTCTGCTGGATCTTCACCACGAGTTGCACTTCCGCGACGGTCTCCTGTCGATCCGTTGATTCATCTTCCCGGCTAAGCAGAGCGCCAGCAACCATCCTGCCGTACATCTTCACCCGCTTCCTAGTCTCCAGATCGATGGTCAACCCGCTCACCATCCTGCCTTCGCCTTGTTCGCGTACTACTTCACCAGTAGCTTCTTTGCCGACAAGCTCCTTCACGACCGGATCATGCCTACCAGTAACAGCAGTCTTGATCCCGACGATGCCGCCCCCAAGAGGTCTTGCCAACCCCTGCTCACCACCCCAGAGCGTAGTCCATGGCCGACCGCTTTTGTCCAGCGTCCCAATTGCGACCAAAGGTGCTATCTGCAGGTGTGCAGCGAGCTGAGGCGAGAGAGTTGGCACAGTTGGATTGTCATGGCCTGACGGCACATGCATGGCCTTATGCATGTGCTCTTCGCCTTCGTGCCATGGGAGGTCTTGAAAGAAAGCCATCTTGACTTGCGCCTTTGCCGTAATTTATGTACCTAAAAATTCGATCGGAGCTAGAGTTGGAAGCCGGTAGACCGGCAGAATGAAAGAACCAGGTTACTTCAGCTCACCATCACGATTGGACGATGATAATGCCTTAGCTTGTCCGAAGTGACGGAGTAGAGTCAACTTAGAGCGAAATCTGGCTGGAGTCTGGACAAGGGCCAGGCGATAGTGTAGAGAAGATTAGAGTCTTGAGTGAGGCAAAGTCCAGAGTAGAGTCCGGTAGCTTGGGCTGGATTAGAGTCGAACTGGAGTACGGTCCGGTTCTATCTTACGTAAAGTCTCCGGGTACTATGCACATGTAGAGGCCGTCAGCGAAGCCAAGCCGAAGGTTGGTCATGAAGCATGCAGCAGGTGAGCAAACGGTAGAGTAAGCAAGACGTATAGTGAGGACCTCGGGAGATACCTGCAATGCCAAGACACTACCTAGGTATGACGCGAAATACGCCTTACGGTCAAAACGCATATCAATTGCATGAGTACACGACTGCCAGTGTGACATTGCCGAGGTGAAGCTCATAGAGTGAGCGTTGCTTAGGTGATCACTGCTGAAGTGAATACTTACCGTATGAAGTACACATCATCCAGGAAAATATTAGAAGTGGACTTAGCGGGAGTGAACATCACATGGTGAACTTTGTTGAAGTGGAACGTTGCATGGTGAACATTCCAAAGTCATCCTGATTGTACGGCAATGACGTTACTTGACCTGTCTGCACATTCGAGCCTTCAAAAGCCTTCCAGCATAGCCGACATCAAATAGGGCATTCTAATCTTGGTCTAAAGATTGTACTTTTTAACTTTTCGATTTCTCCAGTCGATGAAGCCAGCCAGAACAAATTGATTATACGTGTGGGATCGGCAGGAGAGGGGATAACACGAAATCGGCGATGTAGAAGCGCGTATTAGGAGTATGATGTGAAAGATTGATTCGAAACAGTATATCTATGAATCCATGATCCATCCATCTCATATCGCGTAGCTCGTCGGAAGGAAAACGCCGTGAACGACCGTCGCTCGTAAAGCAAAAATCCATCCATGTCTGCAGTTGAAGCACCCACTGAGGCAATTCTAGTGGGCATTGATGCCTCCAGTAACGCCCTTAACCGTCACCTCCCCAACACTTGCGCGACGGATTTCGTCACATGCGGTAGAGTCCAATCTCTTCTCGTCGTAGTGGACGGTCTCAACAACACCACCAAGAGCGCCACCTTCCTGCGAGACAGCAATCACAGCCTCTCCCTTGATACGGAGAACATGGAAGCCGTGACGAGCCCAGTGGGTGGCGACATAGGCGAGGACGACGCAGAAGCCGACCATTGGGACGACGTAGGAAGTGCGGGTGTTTACGGCATCAGCAATAGCGGCCTGAATTGGCGGGAAGACAGCTCCACCAGAAACACCTATGGTGAAGTTAGCATCCAAAATCTCATCTTATGAAAATGATATTGGTCTGAGCTTACCCATAACGAGGATACCTGCACCGCGGCGAGTGTGGCGTCCAAGGTTGGCCGTTCCAAGGGTGAAGATTGTTGGGTACATCGGAGCCTCGAAGAAGAAGATTGCAATCAAGACGCCGACGGCGGACGTGCCCCTGCCCGCTGAGACATAAGCACAGAAGCCGATGGCGCAGCATGTATAAATCGTCATCAGGAAGTTTGACTCGAATATCGTGGCCAGACCAGCTGCGATGAAGCGACCGACGGTGAAAACGATCAGAGCGTAGGACAGCATCTGCGAGGCCTCTGCAGCGGTATAGTCGGCATTTTCCGTGACATAGTTGATGAATAAGGTGGCTATGGCCACTTGGGCGCCAACATAGCAAAACTGAGCAATAAATCCGAAGATCATGTTGTATTGCTTGTATAGCGGACCCTCACCAACGACTTTGCCATCAACACCGACAGCCATCTCAAGAGTGGTCTCGGTGACTGAGCCGCGGCGACCAGTCTCTTCCTTCACCTCAGGGAGTTTGGCAAAGAAGAAGAGAACTGCAACCGCGGCTCCGGCGCAGGCGACAGCCAGGTAGACGTACTTCACGCTGGTGAGGTCTTCGGAACCCTCGTCAGAGAAGAAGGCCTTTGAAGCAATGAGAGGACCAATGAACGATGCGACGCCATTCCAGGACTGGCAGAATTGCAGGCGAGCGGAAGCCATTTCGGGAGATCCAATGACGACGGCATAGGAGTTGGCTGAGGTCTCGAGAGTAGCAAGACCGCAGGCGATGACAAGAGTGCAGGCCAGGAAACCTCCGAAAGCAGCCTTGGTATTGTCGGGGTGGAGAAGTGAGCAGTAGGCCAGAACATGACAGCACCGATGGAGTATAGAGCAAGACCCATGAGGATGGTAATCTTGTAGCCCTTTCTCTTTAGGACTTCAGCAGCAATTGGCGAGAAACAGAGGTAACCACCGCCTAGTGACAAGTTAGCGATGAATTTTAGATCGCAAGATCCTGTATTTACCAAAGTACATGACCTGTAGTCCCGTAGACTCCAATCGGGTAACACCTAGAACCTCCTAAAAACGATGTCAGATTATGCGTCTGTGATGTGAGCGCCGTGATGTGATACTTGAAAATGTTTGTTTAGTACGTCCAATAGGCCATAGCTAAACCCCCAGAGAAAGAATAGAGAGATGATAAGGCATAGAGGGAAGATGAGCTTCCTTCCAGTGAGGTAATCCACCTGTACGGTGTTGATTGGAACTCCACCAGCCATTTTGGGCGATGTGAGGCTTTGTCGGGTTGCTTGGGAGTTGGTAGGATCCGATTGATGATGTTAGAAACTGATACCCCTTTCCAAAAAAGGAAGTGCGGGTTGGTGAGGATTTCTGGTGAGGATTCGGGTGATGTGAGAAGATGTGCGACCTAGCGACGGACGGCTAGAAGGCCGAGCTCGAAGGCGGAGATGATTGTGCTGATGGATGTCGCTGACGAGGAAGACAGATGATCTTATAGTCTTGCTCATGTGAAGCATCTTCGAGTATACCAAAACCGCCAAGGGCCTGGTCGTCGACCTTAGTCCCAGAGCATGAGTCTGGATGCTTGCACGAATGTTAAAGTTGGCGCTATACCCGTTAAGAGAAGCGCTAGCGTCGAGGAAACAGCCAAGTCGCCGGCCCCCGAAGTCATGCCACAGAGTATTCGGCCCGTATGTTCAAACAATTTGGGACTCCATGGGCCCTCCACACGAACTCCAGACTGGAGAAGCGCGCGACGCCCGGGAGGCTCCACATTAGGCTCTGGCTGGATGGACGATGGGGAACTCTGGCCCACAGTAGAAATGACCATGGGGAGCCGGCTGCTTGGTGTGGACGGATGTTTCTGCAATTGGCAAGGGTAGCGGTATTGTTCGCCTGTGCTGATAAGCATGGTGTCAGGTCGGCCTTACAAGGCCTCAGCCCTCAGTTTGCCGTGCAGATGGCAAATTGATTGACGTATGATCTTCACATCAGCAATGCCTCCGATTGGGATCAGCAGCAGGACACAGCTCTACCGTTTGCCAGTACCATGTGCTTGTAGCACTTCAGCAGCCAACAGCAAGCATTGCACGTCGAGAAGGACGCTAGAAGCCCGTCGCTGTCATGCTGCTCATGCATGTGTAGTGAAGTTCGATTCGGCCCTTTTGTACGCGGGCAATGAAGCGAGCCAATTAGATGGCCGTATAAAGCTCTGTGCCGTATATGCAGCTTCTAGCCTCCTTCTAGCGCCACCCCCAGAAACCAGGCTGCAGATGCGGGTGAGGTTGGAGATATACTTTCCCCACCTGTGGATAGATCCCATAGGCTCTCGTGCGGTTACACTCCTCCAAAATATTGCGGCTCAAGATTGGTGCTCGGCGGCTCAATGCTAGCTAGTGCTTAATAGCGTTGCCAAGAGCGGACTCCTCCACGAACATCACGCAGGGCGGGATACGCCATGGCTCTTTGTGGATCCTTTTGAAGGAGATGTGTGGTGTCCCACGGGGCGCCACACACTCAACCATGCTCTGGGCTGTCACGCGAGCCGTTCAGGAAGGCTGAGGGCTGTAATGCGATCAATGCGCCTTCGATGGTTCGGACAAATGTCTTGAACACCTTCACCGTGCGTACACGCCATGCAGAAGTCTTTTCCGTTGAGGAGCAGCGACAAGGGCGTAGGATCGCGATCCAAATCGACAAGGGGTGGATAGCACTCATCAGTATGACGGCCACCGGATGTCAGCGTGTTTGCTGTTACCAACACCGCACTGCAACGATGATCGCAAGATCGTAGCCGATTTCTTCGCGCGAGCCTGGATTTACCTCCTTGCCTTGCCCTTCACGACTATGGCCGCACCTGCACTCTCTACCTTCCATCCGCCTTCTCGCAAGACTTTGCTAACAGCAGGACCCAGCTTGCCCTTACCGCCTTCACTGTGCCTACCAAGCCCAACGATGATCCTATATCCAATTTGACGATCCTCAGCGCCTAGCCTTCCATTGACGCGACTCTCGCCCAAGCCGTCCCACCACTCTTCGACCTTGTTTTGGGCGATGCGAACGGCATTAAGAACATCTACGCCATGCAAGTCCAGCTGTGCAGGGCTTGACTGCGACGAAGCCAGATCATCGGCTGCAGCCGCAGTGGCCTGGGACGAGAGCGCGGCGTATTCGCGCCCTACCTGGCCGTAGTACGCTGCGACGCCGCCCATAAGGCGATTAGACCTGGCTTTGCGATGAGCAGCGCTTGCTTGGGCGTACGCGGTAGCGCGAGCGGATGCGTAAGCGCTTGCGCGAGAAGAAGCTGCCGGATCGTCTAATGCTGGAGAGCGGACTGCAGCGGCAGGAACGTGTCGTCTTTCGCCACAGGCTCCCAAGAGACTTCTTCGTCGAGGGAGGAGGAGCATAGTGAGGCAGCAATTGGATGCCACCTCCATTTGAGTCCTTCGGCTTTGTCGTTAATGCTACAGCAAGCTCATGCGCAGCTGTGGTTGAAGGGTGCGTGAGTCGGATGATGGCCGCCAGGTAGTCAGGTGCGATACCAGGGAATTCGTAGCCGAGCTCTCTTGCGCTGTTCAAGACAGCTTGATCGTCGGTCACAATGGCCTTACTCTCCTCCATGGTGGCTTTGAGTAGTGTGCCAATAGTCTTCGGCACGGAAGCGCCTTTCTCGTAATAGACAGAAGAGACGGTCGGAGTTGCAATGCGTGTCCTAGACGCAACAAACTCGATGTCTTCGGACGCTGTCTTCCACCTGTTCCCTGCAGGAGCCGGAGAGGTGCTGGCAGGTGAAGCGGGAAGTGATGTGGCTTTGCGGTCGTCGAGTCCTTTCACATTTTTGCCCTTGGGTTTGCCTTTCCGACCTCGCCGCACTGTACCGTCTCCAGCAAAAGCATCGATACCTTTGGTAGCTATCTTACCGCTGCCATCACTATCCTCTGCTTCTTCAAAGTAGACGTGGTTAAGCAACTCCTCCATGCTGGCCTGCCACCGGCCGTTACATTTCCGAAGTGTGTGCCTTATGCTGAAGTTGGTTACTTTGTCTCCAAATAGATCTTGCAATAGCTTGACCTTCGTGTCCTCGTCCAGCTGCTCCAGTTCCTCCGGGTTTCCAACGCTTCCACTTTCCTCGCCCATCATGTCGTCCAGATCCAGAGACGACATGCCATTCGAGACACTTGTCAAGTCCGTCTCCCGAGTCTGTGATGTACCTGTCTCTGGACATGACTCCGCCCGTTGTTCTGAATTCTTCCCCTCCTCTTGCGCACCCGTGCCTGAAGGGTCAAACCCTGCGGCCTCCTCCACCACAGCGGACTCCTTCAGCTGGTCCAAAGTCTCACGCGCACTCTGCATGCTGTTCGCATCGCTCAAGTCGTAATCCGAGACTATCGCGGACAACAGGGCAGGATCTAGAGGCGGGCAGTAGTCCGCCTCGAGCTTTGCGAAAGCATCATCCATCTTCGATATCTTGAAATACCGTGCGTGATCCGGGCTTTCGCAAGGCGATCATACTGCATATCCATGGGACGACATTGGTACGGATCGGAAAGCTGATTTGTAACGCGAACATAGACTTCCCCTAATGGTGTGTAGAAAGAAGTGCAGAAATATTGTATGCTTTGGAGACTGCAACAGAGTTTGGGCGGAACGGTCATGACGTGGTGCGCTTTGGCCATCCAAGTCTCTCAGCAACGAAACCCGAGTCCGACTTTTAAACTCGACCTTTACACTCTGCTGCAAAGTTGACAATCACAACCTGTGTTCAAGGAGGGCAATACTTGGTATCATTGGATTCGGTTGAATTGTGCCTCGCGTCCTCATGTCCGCTGCCGATACTTTCCTTGGGCTTGCAGAGCCGATCGCCAGCAAATCAAGTGCCGCTGTTACTCTTCTTGACGCGACGGGCCACACTTTCAAAAGATAACCCTGCGTACGACTAGTTGTCAGATTCCGTTCGATACTCCTGTCTCACGCCTGCAGTGGTGAAGTTGTCTTCAGACCCTCATTCAGAACGATGCGAATGCGCCACCCGGATTGCTCTGGAGCTAGCCTGTCGGAGAAAAGATTCGCAAGACCGCATTGTACAGGCGTTGACGGGGTTAAGTCGTGGCATCCAATACAATGTCACCAAAAGTGGTTTAACAGTATCAATCAGACCGACAGCCCTCCTCTCCCCTATCCCAAATACGTCTCCACAAAGACTCGTTGCCATTTAGAGACTTGCATCCGGGCTCGTTGTTGGCAATGGGAATCACAGACTTCTATCGTCAGTACGAACCTACCTGCGTCAAGAAGACGCATTCGAAGGTTTGCGTCCCACATGGCCATGCAGACGTAGAGCTGCGAGTAAGGAACGACTTGTCATCGAGAGTAGAAGAGTGCTTGGGATCGAAATAGTGTGGCGAAAGCAGAACGCTATGCAAATACGGAAAGTAACTCATGCTGCATATGATACACACAAAATGCCGCTTAATTAAGGCATCTAGGAGACACTGCCACCACCGTACTGTCCTGCGACGGAGTTAGTATTCCTTCAAAATGTCGTGCTTCACTCTTGTTGCATTGCCGGCTGACTTACCACCTCCCTTCTTCGGAGAGCTGCCACCACCACTTGTCCGCGCCCGTTGACTGTCCCTGTCTCCCGCCTGCGCAGACGAACCTTCAGGGCCGCCTTCGGTACCCTTCCTTGGTTTGCTGACCTCGTGGTTCGCGGGACTAACATCGAGAGGGTTGTTCATCTTCTTTCACAAATGCCAGCCGTTAGTCATCTATACTCTTGAATTTCCCTTGCAGAACTTTCGTCTTTGACCTACCCCGTGCTTTGCAGACTCCCCGCCTGCGGTGTTGTATTCCTCCTCAGGACTCGTCTTCTTTGGGTTGAAGGCAGCGTCTTCAACAGCGGCAGCCTGGTCATCAGAGCCGGACTTGCTCATCTCGTTCGGCTCAGGTTCAGGTCATCCTTGCCCTGGGCATCTTTCCTCGCAGATAATCGGCTCGACGTCTGGAATTGGCGTGCAGCGAGGAATTGGCGCCGTGGCAAGGCGAAAGATCGGAGGGTGCGTGAGTACATTTTGAATGGTGTTCGTTGTCTTTAAAGAGGAGGATTCAAATGAAGCTCCGCCAAATGCAATGTACTCGCTAATCTGAAAGCTCTGGTTGGTGGTCAGCGCGTGAGAGAAAGCTCATTCCCCAGAAGATGGACGTCGCCATGTGATGTCATTATGTTGACATTGATCTGAATCTCACAAAGCTTAGGCGGGCTTTCCCGCAAGGCATCATGCCGATCATCTAGGCTCGCTAGGAAACACGCATTGAACGCATACGCATTTTGAAAATTGTGTGGTTCCACCCGTGGTGCCATCCGCGGTGCTTTTAATCCCACATGAGAATTGCGTTAGAACTTTTTTGAACCGTAGCATCTTCATTGCGGACATAATATCGTTATAAAGACGGCTTCTCATAAGGGGCCCATGCCCCGCCAACAGTCGAGCTGAGCATACTGTAGCAATTCAGCTCTTCCCCTCCACGTCTCCAACGCTATATCCCTTTGCCACTCCTGCTCGGCCCTCTTCCATCGCCGCACCGCGGATTTTGCCATTCTCGTCTCTCTCGTAGGATATCTCGTAGTCGCTTCCTAAGCCTTGCCATGTCCTCTTTTCCCGCAGGAATTGCGCTGCTGGTGATACTGCTCCATTGACAACAGCAAGGTCGCCTTTGGCTCTCTGCACCAAAGCAGAGCTTGCTGGGGCCTTTCCCACCTTCGGATCTACGATGCCATCAGATGAGGCGGGTATGCTGGGCTTCGTTCGGCCCATAGGACGAGATTGGGAGACGTAACGGCCAGTCCTGAGGTCGAATTCGGGCGGCTCGTCATCCGACTCCTCTTCTTCCAAACTGCCTTTTGCGGGATGATCGCCTTCGATGTTCGTCTCGCCATCGGCGCTCGGCTTGCCGCTCTCGACGGCGCCTTTGCTTGCCGAGTTCCCCCTTCCAAGCAACACAGAAAAGTCACCCACCCATTCTCCGCCCCAGACTCTCTCCTTGTCCTCCGTCAACGCAACTTCAAGCTCGAAAGGAGTAATGATAGGCCTGTAGAACTCTTTGCTCTCGATCAGGCTGCTCTCCCAACATCCGATGACTACCCAGCCGCCAATTTCGGAGAAGTTTGCCACCTTCGCCGCATTGACTTTGCCAACGACAAACACGTATGACTTCTTTCCGGCGGCTTTGATTATGTCTTGGCAATGCTTTAGTGCGCCCATATAGTTGCTGACGGAAAGAGTGTTGATAAGAATGCCGAAGATGGAGACCGTGGAGAGCCGAGTAATGAGAGCGTAGCGCCGACGAAGCAGAGCTGCTGTAGACGCTTCCAAAGCCGTAGACGTCCCTGACTGATCGGTGGGAAAGATGTAGACAGACTTGACGCGGGAAGAGAGGATGAGCAGGAGAGAGGTAGGTGGAGAAGAAATATGGAAGATAGAATACTCCTTCAGCTTTTCTGCATCAGCCTCCACGTCCTTGGGCAGAGTCCGGTTCGGCAGTAAAGAGGAAGGATTTCGAACAATTTCCGTTTGGAAGACGCTGCTGTAACCTCTTTCGCGCAGCCTGTTGAACAATTCCGGAAGGTGATGGCTGTAAGGTATGTCTGCCATCAGGCACACCTTTTCATCCTTGTTCAAGTAGATCTGCCCGAAACTTGCTACGGATGCATCTATATCCACTGGCTTGGAGGTGAAGACGTAGATGACGGGTAACCTTGCTGTGGGTGACAAGCATGCTCTGCCGTAGTGTACTACGACATCTGCCTCTACATGTTCTGCAGCAACTTCGTCCACACAGCATGCGCCGTATGATGTATCTGCAAGAATGCAAAGGGTCTCTTCTACATCTTCATTCGGGCCATGGTCTTCGTTCTGCTGGATCCCGCTCTTGTCAAGTGAAACACTGCTCACAGCATCTGCGACGCCGTCGACAGCTGTGGTTTTTTGTTCTCGCTCTTCTCTCAAGCCATCTCGCAGACTCTCAAACACTCTCGGAGCATCCACTAGCATCTCATCGGGAAACTGCAGGGCGATTCTTTTCCATCTACCCTCGCGGATCTCGCTCACCGTCCGCTTGATTTCATATTGCATGTAGAGCTGCTCATTGGACAGCCTACTGGTTGGAGCGACGACCGGCGTTTCCTCTTCCAGTATATGCTCTGCCGGCGTTGACAGAACGGGTGCTGAGGTCGCCATGGGAGGAATGGGCTTCTGGAAAAGATTCATCGCAGCGGAAAATGTTCACTGCGATTGACTGCTAGAGCTGACTAATCTCCGCCATAAGCCCGTCTCCGAACGCACTGTGGCTGTCTCGCACGTTCATGGTGTTCTGCCTCTTGGTCAACGACTTCGAATGAGCTTCAGCGTCTGAGATGGCTTGCATGTGCTCAGTAGCTACCTAGGTGAGCAGATAGGAACTTCGCAAACTACATACTAACCCTGTACATGCCATGCCTTTGATGGGCCAGGCGAGCACAGCGTTGATCTACAGCACTCGGCTAACTTTCCGCCAAGACTCGGTCTGTTGATTTGTTTACTTTCCATCTCGTAGACGCGCTTACTCTTGCATGTTGAACTCGCTGCTATTAACATATACTTCACACCAACTCGTTCATACTAACCAGGCAGCTCATACACTGCATGCAGTAGCAGTACGCAGTAATGACTAGCTCGCCACCAACAGCTGACTTTGAAACCGCGGGGAGCTTCAACATCAACAACGACCAAATCCTGAACTCGACGATGAACATCCCAGAACATAGCATGGAGCAGCACTTACCACTTGACTATGACGCGTATCCAACACAACATACTCTCGACAACGAAAGCGAAGGCAGCGCAGACATGAGCATTGAAATGGGGCGCGGCGGCAAGAGACGTGCCGATGACTACGACGTCTCTTCGAATCTCGTTTTCAACTTCGGCAGCGACGGGCAGTACGAGGTGACCGGAACACCTCCAGCACGTCCGCGTACCGCTTCGAGAAAAAGCGATGGTGCGCTCAGAAGAGAGGCGTCTTTGCGCAATGCAGCAAACTCCGCGAAAGCAAGCACGAAGCATCGCTCGATTTCGGAACAGCTGGCAAGAATGGATGCGGAGGAGCACTCGCAGCCGACCGCGACGTTTCAAAACTCGAGAAACACACGCTTCAAATCTTCGCGCCAGCCCTCCACCAATCTGAACCTTTCTCCGCCTTCTCGCTTTGTGGCACCTGCGAACGCGACCCCCAGGCGCCAAGCGATGAACAACCCGACAGCCCAGTCAGGGACATTTACCGCCAATTCCTTCATGCTCCCCGACCTACCGAACATTTCAGAGCTCGTCTCTGGCAAGCGTAAAGACGGCACCCCTGTCTTTAACCGCAACGCCGCTTCACGCTCGCGCTTCACATCTGCTAGCTGGCAGGCTACCCACACTGAGCACGCTACTCTCCAAAACGTACCAGTTCCAGATGAGGAAAAGGCGATCTTCTCGTCGCTGCAATTGCTTAGGGACAAGGTAGCACAGCTCGAAAGTGCCAATTCCGAAGCCGAGCGCCGTGTGCAAGATTATGAAGGTGAAGTCATTGACTTGCGTTCTCGGCTGCAGTCTGAGCATAGGCGCTCGCCTGACAGCACGCTTGGGACTGAAGAGGACGAAGAGACTGCGGCTCTTGACACCTTCAGGAATGAAAAGACTCGCCTGAGGGCCCAGGTCAAGAGCCTCGAGGAGAGACTGAACAGATCTGAGAGGAAGATCAGCGTCACTGAGATCCAGGTCGACCGGATCAGAAAGGAAAGAGATGAGCTGGTCACGCAGATTGGCGTTGCATATTACAACAATGAGGAGCTTAAGGCTGAGAACGAGGTGCTGAAGTCGGAGCTTGGGGCTGTCAGAGATGAATTACGAAGCTTGAAGGATCACCATGCGTCGCGCTCCAAGCGTCGGTCATCGTCGAAACGAGCGGCATCCGCACCTTTGGAGCAGCGAGTAGACGATGCCCAGCCATCAAACGCGCATGAGGCCGGTACGAGGAGGCGCAAGAGTGGCTCTCGCCAGCGAGAGAGTACGCTTGAGGTTGATGCGCAAGAGGAAGACCTTGCTTCTAGAATCGCGAAGGCAGTCCAGAAAGAGCGTGACAACGCATCCTCGCGCCGCAGGAGCACCGACGAGTCTGTACCGAAGTCGCAGTACCGGGAGCGCTCGATCGATGCTGAGCGCCCACTCTCAGTGCAAAAGCGGACTTCATCTGCTTCGAAGCCTTCCCAGCCTGCTAGGCTGCAATCCGCTCCTGTGGACCATGAGCATGTAGAGAGCACGCGTCACTCCCAGCAGTTTACAGAGCGACATCCAGACGACACGCAGCTGAGTGAAATTGACCTGGGTGCGGTAAACGAGATGCGTCGGAAGATCGAGTTCGAAATGAAAGAGAGGCACCAGCGGGAAAGAGAGCAGCCCATGCCTCGCAAGTCTTCCCTGAAAGACATCACTTCTGGCTTGGAGAATGGGACGACCAGCCTTCATGGGGACAGCAACGACGAGGCGACCAAGACTACAAAGTCCGTCCGCGTACAATCACCTCACTTCTCCGACGCGTCCACAATCCAGCCTCAAGAAGAAGCTGATGCTGGGGAAACCTCGATGCTGAGCAACACGTCCCGTCGTCGGCGACGTCTCTCTTCGTCTGGTGAGCAGGGCATGACTTCCGCTTTCATCCTGCCAGATATCACCCTTCGCAGCAGGCAGCCATATCCGACAACTACCGGTCTTGGTAAGGAGACGTGCATTGCCCATGACGCTGCCTCTTGCACTGCCTGCCATCCTTTCGACTTCTCCTTCACCGTCCCAACTCCCGTTCCGGTGACCGACCGCGAGGTCCCTGAGATGGAGGACATCACTTCTGCCACGATCCGTCCTGCTCAGGAGCCTGCAGTCGCTCTCGCGACGGTCATCAAGCAGCATGACGATGAGCTCAAACACCTCAAGATGCAGCTTGAGCACCTCCAGCGTCAATACAACAGCCACGACCCGGCTATGTCTAAACGTCAGCGCGTCACGACTCGCGCTAAGATTGAAAATTGACTGCTGAAGTGGAAAGGAAGAGTGATCAAGTGTACGCATTGTATGACGTTCTCGAGGGGCAGAAACAGGCCGCTGCTGCAGAGAAGGAGAGGAATGCGAGCGGTGCCAGCAAGGGAGATTTGGTGATGATTCGACGGGAAGTATGAGCATTGAGCACGGCAGAGGAGGGCCGGAGGTCCCATTCGGATTGGATGGGGCATACGAGGATGATAGCGAGGAACTCCCCTGGGAGGGTTTGAGCGATTCAGAGTAGAGGAGTCGACGCTCGGGTGCGCTCGTCAATTGCTCGATAGAGCTTATGGATCTTTCGGTCTAGTCATGCATTTGGTAGTGTGAGCATTGGTGTCTTTTTGGCGTGGCGTTGGTCGGTTCGTGCGAAAGCCTTGCTCATATGATTGCTGTGCCTTGGGTATGTAGGCAATGGAGCTGTTGCTGCCGTAAATCATAAATACCAGTGGTAGTTTGGCATCCTGTCCATATGAGTCTGCCTCTCGTTGCTGTACTGCAGTGCATTCGAGGGCATCATTTTGGAATCTTTCTCATCAAGATGTCAAGATGGCTTTTCATGCGTACGCTGAGATGACTTCAACCAGATCACGATCAACCAAATTCCCAATGGACATTCAAATCCCAAAGTAATCATTCAGAGCGTCAATATCGACAAAGAGGAGTGCCTGGTATGCATCTCCTGACATCGAGCTCACGGGTGTACATTCTATTCAAGGCTGGCTAGGTAGCTACCTACCTCCTAGGTAGATAGCAATCGAATTTCAGGCAGGAAGTCCTAACCCTGCACAACCCTAACGGAGACATCCCGCTGCACAATGCGAGCGCAGGTCCATGATGACTGTCCGATGGCCTGCCGGTGTAGTCTTTGCCTTGCCATTCCTCACTTCCGTTGGGCGACATGCCAACTATACTCTGCGCCTGCTATTTTTTTTGGTATACCAGTGATCACCCCACTCGCTCCACAGGGATAGCGATGTAAAGCGAAGTCAGCACTTTAGTCTACCAGCCACACGCTCCAGCCCGGACAAAAACGAGACCCACCCAGTCTATACCAGCATGTCTATGTCAAAGTACGGTGACACCGTCCAATTCGACCGACTTGCGGTCCACGCGATGACAATTCGGCCGATTGACCATACTCTCACCGCGCTTGACGAGCAGGCCCTTCTCAATGACACTCGTGATGCAAATACCTATTTACAGCACTTGACATCATCATGTATTGTTCGCCGAGCTTATGTCGACTAGCTTTCTCACGGGCCCAGTGCAGTTGACATGCTCTGATACTACCTTGTGAGGCCATGATCAATACCGCCGCCCTTGTCATACACATGCAGTCCGGTCTTGTGCAACCGCACGTAGGCAACAGCGCCTTCACACGAAATATCCTGGACATGCTGTGGAGCTTTTGAACACCCGCCGTTGCTATCTCAACCTCCATGCATTATTTTGCTTCTGCACCGTTGCAACCGGTTGCATGGGGTTGTTTTCCGGAGAAATCCCATGTGGCACGGCTATGAGAACACGTGTAGTCAATGTTCAACTTCCGACAGACGCGAGAGTTTGCTCTAAGCACGTCTATGATCTCTGCCTGCGCCTTTCTCACATGGACCTTATGTCATCGGAGATCAAAAGTCGGCTACTGTTGCCGGGCAGGTTAATTAACGGCGAATTAGAAGTGCTCGGACGACTGGAGCGGTGGCACTGGCAACGCCCGTGCGACTTACGCACGCTAATGAACGGTTAGCCCAACTTTCGACGAGATACAGTTTGGAAGGATCTTGTGTGCGGCTGGCGATAAACAGATACGAACACGAGGTGCTTGTTCAGACCTCACTCCTACAGTACTTTTTTTTTTTTTTTTGGTACACCATGTGGCAACAGTGGCATGACTACCAGGAAAGCCATCACTAGCGAATCCCAATGACGGCTCAATTTCGTGAATACCCTGATCTGCGCGTACCTGCGCAGAGCCTGAAACTTCGCCCCAAACATCCGGCTGTATCCCAGACCGCCGACTTATTGTCACTGGTTAAGCGTGCATGGGTATGCAGGAACCCGGCCAGGCCCGCTCACTTCTCCAGTGTCGATCAAGCTCCTGTGATAAAACCTGCGACATCTCGACTCAATCGACTGCGATAAGTTGATGGGGATTGCGTGAGCTCTGCGAAGATTGTCCCTGAATGCAGGTTACTCAAAACCGAGCACTGCTCTGCTAAGTATACCGGTCTTTCTTGCTCTCTGTCTGCTCAAGTCACTCTTTTGCTGCTTCTCGGATTTGACTTTCGTTTATTTGTGGGTAACATCCCCAGCTTCGGACGTCATGCGCTTCGATAGTCCATTCGTTTCTGCCGCTATACTGGGAGCCGCAGCAAATGCTGCAGCCGTCCAGCGCGAGCAAAAAGACTGGGTACACAGCCCAGCCATCTACCGTGGCAACCATGGCGAAGGAACAGCTTCCTCGGGCTTCCTACCTACTGCCCAGCCGACGGCTCCGACTGCTTCGGGATCCGTTTCTGTAGCACCAGCTAGTTCCGATTCATCGGCTCTTGGCTACTCCAAGGCCCTGTCGTATGCTCGCACAAGCCCCGCTACCCAGCCATCCGAGTCTACCTCTACCTCTGTCGTCACCTCCGAACAAACAACGGTGGTTCCATACACAACTGTTGTCACCGTTTACCCCACCGCCACTTCCGCGGCTACTCTTTCCGCTGCATCATACGGTCCCGCATCCGACGCAGAAGGTTCTCAAGAAGAAGGTTCCCAGCCCGGTGCTTCGACATATACAACCACCCTCCAGTCCACAACCGTTCTCACGCATTATTCCACCAAGACTGTCAACGTTGCAGCCTCCTCTTCCCCTGGCAGTTACCAGAAGGCTCCTTCCGCACCGGAAAGTGAGGACTCTGAATCACTCGCCACTGCCGAGCAGACTACCGTTCAGCAGACAAGCACTGTCTCGAACTTCGTCACTTACACCCCGGAAGTCGACCAGCCCGCCTCTTCTGGCATTGCTCCCGCTGCCTACGATTCTGATTCAGCGTCAGCTGCAGCAGACTCAAGCGATAGCTCTTCCAAGGCTCCGGTCTCCTACGCCACTTCTTCGGCCGTTGCTCCGGTAGCACCAGACTCATCGTCTGTGGTCCTAACCTCTAAGGTCACTACGGAGCCTACTTACTCTGCCTCCTCCAGCTCTGCCTACGCGTACACCACATCCATCCCGTACGTGACAACTACCTGCTCGTATATTCAAGCCCCTTACGACGCCGGTAACGCTACATACCCCTTGAACGGAACCGCTGCCTCGTCCGGTGCCTATCCGACTGGCTCTGCTGCCTCCTCCAAGGTCTGCAGCACTGTCACCCTCACTTCTGCTGTTAGTGTCGGCCCAACCAAGTCCGTCAACTTTACGGTAACCCCCTCGTCTTCGTCCGCGAACGTCGAGTCGACTGGCACCGCACCTGCTCGTATCAGCGCCAGTCCAATTGTCTCCAGCAACTCCACTTCTCTTTCTCCCACCGGAACCATGGCGCCAGCTCCGGTTGTCAGCGTCAACAGCAACGTGGCTGCAAACAGCACTTGCGCTAGCCTTTGCTCAAGCCTAGAGTTCACGGGCGACTACACCGTCACTCCAATCCTTTGCGAGGCTTACGAAGCGGGCACAACTGTTCCAGCACCATCCGGCCAGTCTGAGGTAAACTGTGACAGCAACCAGGGCGCTCTTGATGCCGGTATCTGCCGTGTCACGCTCAGCATCCAAACAGCCGGCAACTCCGAGGCGTATATGGAAGTATGGATGCCGAACGATGACACCACCTCTTGGAACGGCCGCACTATGAGCACCGACAATGGCGGTCTTTCTGGATGCGTTGCGTACGACGATATGACCTATGTCACTGGCCTTGGCTTCGCTGCCTTCGGCGACAATGGCGGCCATAACTCTTCATCTTTCGACGGGACCGCCTTCTACCAGAGCAATCAAAATGTGCTTGACTGGGCTTTCCGAAGCCGCCACGCCTCCGTTGTCGCTGGTAAGGATGTTGTCAGGCAATTTTATGGCCAGGAACAGGACTATGCCTACTACATTGGCTGCTCTACTGGTGGTCAGCAGGGTATGCACTCTGCACAGTACTTCCCTGACGACTTCGATGGCATTATTGCTGGATCTGCTGCCGCTGACTTCAACCATTTGGAGGACTGGGGCGCTCGCTTCGTTCAATTGACTGGCACTAGCTCTGATGACCCGCGCTTCTTGACTGAGGATCAGTGGATCTTTGTCCAGAGCTACATCTTCGCTCAGTGTGATGAGGCTCTTGATGGTGTCAACGATGGTATTCTGGAAGATCCGACTGCCTGCAAGTTTGATACTTCTGCCATCCCCGTTTGCAATGACACCGAGACCGACAACTGCCTTACTAGCACTCAGATTGACACCGTCAACAACGTCTTCTCTCCCCTGGTGGACTCTGAAGACAAGCTGCTTTACCCTGCGCTGCTCTACGGCTCCCAGGTTGATGCTTTCCGTCTGGGAACACTTGATGGCTCCACCCAGGGCATTGCCCATGACTGGTACGCCTACGGTGTTTACAACAACTCCGACTTCAACATTACCGGCCTGAACGAGGAGGATTGGGACTACGCTGACTCGCTCGACGAGTTCCACGGCAATGTTTCGTCCTACAGCGGTGATTTGAGCGCCTTCCGCTCTGCTGGTGGCAAGATGATCATCTATCACGGTATGGCTGACCCGATGGTCTCCGGCAACAACGCTCAGCGTTACTACCTCAAGGTCCAGAGTCAGATGGGTCTTAGCTCGTACGAGGACGTCGACCCATTCATGCGTCTGTTCCGCATTTCGGGCATGGCCCACTGCGGCGTTGGCGGCATTGCTGGCGCTGGTGCCTGGATGTTTGGCCAGTCCGCAACGGCTGACGTAGAGGGCGTGGGTGAGAACATCATCGACACTCTTGTGGACTGGGTGGAGAACGACAACGGACCAGAGACCATCACTGGTACGAAGTTCTACTACGACACTCCGGACTACGGCGTCGAGTTCGAGCGTCCCCACTGCCGCTACCCATTCAGGACCACCTACTCTGGCAGCGGCGACTGGACCGACCCCAGCACCTGGACCTGCGAGCTCATCGAAGACTACACGAACTGCTACGACACTGAGCCGCGTCTGTGTAACGCCGACGGCACTTTCTAAGCGGCATGATATTTTGAGAGAGCGTTCGGTTGAATTTCATCGCATTTAGCAATAGAATTTAGAGTCGCATGTGCACATGCACGGATACCATAGTAATAATATATAGATCTTGAACTACTACTTGTGGTCAACTTAGATGGATTCAAGTGTTTTCATTTTGTCCGTGAGAGAATTGGTCTATTGGACACTTGTGTATTTATGCTTCTTTCAAACGTTTCGTTGCGTAGCTTCATCTGCCAGAACATCCCTTCTGATGCTTTCTGCTGACAGCTAATTTCACAAGAGCCCTCCTGTTGCGCATCATGCGTCATCTACTTGAAGGCCATGCTTCCTTCTCTGACTCCTTTCTCGCGTCCCTGACATCCGAGCCTAACTGTCATCTCAAGCAGAATGCGGCTGAACTGTTTTGCAGCCTTTCACACCCTTTCCCTGAGTACCTCCTTCTTGTAGCCTTTCCGCGTCTCAGACTCAAAATCATAGCGCATCACCCGCCTCCCTTTCAGAGCGTCCGAGTAACGTTGATTGTGTGTGTGCCATTCATACATCAAAGATCGCAGCTTCTGCAACACACCTGCATTATTAGCTCTCGGATTCCTGGCATTGCTGACCAGTCTCTTGAGGGCCTGAATCGATGCCTTCTCGACCTCGTCTTCCGACATCAGCTCGAGCTTGTGCAAGAGTTTCTCAATCTCGTCCAACCTTGCTGCGCAGGCTTGACCGAAGTCGTGCACGTCGAAAACGGCATATTTGTCTTCCTCTCGCGGCTTGCAGTGGTCGTCGCGTAGGCAGATCAGGACTGCGTTGAGCTTCGTGCGGTATTCTTCCACGTCGTCCTTGATGGACTGGTTGTCGACTACTCGTGCCCTCCATCCCTTCATTGCATCTCTCAGCGAGTCGACTTCGCTTGCAATGATCGTGAACTTCTCTTCAACATTCTTGTCTGGGTCGAACAGAGGAGGATACAAAGGTTTTTCGTCTTCAACCATCACATCTGCTGACGGCGAGGCCTTGTGTTTCTTCTGACCGTATGTCTCACGGTTCGTGGCTTGCTCGTCATCATTCTGCTGAGCCGGTGCTGCGCTTGAGGAGGTATCTGCCTTCTTCGGCTGTTGCTTTTGACGGTTGGCGATGCAGGCTGGTCTGCCGCAAAGACGGTAGAGCCAGTCAATGCCCATGTTGAAGTCTGAATCTGCCAGTAGAGACTGATGGCATGACTCGCAAGGAAAGTTGTTTGAGATGGCTTCCTTCTGGCGGTCATCCAATTGCATTGAGAAAGCACAGTCCTGGCATAACTGGAATAAGTTCAAAGGGTTCCATGCATCCGCTTTGCCTCCACACGACCAGCATGCGGATTGATCACGCTCACGAGTGGCGACAAGTTCTTTGAGAGAACGTGGCGTTGTTTCGCTGACATCTTCTGCTTTAGTTTGGCCAGCATCAATTTTGAGCGACCTCTTCGCAGGTGTTGCGCTAGCTTCAGGCACAGGTTGTTGCTGCGACGCAGACGAATTTGCCCTGGCGGAAGATGTACCGAGCGCAGAGCTACTTGCCCAGGTAGAAGATTGGCCGGATGCAGTGCCAGTAAGTGACGGGGCTGTTGTGGCGCCGGTGAACGTGCTTGACTGAGCGTTAAAATCTTGCGGCCGCTTCGTAGCTCCGGAGGTTGTTTTTGGTACAAGTATACGTCGCGAAGATTCATTTGGTTGAGCGGAAGAGCTTTCGCTTGCGGAGCCAGCAATTGACGGAGTATCTTGGTTGCCCGGAGGCGTCTCTGTGTCCCCGTCATCTTCATGCGATCGCTTCGTAGTTCTAGAGCTTGCTTCGGGCAAAGGCTGCGGTTGCCACGTAGATCTACTTCGCTGATTGGAAGTACTGCCGTATGGGAAGTTCATTATCGAATAAGGAGGGGTGTTGGCCGGAATTGTCTTCTTTGGGGCATTAGCTCGAGCAACGTCTTCCGGGTTCACGAGAACCAGCTCGCCATTGTTCTGATCGTTTCCAAAAACTTGTGGGCCCTGAGGAGCTGCCGGTTGCGAGACACTGTGTACTTGCACTGGGGCTTCGTTCTTCGGTTGAGCATCTGCCATACTCGTGTCCGCTTGTTGGAAGATACTTGGAGCATCTGCCATACTCGTGTCCGCTTGTTGGAAGATACTTGGAGCGCCAAAGCCACAGTTCCAGCTTGCAGCTGGAAGGGTAGATTCGCTCTCATCCATTGGCTGTGTGTCATCGTTGGAGAAGTCATTGTGCGCAGCAGAACCAAGTACATCTTCCCATTCGAGGCCTTCCATACCCTCGTCCTCTGCTTCTTGAGCGTCTGCATCTTCCATGTCAGCGTCAAAGCCAGTGTGAGGCTTATCATCGTATTCGGGTTTTGCTGTTTCTGTCCCAATCACAGGAGCATTGTACCCAATACTGTGCTCATATTCCATGGCGTCTGATGCCTGCTCAGGCTCTCCCTGAGGCGTCTTGTCCGTGTAGGCGACTGTAGGCGCCGGCGTCACGTCCTGCATGTCGCTGACTGCATTGTCGCTTGCAGTCGACTCAACATTCTCAGGGTCATTCGGACGTTGAGCTGCGCCTGTATTCCCCCCAAAAATGGGCTGCTGGGCGGTGGTGTCGCCGGGAATCTCGCCTGCACTACCGGACTCAGCCTCTGCCGCGGTCAGAGGACGGGCTGAGTGGTCCTCTGTACCTTCATCCGCCTCCGGCTCGTCATCAGGAGCCGTGATGCTGATGGAAGGTATAGAGGCACTATAGCCTGCGTCATTCACCGCGGATGTTGTCGCAGGCACGTGCTCCTCACTGCCCGGCTGCCCCGATGCACCTTGGTCGCTCTCCACAGGGCTTTCCAAGGTGACGGCGCTGGCGAGTGTTTCGCCGGCATCAGCAGAGCCTGTCTCTGCTGCAATCACCGGCGAAGCAGGAGTCTCCGTGCCATCGGCGACATGCGCCTGGTACAGAGGGACCGCCAAAGGAACGGGCTCACCCTCCCCAGAACCTTGGCCGACATCCCTCACCGGCTCCTCTGGAGCGACCGCAGTCTCCTCCATCGCCGTAGGCACTTCAAACCTCGGCGAAGAGTCCTCGTCGCTCGAGAGACTGGCCGTCTCGGTGGGATCAGCGACCTCTTCAGGAGCATCAGATGAGATGGTCTCCTCGCAGATGCCGACGTTGTCGCTCTGCTGGTCCTGATCCTCACACGGCGGCACGGCAAGCTCACTGCTCTGCCTACCCTCTGAAGCAGAGTCACTGACCGCACTCGGATCTACAGCCTCGGCGACAACCTCGCTCTCTTCGCCAGTGCTATATTCGTCAATGGAGGGCGGGCTCACATGAGAGGAATAAGCATCCAGAGGCAAAGAGATGCGGGTTTGACGAGCACCGCACGGCGCCTGGATTGGAGTATCCAGGCTGTGCCAGTCGTTCAACCGCTCAGCAAGAGCGTCGAAGACCAGGAGATCCGCAGTGGGCAGCAGCAGCGCTGGCCCCTCATGATCCATGGGCATCGGCAGAGCCCTCTCGAGAGTCGATTCATCGTCATCGACTACTGCAAGAAGGCTTGCTGGCCACACGAACACCTGAGATGCTGCCTGGTGGGCATAGAGCCTTGAATGCCACCGGGCGAAGCGAGCCATCTTGCCGACCGAGAAGAGACCTTCATCCTGCTCGAGCTCCTCACGAGCCCGGATGAATGAGCCCGGAATCAGCTGGGCCAAGCTTCCCAAACCCGACTGATCCTTGGCCGCAGATCTCACAGCGCTGCGTGTCATAGTACGCTTGTTGTTGACCCCGTGGGGATCACAACAGCCTCCGCGCTGGTCTCGGCAGTCCGATCCTCGGCGACCGCAACGACGTCGCTGGGAGGCGCGACCGTTCGCTCTGCCGTCGGGGAAAGACCCTCTGCCAACATATCGGCCGCGCTGCTATCCTCCGATTCTGCAAGCGCGAGTCGAGACTCAGGGACCGTGAGGAAGTCCCCGAGGAAGTCCACCGTTTGCTCTTCCGTTGGTGGAAGAGCTTCTGCCTGATCCCCGTTTGCGCTGCTGCCTTTCGGCTCTACAAGCGCAAGCAGATCTTCACGGGCGGTGAACTCATCGTCGAGAGGGTCGACCGCTGGCTCTGCTGTCTGCGGTGAAGCTTCTACCGCGTCGCCGCTCGTGCTGCTACCTTTCGGTTCTGCAAGCACAAGTTGACCTTCAGGGGCGGAGAAATGGTCGTCGGCGCGGAGAGCCAGGCAAAATGCACCCAGACATCTCCAAACAAGCAAGATCTGTCTTCTAACAATGGCAACCATTGTGAAGAACAAGGAGACCTGCGTCCAGAGCCAGATGGAAGACCAGTCGTCAATGTTTTGCAGATGGACGATGGCGGGAAGGGCGACGTGAGCCCAGATGTTACCGACAAGATGCCCGAGTGCCGCGGTGACGATGGGTGTGCGAAGATCAAGCAACAAGATGGTTGCGAGATCCGAGAAGAGGAGGAGCTTGTTGAAAGGGGCAAAGACGTATTGCCCGCTGGCGTCGTAGGTTGATGGGAGGACGGCGCCAAGCCAAAGGGTGGTCAGGAGAGCGAGGAGGTGGAGGTACAGGGGCATGACGAGCCCTGAGTAGCGCGTGTGTGTCGTGCGCGGGAACTTTGAGGAATCCATGGCGCTTTGATGTACGCCGGATGTGGTGAAGCGAAGGGTGGCTCTGCGAAGGATTGTGTGTTCGGCGAGGAAAAGGAGGGAGGAGCAACCTGCGGCCGAACCGAACTGTAGTGATTCACATGCAGAGGTTACGCCTGAAGTGTCTGCGGCTGGAACCTGCAAGGTTGTGAATGTTGGGTTGGTGGTTTCTTGATGACTGAATGAGAGTTGCAGGTTGTAACGTGAGTGTTCAAGCTGTAGCGAAGTTTTAGGCAGCAGCGAGTATTCGGAAGAACAATGACAGAAAATCAGTGGCCTGGCGGCGGGAGGTGCCGGAGTCAGAAGGTGGGTGGGGTGGCGGGCCGCATTTAGCGTGATTTGCAGTGAAGTTAAGTTCACATTGCAGTGATGTGAAGTTCACATCGAAGGGGAAGAGATGGCGTTTAACGATGGCTATACGTTGCGTAGCTATGCAGGCGTTGGAAGTGGAGTCTTTACAACCGGTCGTACAATGGCCTTGTCAGTTGCCCAATGGATGGGAGCTTCTTAATGGCACGGCATTCTGACCGAACACCCATACTCTTGCTGAATATTCAAGGTCTGTGTCTCCTACCTTCAAAGCCATCTGAGACTTTAGCAAACACCTCTTCTTTGAAGGGAACAAATATGCAGAGCACTGATCATGGCAATGGGAAAGTCCCGGTCTATTACGCTCCGGCCCATTTCCCACACACTTATAAATTTTGTCCATGTCCTGGATGCAGAGATTGCGTGCGTAACCCATGTATCTGGTCAAGGAGGATTTCTGACTGAGACCACGTCCGCTTGCAATAAAGTAGGAAAAATTGGACGCGCATGGCCCCTGGGACGGCCTGAGCCCAGAAAAGATGCGCTCGACTGATCTGAGAACTTTAATAGCTCCATGCTCTCTGAGTGTGTCCGTGTCGAGATGCAAAGAAGGCTTCATTGATAGAGATAGCTAAGCCAAGTGCAAGGTGAAGTTGGTTTGAGACTTGGGCCGAGCGGGCCATTTCCGCGTCTGCCATGGTCACTCCGCCAGCCAGGGCTTGACAGTCTGATCTTCCTTTTCCCCTGAATCTCGCACCGTCTTCCGTCCAGGTCGTCGGCTTGCAGAGCCTTCGCGCATCAAAGTTGCTACACGAAATTTCAAGAGCTGCATGCTTTAGACGTGGACGATGGACCTTGATTAAGAAAGTACCACTTGCTATCACACGAAAAGAACGGAGAATGCAGCATGAAAATGGCTCATATCGTTTGATTCTGAGGAGCTGACATAAGTCTCAAAACGAGGTCCCCTGACAAAATCATCTCCCAAGCACAGGCTGACCCAGAGAGCAACCCTTCCGACATTGAGAGCCTTCTTTTGAACAGACCACCGCTTTGTATCTCCTCTCGCTGAGCCGCCAAGGAAACGCCAAAATAGACCTGACAGCCAGCTGCAGAAACCTCTCGGACCTTTTACTCATTGCTGACCGAATATCCACCCCCTTGTTCATAAAATGTGGAGGTAGGGCGGCACGACCGCTGCAACGTTTAAGGCTTTTTACGCTTTGGCGTACCGCCCCTTCCTCATAGCTTCTTCAGGTTGAAGATGGAGAAGTGTCTGGAGTTGGGGGGCGGCCCAATTGCTTTAAAACCTATGACCCCCTTTGTCATGCATGTGTCAAGTGGCACGATGTGTGAATGTTGGCAAAGAGCCAGCACCACCGAATGTATTGGCGCTAAAGCATGCTGGATTTAGCGGCAAGAGTGAATGCAGATTGCGGAGGCCAACGACCGCCTTGCTGCTAACAATGCAGGGTCCAGCAGTTTCCAGGGCGTGGGAAAACATTAACAATTATTCTCTCCCACAGCCAGATTTCGTTCGCAGTGCCATGTGTTGCCGAAGGTGTATTCCCCTGCAACTGGCCTGTATTCGACCAACATATGCTGCTAACCCACAGCTTGTTGATCATCAATGGATTTGAAGTTCGCTTAATGAGTGCTCCAGGCTGGCTTAAGACCGGCAATGACTACCCGAGATCTTCTGCTGTGCTGGTGATGCTTTGTTCTGAGCTTCTGGAAATTTCCAAGTTCGCAAGCCTGCAGACGTGGGCGATGAACCAAAGCCAAACCGGGGATCTCGAAAAGGCCACAATACAGTGTCTGAAACCTTTGCCACCACACCATGCCAAGCCAGAGTCGTAGCAGGCAGACTGTGAGCACGTTCTGAGGCCACCACTGAGTATTTGAGGTTGTCCGTTGTAACAGAAAGTTCCACAACCCTCACTTTGGGAACATGCTTTGAAGTGGATCCCTACACTAGCTCCTGTTTCGCGCCTTGTCTTTGGACATATTGGACACGGCTCCGAAGGGTTTGCTGCTGGCTGTAATGTAAGCTCAAGAGCATTGTTACTGGACATTGAAGATCCAGCATTGGCAGGCCTTGCGATGGAGATATGTCCTTCCTGGGGCACTTTCACACTGCGTCGTCGTAGATGCGTACTGTCTGACTGCGTCGTTGAAGAGAGACCGCTCCGGAAGACTGCTGCCGTGTCCGAAAGGAAAGGGCTTGTGGCTGCGTCCTCGTTCTCGTCACAATCCTCAACAGTCGCCTGATACTTTGGGACTTCGCTTCCGATCTGCACTGCGGCATCATCATGAACATGCTCTCTCTCATCTCCTTCGAGTACAGTTGACAAGTTCTTTCTGTGCCTTTGCCGCGCGAAAGCGAGACTTGATCCGTTGGCGGTCGATTTCCCAAGGACTTGATGAACTGACGGAGCTATAGAGAATCGAGGCGAGATAGTTTCCATATGATCATCTTCTGATTGTTTCGTGACCGGCGTTGAGATGGGATAAGCGCCAGGCCATACTGGTGTCTTCTTCACTTCCACCATGTCGAGCCTGAAGATCCAACTTAACATCGCAGCCAGAACCTCGTCCAACAGTCGCATATATGGAAATGTGCACATATTCTGGAACAGGGCACTGGCTCTAAGCTTCAACAGGCGTATGCTCAACATGAATTTGCGTACTGCAGATATGAGTCGCCCTGGCCACAGCATGTGTTTGAGCGCTCTAGCTCGAGCAAGTCTCCAAGTCTTGTCCAGGAACCGGAGATAGGATGGCACTTGACGTGCCCAAGAAGTACAATTGTATGATTGATCAGAAGCAGGAATATGATCCCGTGTAAGCATGCCTTCCAGGACGTGGTTATCGAGAAGTCAAGTCCCATTCGATAAGTCAGACAATACGTTAGCTCGTGTCGCACGAAGTTCAAGTCGGGTATTGGCCATGTAAGTATCTGCCACCATTAGCAAGCGAACAGACACAAACAAGAATAAAGGAGCATACTTGAATTATTGCAAAGAGGTGAACTGGCCGCATTGCTGGATTTACCCTGAGCAGCGAAGGCGAGCGCCAGCAAACAAAGACGTAAGCTAAGGAGGCAATGAACATAGCATCTTGCAGGTTGATATCCTCGTTCTGGCCGAATCGAATGTGCGCGAACATTAGGATGTGATGATATGTTAGGCGCATGATTGTTGGAAGCTGCCAAATGCTGCTTGCTATGGATGAGGCTGCTGCGTTGGCAAGAAAGGCTATCGTCATTGTCCTCACCACGCCGCCTCTGGTTGTTCGAAGCTCATCGTTACCTGCATTGTCGTTTGATGCACATTGCGATCTAGTCGGCGTGTGAGGTTTGAATCGCATCCTGCCCGACTCGTTCAACGACATCGACGTCGAGCGTCTCGTCGTTTCACCTGTTGACGTCGTCTCCATGATGCTTAGGACGAGGTCGCATGTTCCAAACTCAAGAACGAAGATCCGAAACAGGAACAGCACCCTTATATCCAAAGCGATTACGGTGAAATGGCCTCCAACCAACCAATAGCGGTGGAAACAGGAAGCCGAAAAATATGACTTTGTTTGGTCTGGAGGTATCAGCTTCTTTGTTGGTCGCCATTTCCGGAATCTGGGCAAGCACGTGGAATCGATAGGGTACAAAGGAGATTATTTCAGATTATCGTTGCAACTGCGATTTCTGTGGACCGTCTCCAATGTACACCGACAGTGAAACGGTGGTCATAATATCTCAATTTTCTAGCACTGCTTTACGAAGTCCTAGACTTTCGCGGTGTCGCTCGGGAAAAAAAAAAAAAAAGCATAAAACAAAGAGCACTTTTTTGTCTTTCAGCCGTGATGGTAGTGGTATAGCAGTAGACTCAAGCCGTATTCCCTCTTGCGATCTCACACTCATTTGTACCTGAAACCCATCTCCCAATCAAACTCGACAAAGCCTTCCCATGCAGTCTCCAGACTTCCACGCTCGTTGTAATAAGAACTTCAACCAACGCATAACCACCTCAACATTCAAGCAACTCCGTATTCCTCTACTCCGACAACCCCTTCCACACCCTCACCAAAGGCGCCACCGCAATCTTCTCCAACATCTCACACCCCTTATACCCAGCCAGCATCCTCAGCCGCTCAACCAACTCCCCACCAACCTCGGAAACTTCACCTAGCACCATCTTCGACAGCTCCGCCAAGTCCCAGCCTTCACGTCCATACTCGACCAGCTGCGCCATGTACCCGAGATCCTGACACAGAGTGTTCAGACGTGCTTGGATCTCCCCGTCTTTCTGGATGAGGGACTCGAATTCTTCGCGGCTGTGCAGGGAGATCCACTGTTCACACGATGCGTTGGCTTCGGTGAGTGTGAGACGGATTTGCTTCGCAGCGTCTTCGAGGGTCCAGTCGGCTGTGTAGTAAGGATTCTTGCCGTAGTCTCTCGGGACGTGCAATTTGAATGGGATCGTTGTGTAGCGCGGGCACTTGGACGCTTTTGCGAGGTCTTGGTCGTGCTGGTGTTGTTGGAAGATGGACTGAGGTCCAGGATGGAGGCGCTGTTGCCCCATTTAATTGCGTTGGTGGCGTGGATGGCTTCGACGAAGGCGGTGTCGATTTCTTCTTGCTCCTTGATGTCGTCGGTTCCGAGGGTTGGTTTGGATGGCTCGTGGTCCTTCCATTGAGCGTACATTGCCTTGCTATCGCTTAGGCTAAGCAGATCAGTGGACAGGAGTAGATCGTCGAGGGTGGCCTCTTCTGGACCGCTGTCTTCGTCTTCGTCTCCATAATCCTCCGCCCCAGCCTCAGCCTCATCCTCAACATCATCCTCCACCTGACCTTGATCCCCACCCTCTCCTTGATCTTCACCCTCACCCTCACCCTCAACCTCGCCCTACACACCCTGACCCTTATACCCAGCCTCCACCTCTCCAACATCCTCACCCCTCCCCTCAAACTCCTCCCTCATCTCCTTCTCCAACCTCACCACGCCCCACAAACCCGGGCCGCTCTTCCGCTCAAACCGATTAAAATCCACCTCCCCACCCATCGCCCCCTTCGCACCACCTAACCCCTCCCTTACCCCTTCATCCTTTTCTCCTTCCAAAGCAATCCCAACCCTCAACCGCCCAAGCGCAACCCTAAACCCCGCTACATTGTGTTTGTGCAGCCTGAGTCCCGAAGGAGCACGTACAGTTCCATTCCGTCTGGCAGGGATTGAAGAAGGGGTGTTGGACGTCTTTGGAGACGAAGACGGAGGAGGAGAAGCGGAAACGGCATCGCCGTCCTGAGCAGTAGTAGGTGCAGAGTCCAATGGAGTGGGTGCACGGGCGGCAGTCGAGGGGCCGAAGAGAGTGGTAAATTTGCCCTTCCCTCCCTTCATTCTCTGCTCCTCCGATGGGTTTAGAAGTAGTAGATGTGAAGGGATAACTGACCTCGAGACCGGCGAAGAGGGGAGGTTGAGTTTGGGTCGTCGGCATCGTTGTCGTCGTCGTCATCGTCGTCGTCGTTGGCATTTGGAACATATTCAGTAGTGCGGGCTCGCTTGATACAATCGCGATCTTGGCGTGACGAGGGTTGTGTGTATTCATGAAAATGTATGCAGAGGAGTCGTTAATTGAATTCTCATTGAGTTTTCTGCAAAAGTAGGCAAGGGGTTAGGGGGTAGGTGCATTTGTGTTAGAGAGATTGCCACCCAAGCGAAGAAAGAAAGGCAAACCCGTGAACAACAAGTTTGTCTTTGCCCTCTGACCAGTCTTCCAAAAGGAAAGAAAGTTCCGTCGCATTCACTAATCCAGCCCAATTTCTCCATCTCTGCCGCAGCGTGAAGGGATCACACCCCCGGCTGCTGCGGGTGAGGAGGGAGAGGTGCCCAGGGGTGGGTGGGCTTGAGGGAGGAGGAATGGAAAAACAAAGTAAATATAGAAACAAAAAATAAAATAAAATCGGGTATCTATTTCATCCAGCATATCCACCGTAAAAGAAAACGCAAAAGTATACAAAGACAACAGCCCAAATCTTCTCCCCTCTCCCCTATTGTGTGCCGAGTGGGGGGCTTCAGAGGACATTTAGTTTTTCTGGCTTCGAACGCTAAGGAAAGAAAATTCCAAAAAAAAAAGGAAAGAGGGAACAGACCACTACAACCTTCTTTCAAGGCCGTCCCCATCCAATACCCGACTTCCCCCCTCTCCCTCTCCCTCTCACAACCCTTGCTCCCAACAGAGAGCCCCATCCCCTCTCTCGCCATTCACGCCGCCTGCCAGGCTGCACGACAACCCGACCCAGCAGAAAGCAAAAGCACGGAGCCAAGAACCCAGTTACCCGGAGAGAAACATCTACGCCCCATTCCCCTACCGCCTACCCTCATAACCCAGCCACTGCCACCGCCGGTCCTGATACCCCCACTGCCGCTGCTGATCCGACAAACAACAGGCCCCGCCGTATGCGCTCTGGGCGCCACATCAACCGGAAGTCCGGTCTCCTGACCGCCGACTGGCTGCTCTGCGGCCGGTACTCATCCTGTCATACTCGCGAAGTGAGAAGGAGATGAGACGGCTCTAGCACGGGCGAGGGAGAACTCATAGGCGCGCTGGAGACGCCATCGTGGCCGTAGTCGTCGAGGATGTCGTTGTACCCCGTCGTCAAGCGGTTGTCTCCCGCACGGGAGGCGAAGGGCGTTGAGTCGTCGTTTGCGGAGAGGGTGTGGGGCGCTGTGGCGCTGCGCTGGGGGATGTCGAGTGCTGGAGCGGTGGCGGTGGTGGGGAAGTATGAGCCGCCTTCGCTTGGCGGGTGGGAGGCGACGGTGAGGTTGCGGCGGGGGCCGGGCTGGAGTTGCATGGGCGTTGGGGCTTCGGAGTGTTGGGGGTTGAAGGCGATGTAGCCGCCGGGGTTTTCGGATGGTGAGATTGATGGGGCGGGCGAGGCGGTTCGGAAAGCTGCGTAGGTGGGTTGAGGGGTCATCTCGTAGCTTTCGGCGCCTGGCGGGCCAAAGTTACTCGCATCGTTCATGGCGGGCGAGAATGGTCGGTCGGTGAAGTTTGTTGGTTGGCCCTGGGGTATCGTCTGCGGTTGTGCTGGAGGTGGGGTGGGACGGCTGAAGGAAGATTGGTGGCTGTGAAGGCTGCCGTACATTGGTCGTGAAAAGGAAGGAGCCATAGAAGCCTGACTGTCTTGTCTGGTAGCAGGAGGAGCGGAGCGGAAAGAATCGGCTGTGTTCGCTCGCGGTGGTGGGCCCATAGGTGCATTGTATGGGCGCGTTGGGCCTGCGCGGGGATTGAAAGCAGGCTGCGCCTGGTCATCGAAGCTGAAGCCAGTGTTGCTTCTCATTGGAGGGCCTCTTGGCTCCGGAGGCGGCCGTGAGTGCGACCTTCCGGCATTTGACATTGGCGAGAACGGCCTCTGTTGCTGTTGTGACCCAAAGGTGTTCATCCTGCCCACTGGTGTCTGATTCCTCACCGTGGGGTGAGATCCCTGCCTCGCTGGCATCGGCCTGCCAAGACTAGCTTCGCTAGCTTGCCTGCTGAACGCCGGAGGAGGTGGCATAGGCGGCGCAGGGGAGCTCCTACCGCCAGCATATCCAGCGTTCGAAAGTAGAGGCGCATCGGACTCGTAGCTCGGCGCGCTTGACCATGCGGAAGCTTGAGTGTCTGTTCTGTCAGGCATGCCAGGCCTCGTAGCAAAATCGAGCGATGAATCTGGAAGCGTAGGCTGTCTTTGGGCCCTGTCGCTTCCACTCCGGGTCGGCGGTCGGCTTTCATATCTCGGTAGTGTCGATACAGTCGTACTCGTATCCTGCCTTGCTAGGCCAAACGCGCCGGCCATCTTCTCATCTTCCTTGCCCTTGCTAGGATCCGGAGTGCCACCAGGGATCTGCGGCAAAGTAGGCTGTCTCGCCACCACTGGTCGAGGAGGTGGCAACTCACCCGTCTTCTGTCTCCGCAAATCCGCCTTTCGCTCTTCCTTGGCCGTCTTCCGCTCCTCTTCCTCCATCGCAGCTTTCACCTTGTGCTCCACAATCTTTTCTAATCTCTTGTCGATCTTGCGTTTGCAATACACAGCCAACCGTCCATCTTGCTGGGGAATGTAATGCCACAGAAACACCACATACAGCACAATCGCCACAAGCAGACTGAGCGCAGAAATGACCCAGATGATAAGTGTGAACAGCATAGAGAACAGGATGACCGCCTGCTTCTCATCCTTCTCCGCCAGCTCTTTGAGGTTGATCCAGAATTGGCTGAAAGCCGAGTGCTCCGCATTCGCGCCTGGTATAACATCAGCCTGCATGACGGCGTACAATGTCATGCCATTGACAAATGACGCGGCCCTTCAGCAAGAATGACACGGACAGCGCCGTTGAAGGCGAAGTAAACAAAGAAGGCGACATAGTCGACGCCCTTTTTGCTCTTCGTCAACTCCGAGAAGACCAGGAATCTCCTCCAACCCTGCGGCGGCTTCATCGAGTACAGTGTAGCGGCCAAGGGATCCATGTAACCTTCAGCCACGCCCCCGCGCTTCATGACGCGAATGGCGCGAAACCATTCATAAAAAGCCAGTGCCCAGGAGAGCAGGATACAGCCTGCGAAGATCCATTTGCTAATTTCAAAGTCGATGGCGGGTTTGATCTGGCTACTCCATCGGTTGAAGACCAGCAGGTTAATGGCGGTGAATGTATCGACTGCGTAGACGGCTACGCCCACCAGCGCCATAATCCACAGCCAGAGGTAGGCCAGCGGAGTCCAGTTGGAGGTGCATTTGAAATCGGAGAGGGTGATGAAGGCCCATTTGGCGCTCTGCTCCGGCAGAGCCTTGCCCTTTTCCCGATCTCCTCCGAAGCAACCCATCGTGTGTTTTGTAGTATGTCTTTATGTCAAGGAACGTGTGGTAGAAGCTTCAGTCCAGCTGAAGTCTGCCCGATTCTCACTATCACTCGTTACTGCCTCGTAGGGTGCGATCGATGGCCGGTGTTGCTGCTTGCTGCCGTCGGTGGTGGGTGTGACCGCGCCGTCAGTGGGGGTATCTCAATCTTCCAACGTTGCAATCAATAGAATCTCGATCCTGCGCAGCAGAATCTTAGTGTCGACTAACTCTCCTCGTATTCCTTAAATCAAAGCCCGCAATCGTTCCAGTCGTGTCCAAAAATGAATGTGCAGTCGCAATGAGTGTCCGAAGGTGGGATGGTGGTGACAGACGACTGGGCGGGTCGAGGAATGCTTCGTGCGCGTTCTGGGCTTTGTCCGCGATAGACAATGCCTCTTCTCTCGCCTTTTCAACAAAGGATTGGGAACAAGGCTGTCGAATATAGCTTTGCGCACAAAGACGCGGTTTTCTCTCCCGTCGACCAGCAAACGTCCAGCGGTTTCCGGTCTACGCGATCAAGACGAGTAGGGTAAGTGAGCGAGTGGTGTTAAGGAGTGGCAGGCGCCTTGACTGGAGGCAGCCCAGATACAATGGCAGCGTCGCACAATGGGCGGCGAAGATGCTATTGTCGCCTGTTGCAAAGCGTCATGTCCAAACGAGGGGCATCAGCAATTTTCCGCTGGATCGTCGCACCGCAAGGCGCGCGGTAATGAAGATTTGGCCTCTGGGCCCAGTGTGACCTACTGCGGAGTAGGACGAGCGTGATTCATGCTGAAGCACACGGAAACGTGCCGGCCTCCCATCACTGCGAGTTTCATATCGATGCGCGCGCGCTAGTTGACGCGGTTGAAGGATGGGCTCCCTGATTCTTTCCCTTCCCGCCAATCAGTGCCATCAGTACCTCGACCCCTGTTCAGTTTCCCCGAGACACGGTCACGTGATACAGTAGCCGTGTCACCCGAACAGTCAGGACGCAGGAGGCAGTAGGTGGGAGGTTGTATATGGCATTGTATAATCCAAGTACCAGGCAGACTGAGCTTCAATCCTCCAGAACCCGCCGTACAATTCTTACCAAGCAGCTTGTAACATGTACTAATGTTGAATGTATGCCCACCTCCTCCTGAGCAACACTCGGCATGTGAGAACGGCAAATGGAACTCGATCAGAGGGGACACAACTCTCTCTCTTCTCCCCCGCACCACTCACCAAATGGGTCTCGCGCAATGCTTCGTATCAACCCCTCAAGAGGCCGATGATCACCTCACAACTATATAGAACCAAAGGCTACGGTAGGGCAATCCATTCCGCTCCATGCATCCATCCATCGGGATTCCTGATTTAAGCGCACCTACTGCTCCCCTCAACGTCCGACACCTCTGTACCTTACTGTAATAAGAAGCCCTATCACCTCCTCTGTCCACATATCGAACATTCACCCTACCCCATTCTTAAACTGGCTCTAGTCCCATAATCATGGCCCTCCACAGCGGCCTCCAATTCCACCTCAACGGCTTCAAAGGCTCCGGCGACCCACTCAAACTGCAATACGAAGGCTCCAGCGAACCCGACTTCCAAACCCGTCTCCCCACCGAAGTCGACGTCCTCATCGTCGGCGCCGGCCCAGCCGGCCAACTTCTGGGAACCCAGCTCGCCCAGTTCCCCGACATCACCACCCGCATCGTCGAGACGAAGCCCGGCCGTCTACAGCAGGGCCAAGCCGACGGCCTGCAATGCCGCACGATCGAGATCTTCGAAGCGTTCGGCTTCAGCGAGCGCGTGCTGAAAGAAGCGTACTGGGTCAACGAGACGACGTTCTGGTCCCCGACGGAAGATGGCAAGGGCTTGAGACGGACGGGGCGGATCCGGGATACGGAGGAAGGGTTAAGTGAGTTCCCGCATGTGATCCTGAATCAGGCCCGTCTGCATGATCTCTGGCTCGATGCGATGAAGTGGAGTCCGACGAGGCTGGAGCCGAGTTATAGTCGGGCGTTGAAGGAGTTGAGGATCCCGCAAGGGGATGGGCCGGTGGATGTGACGATTGAGAGGCTTGACGAGGAACATAAGGGTCAGACGGAGCATGTGAAGGCGAAGTATGTGGTCGGTTGCGACGGGGCACGAAGCATGGTTCGCCGATCATTGGGGCTGGAGATGAAGGGCGACTTTGCGAATCAGGCTTGGGGTGTAATGGACGCTCTGGTCGTCACTGACTTCCCGGATCTGCGGTTGAAGACGGCGATTCATTCTGCAAATGAAGGGAGCATTCTGATCATACCGCGCGAGGGAGGGTATCTAGCACGCTTCTACATCGAGCTGGACAAGCTTCCAGCAGTCCGAGCGCATCGCCAGCAAGAACGTAACAGCCGACGTCCTCGTCGACCGCGCACAACGCATCTTCAAGCCCTTCAACTTTGAAGTCCGACATATAGCCTACTGGTCTGTCTACGAAGTCGGACAGCGGTTAACCGACCACTTCGACGATGTACCCAAAGCCGAACGGGATCAGCGAACGCCGCGAGTCTTCATCGCAGGAGATGCCTGCCACACCCATTCCGCTAAAGCCGGTCAAGGCATGAACGTATCCATGAACGACGCCTACAACCTCGGCTGGAAACTGGCCTCCGTCCTCAAAGGCCAAGCCCACCCGAAACTCCTCCACACCTACACAGAAGAACGCCAGAACATCGCACAACAACTCATCGATTTCGACCGGGAGATCGCGCGGCTCTTCGCCGCCAAACCCAAAGGCACCGAATCCTCCACCGACGACCCCGAAGGCGCCACCATCGATCCCGCCGTCTTCCAAGACTACTTCACGCGCCAAGGCCGCTTCATGGCAGGCGTGGAAACGCAATACGCGCCCGGTCTCCTCACGACTGCCGACCCCCACAACCACCAAGCCCTCGCCCCGGGCTACCGCATCGGCATGCGCTTCCCCTCGGACCAAGTTCTGCGTCTCGCGGACGCCAAACCAGTCCACCTAGGCCACATCCTGAACGCCGACGGGCGGTGGCGGATCCTGCTCTTCAGTCCCGAAACCCAGGATGCGACATCCCCTTTCCTCGACGCTCTGGCAGACCTGCGCCTACCTCGAGACGGCACTTATCCCGCGCTACACCCCGCGACTTCCCTCCTCTTCCTCCTCCGAAGGAGAAGGAGAAGACATCGACAGCCAGATCGACATCCGCGCCATCTTGCCTCATTCCCGGAAAGAAATCCCCATCACATCCCTCCCTCCCTTTACTACTACCCCGCAAAGGGCGTTTCGGGATCCAGGACTATGAGAAAGTGTTCACGGACGAGCCGAGCTATGGGTTTGGGTTTGGGGATGTTTTTCGGAAAAGGGGGGTGAGTAAGGAACACGGGGCGATGGTGGTCGTCAGGCCGGATCAGTATGTGAGTGCGGTTTTGCCTTGGGGGAGAGGGAGGGGGTGAGGGGGTTGTTGGATGGGGTTTTGAGGGTTAGGGGGGTCGGTGGGAGTTGATTGAGGGGGTGGTTAGTGGGGTTGACTGGTTTTCGTTTCTTTTTTTTTGGTGGCGTTGGATAGGGCGGATGGGGGTTGGGGAGGGGGCCTATGATCGTTTTGGGGGCGGGGAGAGACACGAATCAGTGTGGACGAGACTTGGATCTATCGTTCCATTATATTCAGACTAACATTGGGCGTTTTTGCATTGAAGTCGAATTTGGTGCAATTGTTAGAAGCACCGTCTGTGGCATGTGCCGCGTCGCAATCGAACAGAAGATTGATCAAACACATTCGGTATCATCACACCCGCTTCGGCGCTAACATCTCTCTTTCACACTGGGCAAATCGGGATCACGTCGCGGGAAGCGTCCCGTGATGCTTCTAAAGCCCTGGAGCTTCATGAAGTGTCACAAGGACAGCTGATAGGCTGGTACGGCAGCCTGAGTTCCAACCGATACATGAGCTGACTGGCCATGCGACAGCCATGCCTTTAATGTCTCAAGCTGCTTCTCGCTCTCATTGACGGATGCATTTTGCAGTGACGATCCATCACTACACATGTGTAGAAAATGTCTCGGGCATTGTTCGCTGCGATCAGGCTGAATGATGCTCGTGAGGCTACAAAGATGGTCGTCGCTGAGGTCACGCTTCGTTATGTCTCACCAGCAAAGCGTTCCATTTGCCCGCAGTCGTCTCTTGCTCATCTTATGTCCTATTGTGGAATACTCGATGCTCGGCGGAGACAATATCTTTTTTACTAATTCAATCATACCTGTACATTACCAACATCATCATCAGACAATATCATATTGTCAATAGCACTACTACAGTACTTCTCAGGAAGATGCCAGGTGCTCATCACAGCCACAGGGGAAGTGGCTCTCGCCTCGGCTCGGCCTTTGGTCCGACGGCTGATGTCTCCATCCACTGCAGGTTCACTCCAATCTGCTGTACCCACAACCAGGCCTTTGACTTGCTGCCGGTCTTCGTCTATTAAAATCGAGGACAAGGCTACAGCATCACCTGCAGCCTATATCAAGCGCCTCTCGCTTGTTACTCGAATCAGAAGCCAAGTCGAGCTCTCGGATTTGGCTTCGCCTTTGCATCATAGTCCTGCTACTAGATACTCCGGCGCGCCTGCATGTGCAGCTCTACTCCAGAGAAGGCAATAACGACGCCGATGGCGATGGCCTCGTGCGCAATTCAGGTGGGCGGCAGTCAGCTCCCGACCAAGTTCAGTGGTGTAGAGACAACCTTTGAATTTGCTCAGCACACCTCCCGAGAGGGTAGCACGCGACAATGTCCTTAACGTCCTAACTCATATAATAATGATGGACGACTCCTTCCCTTTCGCGATGCGAGACGCAGGGCACTAACGCACACTCTTACAAGCTATCCTTACCGTTCCGTCATTCGGCATTAGTGCAGGTTCCAGGGTATCGAGCCATGGCTTCCTTGATAGACAGGATCAAGAGGTTTTTCAAACGCAATGCTGACAAGGCCGGTCACACAGGAAATTCGAACAGTTCCGCGGCCACCAGAAATACCAAAGAGCAACACCAGCAGAAATCAGTGGCGCCATTAGATCGCTCCGAGCCACCGGAAGAGATCCAGCAGCGTACCACTGCCGATACCATGGCGTCGGGCACTTTCACCATCCAATTGCGCAATGATACTAATTCCAGTACTGTGTATGGATATATCAGTCAGTCCTTTTCCTCACTTCTGTAAGATAACATACAGATCATTGACTTCTTGAAAAGCCGGCTTAGCACTGGATAACGGCAATCGAGTCTTTCTCCTGCAGGCGGACGGAAAGACACCATACTATCCCGCGAACCCGTCAAGTACTGGCAGTAAACTGGAGAAGAACTGCTCTATCCCTCTAGGCTCTCCTGGCAATACCGTCACCTGCACTATCCCTCGACTAGCTGGTGGCCGGATTTGGTTCTCGGTCGGCACACCTCTGACCTTCCTGCTCAACCCTGGTCCAGCCTTGGTAGAGCCATCCATCTTCAACCCAGCCGATCCAAACCACTACACCAACTTCGGCTTCGCCGAATTCACCTACAATGCGGCACAAGTCTTCGCGAACATCAGCTACGTCGACTTCGTCGGACTCCCCATCTCCCTCGATCTGACCGACACTGCGAACAATGTGCAACGGGTGGCGGGGATGACGAATTACGGACCGCAGACCATCGCCAACGGGCTCATAGCGCAGACACGGCGGGACGGCGGCGATGGAGCTCCCTCATCGTCAACGACAAAGCCGGCAACCTCCTGCGCATCCTCTCCCCCAACTCCGGCATCACGCTGAACCCGGACTGGTTCCAAACCTACTGGACCGACTACGTCAACCAAGTCTACGCCCGCTACTCCACCAACACGGCCCTAACCGTCAACACGCAAGCCATCTGGCGCGACGTGGCAGGCACCGTCCCCGCACCCACCAGCACCTCCCCACTCACCTTCGCCACAGCCGGCCAACCGAACCCCCAACCCACCTTCCCCAAACCCAGCGCCCGCGACATCTTCAGCTGCAACTCAGGCCCCTTCGCCACAGGTTCCAACCCCGAAACCAACGTCATCATCCCCCGACTCAGCGCGGCTTTCAACCGCAGCACTTTACTCCTTTCCAACGTAACCCCCAACGGGACGAACCCGACGCAGTATTATCAGAACCCCACGACGAACCATTATGCGCGGATTGTGCACGCGGCGAATCTGGACGGGAAGGGGTATACGTTCCCCTATGATGATGTGACGCCGGATGGCGGGGTCGGGCAGGAGGGCGCGGTGTTTAGTTTTGAGCCGAAGGAGTTGGTGGTTGCTGTGGGAGGCGTTGGGGCGCATGTTTAGATGGATCCGGGGGATTTTGGGTCTGGGGATGGGTTGGGGGGGTTGGTGTTCGTATGGAGAGGGGTAGGGAGGGAGGGAGGGAGGGGAGAGGGTGGAAAAAGAAGGCATGTTGGATATCTTCCCCCCTTCCAATCCTGGCAAAGTATCCCGTGTGTTCTTCCCTTGTGTCTAGCTTCTTTGTATGCAAACCTGTGATTCAATGCAGTATCCGTCCGGTGTCTCGCTTTACCCCCTTTTCCCCCTCCTCGCCACCTTCCCCCCACCTTTCTTCTTCGGCCGTTTGTTTTGCAAAATAAAATGGCAAATAAACGGGAAAGTGGGAAGGTGTCCAACTACCCGCGCAAAAGCAGTCACAAGCATAGGTTTATCAGAAGTTTTCGGATCCAAAAAATGAAGTCTCACATTCATTTTTAAACAACCCCCTTCTCTTTCTTCTGTTTGGGGAAGAGGGGTAACCTGATCTAGAGCTGGGTACCTAGGTAAACGAGATGAAAAGGCATAAGAACTTCTCTAGCGAGCTACATACACGATCAAAGTTCACGAGAAGCCAAGAAAAAGACGATTCATCAGGCAAGAAACCATGTACTGGCTATAGCTAGCTACAAAGGTATCTAAAGCCCGCATAACCCCTCATCTCCACCCACCCCCATCTCACCCCTTCCCCTTCCCTCCTTCCCATCCATTCTTACACAAACCGCCCCCCTCCCTAAGGCTTAATCCTCGCAGCCTTAAACCGACTAACCCTCTTCACCCTTCCATCAGGCCTCTCCTCCATCAACTCGCCCAACGCCTCATCCTCCTCGCGGTTCCCTTTAAACCCGCCCTGCTGCCGGATCAGCTCGTTGCGGCGCCGGTAGTAATCGGCAGCGAGCTGGCGGCGTTCGGCGATGGGATCTGGGTCGTCGGCTGAGGGGGCTTTGCCCTTGGTGGGCTTGGAGGAGGAGGCAGCGGGTCGCTCGATGAGGGTCTCGGCTAGGGTGCGGCCTGCTGGGCCGGTGGGGGAGTCGAAGTCCGGGATGTTGTTGGAGTTGGTTGAGGGTTCGGTGGGTGGGGATGTGGGATCCTGTTGAGGAGGAAGGGGGTTACGGGATTTCTTGAATCGGGAGGGCTTGGCTGGAGCAGGAGTAGCGTCGGGTGCTGCTTGTGGCGCAGTTGGGGCAGGTTTTTCCGCGACGGTCTCAGTGACAGGTGCCGCAGCTCCTCCTCCTTCTTGGTGGACGTCAGCTTTCGCGGGAGAAGGTTCGGGCTGCTCGGCGACATCCAGCGCTTGGGCGAAGCTGACTCTCTTCTTACCACCGGCCTTCTTCTCCACGCCGTCCGAATTTTCTGAAGACATCGAGCTGCGCTTGTCGCGGATGACGAGCTTGCGCACATCATTCGGGTCAAGGTCAGGGTCAACCTCCGCTACGTCTTCACCTTCCGGCGCAGGCCCCAGGTTGCCAATAAGCCTCTTTTGCATCTCCAGCATCTGCTGCCGGTAGTCGTCTGTAATGACCTTGCCCTTGGTACGGCCATACTCATCCTCGTCTTCATCGTCGGATAGACCGCTTGTGTACGGAGTATCTTCATCACCCTGGAAAGACGATCCTGTAAAGTGCGAACTCGTCTCATCATCGTCGTAGTCATCGTCTTCGGCAAAATCATCATCGTTGTAATCGTCGTCGTCATTCAAATCCATCTGCGCGACTACGTGACCGACCTCGTTCAGATGGTAGTCGAGCATCTCGCGTCTGGTTTGCGCGTCCTCTTCATTTTCGTCTTCTGGGATGACCACGTTCTTGGAGACCACCTCCTCATCATCGTCAAGCGTCGCGACTCTGTCGCCTGGTTTGAAAGAAGCGCGCAGCTCCTTCTGGATTTCCAGTTCCGCCTCCTTCGTCTTCCCCAGTGTCTCCTGAGCGGATGAAGCGGAGGGTACCTTTTGCAACACGTCCTTCTCAGGCTGAGATGGGAGCTGGGCGCCGGTTTGGGCAGGTCCAGGAGGCCCGAGCGGCTGAGGCGGTATCTCCTCGACCTGAGGCGAGAACTGTACAGTCCTGGGATCGGGAGGAGGAGCAGCCGGCGCGACAGCTACCTTGTCGTTGAATGAGACCGACTTTCGACCCTCCTCAGAATCGACTCGAACCAGTTCAGGTGACTCCTTAGTATCGGCGGTAAAGGAGACAGACTTCTTCCTCACTTGCGGTCGTCGCGGTGTCTCGTTCTCCTGCGTCGAATCTCCTGTTGTTGAAGGAAGGTCGGAACTCGACACGCTGCCTCTCTCTCCATGAACTCTCGAGGGTCCAACCGGAGGCGGGGAGGCAACCGAAGATGGAGGCGGACTAGCATTCGTGATCGCGGGCTTCAGCGGGGTTGTTGGCTGCTGCTCCTGCTCGCCACCCTCTTCCAGATCCTCCGTCGTCAAACCCGCCTTCCGCAAACTCTCCACAAGCCGAGCCTGCTTCTCCTCCGGCCGCTCCAATCGACTAGAAATCACATTGCCATCCTCATCAAGCTCCTCGTGAATCTCCGTCAACGGAAACCCTTCCCCACCACTACCACCACCGCTCAAGAAATTCTCCGCATCCCTCATAGCGGCGAAATCGAACTCTTCCAATTTCGCCTCGGCATCGAAGAACCTCCGCTGAATGACCTCGCAATTGCGCTGCACATACTCGACTCGCTTCTCCAGATCCCTGACGATTTGCTGACCGGTGCGCGGGGTCCCATTATCCAGACCAGCGAGTTCGCGAATCACCTGCTTGGTGACCAGCTCGCCATCGTAGGCCGTCGATAGAGCGTCCAGTTTCGCGGCATCCACATTAGGCTGAGCATCTAGGATCTCCTCTTTGAGGCCTTCATACTCGGCTTCAAAGGCTTGCCAGTACTTGAGGCTCTGACGGAGCTGCTGGAGATTGCCTTCGAGGGCTTGGCGTTGCTGTTCGATTTTGAGCATATCCATGGTTGATAGTTGTTTTGGCCTCCTGCACTTTTTGTCGACGGCACTCGATCAGAGTAGTAAGATCGGTAAAGAAAGGACGTTGGTCTCTTTGCGTTCTGTGTTGCACAGTTTCCTGATTTGAACGACAGAACCTGAGCAATACGCCGATGCAAGGTGCAAGCGGTAAGAGTGAATGGCAAAGCCCAGCAACGTCACAGGTCACAAGCTCAGCAAGCAAGCAAGCAAGCGAGGAAGATAAAATCAGAACAAGGGGGGTAATGGAAGAAGAAGGTGGGGTGTTCAAAAGAAGGGGAAAAGATGGGATGTTTGTCTAACCAGCACAGAACGACGTCAGGTGGCAGCGGCCCCCGGAACAGATAAGGCAGGTATGTCGCCAAGGCAAGGCGGGTCAGAAGAGTTCAAGACTTTCGCGAAGGAAGAGAATGGGCTCTGCCGCTTGAACGGATCCTCCCGACGCTAGGCCAACACACTTCGCTGGCGCGCTGCCAAGATGTCGTCCTTGCCAGGTTTGCCTGAGCCCTGTGGTTTGGGCGGCCTTTCTCACGTGCCGCGACAGGCGAGACAACACAGTAGAGTGCCGCACGGGAAAGCGGTCTGCTGACCGAGCGGTGCGACGTGGGCAGCTCTTCATAGAGAACCGAGATATACGGGCTACACACTCACGCTACTACACCGTCTACACTCTGCTGGTGTTTCTCCGCCACTTAGACCCGGCCCACCCTTCAGCGAATTGTCAGCATAATACCCGAACTCTCAAGCGTACCGTGATATTGAAAGGGAAGATATTCGTCATTCGAACATGTGACGGGGGTTTTGGTTGCAGCTGGGGGCTATATAGCCGCTAAACATTTGAGACCTGCATGTGTCGCCACCATTGAGGAGATGCAATGGCCCTTTGTTATCGGGTACCTACCTATCCAGTCTGTGCTCCTATCCCGCCTCACATGTGGCATGCTTTGCAAATCACATAGACAAGGGAACTTAATTGGAAAAGGAAGTCACGCGTAGACGTATGTGCATGTGCATGTGCATATGTGAATGTATTTGAATATCTCATCCCATCAGGGAAGATCGCCCTCCTTCCATAGGGCAGGAGTAACATGAAAACCCCCGACCCACTACCGAAAGCGAAGCGCGGCCGAGAAACCGCCACCGCTTTTGGGAAGATCATCATCATCACTACTAGTCCAATGCCAACTTATGCAGATAGTCCCGCCTCTTCCATTCATCCAGCTCACACAGCTGCTGCCCAATGTCCAAGACTCAAAAGGGTACTCAAAAAAAGATCCATACTGCTTCGCTGTCCCCCAACAAAATCCCTTCCATCTTTCCCTTCCACTCTCCCTCTCACGCCAATGACACCTCTACTGCAACAGCTCATCACGGAAATGCTTCTGGTGATTCGCTCTCCGCTCGTTACCAGCCCGGTAACGGTTCTCAGCGCGCTGAGCCCGCTTCGCAGCCCGCTGTTCGTTCTTCGCCGCCTCGCGCTTCTGCGGCTCGCTGGCGCCCATCATGCCCAGTCCGCCATTGGCGCGGGTCACGGCCTGGGAATGGGGTTGTTGGCCGCGGGGCTGGCGACCGCGGGTCACGGTGCCGTGGCCGCCGGCTGAGGCGCGAGGTTCGCCGGCTTCGTCGTCGGAGACGTGGCGGTCCGGGTTGGCTTCTTCGAGCATGCGCTGGTTCGCGCGCTCCTCGGGCGTAGGGTAGTTGCGCAGGTTTTGTCGGTAGTAGGTTCGCAGGCTGCGGTGGCCGGCTGTGCGGCCGGAGGGGAGGTGTAGTTCGTAGTCGTCGTGGTAGACGGCGTGTGGGGTGTGGTGGGCGTGCGAGTGGAAGCCGTCGTGGTGCTTGTGCGGTCGCGGGTCGCTGTGCGAGTGGTGACGATGCTTGTCTAGCTTGGCGTATTGGTGGTCGCGGTGCTCCATGGGGACCGATGTGATTTCGTCGGTCGGGACAGACGAGAGCGTGCTGTCGCTCTCCCAGCCTTCATCATCTTCGTCCATGTCCACATCTTCGCCGTCTTCGCCCTCATAAGTGGTCTTCACGCCGCGCTTGACGCCAAGCTTAACTCCACCCTCTGCCTCGTCCTCGTCTTCATCCTCGGTTTCCTCGTCGGAGTAAGTGGAACGGAAATCATAGAACTGTCCTACCTCCATCTGCTCTTCTTCGGTGCTGTAAGCGATCATGCAGTGACCTCGGTCACGCATGTGAGTCTGCACGCCTGTCTTGGTGTGCACCGTCTTGTGGCAATACAAGCACTGGTGCAGTGCCTCAATAGTCTCCGACAGATAGTTGATCAATCCCTCGACATCCACCAAGAATTCCTTCTCTGGAATGAAGAAGGTGTGCTGTCTTTGCATATGGTTCAGGTTCAAATCCAGACTTGGCGAAGTGTAATTGCAGAAAAGACACTGCTTCAGGTCGGCCTTGTGCACATACTCAGCATCCTCCTGCGTATCCTCACCATCTTCAGTGCCATTAGCCTGCGCAGCCGCACCTGGCGTAGGTCTCGATGGCCGCTTCGATGCCACATCCTCATTCTCTCCCAGCCCGCTCTTCTTCATCCCGTCAACAACCTGATCAAGCTCCTCCTCAGCTTCCGCCTCTTCCACACCATCCTTCACCGTGACGGTGCTCGCTGTGCTACTGGCCGTCTCCATCGGCTCGCCCAGCGAGAAGGAAGACCCCGTCATACTCTCCGTGTCATTGCCACCGTTCGCCTGCGACTTCGCTGCCATGACCCGATGCTTATGGCTGCCCAAATGATTCGCATACGCGCCCTCGCTGAAGAAGTTCTTCTCGCACGCATCGCATCGTTTCTCGAAAGCGGCTTTCTGCGCTGTTGCTGCCGCCGTCGGCTTTGTTGGCGAGGACCTTCTCGGCGAAGACTTCGGACGTCAGGGGCGGCAGAGAGGCGACACGTCGCTTGAGGTTGTAGCGGTGCCAGTCGGATTGCATGTGGGTGCGCTGCAGGTCGGAGGAGCGGAAGGCGACCTGGCAGGTGTTGCAGGTGAAGGGGTGGGCGGCCGGGGTGGGCGCAGAGGGCATTGCCGGCTGAGGCTGCGTGAGCGTCGCCATGGTAGGCGATATGTCTTTTTCTGGTTGTTCGACTGCTTGCAATACCAATGTACCGAAAAGTAGTAGTCGTTCGGGTCGGAGAAGTACTGCTCAGCGAGTTCAAGTTAAGAAAGCAAAGAGTCGCAGCGGCAAATTGGGAATGTAGTAGTGGTCCGTCAAGTTTGTCATCCCACTTCGAAATTTACATCATTCAAGCTAAAATCAGGGTCCATCAAGCCCATCTTATCTTATCTTATCGTGACGGAGCTTCACTGAGGCGGCAGCGTCTGCTTTTGGGAGGCACAGGGCCTCGCAATCGAATGAACCGACTGCACTCCTCTTACGGCATCGCCCAGCCAGGCGGTCAGACAACATGCAAGGCTTCAATATGGGCCGGTACATCCCGCCGGATCTCGAAGGGACCACGTCAGGCAACAAACTCCACCGTCGTAAAGCCCCCGGAACCCTACGCAAGGACGGCACTCAGACCGTCCGTTTCGAGCTGCCCTACGCCGTCTGGTGCCATAGTTGTCAACCCCACGCCATCATTGGCCAGGGCGTCCGCTTCAACGCCGAAAAGAAAAAGGTCGGGTATTACTACAGCACGCCCATCTGGAGTTTTGGACTCAAGCATGCCGCGTGCGGAGGCCGTATTGAAATCCGGACCGATCCGAAGAATACTGCCTATGTTGTTGTAGAAGGGGGTAAAGCTCGCGACTATGGGGAAGATAAAGTGCGGGAAGGGGAAGGTGGGGTGGAGATCCTAACTGAAGCCGAACGGCAGCGGAGGAGGGAAGATGCGTTTGCGGCTTTAGGAGGGGAAGGCAGAGGAGAAGGAGGTTGTGAAGGACAATGCGAAGCGGATTACCGAGTTATACGAGACGCGGGAGAGGGATTGGGAAGATCCTTTCACGGCCAATAAGCGGATACGTGCCACTTTCCGCCAGGAGAGGAAGGCGAGGAAGAGGGAAGAGGAGGCCGACGAGGCGCTGAAAGAACGCCTGGGCACAGATATGGATTTATTGCCAGAGAGGGAAGATGATGCCAAAAGAGCGAAATTGGTCAGTTATGGGGTAAAGGACAGGGGAGACGGTGCTGCGGCGTCACGACGTTTGTTCGATGGCAGAACCCCACAGCGGTCTAAAGTGAGTTCTGTCAAGTCTGCGAAAGAGAGCCGCGCAGATGCTTTGCGGAAGCAGCTGGTTGGCAATACACGTGCGGCGATGAATCCTTTTGGCGGGTTGCAAAGGTAACGACTTCCATGTCGCTAACTCTGCTTTGTTTGATTACTCTGGCTCGTTTCTATAGCGTGGCGTTGGTGGAAGATACCCAATCTTGTTCTTTTTTATAACAAGGCATGCGAGACATGCATCGCCTTTCCAAACACAGTTGCACTGCGCAGGTGAAATGGAAGACGATTGATCCAAAGCTAAAGTGTCACAGTCACGTCTCACTCCCTTCCACCTACCTTTCACAGATGTCTAACCCGCAGCATGATTAAATTCTCAAAAGTTTCCGAGCATCTTCTTCCTCACGTCCAAATCGCCGGCATCTCAACGAAGACCAGAAAGTCCATTAAGCACAATACCGACCATGTCCAACTACTACTCTCCAAGACATTACAACACCCGCGAAGTAGTCCCAATACAAACCATCGCACCCGGCCACCAATATAGATCGAGTATCTACTTGACCAATGGCATAATCCCCATTCGCGACATCACGCCTACCTCTCGCAGCCATAGCAGAAGATCCAGCATTGCGACTTCGTGGCCAAGTCCCTCGACTCGCCACCAGACAACACCTCGTGATGATGAACCTCTCTGGATCAACATCCAGATCACCATCAAGCCCTACTTCCATCATCTCCCTGCGACCCAGCGCGAGATGACCGTCCATGAAAAGCGTGGAAATCCTAGACCTTCTTCAACCCGCCACACCCACCAACGCCACCCTTCTCAGGCAAAGTATCGTCGACCCCATCACTCGTCTCAGCCCGTCTAATCCAGTGGATTTGCTCCTCACTCTCCTTTTCAATGCCGTTATGATTTTCACCGCCACTTTTTTCAATCCACTCGCGCTTTCACGCCACCCTCATCACAACTGCACCCAATCGCCCAATGCTACCTCCCCTCTCCCTCGTTCACACGGTGGAAAAGTTAGGCGAAGGGAAGAAGAGGAGGAAAGAGAGAAAAAAAAAAAGAAAGAAAGAAAGAAAGAAAGAGTAGCATACCCGCAGATCTCCACGAACTGATCTTCCCAATACAAAGGTCAGGGTTAAATTTCCAGGACGAAGGCGGGGATTGAAAGCAGAAGGGTGATACGGGAGTGAGGGGACCAAAGGGGGCATGTGATGGGACTGAAATATCTCAGAAGAGGGGTTTGGGGACTCTCAACCTAGTGGTCTTCTTCCCTTGGGCGAGGAGGAGACGACATGGTCGAGGGGAGAAACAAGAAGGGACGGCGATGTTGAGTGGATGAGGCATTGTTGCAGAGAAAGGAGAATGAAATTTAGCAGCCCAGAGGTGGGGGCGAAAAAAGAAAAAAAAGGGGAGAAGTAATTATAAAAAGATTTATACAAATACAGTATATTGCAATCCTACATCCCCTTCCACCATGTTCATGGCCCATCCGTCGTTTCCCTGGCCCTCACAGCTCGCAGGATCTAGACTTCTCTTTCATCTCGCCTTCCGCATGCAGTGTCTCCACAGATCGTGCCATTGTATTTTCTTTCGTTTGAAAAATAAGTGGAGTTGTTCATCCAATGGGGGTTTCCGTTCCCCTCCCTTCCCCCCTAAAAAGTGCAGCTTAGCCACCCATCTACTCTAGCAGTCCAGATTGCTTCTTGCCCGGGGCTCTGATGGAGGAACGGGGGGTCGAGAAATGGCTTCCTCCATTCCTTTCTTCCGCTTCCTCCTCCCTGCCGCGTCACAGCGAGCGGTGGTAAGCTATACGCCAGATGTTGCTTCCGGGCAAAGCATTTAAGTAAAAGATGTCAAACAAAACGCCATGCATGCTTTCTTTCCTCGGCGCCTCAGGCTTCTCCTGTTCAAGAAAAGTACACCCGACCCTTCGCAATATCAAAACACAGATTTCTTAAGAGACCCGATCCTCCCCATACCCGTGGGCATGAAAGAAGAGTAGAGCGAACCGCCCCAACAGCCCCCCCCGATGAAAGAGAAAAACAACGTAAGAAGTGAAATTAAGCAGCAATCCTCCCCTCACTCCCCTGACTAGGCGGCGGCGGCGGCAACTCGAGCCTCGTGTTCTCAGCCATCATACGCTGGAAACCGATACCGACACCTTCGATAACCGCCAGCAGGATAGCGCAGCCGATAGCGCCGTTGCGGATGGCTTTCGGCCCACCACGGACGGCGAGCGCGCCGCCGGTGAAGAAGCCCGCGATGATGGCGTTCCAGGGGTCTTCCTTCTTGCGCAGGCCCTTGACGGCGCAGTCGAAGGTCGAGAACATGCCGCCCCAGACGCCGAAGTTGCCGCCGAGGACGGGCGCGCGGGATTTGATTGCTGTGATGGCTGTTGAACGAGGGAAGGGGGAAATCAGCATTGGACCCTGGCTTTCTGATGCGACCCTTGGGTTTTGCAGAGGGAAAGTGGAAACTTACCGCCTATTCTCCTCTCGCCATAGGGGCTATTCCGGTAACCCTTTACACCGTGCCAGACTGCGCCGCCGATTGCGCCCATACAGAATGCACCGCCTGTTTAGGAAAGAAACCGTCAGCGATCTGTCTCTCCTTTAATTTTTGCATCGTCTCTCTTCCTCCTTTCCCGCCTGATCATCCAATCTTTGCCTTCCCCAGGTCATCGTTCTCCCCCTCTCCAAACTCCCAAGCAGTAGATCGTCACGTGCGCGAATAATTTTTCTTGCTGTGAATGGTCCCTTGCTCTTTTTCTTGATTCTTTTCCCCTCATTCTTCGCCCTTTGCCTTTGGCCTTTGCTTGCTCTTGCAGCCTTGGGATAGAAGGGTATACTAACCAAAATCCGATAATGCGACCCAAGGGCACGGGTCGCGCGAGTGATCAAGGCCGTGTTGGTCGGACATGGTGGATGTGGAGAATTCGGAGGGTTTCGGATAAGCAGTTCGCGTGGAAATGAGGAATCGGGCTGGTGGTGAGGAGGATGGGGATGATGATAAGAGGCGGCGATGGAGCAGGCGTGGAATTGATGGGCAAACCCTGGGAATCTTTTGCTGGAGAGAGATGACGGATGGGAGATTCGAGCGGGAGACGGGAAGGGAAACCTCCGATCCATTCCGCTTTCTTCCCTGTCCAACCCCAACTACCTACTAGGTACCTAGGAATGTATATACCACATGTACCCACGCCAGACATGATTTTTTCTCTTCTATCCACAACATGTTCCAACTTCGCTTTGCCTGCGTCTAATTGCCGAGAGCGTATCGTTGTTGCCAAGATCTACTGCGATATGCGATTATGAATTCTTTATCTTGCGACCAAGGGCCAAACGTGCGAGTCCGGTCCGCGACTGATTTCATGATACGGGGCCCTTAAACTCGCCATACTACTTCTCACGCCTCAAGAATACTTGTCCCTAGTAAGCATGACCCAGAGCCAACGTAGTGGCCTCAAAGGTAGATCTGTAGAGCCCAAAAGCCTACAAGGAAAGCAGATACCGCGGCAAGGGCCATAGCCCCCAATTTCCATCGTTTCTCCTTCAACCCGTTCAGACGATCTTCTGGTGTCCTCTGCCCCATCTGCGGCTCAGTCGAGGCGGTATATACCAAGACGTATGACTGTCCCGCCCGCTGTAAGGCGGAGAGGTGACATGCAATATAATCGTCTGTTCCGTCCAGTGAGCAAGAAAACAACATGAGACCACATCCAGGTGGACGGCACTTATAAGAGAGATACGGCGCGAATTGACATACCAGTCCTCCTTAGCACTTCCCTCCTCTCTTCGTCATCTTCTTCTTCCTCGTCGCCCGCTGAGTCGGGAAGATGAGGCAAATAAGGCACTCTCACCAACATCCCCTCCCTCTCCACATCGTGAGACCAGGGCACACAACTCTCACACTCGCAAAACTCCTCAATACTCTCTAATCGAGCATCGTAATACAGCTGTCGCGTCTCGATGCAGCGTCCCCTCAGCGCGCTAACGGCAACAGACATGCAATCGACTACATCAGACACTTGCGGGATCACTACGGCTTGTGCTGCATTTTGGATGAGTGCATGCAGTTTTGGCATGGAGGAGACATTTTGAATGTCCTCCGGTTGCAGGCCGAATTGCGAGAGGAGGATGTATTGTTGGGGTTCGCAGTGGGAGAGGGTTCGGATGAGATCTTGTTGGACCGATGATGCCGTGTCATTATCCTTGGAGGTTAAGTTCGTGTGGCGTATGCTTATGTAGAGGAGGATATGGAGTTAGCTAGATATGGACGACGGAAGATGCGTGGGTGTTGAGTCGGGTGTTGCTGTACGGCTCATTGCTGATCATGACGAAGGGCGAGACATCTTTGAATGCTTGACCGCTGGTAGTGAACGCTAATGATATACCTATCAAGAGTACAGATAATGTTCCATTCATGTTCCAAATTGTCATACTGTATATGAGCTTGTCGAAGCAGACAGGGAAACGATCGCCATTCACTTCATGCTCAGCTCAAAGTGGCAAGCTCGCGGTGATGCGTTGACGGAACTTTGGCTAGATTCAACCAATTCCCTTTAACTCTTCCGATCAATTTTAATCAAATTACAATCAAACCGTCATATATCTATGTACTTCACCTCTCAAGCTCCAAACATCTCACTTCTCTGATTGATCAACCCCAACACCCTTCAATACTACACCCTCCCACCTTTCCCCTAAACACTATGTCCCGACTCGCCCAACCCTCTCGACCCCAACCATCTACCAAACCAACCGCCTCCTCCTCCAACACCACCACCTCACCCCTCCCCGCCGCCGACTCCGAACAATGCCCCATCTGCAAATCCACCCGCTACCTCAACCCCTCGCTCCGCTTCCTCGTCAACCCCGAATGCTACCACAAACTCTGCGCCTCCTGCGTAGACCGGATCTTCTCCCACGGGCCCGCCACCTGCCCACTCCCCAACTGCAGCCGCACATTACGCAAACACCGGTTCCGCGAACAGACCTTCGAAGACATCCGAGTCGAGCGCGAGATCGACATCCGCAAGCGCGTCGCGAGCGTCTTCAACCGCCGCGAAGACGAGTTCGAGGACCTGCGGACCTGGAACGATTACCTGAACGATGTGGAGGATATCACGTTTAATTTGATCAACCGGATCGACCTGGACGCGACGAATGCGCGGTTCGAGGCGTATCGGAAAGCGAACGAGGAGGGGATCGCGGAGAATGAGCGGTTGGCGGCCGAGGAGAAGAGTCAGTTTTCGTCCCGGCAGAAGGCGGAGCGGGCGCTGGCACGGGAGAGGCGGGAGCAGGCGCGACAGGAGGAGGAGATGGAACGGCGGGAGCTGGAGGCGAATCGGAGGGATGTGTTGGAGCGGTTGGCGCAGGGGGGTGATGCCGAGGAGGTGCTGCGCAAGGGCGAGGAGGTGCAGTTGAAGAAGCGGATGGGGAGGGGGGAGGCGGAGAGGAGACGGGTGGGTCTTCAACAACAATCTCAAAGTACTTCAGATGCTACTGGAGCCGAGAAGTCCAGTACGAGTACCAACGACAATGGCCCCGCAGTCCTCAAGGGTCTCCGCAAACCCGCCTCCACCAAACCCGTGCCCGAACCGCCCATCGATCCCTTTGGCGGGGTGCGTTTCAGCACGAAGTTCTTCGCCCTGCAGGACGAGTATCGCTGGGAAGGCGTGCAGGATACGCGGCGCGACGTCAAGCACGTGGCCGGCGGGTACGACGTGCAGGATTTCACGCAGCGGTCGCTGGTCGCGGCGTTTGCGGGACTGGGGGTTTTTGTTGGGGAGGAGGTGGATGAGCGGGAGAGGGGAAGATGGGAGTGGAAGGGGAGGAGGCGGTGGGGACGGCGAGGGCGGATTTGGGGTTGAAGGATAGCGAGATGGTTGATGTGGCGTAGGGAGAATGATCTGGCGGGGACGGAAAGAGGGGTTGTGTTGCGAGCTTTTTCGTACACTATTACCGGAGTGGGGATATGCATATCTGCATCAGCAGGAGGGGAGAAGGGAGAGAGGACAAGGCGGCAAGACATGTTGTAACACTACCTAGACTTTTTCATCCGGCTTTCTTTTCATAACGATTTTGTGGAAGATACCCCAGGCAAATAAATAGCGAGGCGTTTTGATAGGCGAATTTGGACACCCTTGATTTCATAGATACGAACACAGTAGCGAAAAAGAAACAAATGAACACTTTTCTGTACAAAACCCAGGAAACGATTTTCATACAGCAGCGGTCAGAGGGGAGAGCGGACTTCTCATCAGCCTGATGGCGAAGAAGGGACTAGTAGACCGAAGAGAGAGTAGGCACCACAATACTCATAATGTTTTCTCTCCTGTCCTTCCTATTCCCCTTTCCTATCCCTATCCTTCTTCCTCCCTTCTACATACTCCTAAACTTACCCGCCTTGTCCCCTTCAAGCAGGGCAGAAAAGCTTCCCATACTTCGCGGGAAAGACAAGAAATGAGAAGAAAAAGAGACAAACGAGGAACAACGCTACAAGGAGAAAAAGAAGGACAAACGGCAAAGTGAATCTTCCTGTATATGCACACGCGCCTTGGGGGTAAATCAAAACTAAGAAAGGGAAGGAGCACTCCCTCCCCTCCCTTCCCTTTTCCATTCCCCTCCTCCCCCGCGCTTCCTCTCCATCTCCTGACACCCCCCCCGGGGCCTCACACCCGCTGATAAAAAACAATATACGCCTCCTCGCCCCTGAGATCCCTCTCCGGCCGCCCGTGCCGGGGACCTCGCTCGGCACGAACTCGGTGACGTTGGTGTCGTTGAACCACATCCACTCCTTATTTCCCGTGCCGCCACCAGCACCAGCACCACCACCATTCATACCTGCCCCCTTCCCTCCTGCTGAAGACGACGATCCCCCACCTTTCCTCGCCGCGGTCACGTAGTGCCCACTCTGCATCGTCCCGCCCAAGTGGCGAATCACCGCGTACCCGTCGTAGAAAAGGGACCCTGCATAGCCGGGTCCGGGGCGAGGGCTTGGGGGCCGTAGGACGCGAGGATGGATTTCTCCTCGGCGGCGGAGGGGGGCGGGAGGAAGTAAGGGTCGAGGGAGAGGTTGGTGAGGGGAAAGTCGACTGGTTGGCGGATTTTCCTTAGTGATGAGGATGAAGAAGAGCTGGATGGGGTGGGGAAGAAGGAGGAGGAGGAGGAGGAGGAGGATTTGGACTCGAAGCGTTTGAAGTGCACGACGAGGAATTGCGGGGCGCGGGTGAGGGTCAGGCGTTTGATGGCTTCGCGGAAGGTCTTGCAGCGCGGGCACCGGTACTGGTCGTCTTTGGTGAGACGCTCCTCGGCGAAGTAGCTGCGCAGGCAGTCGTCTAGGGTGGGCATGCGGCCGCCGCCGCCGCTCCAGAATCGGCTGTTGGTCGGGATTTCCACCGAGATGGACCAGAAGGCTTCGTAGGTGGTGGAGGTGAAGCCGCAGGTGGCGCAGGTCAGCCGACTGGCGTGTTGGCCGGCGAAGAGGCCTTGGACGAAGGAAAGGTCGCGGTGGGTGTACCGTCCCCATTCCGTCCGCGCGACGACGGATTTAGGCATCTGTTCGCGTTTCTCTTCCTCCTTCTCTGTGAGCTCGCGAAGGGGGCTGCGTGCCCACATTCGGTTCCCATCTTCGTGAAGCACATCAACCATCAATTCCAGGAACTCCTTGGCGTCTTGTTGGTCTTCGTTGTTAAAGGTTTCCGAGGTGCGTTTGATGAAGTTCCGGAACGTAGTGGGCCGGATAGCAGACACATCGCCTTTCCACAGGGAGCGGATGAGGTTGGCGTAAAGCTCGGTGAGAATGCCACGGGAGGATTTCCAGTTGTCGCGTTGGAGTTGCGCGCGGTAGGCGTCGTCCATGAGGAAGACGCTGAGGGGAACGGTAGCCGAGAGGGCTTGCAGAACAGAATTCATGTAGCAGGTGTTTCCAAAGTTGACAAGGCCAGTTTTGGGGAGCCGAACGTGCGCAGGCATGTATTTTGGAGGAATGTAGGGTCGGTTGGCGGTGTCTTTCTTCGTTTGACTACCAGTAGACGCTTGACGATCGGACACGCCGGTGTAGCTCATACGCGGCGCTGCTGGCGCAGGTCGAGTGGGCGCTTGTGGATGCTGCGAAGCAGTAGGCGCAGGCGGATAAAGAGGTACCTTTGCAGGTAGATCGGGTGGCCTAGGAGGTGCCCGTGTTGGGAGCTGACTGGCGAAAGCTTGCCGCTCGAAATCTTGCGAGGCAGTCAAGTCAGGGAAACGAGCATTGAACTCATCAATACCTCTCGTGTCCATCTGATCTTCCTCTTCCTCTCCTTCCGGCTCTTCCGTCAACCCCTCGTCTTCAAGCGTAGTAGCTTGTGGTAATTGAACACTCTCTGCTCGAGCCCTTTCTCTCCATTTCTTCTCCTCTTCAGGGTCAAGTTGCTCGTAGTTCCTTAATCTCCTCTTGGGAATCTTGAGCTGACTGTTTCCACTTCCAGCCTTCGCCGTAGCCAAAGGCCGTCTTCGTATGCCATTGGTATTGGCACCCGCCTGTTTATTCGTGTCCGTGCTCACAAGGGCCTGACGTCCTGTCATATCCGCCCATGCCTCGACTCCGCCTTGCAACAGCACCGGGGGCCTCTGAAGCGGCTTCTCCTGGTTGAAGTCCGTGATAGCTTCATGCAAGTACTTCAACCCCTCAGCTCGTCGACTGCTTCTGAAAGGATATGGATCCTGCGTGTCTTCATCGCAGTATACGACCAGATCGAAGCTGTCCGTGCCCCGAACAGTTCTTGCTCCCATTCCGGACCCACCACCAGACTCTCCGCCAGTTCCTCAGCACTCATACCTTGCCGTACCGACATGGGCTCGACACAGATGATATTTCTATGCCAGATATGGCCCTTGTCAAAATCGCCTCTCGGTCGAAAGTCGATGAGCAAGATGTTGTAGAGACGGAAGTAATCGTATAATTTCTGAAGGAGCAATGGTGGATTCCGAACCCATGCTGACTGAGCGTTTCGGCAGGCCACGCTCTGGTAGTTGTGACGATGTGGAGGCGCTGGTGATTGGAAGTAGTCGCCACTTCCACTCGGACCGTTGGGGGCGTGTGCTGAAGCAGCGGAGTGGGCTCCGCTAGGCGTCCGGCGGCTGCTGGACGAGGCGAGACTGCGTGCGGTGAAGCGCGGTGCAGTCACATGGCCTGGGGTCTGCATGTTCCGTGCTGGGCTGTATGCGGCCGGCGGCTCTTGCGGAAGATTCATCGGCATCTTGAGCGGCGGTGCCCCGTTTGGCATCCCTCTTGGGCCTAGAGGCCTTGACGACGAGCGTTGTGGGCCATCGGAAGAGTCGCGTCCTGAGAAATCGCTGGCGACCGGCATAGCCAAAGGCTCGCTTTGCAGCGAGGAGCGATTTGACGAGCGGGAGTCTGGTCGGGGGATGGACTCGCAGCACCTCCGCCTGATCTCAACCCAGCGAACCGCGCCGCCAAGCTATCGGCATCACTTCTCCCTCCTGTCGGGGCATTCGACAAAGCCCGTCCATGTAATTTTTCGGGCTTTGGACTGGGTGTAGGCCGTACTCTCTGCCCACGGCCATCTGGCGTCCCTGGCCTGCCATTGCCATTGACTGGCGCTGACTCGGTCCTGACATGGCCACCAACTGCGCCATTCCTCTTCGCAGCTTCCGGCACAGTCCCACATCGCTCGTTGTTGTTCCTAATAATCTCTTTAATCTTCATGTACTGCTCCTGCATGCCCTCGACCCGCCTCCGCAATTTCCCCATCTGCACGTTCTGCTCCGGATGGTCCATCTGAAAGCCGCCATAGTCCTTGTGGCTGGGGATGACATCGGCGAGGATGATGTAGGCGCGGAGATATTCGACAAAGGCAAAGTCCGGGCGACGGAACTCGGTGAAGTGACGGCCTGGCGGACGCTGGCGTGGGCGGTTTGGAGCAAGGCGGGGATGGAGGAATGATGAGCGAAGCCCTCGTTCGCTTGGGCGACCAGATCGCTGACATGCTTGTACGCTTTCTCTCCAGTGCCACCCGGCCCGGGGTTGAAGCCTGGGGATCCATTTCCGCCGCCGCCGCCGCCGCCGCCGCCGCCGCCGCCGCCGCCATTCGGGACAGAGGGCATGGCTGCTGCGGCGCTCATCGTGGCCGCAGGTGGAAAGCAATCGAAGTCCCATCGCTAGCTCCCGTGGTGGTGGGCGTGAAGTTGACGGTGGGATATGGGTTGTATTAAGGCTGCCGAATTATTTGCTGAACCTGCAGGCAAGGTCCACAGCGATGGTTGTCTGGAAATGGAGTTCGGATCGAGTGTGCGTCACGAATATTCCAAGCTTAATCAGAAACACAGTGACAGTATCGTGTTAATTAAACCACAGCCGTGTACAGGATCCCGTACGCGTCCAAGAAGTGAAGTGTGTAGGTAGCCTGTAATCGTCGTCGCGTCTAATCGTTGTCGCCTCATGCCCAAGTGGCTCGTCGAGTGTGGGCCGCACCGGGCGCGGTCGCAGTACAGTACAGTAGGTCGGGTTTCCCCAGATGGAATGACGTCAAATTGCATACCTTAAGGTACGGTTGGTGGATATCGGCGTCGGCTTCCGAGAGCTCTAGGCCGCAGCACTGGAACTGTCTAGTCCGTAGTCTGTATCTAACTCTCCCTACTGTATAAGCACGGTACATGGGAATAGTCTTACAATACCGACGCCTGTCTGGGTTATCACGATCGTCACATAATACATCCAGCTTGGCATCGGGCTGTCACCTTGGTTTTCGAATCCATTATCCACCGAGGAAACCACCCCCGCAGCACCCAACTCAGGGATCGCGAGCTGCAGTCACCGAACTACTACTGGCAAACCGACCAACCTACCCCATCCACTCTCCCGCCCTTGTGGCCACCCTCCTCCTCCTCCTCCTCCCCCTCTTCACATCTGCCCGTCTCCATCCCTTCCACAATGAGCTCCTGGTTTGGCGGCCAATCCGCCGCCGGGGCCGAGCTCGACGCCCAAATCGAACGCGCCACCTCCAGCTCGCTCGAAGACATCGCCCTCAACCTCGAGATCAGCGACACCGTCCGAAGCAAGACTGTGCCGCCCAAGGAAGCCATGCGCAGCCTGAAGAAGCGCATCTCCCACAAGAACCCCAACGTCCAGCTCTCCGCCCTGGGCTTGACCGACACTTGTGTCAAGAATGGCGGCAGCCATTTTATGCAGGAAGTCGCGAGTCGGAGTTCATGGATAACCTCGTCAGCCTTGTCCGGTATGAAGGTGGCCAAGGTGGGATGGGAGAGCGGGAAGTGCGGCAGCGGATCTTAGAGCTGATCCAGGGCTGGGCGGGCGCAGCGACAGGGAAGGAGAGTCTAAGCTATATCGCCGAGATCTACCGCACACTGCAGAACGAGGGCTACCAATTCCCGCCCAAGCAGGAGGTGGCGAGCAGCATGTACGACTCGACAGCTCCTCCAGAGTGGAGTGATAGCGATGTGTGCATGCGGTGTCGGGAACGCTTTACTTTTACGAATCGGAAGCATCATTGTCGGAATTGTGGGAATGTCTTTGTGGTCAGTGTTCGAGTAAGAGCCTGCCCTGCCACATTTGGGGATTATGCAGCCGGTGAGGGTGGATGATGGATGCTATGCGAAATTGCAGGCGAAGGTCGGCGCCATGACCTCCGGAGCACCTCAGAGCCCTGGTGCAGGAGCGAGGAAGACGTTATGGCAGGATAGCGGGATGGGTGTGAGTAGAGCGGCGGAGGCGAGGATGCATCCGCGGAAGTGCGAGGGTTGATGTGGACGATAGCCATTTTGATGCGGATTTGAAGAAAGCGTTGGAGATGAGTCTGGAAGAAAGTAAAGGGCAGAGTGGCGGAGCTGGATATGTACCGCGGACAGCATTGGAGCAGAGTAAGCCGAAAACGCCACAAGCTCAGACGAACGGGACGAATAGGAACCAAGCACAGACAAGAAGGGCGAAGAAGAGGAAGACGCGGATCTCAAGGCCGCAATAGCAGCAAGTCTGCAAGATATGGAAGAACAGAAGAAACGCCACGCCCGCGAACTCAAGGAACGGACTACTGCCTCATCAACCTCTACGCCCCAACCTTCCTCCGCATACAAACCCAACAACCAATTCGAGCTCACCCACGTCGAGGCGGAAAACATCAACCTCTTCGCCCACCTTGTCGATCGTCTCCAACACCAACCCCCAGGTACCATCCTCCGCGAACCCCAAATCCAAGAACTTTACGAATCCATCGGGACCCTCCGCCCTAAACTCGCGCGCACCTACGGCGAAACGATGAGCAAACACGACACCCTCCTTGACCTTCACAGTAAATTAAGCACAGTAGTACGATATTACGACCGGATGCTCGAAGACCGTATGGCGAGCGCATATTCATCAAATCGATACGGTCAACCTGCTCAAAGGGGTAGTGGGATGTATCCCGGCTTACCGAGCGCCCCTCCTCCCAGCATGGGGATGAGCGACCCGAGCGGCGGTGGCGGCGGAATGGAAAGTTACTACACAGGCGGGCCTCCGCAGATGGATGCTTACGGAGGAGGCTACGCACCGGCCTACCAGCCGCAGCAACAACAGCAACCGCCTATCTCGACCCCCACATCCTCAGCACCTTACCCGTCCTTCGACAAGCGCATGTCAGCATCGTATGGCTTCCCGCCTCCGTCGGCCGAGGCAAGCTATTACACTGGCAATCAACCACCACCACCGACTTCCTATCCTCCCATCCACCTCCTTCTACAGACCCTCACCAACAATTCCCTCCCCACCAGCAGCAACAGCAACAGCAACATATCCAACGACCCCTCTCAACCTCCTACGCGCCTTCGCAAACTTCCCAGCACTCTTCTTCCGCAGGCCTCCCGCCATCTCAGCAACAGGCACAGCAGATGTCAAGTCCGCAGATGTCTTCGGCGGGGGAAGCGGGAGGAGGCGGGGGTATTATTATCCTGGTGAGCAGCCACCGCAGCCGCAGCCACAACAAACGCAACCGCAGTATCCTCCCCATCAGCAGCAGCAACAGCAACAACAGACCTTCTACAACCAACCACCACCGCAACCGCAGCAACAGTGGCCACCTCCTTCCGTCTCGAATCCTCCCGCAGGTTCCGGGCCGTACGGACAAGACCAGCTCCCTTCGGTCCCGTCACACGCTTTACCCGCGTCTACTGCTGCTGCTGCCGGCGGCGGGGTGGAGCAGCAGGGAAGGAGGAGAGTTTGATTGAGTTTTAAGGAAGGGTTATATTGTGCGAGGTAAACGAGATGTGAGGCGTTGGGCCGGAAGAGAGAAAGAGGTGGGGGAGTTTAGTATCTGTGGGTTTTGGGGTGGGTAGGGGGGAAGTTGAGATAAGATGGATGCAGGGTTGTGGGAAGGGAAGGGAAGGCAGGAGAGGAGGATAGAAGGGGAGGATGGGGTAGACGGGGAAGTGGAAGTGGGGGGAAAGGGAGGAAGGAAGGGCACAACGGGGGAAGGGGCAAGAGGAGAAAGCAGTGGGGTTGTAGGCGCTAGGACATGTTAGCAGAGAAATAAGAGAGTTGGACTTATTTCTACAGGAAATTAGTTTCGCTTATTCTATTCCCTGCGCTCATCCAGTGTCTTTATTTATTTATTTTTTATCGGGCATTTTACCCCTTTCGAATTTCTTGTTGCCTGCGAGGCCCGCCGGTCATATACTGTCCATGTGGTTTTTGCCAGGGAGTGTGAGGCGTTAAGAGCATACGAGCTTGACGGGCCCTGCGTCGGAGGAGATTTTCTGGAGAAAAACCCCATTGGGCTGATCTGCCTTAAGGTTCGAGTATGCTCATGTATAGATCTTCGTCGATCGAAAGGCACGGAGGTGGGTTAGGTACTTTGTTATTATCTGGTCGTGGGCTGGACGCAGCATGGTTCACCTTGCTAGCGTGGCGGGAAATTGTCGTAGAAGGCTATGAGAGGTGACGAATCTCGCTTTTAATTCTTGACAGGATTAAGGCAAGTACTATAGAGGCGTGTAGGGGGCATGCATAAGTCATTTGGAAGCGCTGGGGAGGGGGGTAATGCAGTGGCTGATGAAGGATTCTTTGGCTGTCGTGTACGGAGCAAAGTTTATCATGGAAAATGAAATGGTGGAAGGTGTGTAGTATTCGAGCGTAGGATGATGAGTGGAGTCGATAGACTGTCACGATGTCGTATCTACGTCTGATTCTAACCTTACCCCATCGCCAGCCCGGCGCTCGATGGCTTTGCAGAGGCTACATTGGGAATTCAACACGGAAGGTTCGGAGCTGATGAAAGGTGGCATGGCACGCTCGAAATGATTTGGTCATTAGTCCATGCGGTCTTCTACCAGTGGCCCTTTGAGAGTATAAAGCAGGGCCTTGAATAATGAATCGATGTAGCCGCCTGGTGAATGGCTTGTTCTTGCTACAGTTGATCTGCTAGGAATTAAGAAATTTAGCATTTCTATTAGAGGCCGTATGTCACTGCTTCCGAAGTATTTGTGTGGTACAATTTGACCTCTTAGAGAAGTCAACGAAGGTGAAAGAGGTGAAACACAGAGGTCCAGCACTCACGGCCGAATATAGAAGTGAAGTCCAAGCTTGCCTTCCTTCTTATCGTTATCGCATCACAAAGCCGGGTCCACCCGAGACGTCACTCGTGAGCTGTTGCAGCAGGTACAGCAAGTAGTGCGGCGTGACCTCCAGCAACTCTCCGAACTCGCCGCCTTCCACTCCTCGCAACCTCATACCCCATAACCGATCACTGACACACTACTATACTACCTTCGACCTCGCAAACTACTACCACGCCCTATCGACGTCTGAACAATCACATCCGAACGAGATCAGAGTCCCGAATCCCAATCCTACCACATTGAAACGCCGATCTCGGGTGGTAACCTTCGGCTGCGATAGCGACATCAAGAGCATCGAGCCATACGCCATCACGGTGCAGAACCGCGTCACACCTCCAGACATTCCACAAACAGAATCCTAGGCTTTGTCCCTTGCCAACAAACCCATCTCTCTGCCTCCAGCCCGACGACACTGCTCATCCGCAGCAGCAAAGCAAGGCCGGCCCACCCTCTCATTGGTGACTTCTCCATTGGAAGCCTGAGAAGGCTCCCGCAATACGAACATACATTCCAAGACCCCGGAAGGGCGACAGACAAGATGAGCAGCCCCAAGCGTAGAATCGAGACGGACGTGAGTCAACCCCCCCGGCTACTTGGACCCTGCGGTATTGAGTGCTGACTAACGGTGGGATATAGGTCATGAAGATGTATGTGGATGTGTTTTGTGGATATGATGAAGGAAGAATGTGTTGGGCTGATGTGGACTACAGGCTCATGAGCGATTATGAAGTTACGCTGGTCAATGACAATAGTAAGTTTTGTTGATTGAACCCTCGCCTACGTTGATGATGCGGGATGGTAGCTAACTACGTCGGACAGTGTACGTGATATTGTGGCATTGACAACAACATGGCAAAATGGAGACTAATATCTTCTAGGCAAGAGTTCTACGTCCGCTTCAAAGGGCCGGAGGAGAGTAAGTCGGCCTAGGAATCCCTCCCGCCTAATCCCTTGCTAACACATACCCTAGCCCCCTTCGCCGGCGGTCTCTGGAAAATCCACGTCGAACTGCCCGACCAATACCCTTACAAGAGCCCCAGCATCGGTTTCGTCAACCGCATCTTCCACCCTAACATAGATGAGTTGTACGACCGATTCCACTGCATAAGACAGAACACCTCTTTTAAAAAGCTGACCAGTCTTTCTTCTTGTTACGCAGGTCCGGCAGTGTCTGCCTAGACGTCATCAACCAGACCTGGTCGCCCATGTACGACATGATCAACATCTTCGAGGTGTTCCTGCCGCAGCTGCTACGCTACCCGAACCCGACGGATCCGCTGAACGGCGAGGCGGCCGCGCTGATGATGCGCGATCAGAAGGGGTACGATGCCAAGGTGAAAGGTGAGTTCATAATACAACAAAATCGTCTCTTTCCGCCGTTTTAGTTATTGGGGGGAGGGGGGCTGCTCTTTCTCATGCTAACGCCCTGCTGTAGAGTACGTGGCCAAGTATGCCACCAAGGAGAACGTCGACGACGCGGGCAACGATTCGGACGACAGCGATCGTATGAGTAGTGTCGGTAGTCTCGACGAGGACGACGAGGACGAGGAAGCCGCGGGTACGATGGACGATGTGTAACAACCGCCGCCCTGTTGTCGTACAGACCGCAACGGTCGTTATCATGATTATATTGCATGCATGGGACGCGGAGGATCGGGATGGATGGGGGAGTTTATCACCGGCGTTATCTGGCGCGGAAGACGGACGGATTTCAAACGCGTCATTCACGCTACCGACCTGGCCGGTAGGGCTTGTTTTCCTCATGCGGGGCCCTAGGAACTCGGGGATATCCAGATTGATGATGAACCTTATAAGATGTTTGCTTATTTGGGGAGGAGCCTGCCTTTCCCCCTCTCTCCAAAAACTAGTAACGCTACTTGTCATGAGAGCAGGAGGCGAAATGCGCCAGATTAGCTCTTTCCTACATTCGTCGCAAACAGGGACATGACCCATGGGTGCGTCTCCATCTTGTGTTGTGTTGAGAGATGTTCACGTTCCGGGCTCGTGAACCCCTGCTAACAAGAAATGGAACCTTAAAATGTACTTCCATGCCGCTCGCGCGACGTTCCTAACAGTACGACATCCCCCCGGATTTCACTCGTTTTTCCACAGCACTTTGCGCGCCTTGGACTTGTTGGTTCTTGCTGGGCAGTAGTGCCGAATGTATTTGAAATTAAAATCAAACTCCTACGAAATTCCTACCTTTATGCGTTCGTTCCGACTTCTTATTACCTACCATAGCTTAACCCTTCCGTCATCCGAATCTCAAATTAGGAACAACATCTCGGGTTACCGACCCCCCAGGAATGCGAATGCGCGGCATACATAGTTCGAATGTTTCACCATCACACACACAGAGACAGAGAGAGAAAGAGAAGGTATGGGGGGAACGGAAATATGCCTACAGACTTTCAGTAGTAAGTCTAGCATGACTCGTTCGTTTCTTCTCCGCTCTGCGCCCGTCGGCGCCGTCGGGCGACGTCGTCTGGAATCTGCACGTGAGAAAAGCATGTTTCCTTTTCTTTTTTTTTCTTTTCTTGGGTCGTTCTAGAAGGAGGGTAACGCCACTCTCACATGCGGGCGGCGGCTTATCTGGCTGGAATGGGGGCTTGCCGAGTATTCTCCATGGCGCCCCCATCCTATTCACTTTCCCTGCCCTGCCCTGCACTGCACTGTTTCATGGCTACGCAGAGAGAGTTGACTCGCCGAAGGAGTGTCTACGAGTCAGGCGCGGCGAACCTAGGCAGTTGGCCTCGGGAGTGTGGAAAGGTAGTGTAGAGTTTCTGAGGTAATAAGGTAGGTATGTCACGCATTTGCGGTGACTCTTTTTTTAGGGTTTCACATGGCAAGAACGAAAAGGGAAAGGAAGGGTAGCACGGGAATAATAGAGGGGGTTTTCATTCCTTTCGCATTGTATCAACCGGTCTCTCGCTCGAACGACTTGGGTTTCTCGCCGGATTCTCTGTTTTCTGGTGCCCGACTCAAAAGAGAGGAGACTCGTCAGCACTTTCTTGGTCTCTATTCTCACGTCGGCGAATTTCACCTGTCAGTCTATCGTTGACAGGGAACCTTGCAAAGGGAGGGGTAGCGGCAGAGGACGGAATCCTTCCTCCAAGCCCATTTTGGGACACTAAAGCTCCGACTTTCGCTCGGAATGCCGAGCGAACAAGCGAAGAAAAGCCGGAGTCGGTACTTGAATGGATTTGGGGGATGGCGGCCCAAGACAGAGGCAGGCAGATGACTAGCGATTCCTCGTCAGAGCCGTTGGAGATGGTGAAACTCTTGGTAAATCAAACTCCAATTACTCTTGTTATCTGTAATACCGCTCGCAGCGCTGTGCCTTGAGATGACGGATTTTGGCGGGAAGACAGGAAGGAAGGACAAGGGGTTGTATGAGAGGGGAGGGTTAGCCCATCCTGTTCTTCGTTTTTTGGTGAAAAAAAGACAGCAGGAGGTCAAGGGAATGGAACTTGGGAAGGGGTGGCACAGATCAGCTGATGGCAAATCCCGATGGGAAGCGTTTGCGGCGGTAAGGCCTTTGCAGATCTTCCCTGCACTAGCCTTCATTTGGGAGGGTATGTATGATTCGAAAACGCGGAGGCCATGTGTGCGTGTATGTCTGTCTGTCTGTAGGCTGGATACTAGGAAGTAGTGTTCCTGGGTAGAACGTGGGCGAAGGTGAACCGAACCCTATGCGGTGGAGCAGAAACGCTAGAACCTGACTTGCTGCTACCGCTACCACACTCTATTCCCTTTCACTGCCTTTAGTATTATTATCATCATTATCATTGTCGGCTGCTGCGGACGGGTCACTCTGCAACACATCGGTCTTCCGCGGTAAGGAGAGCGCGGTGCTGTCGCTTCCTTTCACTCTCGCTCTTATCCTGAAGCCGCAGCAAGTCACCACCTACATAGTAGATACCCTACCGAAAGCTGCTACTGCCTGTCCCCATCCTCCCTGCGCGACTAAACCTTCATCCATCGTTGCATCTCTGCCCGCGTCGCCGTGTGTAACGCTTGGCTTGCAGGCTTGCAGGCTTGCAGCCCCATCCTTAAGCTTCGCCCTTTCACGACCCGACGACGCGGATAGGCCGTCCGTGTCTTTTTGGGGGACAGAACCGCCGCCACGAGACTTGGACATCACCATCGAGCCACCACAGGCCACGCTGCCGCCTGCCGTGCCACTTGTGCCACCTGCCGTGGCCCTCCCTCCCTCCCATTCCCTCCCATATCGCTGCACATATCGAAACGGCCGGGCTGTTGCCGATCCCATTGAGGCTGCCCCGACGAAGCGATTGGATTTCAGGAGGGGGCAGTGCGAAAAACAACGCCGCCCTGCTGAACGGGAACGACGCAACGCTCTCCGGACACACGCAGGCGGGTGAAAGACAGCAGCTCCGAGTCAAGAGGTTTCGCTATCGCACATTGCAATGTCGCAGAGGTGATAGCTTGCACGGTCTGAGGATAACTTCGAGCGGTTGATCTAGCCCCATTGCCTTGTCGGCCCCTCCGACGGTGGAACACTTGCACCTATGGGCAACTCCAATGGCAAGCCCGTCGTCCTTACGGATGAGGTCAACCTGAACCACTTCCGCCTGCTGCGCGTGGTAGGCAAGGGAGCCTTCGGCAAGGTCAGGATCGTGGAGCGGAAGGACACCGGCCTGACCTTCGCCCTCAAATATATTCGGAAAGATGAGGTGGTACGGTCGGAGAGCGTCAGGAACATAATACGAGAGCGGAGGATGTTGGAGCACTTGAATCATAATTTCTTGTGCAATCTGCGGTACAGCTTTCAGGATATGGAGTATTTGTGAGTGAAACCAGCGTGTGGAACGATACTGCATGCTGAGGCTAACGGGACCCTTTAGGTACATTGTGGTGGACCTGATGAATGGCGGCGATCTTCGATTTCACATTACACGCAAGACTTTCACGGAAGAGGCGGTGCGCTTTTGGGTGGCCGAGCTGGGATGCGCGTTGCGATATATCCACGGCCAGGGTATCGTCCACCGAGATGTAAAGCCGGACAACGTGCTTCTGGATTCCGAGGGTCACGTACATCTGGCAGACTTCAATGTCGCCTCCGACCTTACGCCAGGAAAACCCTTGACGAGTAAATCGGGAACGCTGGCTTATTTGGCACCGGAGGTTTACCTGGGTAGGGGATACGGGTCAGAAGTGGATTGGTGGTCACTAGGTGTGACTTTCTACGAATGCATCTACAACAAACGACCTTTCGAAGCGAACAACCACGACGCATTGGCGCAGTCCATTATGAAGGCCGATCCAGCATTCCCGGTCACTTCGCCGCCGGTCACAATGGTTTGCCTACACGCCATAAGTTCTCTGTTGGAGAGGGACAGGTCAGTGAGAATAGGTGCAGCTGGCTTTGGGACGTTCACCGACAACCCATTCTTCCGGGAGTTCGACTTTGAGGCCTTAGAAAGAAAAGAGATCGAGCCAGTCTTCTGTCCGTCTAGTGACAAGACCAATTTCGACGCGACATATGATCTGGAGGAGTTACTGCTAGAAGAAGCACCATTAGAAGCACGAGCGCGGAAACAGAAGCCTCGTGCGGAATTAAGAGAGGATGCGACAGCACAAGAGATCAGAGCAGATGAGCTTCACAGGATGATCGAGACAATGTTTGAACCTTTTAACTATACCCAGGTGTCTGCGGAGCGAGCTCCGCTGGTGGCAAATGCCCCGAATGCGCAAAATGCGTCCAACTCATCATCGGTCTCAGCGAACGAGCCGGCACCAAAACAGTACGCAAAGAGCGAGAAGGATGTGCCGGTAGACTCCCATCACCGCCCACAGCCGAAGGAAACGAGATCGATCCCAACACCAAGATCGCGGACACCAGGCAGCGGATCACGAACGAGGTCATCAACGACCCACTCACCAGAAGGCTCACCACCATTACCCGCCACAGCCATCTCAACCAACATCGCCGTCCCAGCCAACCAACAACCCCCACCACCGCAATACCTGCAAGGATCCACCACCACCCACATCACCGCGCTCCCCCACGGCGGCGCCGCCCCACCACCACCACCACCACCAACCACCCAACCCAGCCACGAACGCGAAGGCCGCATCCCCCGCACCGTCCGCTACGAAGACACCAACCCCAGCGAAAAACCCCCCAGCACTATCCGCCCCGCCCCGAAACGCCAGCACGGCTCTACGCGCAGCACGAGCCAAGGCGGCGGCGTGCAGGTCGTGCTCAACGAGCAAGGCAGCTGGAGCGACATGGCCAATTCCTCGCAGGCCATGGTGTCCCCGACTCCCGCCGACGAGCAAGCCGCTGCTGGCGGCGGTTCGAAACCCCCCGGTATGCTGGGGTTCTTGAGTAGGAAGAAGGGGCGGGATCGGAGTCCGAAGGCGAAACAGAGGGAGAGGGGCGTGTTGGGGAAGGAGGGCGCCAGGGTGGTTATTAGTCATGGGTAGGAAGGAGGAGGAGGAGGGGAAATTTTTAGGAGGGGAAATGGGGGGTGTCTGTTTGCGACCCCCTTCCCTTCTCGACGTCCATGAATAGCGGCTGCGGGCGCGTTTCGTGTGCTATCCTGACTGCGCCTCCGGCGGAGATTGTGGCGGCGGCGAAGATAAACGCGATATAGTTGGGCTTCTGTTGCTCATGCTGCTGCTGTTGTCGTCGGCCGCCCCCTTGGGGGTATCCCTATGCTCTGCATACGTCGTTCTACGGAAGGAGGAGGAGGAGGAATACGAGTCCTGCAATGGCGCTCGGAGAATGGTGGTCATGACGCCCCGCCAGGCAGGCAGGCAGGCAGGCAGACAGGCATAGGCACTTTCCCAACTCCAGCAATCGACAGGTGGCGCTATGATAGTGGTTTCGAGGGACTTGGCAAACTTGTGGATGCGGATTAATGGGGGTTCATATCCCCTCCCCCTCTTCCCTTCCTCTGCTGCTCCTGCGCGCGCGATGCCTGCTTGCGGATACATAGGCCTGAGGCTTGGATGTTAAGGAGAAAAGAACGGAGGGATACTGGCATTCGGACCCGAAACCCGACCCTGACACCTGTCGCCTTCTCCCCCACTTGGGCGTTTCCCGGGCACAGCGTGCGAAGGGCGCCTCCCGCCCGACATCCTATGAGCATTCGAAAATTCGGGGCCGGGAGGAAAAAGACTACGAAGTAATCCATGCCCCCCTCTCCTCCCGCTCTCCCTACCTTTTTGCGCTATAGAGGGATATCAGAGTTTCGGGACCACATCGACAAGGAAGGCTTTTTTTAAGGGTCCGGTCCGGTTCCGAGGAGTAGGGGAAAAAGAAAACGAGCGCGAATCTCAACTTTCTAATGAGCGTTACACTGCTCTCCCCTCCCACCTCATGAACTTGGAATGGGCCTCGAATGTGTTTTTTCAGCGAAGGGAAAGCTGTTGGTTTTTTTATTTGTTTATTTTTTTTTCCCCTGTCGGTCGGGAGGGAGGGCGATGCAAGGGGGGAATTAGATCAGATACAATGGGTTGGACATTTCCCTATTTTTTTTTTTTTTTCGAGTGAGGGAGGGAAAGGGATGGGGGTTGGGGGGGGGGGGGGGGGGGGTAGAGGGAGGGGGGGGGGTATGGGTTAGAGGATTAGAGGGGAGGAGGGGAAGGGAAGGAGGGGAGGAAGGGGGATCATGTATTATTAGTGAAATATGGAAATGGAGGTCTGAATCTGCACTGATCTTTTTCCATTAACCTTTCTCTTTCTCTCTGTATTAAATGTTTGAGTGAATGTTGTTACATTAAACAAACCTCCATAAATTCCAATACCTTTCTCTAGTGGTTTGATAAAAAGATTATTTCATGCTAAAAAGCTTGTAGAAATTAGTGCAATTTCTCTTGCTTTTCCCTTTTCCCGCCAATTGATTTGGGGTGCTGAGATGATCCTCTTCACACCCCTATTTCCCTTCGTCATTTGTCTTCCTTGAGAATTGGGCCTGGGCTGGGATGGATTGGAATGTCTGGAGCTGATGGAAGAACTTATGCTTCGTCGACTTATAGTCCGGTTTGCTGAGGTAGTCGTATACTACGTAGAGGAAGTTTGGAGGCACGATGCGATTTGGAGGCACGGTGCGAAAAGGAGAGAGAAAGGGGGGGAAAAGGGAAAGACAAAATTAGAGCGCATATCCTTCATTAAACAGAAACAGGAAGAAGAGAGCAGGATGCAGAGTCCCAATTCCCGCCTCCCCAACCGCCCACCGACGACATCTACGTCCCTCTCTACTTCGACCCCCCACCCCCAGCGACCCGTCCAATAACCGGCTCCAACAACCTGGGAACCACCGTCGCCGCATCCCCCCGAAAAAACCAATCCCCTTCCTCCCACCCCCCAGCCGGCACATCCCCCGCATCCATATTGACCACGCACACCCGCGCGCCCCGCTCCCGCGCCTCGTCCACGTATCCCGCGGCGGGGTAGACCCGCGCCGAGGTCCCGATCACGAGGATCAGATCGATGGGCGCGCGTTCGTTCATGTAGTCTTCCACTGTTTCGAGGACGTGGAAGGGCAGGCTTTCCCCGAACCAGACGACGCCGGGGCGTAGGAGGTGGTGGTGGCATGAAGGGCAGTGGGGGAGTTGGGAGGGTGGCGGGATGGGGAGCGGGGTGTTGATGTTGGAGATGTCGAGTTCGGTTCCGCCTCCTCCTCCGGAGAAGGAGGAAGGTTGGTCGGGACGGCGGGCAGTGTTGGTTGTAGGGTCCTCGCCTGAGGTGGGGATGGCGAGGGATGGGGCGATGGGGTCCGTGAAGTTGGTCTCGCTGTAGCCGCATCCGGCGCGGTCTGCGCAGCGGACTTCGAATAAGGTGCCGTGTAGGAGTTGGAGCTGCTTGGGTGGGTGGTCGGCGCGCTGGCTCAGGCCGTCGACGTTCTGGGACAGCGCTTGGAAGCCCGGCATCTTCCTTGCTAGTTCTGCGAGAGCGTAGTGGGCTGCGTTGGGTTGGGCTTGTAGCGCCATGTGCCGACGGTAGGAGTAGAATTGCCAGACCAGTCCGGGGTTTTCACGGAACGCCCCTGGGGTGGCGAGGTCGGTGGAGCTGTGTGTTCGCCATAATCCGCCTGCTCCTCTGAATGTCGGGAGGCCTGATGAGGCGGATAGACCGGCTCCAAGCAGAGCCAGGACGCGCTTGGACTTGGATAGATGTTCGTGGAACGACTTGACGTCCTGTTCGTCTAAAGGTGTGGGAGACCTTGGTTGCTGTGACATTGTGGACAGCTTCCGCTGGTGAGAAAGTGTCCGCGATAGTGTATTGAATTTCTTTGCAACTAATAAGTGAGAGGGCGCGAAGATGCTTTTAGATGGCAGAAGACATGTGGACGAACGAGGAAGAAACAGATGCATGGAGTGTCTTACTTGTCAGCCTGGGAGGCACAAGCTGTATGGTTACAGTTGCCTTGAAACCTGTGTCACTGTATGCACGATCGATGGCCGAATGACCTCACCTATCTCCTCTTACACAGCATTTACATGTGGTTGCTTGATCGGTCCAGTTACAGATCCCGATCGGGAAGTTGGTTTCAGTGTGGGGTTGCGGAGGAGGCGGCCCGACTGATGGTGTGCATGTGCGCTTTCTTGATCGCAACGAGTCTTGATGATAGGTAACGTCGTCCGTCTCTTCCTCAGACGAAATGAAGAGAACCATACCATCAGCGTTGCGTGCAGCATTACGACCAGTCCCGCGAGGTTCAGAAGTAGACCAGTCTTCGCACAGGAGCCATGGCAAAGGCAATGGCAGACAAGGAGGGGGATGGCAGAACTGGTGTCGGCGGCCGATATGCAGTTCGGACAACCATTACACGAGACGCATCCGCACATCATTAAGCCGGGAGACTGTACGTCCGCATCATAGCCCATATAGTCAATACGCTGGCCATAACACCTCGTCGCAGTGACACCCGGCATCTCTGCTCTCGAATACCATCATCGCCGAGCCAACCTCGCTCGAAAGCTGCCCAAAAACAGCATCGCCCTCCTGGTCGCGGCAGATACGAAGTACCGATCCGGCGCTGTGTTCTACGAGTATCACCAGGATCCAAACTTCTTCTACCTGACCGGTAAGCTGACCAAACCTCTTTGATCGCTACACCAACCATATGTCTCTGACTGATTCATCTCAGGCTTCAACGAACCGGAAGCAGTCGCAGTAATCGGTAGGTCAGTCTCCTTGACAAGCCACATCCTGCCTTTGCCTAACAGCTCCAAACAGAGAAAGGCACCTCCGAAGTCGAATACACCTTCCACCTCTTCGTCCGCCCAAAGGACCAAAAAGCTGAACTCTGGGATGGGGCCCGGTCTGGCGTTCAGGCCGCCCAGGACGTCTTCAATGCGGACGAGGCCGGCGACATCAACAACATTGCCTCTGTCCTGCCGGACATAATACAAGGCGCAAAACAAGTGTACACAGATATCGGCTATGGGCCGCGCAAGAATGCGTTCCAGCGCTTCATGGAAGGCGGAGAGCCCAAGGTCGATGGACTTGCAAAACTACTACAGAATGCCAGTGTCAAGCAGCTGAGACCGCTGATGAATGAGTTACGAGTCAACAAATCCGAGGCAGAACTGGACTGTATGCGCTTTGCAGGCGCCATATCCGGGCCGTCTTCACCGAAGCGATGCGCCGCACCCCCTCCTACACCACCGAGAAGCAACTCTGGGCAGATCTGGCGTATGGCTTCAAGTCCCAAGGTTTAGACACTGAAGCTTACGTTCCTGTCATCGCGGGCGGACAGAACGCCCTGAGCATACACTACGTCCGCAACGATGACCGCTTGCACGAAGGCGACATGGTCCTTGTCGATGCGGGTGGAGAATACGGCGGCTACATTACAGACATCACGCGCACGTGGCCCATCAACGGCCGCTTCTCGAAACCTCAAAGGGATATGTACGACATGCTGCTCAAGGTCCAGCAATCCTGCGTCAGCCTTTGCCGGGAAGACGCCGACATGACCCTCGACTCTCTACATCGCATTGCGGAGCAGAATTTGCGATCAGGGCTGCAAGATCTCGGCTTTGATCTGCGGAATAATGGTCTTGACGTTCTCTTCCCTCACCATGTCGGACACTATATCGGGCTTGATGTCCACGATGCACCCGGGTACCCGCGGACAGATAAGCTGAAGGAGAACCAATGCATCACGATCGAACCTGGCGTGTATGTCCCGGATGATGAGCGCTGGCCGAAGCATTTCCGTGGGATGGGGATGAGGACAGAAGACTCGGTGCGGATAGGGAAGGAGAAGGTGGAAGTTCTCACTGATACAGCTGCCAAGACTGCTGATGAGATAGAAGAGTTGAAGGGGAGATAATACTATGTTCCCTTGACTCGTATACTGTGTTGATAGATTGTATTATATATGATGGATATTATCCTTTCAAAACTAGATCATCATTATGCATTAGACATTACGTTATTATTCCAGCTCGTTTCGTACCTGTCATTTCAGGTTCATTAGACATTACAGCTCTGCACATCCCCACCACACTTTTCACGCCAGACGATTCATCTCATACTCCCGCTTCACCGCCTCCGTTTCCTGACCACATCTCCCACACCCTCATCCTCCCCACTCGACCCCCGCGCCATCCTCTCCGCATTCCAAGCCCGCCGCTCGCTCTCCTCCCGTCTCTTCCCCTTCCTCACCACCGTCCACGCATACCCGACCCCACACCCACCCACCACGACCAAAACGACCGAAAGGAAATAATCCGCCCACAGATTCGGTCCCCCGTGAAACACACACGTCAACACGAAATAATACCCCCACAACCCCACCTTCGTCCCTTCGCACACGGCATGCAATCCCGGTCGAAGCACATACTTGGGACTCCCGAACCGCACAATCGCCGTAATGTCAAGCGCTAGAGTGACGAAGCCGCAGGCGATGGCGGATCCGGCGAAGATATTCTGGGTCTCGTAGGACCAGTCGCGGGGGTATTTCCGGGCGTAGACGTTTTCGATGTCGAGGGTGTGGGTGATGCCGAGGACGAAGAGGACGGTGGTGAAGGCGAGGCTGGTGGTCCAGAGGGGGATGAGGAGGCGTTTGTGGTAGAGGGTGTCCGGCGGGTTGGTGGGATGGTGGTGTTGGGAGTGTTGCATTTTTTGGGGGTTTGTGATGTGTTGGTGTGGGTTTTCTGTCTTTCTCTCCTGTGTCTTGCGGACGGAGGAGGTGGGCGCAAGGGATGTTGGTGGTTTTCGCTTGATTGATAGGGAGAATGGAGAGTAGCTACATCAGTTGGACTTTTGGCGACATGGCTGCTAAAATAGATGAACACTCTCAGGATTCTTGAAACAGTCTTTTTACCGCTTTTCTTTGTTCATGTCTGCCTGGATACATTATGGTGGCCAAGAGGTTTTACGAAACGATCGTCATTGCTGCGCCTGGCTTGGCGGATCCTACTCACTTAAGACGCGCGCATTAAAGCTCATCACTACTGCTTCCAGTCTTTACAGTGTGCAACAACCAGGGATATATGGTCTTGGAGTTCGTATTCCTGGGTGAGCGCGCGACAGCATGACTCGTGCGAAGCATCCTACCTCAAACCTGAGCCTAAGAGGGTTTGCCATGCTCGCATTATTTTTTGCGAAGTCCAAATTCCTTGGACAGTGGTGCCAAATTCTTTTAAATGTGTCACTTTAAATCGAGGCAAGCCTCTTACACATATGGGTCTGCTCACTCGACGGCTTAAAGCGGCTGAAGACAGCAGACAGGAACAACATCGGTGAAAGTGGATCGTGAGAAAAAAGAGTTCCGTTACGGATACGTGAGCCATATCATCCCCATTGTGCACAAGCCGATTCGTTTTCGTGGCGGAGCAGGATGGAGGGCACTACTTATGCGCAGCATCGGGAGCAAGTGGGTGGTTCCAACCCGTGGAAGCAAACTCACCACCGACACCTGAGCGGGACCCCAGTCTGGAGCCGCAAGGCATCTGTGCAGTGTCTGCTTGGCTGGGATGGGGGGAGCTAGACCCCGTCCTTCTCCGCGACACGACTATACGCGAATCGGCAGGCGTGAAGTGGGAGCTCGGTACGGCAGATAGGCAGGTCGGTAGCAGGATCGCGCATCGCTCACGAATATGCGCGGAACGCCCATGCCTCTTCTCTGCTGGCTGGCCGTGCCCCGCAGTGTTCGCAATGCCTTCAGTGACGACATGAAGGCTAATTGAAATCTACTTGCTTGCCTAGGCATAGCGGGAGGAGTTGTCGACGAGATCCGTTCCTCCGTCCCAGCGCCCCGTCTGGTTCTCATATTTGATAAATTGTCACGCAGCTAGGCAGTTCCATCATCAGCAGAGCATCATCCGCATCATATCATCACCGTCGTCCGCAGCAGCCGCTAAAGAGAACAGCCAGCCCTGCAGCCCGACCACGCCCGAGCTCCGATTTCTTCCGTCTAAAAGCGATCAAGCGTTTGGGGCTCCGCCATTCTACCAATCGTAAGCCGTATCACCACCGCAGGGAGGCATAGCTCGATAGCTTGCAAACACGTCTTTGTGGGGCACGAATCGCCAGGCCAGAGGTTTGTTCCGAGGCGAGCAATGTCAAATATCAACTCCCGTCCTGCTCCTCCTGTTCGATCATTCACACCTGGTCCTCCTGACGGCTCCAACAACTTCCTCTCCGAACAGATTTCCAAGCAGCAGAAGAACAACTTTCATTCTACCTCATTGACCAGTGGACCAATCAAGATGGTTGCCAACAGTGTAAACAAGACCGCCCTCCACCCCGGTGGTGTTGCGTAGGTACCTCGATGCCGAGTGCAATGTGCATGGCTGACGAAGCTGCACAGGCCGCAGAACGAGCACACCGAGATCGAGGAGGAGCTCCACGAGAGAGCACACATCGACTACGACCGTGTCTCAATTGTAAGCACTTCACAATACTGCAGGCCGCTGGCCACAGACAGAACGCTAATGCTTTCTAGATTGCCAACCCATCCGTTCCGGCCCTGTACGAAGATGCCCTTGTCTACGAGACTGGCTCTGCCATCACTTCCTCAGGTGCTCTCTCTGCATACTCTGGTGCGAAGACTGGCCGTTCACCATCCGACAAGCGTATTGTAAAAGAGGAGGGCTCAGAAAGCAACGTCTGGTGGGGCCCAGTCAACAAGCCAATGTCGCCTGATGTGAGTCCTAACACCCATACCATTCCAATATTCACACATTGCCTTGGACTCTTCTCCGTCGGCGCGAAGAGAATCACAAGCACGCGTCGGCGGGGCAGAGCGTCATCCCACCTCGCATTGCCGAGCTGTTAGCCTCGCAGTTCCGCTGCCCCGCACTTTCGGGCGCGATCGGCCTGACGGCTTTGGCTGGACCATCACATGCTTTCGCGACATCGTCGATTCTGATTCGCTGACCCGACGTCAATTTGTAGGTTTGGCGTATCAACCGCGAACGTGCTGTCGACTACCTGAACACCCGTAACCGCATCTATGTTATCGACGGTTACGCTGGTTGGGACGAGCGCTACAGGATCAACGTGCGTGTTGTCTGCGCTCGTGCCTACCATGCCCTCTTCATGCGCAACATGCTTATCCGCCCATCGCGGAAAGAGCTGGAGCACTTCCACCCTGACTACGTGATCTACAATGCTGGTGCTTTCCCCGCCAACAGATTCACTACGGGGATGACTTCGTCTACTTCCGTTGCCATCAACTTCGCCGAGAAGGAGATGGTCATCCTTGGTACCGAGTACGCCGGTGAGATGAAGAAGGGTATCTTCACCGTGCTGTTCTACGAGATGCCAGTCAAGCACAACGTCTTGACCCTCCACTCTTCCGCAAACGAGGGTAAGAGTGGCGACGTCACTGTCTTCTTCGGTCTCTCAGGAACCGGCAAGACTACGCTGTCCGCTGACCCGAAGCGTGCCCTCATTGGTGACGATGAGCACTGCTGGAGTGACCGCGGTGTCTTCAACATCGAGGGTGGTTGCTACGCCAAGTGCATTGGCCTGTCTGCCGAGAAGGAGCCCGATATTTTCAACGCCATCAAGTTCGGTTCCATCCTGGAGAACACCGTCTTTGACCCGGTCACCCGTGTCGTCGACTACGACGACTCCACCCTGACCGAGAACACTCGCTGCGCTTACCCGATCGAGTACATCGAGAACACCAAGATCCCTTGCATCTCCACCAACCACCCAACGAACATCGTCCTGCTCACCTGCGACGCTCGTGGTGTGCTGCCGCCTATCTCCAAGCTCAACACCGAGCAGACCATGTTCCACTTCATTTCCGGTTACACCTCCAAGATGGCCGGTACCGAGGAAGGTGTCACCGAGCCGCAGGCTACCTTTTCTTCCTGCTTTGCCCAACCTTTCCTGGCCCTGCACCCGATGCGCTACGCCAAGATGCTGGCAGACAAGATCGCCCACCACAACGCCAACGCATGGCTGCTCAATACCGGCTGGGTCGGTGCTGGTGTTACCACCGGTGGTAAGTCATCCGTTTCTCCCTCATTACCATCCCGCTTTCCGGCTAACGAATTACCAGGCAAGCGCTGCCCACTCAAGTACACCCGCGCCATCCTCGACGCCATCCACAGCGGCGAGCTGGCCAAGGTCGACTACGAGACCTACGACGTCTTCAACCTGTCCGTGCCCAAGACGTGCACGGGCGTGCCGGACGAGCTCCTCAACCCCAAGAAGAGCTGGACTGGCACCGCCGACTTCACCGGCGAGGTCACCAAGCTCGGCCAGCTGTTCCAGGACAACTTCAAGAAGTACGCGGACGAGGCCACCCCGGAGGTCATCAACGCTGGCCGCAGGTGTAATGGCATCATGAAGTGGAATAAGAGTGGTGGCATGCTGCAAAGCGGATGTGAAGGGGTACATGAAGGTTTTTCTTTCTCTTTGCACAATGTTGAACGCGATACCAGACACCTTCAGGTGTTTATGTTGATTTTTCTTTTTTTTTTTTGAAGACTGCACATAGCATTTTACAGCTTTTACGGGTTTATGAAGTATCACACAAAATCTTTGTTCAAACAATCACCATCCTTGCTTCCTTCCATTTTTTTCCTTTCTTACTTCAGTGGACTCCCAACATCTGACCGCGACGGCGTGCTAATCCTAGCAATGCTCGCTGGGGGCTGGAGCGGCGTATTAGGTGCGCTATTCTTCGGTGTCTCAGGCAACCTCTTCGCCCCATTACTCGGGACTTTGAATTCTGTGCGTCGCCCGTTCCGCCATATATCGTCCTTCACATCTTCCAGGCTGCCTTCGGAGACATACTGGACGTATTTGCGCCAGAGCTTGAGAGCCGTCCGGGCGTCTTCGATGCTGTCGTGGCCTGACAGGCCGTTCTGTTGGATGTCTTCCTGTAATAGCAGCCAGGCTAGGAAGCGCAGGGAGAGCTTCCGTTGCGTTCGCTCGCCGAGGGAGAAGAGGTGCTGTGTGTCAATGACTTGCGACTCCGGGACGTGGATGTTGATGGTCCGGAAATCGCTGGATAGGCCGTGGCCGATGAACTTGCAGCCGAGGTTCAGCAAGACCCAGAGCTTCTTGTAGACTTCCTTCAGACTGACCAGGCAAAGCGGCTCGTTCCGGGCGTCAGATCGCCGGGCTGTAGGCCTGACCATTGCGTGAGGTAATCGTCTACGGGTTCGTCGATGGCAATGTAGTCATCGATGAAAGGCAGCTCTTGCTCTTGACCGTCCCCTCGCAGGACAGACACCCGAGCGAGACCCGAGCGGGCGGGTCTCGTGATAGTACGTGAACCGTCGGCGCCCATGTCAATTTCCTCCCTCAGCAAACGAACAAACTCAGCGTCAATAGCGCAGTGAGTGTCGCTGCCAGGCAAAGGATCATTGCGCAAGCGACCGGAAATGGTAGCTCTCCGAGAGAGACGGTTGAGCTACGCTGCGATAAAGCACGCTAGTGTCCAGTTCTCTCTTCCAGCTATCGTCAAGGATATGCGATTTGGATTTGGCCTGATACATGATGACCGATGGTAGCCTCCACCGAGCATCAAAATGAAGCGCTTCGTCCTCGGGTATAGGTCGTACCAAGAAATCATTGACAAGATGCCAGTTGGGCGACAGGTTAGGCTCTGGCTCTCCGATCGACACATTCACAAGCGAGACGAGATGCGACCTCTGTGACTCGCCTGCCGCCACTTCTGCGACGAGACCGACTAGCTCATAAATAGTGATAGCGTGTGGCCTCTTCGAAAGATGCCACTGAAGGTCTTGACCGTCATAGCAGTAGACCTGGCCGTTTGCATTGATAGTTCCCACCTCACGTGGGAGGAAATTCTTAGTAGCCCAGAGGTGTCGTGCATCTGGCGTCTGGATGGCTGCGTTAATCATCAAGACGTCTGGCGTGCCATAGATTGCGCGTCGAGAGGTAATGGCTTTGTATCCTTGGCATCGCATGCACCACCCACGCTGTTGTTCCTGACGGTGGATGGAATCCTGCAGTAGCCGAGTAAAGGGTGGCGTAGTCGATCTTGGTAAGTTTTTCGCAGGCTTCGGCGGATAGACAAGGTCATGACTGTACCACGCTTGATCTTTCGCTTCCTGCAGGTAGTGGCAGGTATTGCATTTGATGAAGCTGCTTCCTTTCATGGCAAAGGCAGCCTGGATGGCGACAGGGCTACCTGCCGCTATTTTGTAGCTCTCCTCAAGCTTATGCAACATGAAACGGTTCAATGTCTGAATCATAGCAGTCAAAGGCATGTTCGTTGGATGATCTTCTAATATGCCAAGTGGCACTGCGCCGCGTTGCTTGCCTAGAACTTTGAGTAAATTGGTAGCCTGGCAATTCTGCCCCTGTGCCTTCTCTAGCATGTCCACTAGGAAGCCAAGTTCGCACACAAGACAGTTATCGTTGAGACAGACCCTAGCTGCATGCTGCAGAGCGATGTTGCGCGTCACATTGCTGAAGCGATAGAGTTGTAGGAGTGGGTTGGCGTATGAGTTGACGATATGAGTCTCTAAGCCCGAGTATCTCGTCTTGTTGTAATAGCGAAAGTCGAAGTCGTCGATGCCGAATTTGCTGTATTTGATCTCGACTGGCCGATAGTAGGCCAGCGGATCAGACACACCGTTTATTGCCAAGCTGTTGAGTGTCTTACCAATGTCTTCGCTCAGTCTACGTTCACCATCGGGTGCGCCATTCTCATCTCGAGGTTTCTCACTGAGGAACTTCGGTGGCGCCAGGGAACCTGGACTGTTTAATGAAGCACGCGTGTCTTCCACCTGATATCTTCGAGTGGTGCGTGGGTTCGCTCCAACCATACCGTAGTCGGTCTTGCGCAGAGTAGCATGAACGGTCGGGTCAAGCTTGACTGGAGGCGCTCCAACTTCGTGGACGAGACTATTAGGCCATCCTGAAAGCAGCGCTTCTCGGTAGTATGGCATTCCGATGAGATTCAGCGGGACCTCAGATCTCCAGTCAAGTTGTTTCGATGCCAATTGAGTGTCTGCGAACTCCGTCGGTCTACTGTACTCGGTGAATTGCATGTTTGTTTGCGAACCCCATAGCACAACCTGACAGTTCGTATCGGTCATAGCAAAGCCCTTGCCGGACGGCATGAGCTCCAACCCTGTCAGTTGCGCGTCAAATGTTGGAGCGTACCTCATAGAAGGTACATCGGGATTCTGAACATCGATCGAGTGAATAGCTCCGGACTGCGATGTCACAATGCAAGTCGAAGACAGTTTCGGATGCATTCGGACAAAAGCCGCACCCTGTTGGAAAGCTACTGGGGCCGCAGGCTTAAGGTTCTTGAGATCGTATACTCGTACTAGTCGTTCAAGTCCAAGTCCTCTGTATTGATGTTGAGCCCAGCCGCAAGTCAGTAGATAATCTCCTCGGCATCCATGTCGTTGATTGCGCCAGCGTATACGTTCCACTTGTGGACGACGGCCAGGGTCTTTGAATCGAGCAGATGAATGGATCCGTCGTGGGAGGCTGCGCAAATATATTGGCCGGAACGTCGCATCATGGTATACAGCACAGGTTTGGATGGCGACAGCGTCTCAAGCACTGTGCCTTTTTCAATGCTTATTCGATACAGATGAGGTTGGCAACCGCCGACGACTATTTCTTCTGTCCCCCTCCCGGTAAAGCTCATGCATCGTAGATCGAGCATGTCTGGTAAGGCAAGATGCCATTGCGTAAGCCCCTTCCGGCTGGCACAATGCACACTGCGTGGCGAGACGGAGATGACACCTTTGTCGCAAAACAGAAACTGTTTGACCGGCGCATTTCCAGGCGCCGACCGAGACGAGCTGCTAGCATGGCCATGGAAAGACGTGTACTTCTGCAGCTCTGCTCCATAGAACGACGTCACACGCCCCTACTTCGAGGTCAGAGAAGGGTGATTCTGGCTCTCATGGTTTCACACTCGTGTTTGAACGTCAAGAAGAATCTGGGGCGTGAATAAAGAAAAAAAACAATGGATTCACTCACATACTCGTTTCCGGTCCACAGCAGCTCCTGTGCCGTGTCGAACGCGAACGCTGTGATCGGGGTACTGGGCGCGTTGGGGGAGGGTCCAGGAAGAGTCAACCTGGCGGTCTCGCTCCAATCTGCCTCCATTGCACTACGTATGGAACTGCTTCAATGGAACGCATGCTCGCGCTCCCCAGGAAATTGATACGAGGCCCGGAGGGAGGTAGGTAGTTAGGGTGTTGTTGAAGCAGACCCGACTGTTGACGTTGGCTGGATGACCAAGCCGCGACTCGGCGAATCGGAACCATCCAATGGCTGAGAACACCGGGAAGGCCCGCTGGATACAGTACTGCACAGTGGAGCCTACTATGTACAGAGCATGGTGGACCACAACATTGCCCCTACTCTATACGACAACCATGAACCAACGAAATGCTGCAATACCTTCAGGCTGCGATCTAGATTACTGAATCTCATTCTTGTCCGAACGTACGCGTCACGTCGGGCCTACAATTCCGAATAACAACTCGCGGAACCCAAGGGAAAATCACTTGATTGAACCGGCAAGATCACTGTCTTTCATCATTTGCTCTTGATTGTCGGCGGATTTTAGCACTACTTCAGGAAGTCTGAACATCTCAGGCGCTGGAAATGAGACCCCGCCCGGTCACTCATTTAGAGTCGCCCCGACTTTCCCGTCGGGATGCAATGCAGAATGTCCCCAATCCTAGTCTATCGCTCAGAAGCCCATGAGCGGCGAAGCAATTCAAAACATCAACACCATGCACATCGTGACTCCTGCTCGGGACCTGGGGCAAAATGAATCCCTTGCCCACTCGCCTAGAAAACTTCTCATAAACAAAAGTGGCTGTGCAGTTTCATGCGCTGCCTCCCATCTTCAAACCCAATCAAACTCCATATCTCATTTGTTGTGAACGTCGTGAAGCTAGAATGACGCAGCGCCAGGCTGCGCATCTCCTCTAGCTTGCTTCTGCAGGTGGTAAGTCTGAGGCTGGCGGCTCTTCCTGTGCTTTCTTCTCCTGCTCTTCAAGCAGACGCTGTTGCTCTTGTGTCTGCTCACTTTCTCCTTCTCCTTTGACTCCTGGGTCGTCTGTCGCTGCCGCGACCTTGACTGCATCACTGTCCGCCTCGTGCCCCGGTGCGCTGGTGGGCGGCTCCTGGCTCGGTTTGGTATTGGCCGAGAACACATTCGGCTGTCCTTCCACAAACCAGCCTCCGGATTCCCATTTTCCGGTGCTGTAAAGGTTTTTGCGTCGCACTTGCTTATCTACAATGCCCAACATGATTTCGCTCAGGCGCTGGAAAGCGATTGGTTTCAATATCCAACCGTCGAAGCCGGCATCAATGTATATTTGTCGTTCTCTCTCAATGAGTGACGCTGAAACAGCGATGATAGGTACTCTGCCATTTAAGGTAGCTCGTGTGGACAGTAGATGCTCCGGATGAGATTTCTCATAAGATCGAATCATCTTTGCCGACGTAAGACCGTCTACAATTGGCATCTGCAACGAGGTTAGCCGAGAGGTTTGGTTCACAATAACAGAGTCTCCTTACCTGCATGTCCATGAGTATGATATCAAAGAAGCCGCTCTTGTCTCCGTAAGTGCTTGCGCACTCTTCGCCATTTACAGTCAGGAATACTTCATGTCCAAGCTTCTGCAGCCGCTTTTGGATGATTCGACTGTTGACAGGGTCATCTTCGGCTACGAGGACGCGCATGTGATCCGCCTTTGGAGGTTGTTCGGTCTTCTCTGGCACTTGAGAATGATCAGAGTGAGGCAACTCCTCGGCCGGCGCAGAGATGTTCAACGGTGTTTTCGGCGAATCGTTGCTAGCAGGGGAAGAAACAACATCATCAGGCATTCGGACAGGGCGGATAGGCTGACCCTGGCCCTCGATGTTCAATTCGCCGGGTTTACTTCCCCGCCTTCCCTCTACCAACTGGTGATCCCGAGCAAACCTCGTTTCCACACTCTTAGTGCGAGGACGTGTTTGCAATTGTTTGATGGAGAAACAACAGCCGTGGTATGCCGCTTGTCAAGCGGAGGCCGAGACTGGGGTGTAGAAGGCCCGCCGGAACTGCCAGGGCGCCTTGATGAGCTAATGGATCGGACGTTGTGAGGTTGCTGAATGGCGTCGATCAGCCTGTCAGCTTCGCTTCCTCTGCTAGCAGCTGACGCCTTGCTGAGGTTGCTGTGTTGAGATTTCAAGCTTGCATAACTTCTCCGGCTACCTCGGCTGCCTAAGCTGCCTCCGCTGCTCTTTCTGGACAGTGGTGAGTGCATGCTCATGCTCCTATCACTCGAGGCCCTTCTTTCGTCGCGCTTTATCAAAGTGACCTCCCCAGGAGCTTGATTGGAAGGAGTAGAGGCATCAATCGGAGGGGCTTCGCCTTGAGGAGTAGCGCTGCCGGCGGTAGATTCGGTATTCGAGCCGGCCTCGATGGCGTGCTGCTTAGGCTCGGTATCAGGCAGCTCGAATGGGAATTGAATGACGAATCGACTGCCCTTTCCCTCTTCTGACTTCAGTCGTAGCTGGCCGTTCATGTTTCGGATAATTCGGGCAACTACGGCGAGACCCAATCCAAGCGTACGCCCCTCATCTTTCGAAGATGACTCTGGTACACTCTTCGGGTCGGTGAGCATGGCATCGTTGAGACTTCCGCTGGACTCGCTCTGCACTTGTTCCAGCTCACGGAATAGTGCGTCGAGCTTGCGTGCATTCATTCCCACACCGGTGTCAGTTATTGAAATTTCCACTTCACACCCCATCTCGTCTCGGCTAGCGAGATACATCTCTACCTTAATACCACCATCTGTTGTATTCTGGATTGCATTCGCAGTGATGTTACTAATTGCCTGTCGCACTCGCCGTTGATCTCCAATGACCTGAGAGGGCAAACCAGGACAGTCAGTAATCTCGTAAGTAAGATTTTTTCGCCGAGCGTCGCCTTTAAACATGTCGGTAGCTTCAACCAAGGTAGCCCTGAGATCAAATATCTCGTCCTTGGTCAAGTCGCCTCCTTCCTCTGTCTTCGTCAAATCTAACAGATCGTTGATCACGTAGATAAGCGACTTTGATGCTGAATGGGATTTGGCAAGGTTGTCGCGAGTTTCTTGGTCGAGAGAGCCTTCAAGTGCGATTTCGAGGTAGTTGATGATGGCGTTTAGTGGGGTCCGCACTTCGTGAGCCGAGTTTGCGAGGAGGAGCCGCGTGAGTTGGGAGTTCTGGAGCGCCGCCTCCTTTTGTCGCCATACCTCGATGAATTTGCCATACACCAAGCAGAGAACAGCAGCTGTTTCGATCTCTCTTCCGTCCATTCTCGGCATTTCCCTACGACCGTCTCACTCCACGTCTTAAACGACTTGCGAGGCTCAAGGTAGCCTTCAGTACCTTCCTTGATGAATTTCTCATAAGGGTTCCCAGCCCATTTCACCTCTCGTAATTGTCCTTTTCGAAAGAAGACGATAAAATCCTGCCCGCCAGTACTCAGCGGCACAAGAAGTAGGCCGGCTAAATGGGTGAATCCAGGTGGGTATCGCAAATCTGGGAAGTCATCTTTAATATCCATCGAAGTCATGACGCTCTGAAACTGCCGCATTCGGAGGTACTCCAGCATAGCTAGCGCCTCCTGGCTCTGCTCTAGATTGCCAAGGATTTTCGTCTCATCTCGTATGCTCAGGAGGCCAAAATCAGCGTCAAACAATTTGAGCAGGTCCTCGGAGCTCGCGATAATATAACCAGAGGGGTTGTTCTGCGAAGGCACTGTGTTGATAAGCTTTCGCGCCTGGAGCCGAGATGCATAAGAGAGTCGCTCGATATTCCTACTAGCTGAGTCGCCTACAAGCCGACACATCTTCCGGATGGGAAAGCTAACGCGCATCCCCTTAGATCCGTAGCTGTGGCATGAGATAAGACCCCAAAGCTCATCAAAAGCGTTGATCGAGACCGACATGCTGCTTCGAACAGCCATGTTACCCAAATACTTGATGTGAATCGGTGACATTGCCCGCAAATAGGAGTAAGTCAGGTCCAGCGGTATCTCCAAATCTTCGACTGTCCGGCATACTAATCTCGCGGTCTCCTGATCTCGGTCGTAGAGCATTCGTACCTTGTTGATCTTGTAAAGATCTCGCGCCTGTTTTGGTATGTCGGAAGCAGGGAAATTTAGGCCCTTGTACAGATCTTTGGTTGCTCTGGGGTCAACCAGCTCAGTAACCACCCTTCCATTCCAGGCTTGGTCGAATTGATAGATCATCACTCGATGGAAACCAGTCAGTTCCTTGATAACACCGACCAAGATTTTGAGGAAAACCTCCAGATTTGGAGCCGCCGCTAGTTGCTCTTGCACTTGAGACATAATGTTGAACACTTCCATTGCTGCGGCCTCCCCTTTCCGTTTTCGTGCGCTTCGTAATACTCGTAAAGGCTTGCTGGCGTTGTGCGTACTCTCTGCGTACTCTTGCTCGGTTGGCTGCGAGTTCAGTGTGTCTTCCGCCGGTTCAGGCGTTGCATCATTCGGTGGCACCAGAGGATTCACAGGGTCGTCTTCTAGTTCGAATTCGCATATGATTAGGTTCGGGTGAGCTTCGTTGATGTGCATAGCACACCACATTTTCTGACTCTTTCGCTGTGGCGTCCGTACGCTCATTGTGAAAACCTCTGGCCCGTTCGCCTTTACGTCTGCATCCTCGTCCCGAATGAAGTCGACATGATCCAGCACATTATCAGCCTGTTCCTCGCTTAAGATGTCTGTGAAAGATTCCAAGGCAAAAAGTTGTTTTGGCGTGTAGCCAATGAGTCTCTTCGAGTTTTCACTGACTACCCTCACAATCAGTCTACCCTCGCTCTCTTCTTCCAACGCAATGAGTAAACCAAAGCCCTGTACGGCGCCCGGGATATGGATTGGCTCATCCTCACAACGCTGCAACGTTTCGCCATCTCTGCCAGTAACAATAGCATGTCCTCCTTCAGTGACAATGTGCTTGAAGCGCGCTGTAACAAGCCCTCCAGTCTCATCTTTCGCGCTCCGGATGCTCTTGTTGCTGCCAGCACTATCCAATGGATATCGCTCGCTTGCTGTGCCAGATTTAGTACTGTCCCCGTCCGTTTCTTGCATGATGTTCTGCAAATACATGGGGTTTCTGTCATCCTTGGTCGACGACTGTGATGGGTTCGCCGCGTGAGCGGCCTGTGTTGAAGCTGAGCCTGATCCGCTCACCGTATGTCCTGGCATGGCAGTTGGGCCGGCGGGTGGCGAGGTAGGGCGGCTTCGCTCAGCACTTGTCTGTCGGCTCCTTGCCAGCGGGTTGTCTGATAGGTTCTGTGGTCGACCACTTGCAGACATTCTACGTGCTTGGCCCGACGTCCGAAAGTAACCGTCATGTCGATGATCTCTCCCTGAGGGAGTGGCTGTTGGCTCAATCCCCACTACAGAACGGATCGGAAAGACACGGTCTTGGGCCTGAGGGCTGATCTGGTTTGCGAGCGCGTTCGGCGATTTTGCCTGCTCGCGGAAGTCTACGTCCGGAGGAGGGATGCTGGAAAGATTGGGTTTCTGCCTCACAGGTGACGTGGACGAGTCGAAATCGTTGTGCTGTTCGGCAGAGGTCGATGCTGTCGGGCTGCGCGAAACGGGCTGCGCATTCGCGCTGCTGTTTTCTGAGCTCCCTTTGTCATGCTCTTGCTCCGCGGACATTGCCGCACCCTAAAGCGTCTCGTCCGCAGTTCTTCGCCCGGGTTGTTTGATCCCACGCCCGCAGCGGGTCGTATAGCTCAAGCCTCGACCCCAATGTAGGGATACTAGACACCTAGTGCACCATGAGTCGCATACAGCTTATGCCCCTTGCCCTCTCTTGCTGCACGACAATGCGTCCACAATGACCTTATCAAGACTTGTACTGGCTTGCCGACCTAAGAGCCGGCGATATGCCAGTATGGGTCCAGAAAGCCCCGTCCTTGAGCCCTCGAGCCCTGTGCGTGTTGCCCGCCGAGAGCGCTATGTAAATGGCGCAGGAAGACGTAGCTTCGTCGATCGGCGAGATGATGTGGCAAAAGCGGTTCTGGGGCGGATTCCAGGTTTCGGTCGATGCGTTCGCGATGCGACTCTGGATGGTAGGACACGGCAAGATGCCGGGCTTCCAAGTCCCCTGCCACACAAAGCCCCTCGGCCCTATATTATTGCGAAAAGGAAAAGACAAAGACCTGTTCAACAGCAACGAAAGACGATGAGAGTGTGAAGGTTCCAGTTCCCACGAGATTCCCGTACTAGTCAAATAAGGTTTGCCTCCGGTCTCCAGTGCTGCTGCTCCCGACCGCCGAGCAGCAGGGCAAGCCCTTGTTCCGATAGATTACGCCATGCGATGCAATGTCCAATTGCTCGTCAATAATAATATAGCCCTGCCAACGTTGGCACGCGGGTTCTGCCTCGTCTACTCTAACGCTATCACGACGATCAAATTACCCTGTGTATAGCCTGCTGTCTCATTCACACGGAAGAGAAACCTGCTTGCAGTATCGTCAAGAGACGCCGGTTTCCCGCAAGCCCGCGCGCTTGGGTGGGATGATCTACATAGATCGCTCGATGGCAGCCGTGGCATGGTTCACCAGACACCACTCCGCCTCCACACCACCAGCCCCAGGCCTTGTCGCGGCCACTGCACTGTAGCAGACCTGAACAAAATGTTTCAAGCGCGTCTGGTTGCATCCGCGGAGCTGCAGTCGTCCAGCTGGAAAGCCATTGTCATCTTTACACGTTGTGTCTAGGTAGACGTAAATGAAATTTCGGTGCAATCATGAATGATGCAAACGTGAGATCATGGTTAAAGGGGTGTGGCTCTCAAGGGCTGCAGGGTCCGCTCTGTAGACCTAAATGTGGCTGTGCGCTGGATTGTTCTACGAACCTTAGAACGTTCAAGATTGACCGTTTGTTTGCCCCACAGCTGCCTCATCAGTACGTAGATCCGACCGCCGCGACGGTGGGTGTTGGTCGGCTGATAGCCCGTCAGCGTTAAGATGTCTCGTCTCGGTGCACGCTAGCATTTTTGAGATGATTCCATTGCCAGCAGACGACCAGTTGTACAATTTTTATGCATGAAGTCCAAAGGCCCAATTCGAGAGGCGCTCATCGCGAGACAGAGCAGTGGCAACACTTTTGCTGTGCAAACTACAGAAGGACAAAACGCAAGGCCCTGCGTGTTGGGCAATGCGCGCCGAAGCATAGCAAAGCAAGCATCCGAACGTGGTGTATGGTTGTCGCGACGAAAGACAGTCTCACTGCATACTACGCGCTGCAATAGGTGACAGCACAACAGATATCTGCAAAGGGGAAGGAAGGAAAGGGGGATTAGGTCTAAGTAGGCTGAACTGAGGAGAATCTCTCAAGAGTCCTCTGGTCGTAAGCCATCGTCTGCTTGCCTCAAGCCATGCATCGCCGTACCAAGAAGATTCTGGTGTGGCGTTGAACGGGAATCGTCGCGTGTTACCTTATCTGCTTGCCTTCCCAAAGTGTATCGTCCGCACGTGCTAGCGATAGGTGGCGATCGATGAGTCTTCTCGAGAAGTCGGATAGCATTGACTCTGCATAACCTTCTCGGCGTAGCGACTTGCCAAGGTGGTTGTGGCAAATGTAATTCCTCACATCCACCGTCTTTGGTATGGCCGTGGCGACGCTTGCGTCTTCTACAGACTCCAGCAGAAATGTTTTGCTGTTCGGCCCTTTCCGATTCGGAAGCCCAACCGTGAGTGACGAAAGCATGATTGGCTGTCACGAGCCCTGAACAACAAAGCCGCCGATAACCTGTGCTTCATCTTTACCGCTCTCTTACACTGAGACTTGTCTCTAAGGTTTTGACCATGCAATAACATTTATGCGAAAAGAAACGACCGACACTTGCTACTGATGTCTTCGCTGACACACGAGTCGCCACCTCGAGCGGCGAGCGCTAGCTGCTCCCGAGACAGAAACCTTCGGATAGACGTGCCTGAGATGGATGCGACAGTGCACCGAGACCAAGAGAACTCAACGTTGTGTTCGCATCGACAGGCTGTATCTATCCCAAGATAGTTGAGGAGCTACTGCCTCATCTCGCTGCGTTGCCGAGCGTGTCGATAAGATCCATTCTGGACACTGGCTTTAGAGGTCAAGATGTCATCAAGGCGTCGACTTATGGGCTGACCTATTCAAACACTGCAAAGGGAAGTCGCGTCGGAAGTGAAGATGTGGAACAGGAGGCGGTGGAACTTTCAGAGTGGGCAGATCTGCTCGTACTGGCGCCTATGGATGCGAATACCTTGTCGAAAATGCTACACGGTCACACGGACGACTTGCTCACCGAGACATTACGAAGCTGGAACGTCAGCAAAAAGATACTTATGATACCGGGCATGAGCAATTTGATGTGGGAAAATCCTATGACAAAGAAACAGTTGACGAAGATCCGGAGGAAGTGGAACTGGATACAAGTACTGCAGCCCATCTTATGGAGCTTTGAAGAAGGCAAAAAGAAGGTCGCAAGCTGGGAGACGACAGATGAACTGGTAGATTCGGTACGGAATCAAGTCGACCTTATGAATATTGGCCAGGACATGGACGTGTCGCCTACAGCCTGCACCGTCGGATACGCAGCTGAGTCGGGAAAGGATGGCTCGAGGCAGTCGACTAGCCGGCTGCCTCCTGAGCTTTGGACCATCATCTTCGACTTCACAGGCGACTGGGAGCTTGCTCAGACTTTGCACATTTACACCAACCTCCCCCCACCGGCAGACTGGACATCTCACACCAGCCCGCAAGGGCCACGAGGTTACATGGAGGCACTGGAACTCACCATATTGCGTGGCGACTTGAAAGACGTAGAGGCCTTCATAGCTTCGCACAGTGTACCCCGCTGGCTGAGCAAGTTGTGCATCAAGCTCATCATGCGCTTCGCCATGACTCCACTCCTCGCGCACCTCGAAGCCAACCACAAAGACCTCTTCTGGGCAACATTCGGACACACCTTCCTACCCGACAAAGCCAGCTCGGTCTTTGGACGTACCGAGATTCTCGAGTTCTGGCGCACCTCTCCATCTTTCCTCACCAAGGAGTACAACACCGAAGCCCTCGACGGCGCCTCACGAGCCGGCTTTGTAAATGTGCTGGAGTGGTGGCAGCATTCAGCGCTCCCGCTGAAGTTTACCGAAGCCGCTCTGGAGCAGGCGTCGGCACAGGGCCATTTGCCTGTGCTAGAGTGGTGGAAGCAGCAAAGTACTACCGTTGACGACATGTCCGTCTCTGTGGATTCAAGCAAGGTCCGTTTGAAACCGGGCAAGTCTATCTGTTATGCTACCCAAAACGGACATACCGATATTGTCAGATGGTGGTGCCAGTCTGGAATCCCCTTTCCTCATGAAGATACAGTGGCAAAACTGGCTTCGACCCACGGCCACACCGACATCTTGCAACTGTGGCATGAGCTCAAAGGCAGCAAGATGATCTTCGACAACCAGGTCCTAGTCGGTGCAACGAAGAATGGCAATGTTCGCGTGCTCGAATGGTGGAAGCGCTCCGGGCTGAAAGTCGAATACAAGACTTGCGACGTAGAAGAGGCGCTGGAGGATGGCGATGAAGGCGAGCGTGGCATGGAAGTCCGCAGGTGGTGGGCAAGGAACGGACTTAATCTGGGTGTCGGCACGAGTGAATGGATGAAGACTAAAGTGTTGAATTCGTGATAATTTTGAAGCGTTTTAAGCGAATTGATTTCTGTTTGGCGTTGGATGGTGTTTGTGGTGCTTTATTACGAATTTGTATTCGGATCATTGCTTTATCTGCTTAGTATCTGTCCCACATCGTGTCTACTTGCTTCTTGAAATTGACCGCTACACTGAACGTATGTATTTAATGCACCTGGAGTAAGAAGCAGTTCGCGTGACGGATCATTTCCGGCGCAAGCCCCAGCTTCATCCCTCCCTTTGCAGCAAGGAATTAGTAATGCCTCACGGAATTGAAGCCATATCGACTTGCAATCTCAACCCTCATTCGTTCCAGAGCCGACCAACTCACATGTCTTATGCCGGATTTGTTACCACGGTCGGAGGCGCACCCATTGGCATGCATACAATGACCCACTACGGTGCACTACGGTCCGTTCAACCTTGTCCATTGCTGTCATAGACTTCCGGACACGCCCTCTCCGCACGTTTAATCAGGATGTTAAGAACAGAGATATCGAATGCAAACAGGCAAGTAGATAACTTCTTCCAATCATCCTGATTTCTTACTTTCGACACCGTGACTCAATACTACCATATTTCCCTTATTTATGTTCAAGGTGTCTGCTTGTTGTTAAAGCACCGCGTGGAACAGCTGCATCAATTGCAAAGCGCTCTCGATATTGTCCAGAATGACTCTCGGCCATGAGCTTAAGACTCTGGGCCCGTCGACCCTGATTTCAGGCGCCATACTTACAGTGATCCTTGCCCTAGCATATACCTACATCACTTCGCTCATCAGCTTCCATTTAGGAGTTACTAGCCGCACTCAGGCTTCCGAGAAAAGTCCAATCCGACCGCCCTTGATACCATATGTAATTCCGGGGCTTGGCTCAGCAATCGACTTCTCCAACCAGAAGATCGGTCATTTCTGGTCACGGCTTCGGGCACAGTCGAAGCGGTACAACCAAGAGGCATTCTCGATCTTGCTTGCTGGAACACGGACGAACTTCATTTACTCCGTAGAGGGTATCACTGCAACCTTCAAGTCCAGACAGCTTTCACGCTCCGGTCTGGATCAGCAACTCGGCATCAATGCCCTTGGGATGTCAAAGGAAGATGCAAAGAAGGCCTTCCCCGCCGATCTGGATCCGAAGGGCAAGCTGTCAACCGCTAAGATCCACACTGAACACTTGCTGAGCGCCTCCGCTGTCAACTCGCTCACCATCAAATTCATGGAGTGTTTCGTTCAAGAGCTTCAAAACGATTCAAAACTCAAGGATGGGGTGGAAGTCAATTTATATGAGTGGTTATGGCAGCGGATCTTCCACGCTTCAACAACTTCGTTGTACGGTAGCAAGCTCCTTGAGATGTTCCCCGATTTCGACAAAGACTATAAAGTCTGGGAGGACAACATGCTGGGTTTGCTGTTCGGCGTGCCGCGATTCATGATCGGACATGCCTATAAGGCAAGAGATTCCAACATCAAGAAACTGACCGCTTTCCTAGAGGAAGGCTACAAAATGGCTCCGACGGTGATGCAGACTGGGACCCCTGGTTCGGCGCTCGCGTCGTTCGCAAGCGTCACGAGTACTATCACCAGCAAGGCCTATCGACCCAAGGCCAGGCAGGATGCGATCTGGTCTTCCTCGCCGGCATCCTATCCAACGCCACCCCTGCAACAGGATGGCTGCTAGCACACCTCCTCTCACCCACGAGTCCCTCCGACCTCCTCCCTCGCATCATGGAAGAGCTGAAGAGCGCACAGAGACCAGACGGCTCCGTGGACGTCCCTGCCCTACAAAACTCCCGCTCCTCAACTCCGCCTTCCACGAGACGCTCCGGCTCTACGTCGACCTGCTCATCGTCCGGCAGGTCGACAGCAGCGTGACGCTCGCCGGACAACACCACGTCCGTCAGGGGGAACATGTGATGGCGCCTTCATGGATGACGCACCGGGACCCGGACACGTTCGCGCGCCCGGATGACTTCGATCCGGAACGCTTCCTAGCCCAGGACCCTGAGACGGGCAAGCTAAGCTACAACACCAGCAAATCTGCTGGATCGTATTTCCCCTTCGGCGGCGGACATTATATGTGTAAGTCTCCTAGGCAAATCGCATTCCCATCGATGTCGAGTTTCTGTAGTAGCTGACACCAATCGACTACATACGAAATAGGTCCCGGTCGTATCTTCGCGAAGCAAGAAGTTCTCGGATCAGTTGCGACGCTGCTTCTGAACTTGGACGTGATGTTCGTTGAATTCGTGCACGAGAAAGGGGGTCGCTATACCAGCGCAGGTCGTTCGAATGAGAACTTCCCAGGCCTGAAGGATAATTACGCGGGCAACCAGGTTGTGGGCATGCAGGGCGACCTCAAAGTTAGGCTCAAGGCGAAAGCGTAGGGAGAACGACGGATCTCTTGATTTTTGATCAATTCTGGAAGAGGGCCTTGGAATATACTTGGAGTGACATAATACTGAGGGTACTACATGAGTCATGGAAGTGCTGAGGCAAGTTATCATTCATCTGGCTGCCACCCTCTCAAGGATGCGACCAGCCCAGTTATCTGAGTGAAGCGTGCAAATACATATAAACCCTCCCAACCGGAGCGCCCGCTAATCGAAAAATTCCCCCCATGCCCCACGTTGACAATCAATGCCATGCCTTCTCAATCTCATATGCTCATGTAGCAATTACGAGCTTATCTGAACTCGTCCATGAATTCCTTGTGGAACTTGGTAATCCGGCCAACCCATTCCGTGCCCGGCGCGAGGAAAGTAGTCCTGAAGTGCAAAGTGCCCGCCTTCTGTCCGAACCCGGCACCAGGCACAATACAGATACCTGTTGCGTCAAGCAAGCGAAGGCAGTAGTACTCATCAGGAGCTTTGCCGGCCTTCTTAGCCGTCTCGACCGCCTTGGGGGGCAAAGTGATGGTCGGGAACAGGTACATGGAGCCCTGCGGGGACTGGCAGGAGACACCTTCCATTTCCTTGAAAGCCTCGTAGAGGGCGTTAGCGCGCGAGTAGAGGCTGTTGAAGATGTGGTCGTATTCCTTCTTGTAGAGCGGGTAGGAGGGGCTGCCGGGTTGGGGTGGGTTGACCATGACCTCGACCATGCATTGGCCGATGACGGGGGCGCAGAGCATGATGGAGACGAACTTGTAGATTTGCGCGACGACCTGTCATCGAGCAAAGTTAGTTAATCGAACAAAAGGATGAAGGGGTGGGGGAAAAGACGACTCGAACATACCTCAGGGTCGAACCCAACCATCTCGTAGTAACCTCCACGGTGTCCACACTCACCAACCATACCCTTCGAGATCGAGTGCAGAGACGCCAACTCCAGGTGATCAAACTTGCCGCTCTTGTTCTTATCGCTCCTCTGCAGGTCCCTGAGTCCCTTCTTGAAAGAGTGGAACTCGCCCTCAAACACATTGGTCTGGTACACCTCGTCCGCGATACAGACCAGCTTCTCCTCCGCAGCCAGCTCCAACACACTGTGGATATCCTGCGCCTGAAGCGACGCACCCGTTGGGTTACCCGGGTTAATAACAACGACGGCCTTGACGTCGATCCCCTTCTTCTGAGCATCCTTCAACGCCGTGCGGATGCCATCGATGTTGGTGCTCCAGTTGTTCTCCTCGTTCAGGTAGTACGGCACACAGTGGGCGTTCAGCACGCTCAAGGTCGCGGTGTAAAGCGGGTACTGCGGGATGGGGACCAGGACACCCGTCTGTGGCGTTGCGCAGATGATGTTCATCAGGGTGTTGACGCCAGAGCTGGCACCGGCGGAAAGGTAGATGTGCGCCGGGTCTGCAGAGTACCCGTCTCGCCTCTCGATGAAGTCTGCAACGCTCTGCCTGATGCCCGGCGCGCCCTGGGACTGCGAGTATGCGCCGACGGATTTCACGTCGGCCAGGAGCTTCTTCGCGCGCTCGAAAACGTCCTTCTCGTATCCGAGCTCCTTGCTCAGCACGGCCTCCTTCTCCAGGAGCTCTGGGTTCTCCATGATACTGGCGACCTGTCTGAAGAAGGTGATGGGTTTCTGGTCGAGCTGCTGGGGATTGCCAATGTTGGCGCTGATGACAGAGTCAAACGGCAAGTCCTTGCCCTCGCCCTTCTGGAGCTTCGCGCGGTATTCCTCGCTCTTGACAGCCAGTTCGCCACGGACGGCGTACTTGGCCTTGCGCACATTCTGGTTGATGTTGTCGATCGTCAAGCTCTTTTGTTGCGGGGTGGAAGAGAAGAGGCGTTTCTCGACGAAGTCTGGGAGCGGTAGGGACGCTCCATTCGGTCCTTGGAGAGGCATCGTGGGGATTCTGATATGAGGTGAATTGTTTAATCGGGATCGTCCAGGTCCAGTCACGACCACACCGTTCGAACGCTGATGGTGGAGAGTATGAACGTTTCTTCCCTTTTCGCCACTCGTCAACTAAACAGATTCGCTGAAACCGTTTGTGACGCTTGCCAAAGACAACCACTCAAAAGAAAAACCTTGACTCACTTGACCGGGTGGCTGCTGTTTCTTTAAAACAGTCAACTTCTTCCAGTGCTCGGCGAACAGCTGCAGCCGTGTTTCTTTTGCCCGAGCATCGTCCATGACGCTCTGCCAATTGGCTTCGTCGCCGACATCGCCCCAGCCCACTTAGTCCGGCGCTACAATGGTCCCTATCGCATCTTTTTCTTTTTGCGCCACTATCTTATCCAGATCTGATAAAGAAGAAAATGAACAAGAAATACTTCCCCTCCCTCATATACTAGACAGGTCGTTGGATGGGGAGCAGATGTATACGGGGGTGGCTGCATGACGGTCATGCGGCTTGCCTCATTGCAGAGGGGGAGGCATGATAATGACCCGGTCGATCACCTGCAAGAAGCAAGGGTCCAACCATTGAATCTCATCCTAGTTCTTGGCAGAGATAACGAGGCTCGATAAGAGCGCTCATGCAACATGCGGGTGTCTACGCTCCAGGGTATGGCAAAAGCGACAAGATCTGCTTTGCGGTTCACCCTCACGGACATCTACAAAAATGGGCCAGAGTAACGAATAGTAATGAGTTCCATATGGTATCTGTGCAAGCTACTTGAAACCCTCGCTGATGAGGCCGTGGGGCATATCATGTCAAACATCGTGTCTTCTTTCCCCACCCGGCGTCCAAAAGAACATTCTTCTTGCCGTTTGCTCCATTGCCCTCCCTCCCTCCCTCGAAACCCTCAGTAAACGCCATGTCTCCTTAGCAAATCGCCCATTGCAGAGCGAGAGGATCATTAGTGTGCGAACGCCACGGCTATGCATCAAGTCATCGTAGTGTTGCGTGCGGTTTTAATATGTGTGTCTTCCTCCGACTTCCATCCCAGTGCCCATCTTATGACAGATGGAACGCCCCTTGGCCTTCCTTGATGGCCACTCCCACCTTCTCCCTTAGTATATCGAGCGAACTGTAATCCGGCATCTTGAGGTAATTGACGCAGGTCATGACACTTGGTAGGTAATCGTCAGGAGTGTAGGGCGGTTCACTCGGCTTGCACACGACGGTGAACATAGGCGTAAGAGCCTTGAAGCCTATTGTCGACATGTCAGCAAACCAATACCGATCTCACTTGAGAAGGAGTTAAGAACATACCGCCGATTGGCAACTTCGGACTGCCCGTGACGAACTGCAAGAAGTCCCTCTTCGCGCCCACGGAGAATTCACTCATGACCTGTAACAGATTCTTCACGCTCTTGCTGTCGAGATTGTACCCGTGATCGGCTTTGATGGAATCCATCAGCGTCTCGAGAGTCCAGTCCTCCTGCACGCGGCCGAACAGCATGACGAGCTCGTCAGGCGTGAAGGCTTTGAGTGCGCCGTAGGGGAAGACTTGGCTGAAGCCTGAGCGGAAGGCGTCGATTTGGCGTTGAACACCGGTGCCGAGGGTGAATTCAATGACAAGGCGGATGTATTGGTTGACATTGTCCATGGTCACATTGATGTTAGCACCGCCAGGCATGAGCTCAACGTGAGGATAGCCTGGAAGGGTAAAGTCAAGTCCCAGGTCATCCACCTTGGCATCGTTGATGCGAATCTCGTCCAGCCTGTTCCGCTTCTCGGGCTCAGAAAGACGGTCATCATCCTCAATGCGCTGCTTGGCATTGACATATTTCTTCAGCATCTTCAGAGAGCGTGCGAGGTCTTGATCAACTGCAGCCACAGCCCCGAGCGATGGCGGGACAGTGGCCGCTCCATCGCCAATGCGGAAGAAGGTAGGGTTGAACGAAATGTCGATGATCCGTGAATCGATCATGGATCTTGCCACGAACTTGCCCAGCATCTTAAACAGGTGGAGCACCCTCTGCCCATTCTCGTTCTTCGAAGTCTTCTCGTCCATCGGTGCGGGGAACAGACCATGCTTCCCGAAGGCATAATCGCCGCTTTCAGAGCTCTCGTTCTCGCGCCATAGCTTTGTCTTTTTCTTTGCAAATTCCTTCGACACGGTTGAGTAGAACTCCAGAGTCGGGCCTAGACCTGTACCGACTTCTTCGAAATACTCCACTTCAAGTATACTCTGGGATCCACCATAGAGCTCCATGACCTTGACAGCAGACTCCAGAATGCGACTGCGTGAAATGCGGACTTTCTGGCGCTGCAGCCTTCCTAAGAAGGGACGCTCGTCATGGCGATGACGGCGCGAGTCGTTCTCTGACTGCGAGTTCTGCCAGCGCGTCATAGACCTGGCATACCCGAAGGAAGTCGACTGGAGGAACAAGTGCCGTGTCTCAAAGGGAAAAAGGAAAGGGTACAGGCGAGCCAGGTCCTCGCTCCAAGTAGGCAGGCACTGACTGGCCACGATGAGCGGCTCCTCGAGCTGCCTGTTAAGCTTAGCAGTGAGCTTGGTATTGACGAATTGTGACAATGGCTCAGCGTTCAATTTTACTGCACCCTTGTTCTCAGCAAGGACGTCGTCCAGATTGGAATTGAGATCGTGCAAGATGCTCATTAGTCTAAGGATACCTGAGGTGACAGGGTGCTTGTTAAGGCTTGAGGGCAGCCCTGCCTCTTTAGATGCTGAATGCGCATCACCAGTAGACTGAGATGATCGAGAGCCTTGGTCGGCCGGCGGTGGGCCAGCGACACGCTTGAATTTGATCGTGTGGGTAGCGCCCCAAATGTTGCGCGCAGAGACATCGTCCCCGTTGGTTTGATTGAAATGACACGCGCGATATATTGTCGTATCGGAGGTGATGGGCTGGTCGTTAACGCTGAACTCAATGTGCCAGTCTTGAGGAGTCTGTTGCAGAGCAGAAGCATATGACACGCCTGGTCTTGCAGATGAAGTAGGTGTGCCCAGCATCTCCCGTGCCAAAGCTAGGCGGGAAGAAGCGGACATACGATCTCTTTGCGTCGGTGTCGGCGCACCTTGAGAGCCGGATGGCGTGTTGACTCTGTCGCCGTCTTCGGTTCTTGCTGTGACTTTGCCGGTATCCCCAGCTTCTAGATTGACAGCAGCCGGATCATGCTCGTCTCGCTCCAGTCCTCCTTCTTCAAGATCGTCAACAAGCGCGTCCAGATCTGCTTCCATGTCTTCAAGCCCACCATCCTCATCTTCGTCTTCGATCTGCGCTTCATCCGCACATTCTAGGCCCTCTTGGCTGTCACCGCCTTCGGTCTGCGCAGTCTCGCTAGGGAGACCTGGAGGGGCTGGTGGTGCAACAGAGGAAGACTGTTGGGATGAGCGCCGCCGTGAAGACCTACGTACACGAGCCGCATCTTGCTCGGACTTGTTTTGGTCGCCCTTGCCCGCCTGTCCGGAGCGTGAAGACTTGGTAGCTGACTTGGTCGTGTTTCTGGTGGGCAACGAGGAGCCTTGGGTGGGAAGAGTTGGTTGAGGCGAACCCGATGGCCTCTCCGAGCGCCCTGACATTGCCGCAACATAAGCCGCCATGGCACTTCCCAAACCGTCACGATGTCCGACTCGAGGCCTCTCATGCAGATTGATCGCGGACGCAGATAGTCGTCTAGCGCCTTGAATGTAGCGATCGCGTGAATGGAGACCATGATGTTCCGGAAATGGCTCGGTATGCCGGAATCGTCATCAGCCACCAGCTTTAGACGTAGCTGCTTCGCCAGCATGGATGCAGCACTGCTGCGATTGCTCTCAAAGGCGTTTTGGTGAACGGTGATGACTTCGAAATGCTCTGCGCGGCTGAGGAGGTCCTGCAGCTTCAGAATAAAGATGCTGAAAGGCGTAACTGGCGACTGAGCTGTACCCGTCATGACTTTCGAGTTGTTGCTTGTTGCCATGAACACCTCTAAGAAGTCCGATCTGGCCTCTGTCGCAGTGTTCTCATCGGAGTCATTGAAGATCGTGAGCAGGACGTCAACGATGCCGGAAGTCATCAGCTCGTGACTTGTTACACTCTCAAGAGCGTCCCCATCAAAGTGTTTGGCAAGCCTTTGGAAAAGCTCAGGTCCACCATCACCTTTGGCGCCGCTATAGCAGGTCTTCAGATCGCCGGCCAGGTTTCGCAGATCATCGAGTATCTGAGTAGCCTTTGCGCGCATTTCGGGCGTGCCTTCGTTGCCGTGAGCTTCCATAAAGCGTTTGGCCCGCAGGGTTATGACGTCTTGCAAATCCGTGACATGATGCTGGCCAGGCGACGGAGGCTCAGTATTCTCGTCGCTCTCATCTTCTGGATCGTCGAGCTCGTCGGCAGGGTGTTCCTCGTCATCATGGTCTTCGCCTTGATCGGATTCACCATCACCGGCTGGGCCAACGTCGACATCGATATGGTCTGAAACCCCGTCGCCGTCATCGGGGGACTCCATGTCTTCACCTTCAACGATATTCGGACGTGGGCGCTTAGTCTCTTCTGGAGAAGTTGTCCTTTGCGACGTGTTGTCGGCTTTCAGTGGTCTCTCGGCCAACTTTGCAATTTCCGCCATCACGCCCTCACGATAAATTTGTGGCCTGTAAATGCCTTCTAGCCTCTTTAGCAGGAGCTCCGCAGCTTGCAGTGAGAATGTCACCAAGCTTGCATTCTCCTGCTGGGTCAGGATACTGGCCAGCAGGCTCGCGTATGTGACACCTCTGAGAGACTCTTCCAAAATGCTGGATTCCAGGTTGCTCAACATCTTGAGCTGCGCAGTCAGCACTTTCTGTCTAACGCTGAGATTCACTGTAGAAGTAAAGGCATGCATCAGCGTCGGAAACAGGATAACGGCGAATCTCTTGACCTGCTCCGGACATTCCTTTAGCAATTCTAGTTTCTTGTCATTTGGCGTCTTTTTTGAACGCGTGGACATGGACAACATGATTCATGCCGGGAAGGCGAGGATATCCTGCATCTTGCAGATCGTCAAGGAACATCAAATGCTCTTCTTTTGAGATGGAGGGCAAGATCTCGCAGATAACATTCAGCGTCTCGTAGATCTGTTCTCGGGCGTGCGGATTATAGCCTGCATGATGACATTTTTGTCGATCTTGCTTGCCGCGTCATCGACTCCTGATGGAGCGGACACGCCAGTCAGAATCTGATACAGTGTATCGACAACATTCATCTTCAGAAGGTCGACCGAGAGACGTGGCGAAGCGCGAGCTGTGATGGACAGCACTCGCAAAAATTGGGTGTGGATGTGTGCACTGATCATGTTCGTGGAACCAGGTAGAAGAAGGCGCAGGATGGCCCCTAAAAGCTCCGCACTGACAAGCTCTTCAAGCTTGGTCTCCTGATATTTGAAACTGTCGACAATACGGCTAACGCACAGCGAGGCCTGCTCGACAACGCGTTGGTCGCTACTGGAAAGCGTGTTGAGCAATATCGGCATGACATCGCGGACCGTGGGGAAAGAGTCCTCGGGTATGTTGCGACAACAATTGGCCGCAGTGGTGACAGCCGTCCGCTGGGTGCCAGTCGGAAGAAGTCTAGGTAACTCAGACACGCTGTCAAGCCTCCTTCGCGTACGATTGAAGATGGGAACTCGACGGAGATCTTTTCCAGAGTGGTGAGCGCTTGCTCGGCGAGGTCGATGAAGTGAATCTCGAGAAGCTTTTGGCACAGAATTGGCACTGCGCCGCCGTACACAACGCTGGCTGTTGCTGGTGGCAGAGCCTCCATCAGGTTGGCAAGACACCGGCAGGCGAGGAGCATGATCTCCGGATTCTCCTCTCCAGTAAGCTCGTTTGGCTGCATCAGTACCACAAGCTCCTTTACAAACTGATCCGGTTGGAAATGCCCTGCCAAGTTATCCTCCGTAGATACCAGCAAAAGCTCCGAAAGCTCTTGTAAGGCTATGAGCTGGACTGACGAGTCCTCCTTTGTGCGCAGTTGCTCCAGAATGTTCCTCAAACGGCCGTGTGTGCCAGCCATCATGCCGCTCAATGCTCGCAGACTACTTGATAGTCCAGAAGCTCCACCGAAGCGTCCCAGGAACCCGCTCATAAATGGATCTTCATCTCCTCTATCCATTTCATCAAGTTCCTCCTCTGCAAACCTCCTGGAGGCAGCATCAAACCCATCGTCTGCACCGCCGCCAGCGTCCTCACCGTCCTCGCCCTCGTCGGAAGAGTCATCGTCAGCATCCTTGGTCTTCTCTTCGACGTCCTTCATGTGCACATCGTCCTGGTCTTTCCTCTGAGCACCCTTTTTGCTTCTTCTACTGCCGGAGGCTGCACTGCCACTTTGCTCTTCTTTGGACTTTCTCCTGCTGCTCTTCCTCCTTGTGGAGTCGCGTGCCGTTTGATGCGGTGACGTTTCTGGGGAGTTTCCGGACGAGGGTCCCACACTGGACATATCCGCTGGAGCTACAGATGCCTTCTTCTTGCTCCTCTTCCGATTATCCGCCGGCGTAGCTGTGGTCTCCGTCTCGCTCTGGTCGGCCCTGCTTCCACGTGCTCGTTTGCTGGGTTTACGGGCTGCCTTGATTTTGTGCCGGTGATTCGACAGCGGCCTTGCGTTTGCGGGAAGCGGCGGTGGTCGGTGGGCGTGTCGTGGACGGCGGCGAGCCTGCGTCTGTAGCAGTCGTTGCCGGCGAGCCTTGTGTGATGTTTGTATCTGCGTTGACCCTCGCTGCAGAGGAGCGAGTCACCCTTTGGGACATCTGTAAGTAAAGCTCTCGTTAAGGGTTGCGTGATAGGCGAGAGTGACGGCAGTTGGAGAGCGAGCGGGTAGAAGGGTGTTGAGCACTTCCACGCAGTACTCTTGAGCGATGTTTCGTCGAGGCAAGATCCGGCGTGGAAGGCGAGCTGTGCAAAGGTCGTTGTGTGTTGCCGGGTGTTGCTGGCGGGGAGGCTTGTGCAGGCCGCCCATGTGTCAGGTGTCGAAGGCGTACTTACCGATTCGAAGAGGAAGTGTCTTTGCCTCTGCCGCGATGAATCATGTCCTCATTTCTGTCGTGAATACGCTCGTGCGTGATGAGTGACGCGGAAGTGAATTGAATGCAAACGCAATTGAAACGGCAAAGGACTCAAGTGGTCAAGATCAGTGCATGTTGTGTCTCAACAAGACGGAGTTGGACGTCGATGCTGGAAGTGGGAGGGCGAATGCCTGAGGCGCTACCTCCTAAAGCCGGCCGGGGTCAGATGCACCGCACCATTCACCTACCTGAGCTCGTTCTCGCTCAGCATCGTGGAAACGGATCGCTTGTTCTCACACGCAGTACAATAGATTGGCAACGCAAGCCTTGCAATGGAATGGCACTCATTTCGTCTGCCACACTTGGTACAGCGCATTTACACGACTCAAGCCATTCATGCAGTCGCATACAGTCATGTCAGGATCCCTACTTATTTCCACTCAGTCCTCCCCATTCTCACGATATCACTCTGCCCTAAAACCTAAATTTCTCCCCTTCTTTTCCCTCTAGACAGTTCATGCCTGCCTTGACTGCCGCTCTTCCAATCACATCTGCATCTTGAGCCCAAAAATCCTTGAGCCCATTGCTCACGCAACCCGCGGCAGATGCGATCTTTCGGAAGACGCCTTCTGCCATCCTCGACTCATTTCTCTCCCCGACAATGAGACCCGGGCGCAGGATTATACAATGTTCAAAGTCGAGAGCTTTGACAGCTTCCTCGAGCTCTCCCTTCATCTTTGGGTATCCGAAAGGTGAATTCGGGTTTGCGCCACCTGATGAGATCAAGACATAGTGCTTTGTGCCAGCTTCCTTGGCTGCTTTAGCCAAAGCCAGGTTCAGATCATAGTCAATTTTTCTCTGGTTCTCAAAGCCACCAGCATTGCCTCTGGTGGTGCCCAAAGCAGAGATGAACAATTGACTGCTCTTCGGAAACTCGCTTGGCCAGTTTGAAGAATCCGAGGATACAAGAGCGTTGAGCTTGGCTTTCGCTGGCAATTCTTTCCGAGAAAACGCATGTACTGCGTCAAAATTCGGGAGGTCGCAGAGGGTATCAAGGATATTGTGGCCCTACCTTTGTCTCAGCCTATGATGCTCTAGTGCAGAGTAAGGGAGAGGAAGCTGACTATCAGACCGGTGCTACCGGCAAGCACTGCGTTCGTCATTCTGCTTGGCGTGTTGCCGCGAAAAATGTTCCAATGATTCCCTGTTTGGACTTTTAACGCAAATTTGATGAGGCAGACTTGCAACTTGAGAAAGTATAGTGTCGAGTTGAAATGTTTACTTCCAGAAGCGTTGTTCATAGTGTTGCGATGTCATCAGCGTCATTCTCACCGGAAGCGCACAGACGTTGACGGGCCGAGCCAGTGATATCAAACTGCCCAAGTGCCCAATGCGTACCATACGCGCTTTCACGCGGTATAGGGGATTTCTCGCCTGAGCACGGATGATAATACTGCTGCTGCTCGGCAAATCCAACTGAGGAAGAAAATGAGCGTCTGAGGATTGATAAGATATCGAAGAAGTGGGGTCAGCCGAAAGATCAACCTCACTGAGTTGTAACGCGACTTTCGCTCGAAGACACGCTACAGCATTCCTGTCCTAACCTGATAAGATACGGATATCCGCCATCAACCTGCAGAGGCAGTGAGAGGACTGGGCTCGAGTTCCGCCTTCCCAGTCCATTGCCTTTCGATTTGGTACTGCCCTTAAAATGCTCAATGCCAAAGCGTTGAGCGACCTGCTGTCTCGCAACAGCGATGAGCGGCTATGCAAACGATGGTGGATTATGACCCCGAATGGAACTCTGCTTGCAAGCACACGACCTTCAGATCCCAAAGATCTACGCAAAAAAGTGGCCACCTACGCTCTAGCGTGGCAGGAGTATCAGCAACCAGCTAATCTTGAATCCAATGGTCCACACGAGCAAGAAGAACCTTCCTCAAAGCATGCTTTACATACTCTTATTGTAGAGTTAGAAAGCTCAAACTTCCTGGTGCAGCGTATACAGCCTGATCTACTCTTGGTTCTGGAAGGCGGCGTACCACCGCGAAAGAAGACGTTCGAACCGCGAACTACTGCCGAGGGGCCAGACCGTGAGCAGTTGCATAGCACCTCGCGAGCAGATTCTACTCTTGGTACTTCCGTGTTGTCAAAGGCAGAAAGCAGCAGGAGTGCTGTCTCCGCTGGCAGCGTCTTGGGTCTGCACCGCAGGAAATTAGATGCTATGGCTGCCGCTATCTCATCCGACTTCGCCCAAACAGGCTTCAAGATGCCCGAAGAGAGTATCAATAACTATTTCTAATGGTGCATATACGGAGCATTTAACAAAGCACAGGCGATGCTGTCACGGCAGTGCTTACAGCTTGCAAGCTCCGCGCCATGCAGCGGAGGCGCGGGGTAATGCGCCTACGGTGTCACGAGGGTTCCTTGATCTTTTGCCGTGCCTCATCGTACCTGTCACAACATACACACTGGAATTTGACAGCTGTGGCAAGCTACAGGTGCTCACATCTTGTCCATCACACAAAACGAAGTTCGAAAACCCTGGCAAAAACAACGGTCTCGAGCTACTTATTCTACTCAGATCCAAATCGATACTCCCCAAAACTTGCCTATAGCAACAGACATGGCAACTAGCAATGTTTCCCGTCCAAAGGTACTCATACCTGAAAAGGTGTCTCCGGACGGCTTGCGGCTTCTGCAGGAGTCGCTCGAGGTGCACGAACGCAAAGGCATGAGCGCCGAGGAGCTCAAATCGATCATAGGCGACTTCGACGCTCTCATCGTCCGCTCAGAGACCAAAGTCACTGCAGATCTTTTGGCAGCTGGCAAGAGCTTGCGCGTAGTAGCCAGGGCTGGTGTTGGCGTTGATAACGTGGACTTAGACGCAGCGACAAAGCTCGGCATCATTGTGGTCAACTCGCCCCAAGGCAACATCAACGCTGCCGCTGAGCACACCCTAGCGTTGCTCATGGCAGTAGCGCGGAATGTTGGACAGGCATCTGCCAGTTTGAAGGCCGGCAAGTGGGAGAGAAGTAAATTGGTTGGCGTTGAGGTCAAAGGCAAGACTCTAGGTGTCATTGGCCTTGGTAAAGGTGTGCATGGCTGGCGATCTTCATCATCGTACGCAAGCTAAGCTTTGTAGTCGGTTTGACCGTCGCTCGCGCGGCGGGCGGTCTCGGCATGAATCTTCTGGCATACGATCCTTACGCCAACCCGTCATTAGCAGCATCGGCCAATGTTGAGCTTTTGCCGAGTATGGACGAGCTCTTCAGTCAAGCGGATTTCTTGACCATCCACACGCCAATGATCGCTTCGACGAAGGGCATGATCGGTATCTCGGAGTTGAAGAAAATGAAGCCAACAGCTTGCGTATTGAACGTGGCAAGAGGTGGCATCGTGGAAGAATCTGCGCTCCTCTCCGCATTAGAATCAGGAATAATCGCTGGCGCTGGCATTGATGTGTTCACTACAGAGCCCCCGCAAGCCGGCGATTCAGCACATAAGCTAATGTACGTGCACCAACGTCGTGTGCCGAAAATCATATGCACTAACGGCTGGCCACAGCGAACATCCAAAAGTCGTTGCTACGCCACATCTGGGAGCATCCACTGTTGAAGCACAAGAAAATGTCTCCATCGATGTATGCACACAGGTGCTAAGCATCCTCTCAGGACAGCTCCCTCGCTCCGCCGTCAATGCTCCCATCATCTTGCCGGAAGAATATAGAACGTTGCAGCCTTTCGTCACCCTTATGGAGAAAATGGGCAGTCTGTTCACCCAACATTTCTCGCCGGCGAACGCAGCTTCTCGCCTCCGTACGAACTTTGAGGTCACCTACGAAGGAACACTAGCTTCGGCCAACACCACCAAGCCGCTTTTCACGGCACTGATCAAAGGGCTTTTGTCACCTATCAGCAGCGCCGAGTCCCTGAACATCAACATCGTGAACGCCGAGCTCGTCGCGAAGGAGCGAGGAATCCTTGTCAATGAATCGAGGAGTCGAGACAAGCTTGACCAGGAAGGGTACTCGGCATCTGTGACACTGAAAGCTCGACTTGACCCTCGTTCGCCTTCCGCAGGCCGAGGCAAAACAGATGCTCTCACCACTACTGCTACGTCCTCAGCACGTCGGCAGAAGGTCGATGAGCAAATCATTACTGGTTTCGTCGCAAACAACACCCCTTATATCGGACGACTCGGTCGGTTTAGCACTTCCTTCATCCCTGAAGGTAGCATGCTGATCTGTCGCAATTACGACGAGCCCGGGAAGATTGGAGTGGTCGGAGGTCGGCTAGGGAAAGCCGGAGTAAACATCAGGTCTATGACCGTAGCGCCCATCGAGACAGCGGAAGACGTCAGTCTCAAGAAGGTGGACAGTGCGATGCAAACCAACGCAGGAAACGAAAATGGCGAACACGAGGCATTGATGATTCTTGGGGTCGACCGCGCAGTCGACGAGGAGGTCCGAAGGAGTCTCATTGGCAACGATGGCGTGCTGGAGGCTTCCCTTGTCATGCTCTAGCTGCGAAAGAGAGCATAGAAATTTTCTGTTTTCCTATTTTTGTGGGCTCCAAAGTAGCCGAGTAGCTTGAAACTGCCAGTCGATCAACTCGATGGCGGAGAGTTTACACATTCAGACGATAGTGACTGTTCAAAAACGGCTAGAAAGCCTGTCTCTTAATTGCTGCCTCGTTCATCATCAATCAATCCTTTCTCCTGTCAATCCTACCAGTTAGTGCGTTCCGCTGGGGCACGAATGCATTAGTCCCGTCTACGCGCAGCGCGTGCCTTGCTGCTTCTGCGTGGTCATAGTTAGACAACAGCCTGAACATGGCAAGTCTGAATAGTACATTGGGTGTTGCGGAATATATCGCAATTCCCCGGGTTTGAACATGCTTGGCCAGGCCGCGAGTCCACATGGGGACAGACCTCAAGAGTCACCACCGGTCACGTCCAGTCACATCATCGATCAAACTATGACGAGAGTCGCTGACTCACGTCCTTTGCGTGAAAGTACCCTGATGGTCATCCTAGTCACTACATGCTGATGCGGTCGAATGCGGACATATACGTGGGCATGTAGTTGTAGGTTAAAACTTCAATCTTCCTCAAAGTCGCTAGGTGAGATGTGAGAAGGCTCGATGGTAAGATCCAATACAAGCTTGCTGGTCAGATAAGATACAAATCATCCGCGATGCTTTCAAAAAAAAAAAAAATAAAAAAACCTTCATGACTTATTCCAAGCGAGACTATGCTACATAGTATAGACGCAGAAAGAAGAATCATGACTAATACTGCATAGCATCCTCAAACAACCCTCTCAGCTGCTCCCGCTCCTCCTGGCCTCCACTGACGTCCAAGTTCGGGGCGAGCATCAGCACTCTCTTCTGCGGGATAGTGCCTTCGACGAGCATATCCACATGGCTGTTGTCAAAGCCCAAAGCCTTCAAACCGCGAGGTTGGTCGCCGAGCTTGACGAGGAAATTAGCAAGGGCCTCTGAAAGGACTTCACCAGCGCTCTCCTTCTTCACCCGGGATGTGTCGACGCCAAAGGCCTCGGCGGCTTGCAAGTGGCGTTCGGGGTTCGAAGCGCCGGTGTACTTGAACACGGCGGGGGCAGTCACTGCGACGGAAACACCGTGGGGGATAATAGGCTGCGTGACGTCGTATCCGACGTGCTTGTAGCCTGGGTTCTGGGAGGAGATGGGGTACGACATTCCGTGGCAGAGATGCACACCGGCGTTACCGAATCCCACACCGGCGAGAGTGGCGGCGAGTAACATGTTGCTCTGGGCTTCCCAGTCGTCGGGGTCCTTGACTGCTCTTGGTAGGTATTGGACTGTGCTTCGAAGTGCTTGCAGAGAGAAGATGTCGGAAATCGGGTTGGCTCCTTGATAGGCTGGGCGGTTGATCGGGTTGTCCGGGCGAGGTGTACGCTCGTTGTACGGGATTGCAGTCCACGATTCAAGGGCGTGGCACAAGACGTCTAGTCCGGAGGAGGCATGGACCGCCGATGGCATTGTTCGGGTGTTGATCGGATCGCAGATGCCCAGGGTAGGCTTGAGATTCCTGTGCGCAATACCGGTCTTCGCCTTTTTGTCGACCAGGTCGAAGATGGCTGTGCCGGTCGTCTCTGATCCGGTTCCTGCTGTGGTTGGTACAGCGATCAAGGGTTTCAACTTAGCGGTGATAGGCTGGCCCTTTCCGAGCGGCGCGTTTACGAAGTCCAAGAAGTCAGCGTCGGGGCAGGTCGTGTACAGGTTCATCAGCTTTGCGGTATCGATGACACTGCCGCCACCTACTGCCAGGAAGGCGTCTGGTGCGTACGGCTTCGCAAAGTCTATTGCCTCCCGAATGGAATAGTCTTTGGGCTCTACTCTGGTCTTACTGAACACCTCGAACGGGATGCCTTCCCTGTCCAGACCCTCCTGGACTTGCTTCATGGCATCGAGCTTCCTGACAGTCTCGTCTGTGACTACCATGACTTTCTTTGCACCCAAGTTCTTGAAGTCCATCCCGACTTCTTTGGTACATCCTGGGCCAAAACGAATGCTGGACGCAGCCATTTCGAAGGCGTACTCTTTCTGCTGGGACGCATCCATTGGGGTGGCGAGGCGTCGGCGGTTGCCGGCAAAGGGATTAAGGGAAGGGTGAGCATTGTGGTGGTGCTGAGGGTTGGAATGGCAGGGGCAGCTGCTTGAGGCCGAGTTGACAGTACGAAGGAGGTTGATGGCTCGCTGAGCGCGGGACGGAGCTACTCTGATCGATGCCATGATGGGGAGTGATGGGACGGCGGCGGCGGCAAGACTGTCACCCTGGATGTTCGTGTCTCTCTCACGGAGGATGATGAGGGAAGAGAGTCACAGGAGCAAGAAGACGACCGCCCAGCGGCTGAGGACAGGCGGAAGCCATTGATGTGCCGACGGCAACCACTCACGCTGGAGCTGGAGCTCTCAAGGACCTCGGAACTCAGTCGCCGTGTCATCACCCGCGTTCGCATGCGGGGCTGTGGGGAAAGCTTGGCGTTTATAGTGAGTTTCACACAGGGAAGGTGGAACGAGCGGAATGCCGTTCAGAGGAGATGGTCTTTGCTCACAAACAAAATCACATACAAAGGAGCGTGCAACATGAGAAATGGACATCGTCACTGCCGCACATCAGCGTAAGGTATCAGTGAATACCGTGGTCCAAAGTGCAACATGTGTCCACGTCTGCGACACCCAACGCAAGATAATCATTGAAGCGTTGGGAGATATATCCTCCGCTTGCGTATGTATATAGTCCCCAACCAACGTGGTACTCATCCTCAGTCTTCAGGGAAGAAACAGAAAGAAGAAAAGAAAAAGAAGCTTGCGTTCCCTTCTATCATAGCCTTGGCCTTTAAGCGCTCTCTTTAATTCACGTCGCAAAGAATGTGATTTCTTCCGTTTCCGTTGGAATGTGTGCATCACCTCAGAAACGGGTGACATATTTCCTTTTATGTCTACCAAGATCTCTTACTCGGTCTCCTACAATCCCCGGTACCATGCTCAGATGGCAAAGGCTCAGAAGAAAGCGCGACCTTCAAACAGAGTGATACGAGCAACGCTACCATGGCTGCTTGTACCACTGCTTGCTCTCCTGGCGACCAAGTATCGGGGGCCGATCTGCCAGACTGGACATGGGCAGTCAATTGATCAACTGGCGTCTCGCCTCATAGGCCGAAGCATTTGTCCTGTCAACACCATCGATCTGCCCTCAGACGGCGCGCAAACGACGAACATCATCAGCGACATTTTGGATGCACCTACAACAAACCTCTCCCATGTTCAGTCAAGTGAGCGTTTCCTTAAAAGGCTCATGGCCGTACTCGAAATGAACGACGTCTCGGAGACCGATGACGACGGATTGGCCGCAGAGCTGGCAGCCGAGACCAAGGACCTAGTCAAAGAAGGCATCAAAGCGGCAGAGAAACACAACGAGCTCGGTCCAATCTATGAGTACAGCAGTCAAATGACGCGAGCCAGCCTAGCGCATGCTTCGTCCTTGATGCCACTCGACGCCAGGTTTGGTGCCAAGATCACGGGTATCCATCGCGCGAGGATGTATTTGCGCAGCCTTGCTAAAGACTGGATACCGCAGCGAATCCTCAATCACCCTTGGTTTGCACCACGCTCGAAGCCGCCAAGTTTCCCTGACCAGGTCACTGCTCACGTGAAAGTTACAACTGAGAGTGCAGAACGACTCCTCCAACTTGCCGAGAGCCTAGGTGGCGCATATATGTACGTCGCCCTCGATCCAGAGAGGTGCGAAGCAGTCTGCAAGGAATGGCTGAGTGGGGTAGAGAACGGGAAAGCGTGGCCGTGGGCGAAAGGCAAAGGCGCAATGCGCAAGGCGATCTGCGAGAAGAGCGATCCGCCTCTGTGCTGTAGGCCAGTGGGCGAGTGGGTAGAGGAGTTGCAGGATTTGACTTTGAAGACGGAAGAACTGGTTGATGCTGTGGATTCTGAGAAAGAGAGATGGACTAGGCTGGAGAAGATACTGATTCAGGCCAGGGAGGAGAGTGACCGTTCGATTGAGGCCACGGAAAATGATGCAAGCTTGTCTGAAATGTAGTGTAGCCAGAGGCAAGAATAGTCCGACGAGCGCATATTCATCTTGCTGAGTTGGAACGCTTACATCGCATTTCTCCGCGAAATCATCTTCTTTTCTATCGTTCAATGGAGTCGAGCGAGGCTCTAAGGGACACTCTGGAGGGCGTGCAAATGACTTCCTGGTCGATGTACATGGAATGAAGGACAACCTTGATGACTATGTAGTTGGAAAAGGCCAGCGGTCTCGGCCAGAACGTTTGCTCGGGAAGATTGCCACCAGCGACGGGAAGCGTTATCTAGCAGGTGGCTAAGCCAACGCCACAGCGATGAGCCACAGCGGTGACAACTCTAAACGGTGAAGCCATGAATCGTTGACCGCCATGAGCATTGTTCACTTTCTCTCTACAAACCCAGGCGGCCTGTGGGCCTGCCAGCAATCCTCATAATACCGATTATATTTATCCTCCTTCTCTCTTGTCTTCGCGCCCCTCTCATCCATAACCCTCCTTCGTACCCGGAAGCTCACCAGCCATCCCCAATTAATTGGCGCCCAACAGCACATCCTCCACCAGTAATAGCTCGACACCTCACAGACGCCATATCCAGCGCTCCGATAGCCGCGACGTTCGCCTGCTGACGGCTCACGATCGTTCCATCGTTACGAGCCGAGTTCCTGCTGTGCGGTCGTGAGAGGACGCCCGGGGTTCTCTGGCCCGCTGCATTGGAGGCCCTAAAGCAACCAGCACTGTGAACGCATCACGCTGCGCACTCGGCGGTCTCCCTACTCGCTGCCACGTGCAGGGCATCTGTCGGCGAACGTCACGACCAACTCCCCTTTGTCTTAGGGAGCCCCGGGAGTATAATTAGCCCATTGTCTCACGGCCAGACAAAGGGCAAGCATCCGCAGCGGCCTTTCTTGCTCCCCGCTTGTGATACTGTCCATACCCCCATATTCCCACGACTTCTTACGCATAGCAAAGCGGAGCATACGGCAGGATTGCTTGCAGGACAAGCGCATAGAGTTACAGTTTATCGCAACAGGTTACAACCACGCACAGCTGAGTAGACATGGTAGCATTGGGTCAGACCGTAACGATCGTGAACCAATCTGGCAAGGTAGTCAAGACATCGAAGCACCTCGTGAATGTTTGGAAAGAAGCCAAGGGGGCATACAGTGAGAGGAAAGCGGAGCTGAAAGCGGTGAGGGATGATGAGCAGAACCGCAAGATTGCGGAGCTGAAGGTGCAGAAGCAGTTGGAGCAGCTGCAAGTCGACGATGATGCCCAGTCGCGAGCAAGCTCCAGGCGGAGCTCGAGAAGTCGAAGCGGCGAGAAGAAGATCGCAAGGAAGCCATTGCCTAGCCAGGGTCCGAAGCCGCCTATGGAACGAGGCTTCTCGGACAGCTTCTATGCCAACGACCGCCCGGAACGTAGCAAACCTTCTCGACCATCGCCGCTGCGAAACGACTCACATGACTCACGTTCATCATTTCGCGACTACGAGCCCCGTATAGGCGAACTACAAAGGCGCCACACGACAGACATGAGACGGATAGACCGTCGACCTGCGACGCCTACCCGCAGTGCAAGCGCTGACGAGATTGATATGGATCTCGCTTATGGCGAAATGCCCCCACCCTTACCCGAGAAGACATACGACGACCAGATCGAGCTGCGGACAAAAATGACAGGCTTGCAACGGCTATTGGACGAATGCAACTGCCTCCAGCATACCGCCACAGCCACCATCGACAACCTACAAAAGAATCCGGAGGCCATGGCGGCAGTGGCTCTCACTCTAGCTGAGATTTCCAATCTCGTCACTAAGCTCGCGCCTGGCGCGCTGGCAAGCCTGAAGACTTCCTTCCCAGCCATCGTCGCCCTCCTCGCATCTCCCCAATTCGCCATCGCGGCAGGAGTTGGCGTCGGTGTGACTGTCATCGCTTTCGGCTCGTACAAGATCATCAAGCGGATTCAAGCCAAGAAGGAAGAGAAGAAGACGCTTGAAGACGGCATGACATACGGGCCCGCCGAAGCCTTACCCGAACCCGAAAGCCCTGCGTCAAGCGACGGTGAGCTTCGCGAGCTGAACCGGATCGAGCGCTGGCGACGCGGCGTTTCGGACGCCGAGGCGGAAAGTCTGGGGACCAGCGTGACGGGAGAGTTCATCACGCCGCATGCGGCGAGGAGCATGATTGAGGATGGGAAGCTGACTGAGGCGGATTTCAAGCCGCGCGAGGCGAAGAGTAAGAAGGGGCCGAAGAGCGAAAAGGGGGACAAGGAGAAGAAGAAGAAGCATCATCATCATCGGAGTGATAGGAGCGAGACTGGGAGTCGTGTCAGCTCGCGAAGCGGGAGGAGTAAGGCTAATACTGAACGGCCAAAGAAGAAGGAGCCTAGTGGGCTGCGGATGCTGTTCAAGACGCATGCCTGAGGGCTGGGTGGGCAGTGCGTTGGAAGGAACTGATTTGGTTGTACAGTTCTCGCGGCGTCTGGGTCATTTTTGGAGCGTTCAAGCGGTCAATCATGTGCAAGGATTTTTAACGGGTTGCACGGAACAGCAACGAGTTTAGACGATTTTTTTTTTGCATGCTAACCTTCACAATCTCATCGATCTACCACATCACGCTCCTCATCTATCTCAATCCTTTCGTGGGTCCTGTAGGCGCAATTCTAGCATGACACCTCTGTATCGCTGTACCGTCCTCGCCTTCTGTGTATCTGAGATCAATTTCACGCAGCTCTAATTATACTTCGCCAGCCTCTGAGGCTGACTTGTGCAAATTCCGCTCTCCTCAACGCCGGTCGTTCACACTGTCCTACATCATTCAATGTCAGAATCCTCAATCAATGCCAACGTCTTCCTCTTCTTAACATTGGATCCCTTGACATCACTCTCGGCGTTGTTTCTCGCGATACGACGCTTGCGCCCTTGCGCAAAGCGACCGCCTTCACGTTCGTATTCCGTATCATTGTCGCGCAAATCAATTTGTGCTGATGCGCCTTGAGTCAGGTCCATCACCTCGACGTCTTCCCTTGGAGTTCTGACAGATGCCTTGCGTTGAGGGGTCTGCTGCGAGGATGATGGTAGAGTCGGGTGATACTCACTCATAGTGGAAGGGAGCGCGAGGTGGTTGCAGTTGTGGGTGCGAAGGTAAGTCGGGCTCTGAGTCTTCCGCCTCCAACACTTGGTCTAGGTAATCATCTTCTCTGTTCGGCCTCTGCTCATCGGCTCCAGGCGAGAAATACTCCCCAGTGGTCTGCGAAGCCTCAGGGCCGTCATCAATCGCAGCAGCATGCTGCATCTCGGCCGTGAACTGCACATTTCCGTCTCCGCCGGCGCTCATTGCATCGTCGTCCTTTCCAGCAACGGTCAGGCCAAGCGGTGATCCCCAACGCGCATCCACAGCGACGAGCATACTACGGATGCCCGGTAAGATCTTCTCCACAGTCGCCCAGCTCTCGTCACCAAGGCTCATGACCATCTCGAAAGCCGCAAGGATGGGAGGAGCCTCTCCACCTTCTCCTTCTTCCATGCCGCTCGCGCCACCCCTCATAAGCGCCACCACATGTCCGCTGTGAGAGAGCTGGAGCCAGGAGACAAGGTTCATCCAGTTCGGCACTCCGTCTGTACGGATGATGCAATCGCCGCGAGCGTGAGACGGTGGAGGTGTTGAAGCCTGGGTACTAAGCGTCTCCCACCGCTGTCCGAGTATACGAACGGCCTTCTCCCAGAAATCACCGTCGACCTCCTCCACATTCGAAATCTCACTGGTATCGCTGATCGCTGGCGCGACAGCGACCTGGAACTCCTCCTCCGGCTGCGCATCTAGAACGGACGAATCGCTGGTCGTGAAAGCGAGAATCCCATGCCGATCCAACCACGGCAGGACAGCATGGATACCATACTGCTCGACGTGCACCACGAACCTGTTCTCCTTATAGAAGACTGGCCGATAGATCTCACGCAGCGCATGACAAGTCTGTAGCAGGGCCGGCTCGGCCGAGAGCTCCTTCTGCTCAGCGCGGATCTCAACGGGAGAAGGATCCGGCGTGACGAGGACGAGGCGGAAGATGGCGAGGCGGAGACGGTGCGGGAGGTTGAGGAGGTGCAATCGGTTGTGCTCTTTGCATTGCCACATGAGGTTGTGGGCGGCTGCGCTTGATGGGCGTTGGCCGGAGGAGTTGATGGGTTCCTTTATGGCTGGGAGCGCATCTTGAGTGATTGGATTGGGTTTGATTGGCTCGCTGGCTGCTTTTGGCGGCTTTGCATCCTCAGGAGCGTGGGCTTGCTTTGCCGGGGCCATCTTCGAGGCCCTGCGAAAGAATGACATGATATCGGATGCGGTGCGCCGCTTGCTGAAGGTGCTGTTTTTTTTTTTTTTTTTTTATTTCAACGCAAGGCCGCGAGCAGAGTTGAAGTGTCCCACCGCAAGTGTTGTTCGTTGAAAGAAGTTGCGGGTCTTGAGATTGAGAGAAGAACGAAGCGTTTGCCGGGTCTCCCGTTTGAGACGTACGTCAGCGAATGCAGACAGTGACTTGTCGACTAGGCAACAGCGAGTGAATAACCCGCTTCCATGATCAGTCTGTGTTCACTGCAAACAAACCGTTGCGAACACCAAAGTACCGGTCGGTAGTTGTCTGTCCAGTGCGAAAGTTTTTGGACGAGACTGAACTTGTTGACTCAATATCGAAGTATCCTTAAGGTCAACACAAAGGGGAAGATGAAAGAAATAAAAGGAAAGGGAAAAAAAGGAAAGAAAGATAAAAGAAAAAGGGGAAAGGGGTAAAGGGACGTGGATACAACCAGACCACAGGCGTCGAGCAGATCATAGACTCGCACCATAAAACCCTAATAAACATTATTTGCTTCAACATTGTCGAACTTCCACTCCTACCTAGTCTTCCCGGCTGTGGGATCTGGAGCGCAAAGAGCTTGGATATCGGCAAGCAGCGCGATCAACCGCTGCCACAAGCACCCCAGGACAATGGCATTTGTGCCTTTACAAGGTTTCCAATCTTTAGATGCCACAGTTCATATTGTGCAGCTCCGCTGGTAGCTGCGCAAATCTGCTGTTTGTTCTGATGGAGTGGTTTCGTGTTTAGCCCAGTCATTCAGAACTAAGAGCGCCCCTACTAATGGCAGATGCCTTCAGTCTGTCCTACTCGACACCATTTCGTATATCCCACACGGCCGTCATCGAGACGCAGGCGTGACCAGGTTGTCGATGGCAGCGGGCGACATGAGCGTTCGTACCAGCCAGACAGGCCGAAGAACCGGAGGGCGTCGTACGTCAACGAAGAGTGCAGAGACAACGTGGGAAACCAAGCTCCCAGGATATTGGTTGCACCTCGAATTGCAAAGAAGTCAAGATAGACAGGCTGCCCCGGGAGTGTTTCCAGACCTTGCGGGCTATGATGATGTCCGACAAGTGAGCAACAGCCTCAATCGTAAAAGTGTACATACCATTTGCCAACGCCTCGCTAAATAGCACGCCTTCTTCCCACTGAACTGTAAGACCCCCAGAATTTGGTTAAAACTTCCCTCACCACCTCGGACCATAGCCACCACCACCTCTGCCCCTTCCACGTCCTCGGCCTCCACCATAACCACCTCCCCGTCCGCCATAGCCACCCCCGTAACCCCTTCCACCGCCATATCCACGATCGTCGAATGATGGAGCATCCCCAGCCTCGTAGCCATCATTCCGTGAAGGCGGTGCTCTCCCTTTCATCTCCTTTTGCAGCCGCTCATGCTCCTTCCGCATCTGCGCATAGCCCAGATGCATCTTGCCGAAGAAATGATCCGCCAGCCGGCGATCGTTGTCGAGCCGCGACAGGTACGCACCACAGACATCACACACCTGTAACTTCTGGTGCCCGCTCGGTCCACTCGTATCGCTCAACGTCTTCAGCTCCCGCTCGCGCTCCTCCTTCTGCACTTTGGCCAGCTTCAGCTTATGGAACTCCTGCACAGCCAGATTGACTGCACCCTCCTCGCTCATGACCTCGACCTCTACGATCCCGGACTCGATGGTGCGGCCCAGGTCGGAAATCTGCTTGAGGAGGGCATTCGTCTGCCGGATCTCGTCGGCCGTCTTCTCCAATCGCCTCTGCGCCTGATCAATCCTCCGATCACAGTCCCCGACATAGCGTCCAATGTCGCGCAGGTAATCCCACTCGAAGCCCCATTCCCGCTTCTTCTCCTCCGGCGCGGCGGCGTATTCCTCCTTGAGATTCGGCTGGTGGGCTTTGGGACATGCGCCCAGGTCTTGCTTGGTGTTGGTGAAGAGGTCGTGGGACAGGAACCGCACAGGTAAGAACGGCAGACTTTCGGGTCGGTCAGAGCCAGCTGGGGCGGTTTGTGGGTGGAGGCGGGGTTGGCGGTGAGGAGCTGGTCGCCCATGAGCTGCTCGAGCAATCTTCGCTGCTCGGCGGCCATGGCTGAAGAAGTGCTGGCGACCTGCCAGCGAGGTGAATTGCTTAGGCAAGGGCTAGTAAGTTGTAGTCCACGAAAACGCCAGGTGGTTCAAATGGTAGGTAATATTTAATCAATTATCACGCCTCAGGTTGTGGTGCAGATCATCAAGTGTGGAGTGGGAGAAGAAAGGTGAAAGGCGCAAGGGAAGGGTTCGACAGCTCCAGATCAGATGCGATGCGCGTTCGAAGCTTGTGAAAGTCCCAGGTCGATCCTGGCCTGAGGCATCCATCCACATCGCGCTCTCTAAGCTCTCGGTACGCGACACCTTACCCTCTTGGGCAGTTACGCTTCACCTCCCTTCATCTCAGGCGGAAGTCGGGTCGCCATTCTTCGCCACCCACCTGGAGATGAAACTCACTTCCCTTCTCGCCCTTCCCGCAACCCTTCTCTCCGTCGTCTTCGCTGCGCCCGAATATTCCGAACATCTTCCATCTCCAGCCACTCCCCAATGGCTACCTCTACGCCGGCTTCAACTTCACGGCCACCACTTCCTTAGACGCATACCAGAAGCAACATTTCCGCTACTTCCCGAGATCTTGGGTCAGATACTCCAACATAGTCATGCCGACGAATTACACTTGCGATTTGCAGTAGGGAGATGGGACGACGAGGAATGGGGTGCTCGGCCACGGGACGGGAGACGGGAAGGAGGGACTGGAGTGGAGATTTGGGCGTGGGCAGACGGAAGCGAGGAAGGCAACTCCGCACAGTGATGTTGTCGTTGAAGAGAGGTGGAGCAGTCTGGTCAACAGTCTCAGTGGTCTGTTCTGTGCCAGTCTCAACTTCATCGACGGAACCAAAACCACACGGCCTGTGCTGAGCTTCGAGCCTGAAGGCTCCTTGAAGCAAACTGGGGACAGGAGACAGCTATTGCACGGCACTCTACCGCACGAAGTCGTCTGCACAGAGAACCTGACCCCGTTCCTAAAGCTCCTGCCTTGTAAAGGCAAGGCGGGGATTTCAAGTTTACTGGACGGCCACAAAGTCTTCGATGCTAATTGGCAGACCATGTCAGTCGATGTGCGGCCGATCTGCAGTGCTCATGATGGATCTTGTGAATTGGAAATTGTCCAGACAGTTGACATGGTCCTGGACGTGGAACGCAGCATGCGGCCTGGCCATGATCCCATCCCAAGGCCAAGACCGATCGAGGAAATCAATTGCGACACTGATAGAGAACACCACGGCCACGATACTTGCTACCCAAAGCCGCGTGAGGGTGAAGCCGGCTGGAGTCTAAGCAAAATCTTTGGACAACCTATCAAGGATCTTGCCACCTTGACGACGCAGCAGGACAGTGGGATATCAGTCTTGAAGTTCCATCAGAACGTACAGTCGAAGTTCCTGATTCTGCTTCTCACCAAACCAAAGATGACACGCTTCGCCTATATACTCTTCCCGACACCAAGGACTTCGACCTCACCCTCCCATCCCAGGTTCTCTCAACCAGCAAAGACCTCCCCTCACCACCCCTCTTCGCCTCCCGTCAAATAACCGGCTACGGCGCCGAGCGCGGCGGAATGCATACAGTCCTCCGCAACCCACACCCCTACCCGCAACAGATCACATACATGGAATCACTCCCCTGGTTCCTACGCCCATACATGCACACCCTCCGACTCTCTGCCACTGGCACCTCAAAACCCAGAGCAGAAAACCCTCATCAAACCGGAGAAGATGTTCTATACGCCGCTCATCGACCGCGAGCGCGGCACCCACCTCGAACTCCTGCTCACCGTCCCCGCCGAGAGCAGTATCGAACTGACCTACGATTTCGAGAAGGCCGTGCTGAGGTATACCGAGTACCCTCCAGACGCGAACCGAGGGCTTCGACGTCGCGCCTGCCGTCATCCGCGTCTTGCCTCGTGGTGGCGGTGATGCGGCACTGCAACAAGGGGATCACGATACCGATCCTCAAGGCCAGTATCTCCGCACGACCTCTTTACTCCTCCCCTGCCCACGCCGGATTTCAGTATGCCGTACAATGTCATCATTTTGAGCTCGACGGTCATCGCGCTCGGGTTCGGCAGTGTGTTTAACCTGCTCGTTAGAAGGTTTGTTTTGGTGGATGAGGTTCCAGTTCCGCTCCTGGCGCAGAAGGTTAAGGCGGGCGTTATGAAGCTTAAGGGGTTTATGAGTGAGAGGGTGAAGGGTGGAAAAGTGGGTGCGGGACAGGTGCAAGGTGGCAAGGCTGAAGGTGTTGATGGTGGGGTGGATGGGACGAAGGGAGGGTGACCCTAGTATTTAGAAAACTAGCTTTTGTCGAGGAAATCCTACTGCGTAGCTTGCAAAGCCTGCTGATCTCATTCATTTGTCTTCTAAGCTAATTTCTCGGTAGCACGCTCTTTCAGGTGGGGACGCGGGCACGTCATTGCGTTGCTGTCAGAGCCGCAATCACTTGCGCCGGGCGCCTGGGGGGCTCAGGTTCCGCTGGTAGACGGGGTCACATGTGATCCCCTGCAAAACACGTAATGTGTACAGTAGAAGTCCTTGCCACTGGCCACTGTGCTTGCTCTTACCACGTGCCACAGTGCTTGTTCCCAGGAAAAAGGCTGATCATCGGCAGCGTCTGCTAACATTTTCCAATATCCACTTCACTCGTTCATCCGATCTCCCGGAATACGTGTATCTCGCAATCCACCATGTGTACTTTTCGCGATAACCCATCCACGTTCAAACCCACGCAGAATGCTTCGGAGACCCCACATATCCTGCACGTTCCGTATGTTGGCTTTCTCGTTCAGCAGGCCCGCAAATGCTGTGAAGCCATCCTTTGCCCTGGCCAGGTGGGTCAACCGACCTAATAATGGCGAAGATCAGATGTCAAGATCTCTGCCATCCCACTGTTGCACCTAGGTTTGAATAAACAGACTGGCAGATTGATCACTGTCTTCTTCCAGATCGCTCTGTTTTGCGTGGCCCCGCTCGAAATCGACCGATTTTTAATTGTTGTGAGCACGACTCGGTTCAAGACTTCATTGTTCCGGAAAACTTCGTAAAGCTTGCTGTGCCCCCTTTGCGCTTTGTTCGCTCTTTATGGTCAGCACTCATCTTCCGAGACAGCTGCTCTCAGCCTGGTTGAGCTTTCTCATGCATTCATAGTGTACCATACTTCCAGGAACTGTTTGTTTATCCGGGAGGGAACGCGATGGTGCGGTTGACTAAAGCTCCTTGAAGCTGTCACTGTACTTTACTTGGATGCTGAAGCGGTTAAAAACGTTGTAATACTTTGCGATTGTATGTTTTAGCTATGGCGGCCTTCCCGATGACGCTGGCATTCAGTCCGTCGGCTTCAGATCCTCTATCTCACTCAAAATCTGGTGCGGATGCTTCGCTTTCCACTCCGAAGCGCCGGGCACGGCTCATCAGGCTTCCCAGTCCGAAGCCCTGTGGGTCTGGGTGATTGTATTCCTGCTCAGCCTCTTCTTCAGCTTCATCTGCTAGAAGCTGTGCTTCAGCAGAAGGCATACACATCTCCGTCGAGATGTTTTCATCAGAAGTGGAGTCTATCTCGGACTCGCCTGGGGAGTCTGAAATTGGTGACCGATTGTCTTCGGTGATAGATGAAAGCTTGGAATGTTCACCACTTTCCACATCCTGCTCAAACTCTTTCAGGGCTTTCTCTGCCGAAAAAGACAAGCGTGATGCTGTGGCCTTTTCCAAAGCGACATGCGCCTGGAAGTCCGCCAGGCCGTAAAGTCGGCCCACGATCCGATACGGCGAAGAGTGCAAGTGCACGTAACAATTATGCACGTGCATAAAACGCTCTTCCTTGTTCCAGGCGTAATCCCGGACTGTGGGATGAAAATAGACAGGCGGAGCAAAGCACGTTGGCTCCGGGGAGACATTTGGGGAGGGATAAAGCAGGACTTGCACATAGTCAGCAAGCTTGGCCTGATAAATGCCCTCTGAATTCTTCACCATCACGAGCCGCGGGTCGGAATCCCCAAATCCCCAAAACAGACGGACGCGCAGACCCCACCAGCGTTTTCACAGATCAGACCTGGCCGCAGCTTGATCACCGAGATGCCCTCCTTGTGCGGCCACCAGTCGAGGACCTCGTCATCGGGTGGGTTAGGGTTTGCTCTGAATTGAGCAACGGCAAATATCCCAATATCGCCCGATTTGCCGAGACTCTGGCTCTCTTTTGTTGATGAGATCCAGTCCATCCCCCGCAAAGCCTCGCCTCGCCGCTGATATTCCGCGCAAATCTCCTCCTGATACGCCCGCGAGGATTTGAATTCATCGTCGAGCTCGCTAGAGGTGAGCACGAAGAAGAAATGTTGGTTCACATCAACGTCTCGGACACTGACATCGCGGCGTTTGCCATCGCGATCTTCACCGTCGTGGAACACTCGCTTGACTCCGTGCATGGTCAGACGACTTGAATCCGCTGACCCTCTTCGGAAAATGCTGCTTCTATCGATGCCTCGGGCTGGTTGGTCTATCGAGGCAGAGATGTCTCCTTGTCGTGTGAGCTTTGCTTGCTTTCCACTCGGAATGAAGCCTTGCTCCGTACTGATTGCTTGCACTGCTGGTGGAGCAAGGTCTTCGTGGTATGCTGCTGCTATCGCGCTCTCTGATGCAGTACTGTGTTGTTGAATGATGGTCATGCTAAGGCTTTCCCGGAGATCCGTTCGTAAGTAACGATTGTGCGTGATGTTGAGTTTTGAGGCGAGGAGATGTCGTTCATTTGCTGAGCCGAGTCGGCAGGCTGAATATGCTCAGTGTTCTGGTCTTGAACATGTTGTATGTTGGTATTCGTAGGCAATGGTCTAGCAGTACCATTTTGAAGCCGTTTAAGACGGTTTGATCGACCCAGTGGTGTCCTGTTTGGGCTAGTGACAAAATCATTTCCACCAACCCTGCCCCCCTTTTGCGCGTACAAAGTCATATCTGGAATAACAGCAACTGATGAGATTTCTGTGATTAATTGAAAATTGCTGGACGTGATGTTGAGCCGGGGGAGGTGGTAAGTGAGATGTGTGAAGAGTGAGGTAAAGGAGACCATCCCAAAAGGAGGGCTTGTATACACAAGGAAGTGTGTCTCCTGCCATGCTGATAGGCCTCCTCGTTGGAGATGTCTCGAGCCCCAAAGGTGAATGGCGAATGTGAATAAAGCCACATGTAACTCTTGCTGAGATGAATTTTTTCTGAGACAAAGAACAAACTGATTGTGCAGTCGGACAACCCTCTGGTCTCATGTGTTTCTTTGTCTAGGCTTGCAGAGCTATTAGTTAATTTTATCGACGTCTACCCGCCGTCACTTGACCCAATACACCAACTCAGGAAGCTGGACTACTGAATTTCACTTCCATACCCGCCATGATGCCTAATCGGAGCTCGGGCAGAAAGCGGAAGTCATTTGTGCAGTCCCAACAGGAACAACAAGAGTCTACCACCAAGCGCCAGAAGAAGACAAGCCCGAAGACAGACAAAGGTATTTCTGGCAATGGCTCTGGAGATCACCAATCCCCGAGAATCGGAGAGGACCTTTCTGGAGAACGCAATATCAACCACAAAACGTTTGAGAAGCGGCCCGAAGCTCTTCCAAACTGTCTTGATTGGGAAGGACGCTTCGTGGCAGTGCTGGCACCTACACCGGACGTTCCAGCAGATCCAGAAATAAGCAGAACGGATAGCTGTCTCCAATGGGAAACTAAGTATCAATTGTTCGCCCGGGACGAGCCACGCCAGCTTTGGTCTGTCAATAAGAAATCAGAAGCTGATGCCTTCGTAATGGCTTTGATGTCAAACATCCAATCTCGTAGATTGATTGAAGACCTACGGACCAAGATCCAGAATTGCGGCCAGGCCATAAAGACCATGCAGGAAGGTAAAGGTGGAGTGGAATGACCTTCTTGCCAGTGTCAGAATCTTGCGGAACGACAAGTCACCGGTCGCAATCGGTCAGATGGCAAGCCAACGCGCAAAGCTCCAGCGATTCGAACTCGCTCTGAATAAGCGGCAGCTCGAAGAGAACAAGCTAGTAAAGCTGTTGCAAGATCGACAGAGAAATCAGAGAAGCCTCGATGAGCGGCTCCTCACTTTCGACATCGGGATGGAGTACGGGATATCATCACCAATCCATGCACTGACGGCGTCGTTCTTTGTGAAGTTGGAAGAGTTCCGTGAAATGGCTGCGATCGCCCGTACGGCTGAACTGGGGCTCATGACCCTCGATGAAGAGTGGATGGCGGCCGAGAATGAATTAGAGGCCATGTGGACGACAGAAGCCATGGTTCGCATTCAGAATGACGACCAAGAAGCCCTAGCCAAGCGTGTACACTCGGTAGCAAGCGCACCTGCAGCCCCGGCCGAGAGTAAATGGTACGAACTTGTATCTCGCAGAGATGACTTAACACTGAAGCTCTCACAGGCAAGAAAAAGTCTGACAGAAGTTGCCGATGTACTTTGCTCAACAGCTGAATGCAGCTTCGTCGCCAAAGGAATCTTGTCGCCCAACGGAAACTCCGTGCGAGATGTGAGGAGGGCGTCTGCTCAATCTGGGGAGAGACAGCGGATCTGTTGCACACCTATTGCGCCAGTACCAACGGATGTCGACAAGGACACTCACAGACAAACTGCGCGTGCATCGGCAGAACTCCAAAAGAAGCTCAAGGCTTTACTCCGCGCAGAGCTCAACGCAGCCAGCGCGGAACACCTCCGGTGTAAACGAGCATTAGAGAAACATCGACTCCAGATCAATACCTAGGCACATGGGGGCTTCAGACTTGAACACAGCTGAGGAACAGTCTAAGAGATACTTTGTAGAGAAGCGCAGACGGTATGAAGAGCTTTCGCAGGCGGAAGGTGCATATCGAGACGTGCTGCGTAGAGCGCAAGAGGCTTGCTTAGACGGGGTGGCGGCGAAGTCCGAAGGCTTCAGCAGCCATGCGAGCGACGGCTATCTTGCCAGTGAGGTGCGCGTTTGTATTCAAAGACCGATTTCCTGGCGATCGGGTACTGGGTCCTCGGCGCGGTGGAGGCGAAAGCGCCTGGTTTTAGGCTAGAAGGTCCCCAAAGCGCCACTGACGAAGACACATTTGCCACAGCGGTTTCAGATTCGGACGTCTACGACATAGAGTCTTTAGCGTTTGGAGAAAGCATTAGTACCGCTGGCGAGGGGCGATCGAAACTGCTGATTGATCAGGAAAATGCGAAGTGGCGGCCGGAGGGAGATGGATTTCGCGCAAGAAGATAACAGCCTTTGCAGACAAATCTGAGGTCCCAGCATAGACAGCCTGTAAATACATGTCACAATGTTGGTCGTGTGGTCCAAGTTGCGTTGACAGGAGTGATGTTGGTTGTTCTTTAGCGTCTTGGCCTAGCGGACAATTTCCTCTTTGGTCGGCCGTACAGCTTCTTGTCAAGGCCGCGGGGAATTCTGAAACGATGGATCTGGTGATGAAACGCCTTCATCTTCTCATCTTGTCCGGGATACCGGGTCTTATAAGACAACGCGATCGCCGTGAACCCTGTGACATGTCACAAAAGTCCATATATGCCTCGGTGGTTGGATCTACCTCAGAGCGTGGACTATTCCGAGCGCCATTATCATGCCTTGCAGCCATCTTGCGGATGAGCCAAGCAAAGGACACGGGAAGAAGACCAAGACGATCGACAGTACAATTCATTTCAGCCGTTTCATCAGCATTCATTATCTCTGCAGAAATAATGACCAAGGTAGGTACCAAGGTAGGCGCTGGTTGTTGCTTCGGACAACTTCGGTCCTGCTTCGCAACGTCTACCATGACTGTTTTGGCGCAATAGTCCTCGCTCACACTCGTGAGAGCATTGACACCAACGACGTCAATATGTTTGAGCAGGACTCAAGCACCATTCGGGGCCCCAGACCGATGCGGTAACGAGTGTCAGCGAGCGACTGCAATGCACACCATTGAATCCTCCCCTCGTCTCTCGCTCCAAACACCTTGGCAGACAACCTCCTCGGCTCATGATATGCATCTACAGCATGGACTCCTGGTTGAAGATCTCATGCGCCAAAAGCCCATCTGAAATGTCAAACAGCTTGGCGGCGTGCAAGAGGAAAACTACCTCGGACGGTTCTAGGTACAAAAGCCTGCCACCTTTTCCTTGACAGTCCTCGTCTTCACCTCACCATCATATTGCAATCGTGACTGTTGAGCTGGACTCATTGAATCACATTACACTCGCTTTGCAGCAAGCAATACACACTCTCGTTCATTCAAGACACCTCGCCCAGGCACAAGACTCAAACAAGATGCATTTCACTCCACTCCTCACCGGTCTTTTCGCCGCAAGCGCAGTCGCAGCTCCCGCTAAAGACCTAGCTGTGCGTCAACTCGGAGGCTCTACAAGCAATGAGCTGGAGGATGGCAGCTGCAAGCCGGTCATTTTCATCAATGCTCGTGCCTCAACGGAACCTGGCAACATGGTAAGCAACTACGCCATTGGACTCTCTCCTTACACTCAGCAATGCTAACGCCCACTTAAAGGGCCTCTCGACTGGCCCCGCCCTCTGCAGCTCCCTCAAACGCGCCTTAGGCGACGTGGCCTGCCAAGGCGTCGGGGGCGCCTACTCAGCCGGGCTGGCACAGAACGCTCTGCCTGGCGGCTCCTCCCAGGGCGCTTTCGACGAAGCCAAGCGGCTCTTCAACCTCGCCCACACTAAGTGTCCGGACTCGACGATCGTCGCTTCGGGATACAGCCAGGGCACTGCCGTCATGAACGGCGCTATCAAGGACCTGGACGCGGAAGTGCAGGACCAGATTGCCGGCGTGGTCCTGTTCGGTTACACCAAGAACGCGCAGAATGACGGCCAGATCGAGAACTTCCCTGCCGACAAGGTGAAGGTGTATTGCGCGGCGACAGACGGCGTTTGCGGAGGTGCATTGCTTGTTACGGTATGTCGTCTTCTTTCCCCAAATCGTTCCCCTTTTGCCAAGGAGAAAAGGGAAGAAAAGGCCTCCCTCCACATTCACTTAGCTTTCTACCCTCTTCGCCTATACCTCCACACTCTATGAGCTCCTAAACTGACTTTTTCTTTTTCCAGGCTGGCCACTTCACCTACACCGACGACGTATCGCCCGCCTCCGACTTCTTACAGCAGAAGGTCCAGTCCGCTGGCTCCTCCTCCTCCTCCTCCTCCTCCTCCTCCTCTTCTTCCTCTTCCTCAGCCTCTTCTGGCGACGAGTCGTCATCTTCAGGATTCGATCTCGGTAGCCTCTTCGGTTAGAAGACTCTACCGGGCTTCCCTAGCATGGGCGTCTCTTTGAAAGGTGCCCCTGGTTAAGTTCCGGGAGGAAGCGGCTTCTGCATGCTATCCACTTATCTCCTCTCTCACCCGAGCATGAGTCCAAGGCACGCGTGAAGAAGGATTTTGCGAGGCGGGCAAGTGTCTGATTTTTGTTGCTTTGTTTGCTCGTGATCGTTTCATTCGGCATGATGTTAAGAGTATACATACCAGCCCTGAATTCGCCTAGCTGGAGGCTTTGTTTGTACTCAGTCAAATCATCGCTCTCCTTATGTGTACATGATATCTAAAAACCGGTCCCTCCCTTGGATAGACCAAATATGATAGTGAATCTCCTAAGTCTTGTAGAAACAGAATGCATGATAAAATCCCGCCGCCTCCATCTCCTCCTCACTAACCAACAATCCTCCGTCCCTCCCCGCACTTCGATCCCGACTTAAGACACCCATCCGCTCCGCCAATTCAGTCAGACTTCTATCGACTGGGACACCGGGTTCAACATCGTGAACTTCGCCCAGAACCTCGCGGAATCCCTTCCGATACATCAGCTCTAGCCCGTATTCTTCGGCCAGAGCGCGGAAACCTTCCCAGGGAACGACGTATTCGGGTGCGTTGACTGCTTCGGCCAGGTGGTAGAAGTATTTCCAGCCGTAGGGAGGTCGGAAAGTGCCGTCCCGGGGTAGGCGTCGATTGGGAAGGGGTTGGTGTCGGGGAAATGAAACTTTGTAAAGGCTGTTGCCCCATTCGAGGGGAGGAGCGGTAGTAGATGAGTCGGTGGCAGCCGGGGTTGTGGATGCTGAGGGATCCGTGGCGGGCGCATTGTTGTTTGACGATGACGGGTCTTGGGGAGGTTGGTTGGGTGGCGTCGGTTCGGAGGGTTTCTCGGGATCCCAGTCATCTTCTTCTTCGTCGTTATTGGGATTGGAGGGTGTATCATTGGTCGCTTGTTGAGGTTCAGATGGTTTCTCAGGGTCCCAATCATCTTCTTCATCAGCATCGGCCGGCTTCTCTGGATCCCAGTCATCCTCCTCTCCATCTTCCTTGTCCTTAGCATCGCCCTCTGCAGCTCTGCCCGGCGTCGCGGACTTTCGAGCTGGCGTCGTTCCGGGCGCCTCGGCCTGCAACGACCTCTTCACCGTTGCGGAGATGACGTCCGAATTTGGCATGCAACCGATAAACCTTCCGCCCTTTTTCAGAGCTCCCGCAACATTCTTCAACATTCCCCTCGCCAGATCTTCCCTCTCGAAACTATAGTGCAATGCAAACATCATGCTCACAACATCAAAGCCACCTGTCGGCATCCCACCCTGAATTATTCCATTTCCAGGTCCACAGTTCGGATTAAAGCCCACTTGACGCACGATGGGAACTTCAAAAAGTGGCCGCCCAAACGTGTCTTGCACATAGAATTCAGCGTCCATGACCTTGCGCCTCGTCTCTGCCCATCTCCCGCGCGCCTGCTCGATACTCACGTCGGCAATGTCACAGCCGACGTACAACCCTGGAGGCGGCGAGGCTTTACTCCATTTCCCCAGATCGCCGCCCTTTCCGCACGCCATATCGAGCACAAGATAGCCATGCTGCGGGATGATGTCCGGCCGAGCGAACTTCTGAATGAGGGTGGATTTGATCCAGTTGTTTAAGTTGCGGAGGCCTTTGATCTGGGAGTCGGTCTTGCGCCATTCGCGGCCCAGCTGAGGTACGGCATTGTAGTGTTCCGCGACGAGATCTGCGCCGCTTCTTTGACGCTCTTCATGGGCTTGTCGGCGCTGGTCTTCCTCGCGGCGGTGACGGACAGCTTCTGCGGCTTGGCGTTGCTCGCGGGCCATGCGGGCACCGGCACCAGGGCGTTTGAGCTTGCGGGGAGGTGACTGATCGCCATCATTGTCATCTTGCTCCGGGTCGATGGGTTTGGGCTCCGGAGGCGGAGTGCGACGGGCGTAAGCGTTCGGGGTGCTGGTGCGAGCGGACTTGTTGGCGCGGGCGGCGTTGTCCTGGGGTCGTTTCCGCTTCTGGATAGGACGAGGGGCGGTGACGTTGGAGGGAAGGTCGTCGCCGGCCATGACGATGTCGATGTTGCCAGTCGAGACTACGGTATAGACAATCGGACAATAGCAACAGCAGCGACTGCACCGAAGTTTGTGCAGAAGCTGTGAAGATGAAGTTGCATGTGAAGGCGTCCAGCTCTCCAGGTACGCCATCCGCCTGGCAGTGCGCTAGACCCCGGCCGGCGCGTCCCGTGCTCGCTCCACCTTCCGTCTCGAACAGCTAGGCAGATCATCTCACGGCCTTCGGAGGTATGTAGCTGCGTCAGTAGGTAGTCCTGTAAGGTAACTCGCCAGTCGACCACCACCATCACCACTTTCACCTCCCCATCACCGCCGCCAACTCCACCAACACTACTGCCACCGCCACCACACACGCTGCATCACACTCCTTCCATCATCGGCAGCGACCATGGGCGACCCTCAATTCTTGAAGTATCCACTCCTCCCGCTCGCCGCCTCTGTCTTCACCCTCGCCGCACCCAGCACCGATGCCGCCGCCAAACGCTCATCGCTCGAAGCGCTCCAACATGATATCCGCGAGCACAAGATGGCGCCTCTGTACGCCTACCTCGCCCATCCGCAGACGGGCAAGTTGAATGGTAGTGGCGAGTCTGGCTCTGGCATGGCGTCACCCACAGCTTCGCGATCCAGCACAGCCCCAGCACCGGATCAGATGCTGCGGCGCACCAGCAGCATCAACGCGCCTTCCATGGTGGGTGTGCTGGGCGGGAAGACCGACCGGAGTGTAGAGCTGGGCTGGGACGAGCAGCTGTACAACCAATTGCAGGCCGAGAACGAGAAGGAGCTGGCGACGATTCAGAAGGAGGAGGACGAGGCACGCGAAACAGCAGGTGAGACGGAAATTCAGAACGCTCAGGCGAAGCGCGCCGAGTTCTACGCTAGGATAGGCGACAAAGACAATGCTTTGAAAGAATTCGAGAAGGTGTTTGAGGCGGCAGGCATCCTGGGTACGAAGATTGACATCGTGATGGCCATCATCCGCATCGGCTTCTTCTTCGACGACAAGCTGCTAGTCAAGAAGAACGTGGACCGTTGTCAGCAGTTGGTTGAGAGCGGCGGTGACTGGGACCGCCGCAACCGATTAAAGGCCTATAGCGGTCTGCATCTGCTCACCATCCGCGCCCACAAGGAAGCTGCGCCTCTCCTCCTCGATTCCCTCTCCACCTTCACCTCCACCGAGCTGTGCTCTTATAGCTCCCTTGTGGTGTACGCTTCCCTCGCTGGCGCCGTCAGCCTCCCCCGCCGCGACTTCAAGACCAAAGTCGTCGATGCCCCAGAGATCCGCGCTGTCTTCGGTGCCGACTCAGATGCCGAGCGTCTCTCTGCCCTGAGCGGACAGCCTTCTGCTGGCGGCGCTCAGGACCAAGACATGGCCGACTCCGACACATCCTCCAGCAAGCCTCAAAAACCCAGCTCCGCCACTCCCCAACCCACTGCCGTCAACCTGACGACCCTCGCATCAGGCTCCGCTTCCGCCGAACAGCAAGCCCGCGCCGAACCGCACCTCGACTTCCGACCCCTAGCAACCCTCATCTCTTCCCTCTACCATGGCGACTACGCCTCCTTCTTCCGCTCTCTTGCCAGCGTGGAACAGAACTTCCTTGCCACCGATCGCCACCTCTATGAACACAAGCACTTCTTCGTGCGGGAAATGCGACTCCGCGCTTACGCCCAGCTGCTGCAGAGCTACAAGGTTGTGAGTCTGGAGAGCATGGCGCGTTCGTTTGGCGTTTCAGTCGATTGGCTGGATCGTGATCTTGCGCCCTTCATCGCCAGTCAGAGGTTGGGCTGCACGATTGATAGGGTGAAGGGGGTGATTGAGACGGTGAGAAGCGATGACAAGAACCACCAGTAAGTCTTTCATTTCTTTTTGTCTCTTGTTGAATTCGTGTCGAATTTGCTTGCTAATCTCATTTTTCGTAGGTATCACGATGTCATCCGCACAGGTGACCAGCTCATCACGAAACTTCAAAAGTACGGCCAGGTCGTGCGGTTGAGAGGAAGCGAGCGGAGTTAAGAACGGATAAAGAGAAGCGTCTGATCTTTCTTCCATCCCTCTGCGCTGCCTTTAAGTGCCATAGACAAAATGCATCACGTCCTGACATTTTAGAAATTCCTCAAGGACTACTGGGAGAGGCAGATCAATTTCCTCCCAGCCTCGTTGAAAGTGGTTCAAGGGAAGGTGGGACTTTAAAATATGTATATTATCGAAACTAAAACCACAGGCTTCCCTTGCTATCCATGTCAATTTTTGCATGTCAAGTCGGTCGTTACCATGTATCGTCTCAAATTCCGCTCTAAGGCTCTACGTGCATGCATGATGAAGACCGCGCTTTCACCACTCAAGGGTTTTGTTTTTCTGCCGATTTCACGTAAACATTGCAGGCAATGACCAATTCTCGTTCTCTTGTCCCATCAAAAGGCCAGGGCAAGTAACTTGGATCAATGGACTGTCAAGCAAGGACACTGCGAACCCCTCGCTTCCGTTCGCCATGCAAAATTGGTAGTTAATGAATGTGGGCAGCAAAAATCCTACGGTTTGCCTTTTCAAGATTTCATCCTCCCCGCGAAGATAAGAAGAAAGACCCTGCGATCGTAAGGGCAGAACAATTCTCCTATCTCTTCGCACTAACGATGTCCATGATGTCAAAGGGACACTGCTGAGTGACTGGCTGACAGCGCAGCATGCATCTTATCAGCAATGACGGTAAGAGGATTTTGTCCGGTGCGAATCCAGGAGCTGAACAGAGGGATAGGAGGATGGGGGTTGATCGATTGACGGACAGACGAACAGTGTGGGTGCAGCGTAGCAATGATCTAAGAGAACAACGACCATCTCTCGCAGAAAGAGACAGTGACTACGGCCGTATGTAGGTAAGATATTGGAAGGATTGCAGTGTTGCACCTTAGGCGACCTGCCGCTTGAAAAGTGTTACATTCCTCGGCGATGGGCTCTTGAGAGCGCGGAATGTTAAGGGTGGTGAGAGGTAAGGGCGATTATCGAAGGAAGGTTAGGGGTGTACGAGAACTTCAGTTGGAGGATTCGCTCTTTCTGTTGATATCTGTAAGTCTGGAGAAGGGGACGGGGATATTGCCCACAAAAGGGCTGGCAAGGCCGTCCATTTCCAGGTGGGTGGGTGCGCTTGTAATGAATTGCACTCCAGTGACCAATTGTATGTGTGTGGCCTATGGTCATATTGTGTGGACAAATTGATGCTGGTGTTTCTTATCAGCGGCAAACCTTCTCCACATGCCGTTACGAACCTTGGAAGGCCAAATTTAACCATGCCTTGCGATTAGTCGTGCAGGGAGGGCGGCAGGGTCTCTTAATCAGCAGCGCACATATGGAGTTGAATGCCAGATGAATGTCCAGGATACATACGACATGTATCTACCATACTACCTCCCATTGCCGACTGTAAGCGCCAAAAGGTGATGGTGGATGGTGAAGAACGCGGCATAACAGCTTCTCCCCGCAAAGCAATGCCAAACCTCGGCTTGCCATTCGAAGCAGCCCTTGGCAATTCTTCCTTTGAAGCATGCATCTTCTGGTCACTTTCGCTTATTTCCTGCATCCAGAATCCTATCTGTCGCCACCGGCCTCCTGCGATTCCGCTATCGCGCGTTTGGCTTCACTGGCCTTATCAATTTCACCACGCGAGTGCCATGTTATCTCGACTAACGTGCCGAAGAGGCAGGGATCCGCGCGCTCTATAGCACACATGACAAGGGACGCCGCGGGGACCAACGCTCTTGGTATCCCGACAGAACCGAGTACGAAGCCTGGCGAAGCAATCACCGCTTCGACTTGGCAGCACACGGCCTTCCCTCCTTCCTAATCCGTATAAGCCTACCCCGGACGTTCTTATTCAGCCGTTAAAAGCATAGTTGAGGCTTCACACCAAGGATCTCAAGCCTACAGCCACTGGTCCATGGCCGAGGCCGTAAGCGATACCTGTGTACCCGAACACGGCCAATCGAGCGTTCAGGATTCATCTGATTATCTGGCTCTTCCATTGCTGGACACATCGCCGGCCCTGACTAGGCCAGATTAAGCAGGCGATACTGTCAATTGTATTATGCACTGGTTGCCAGCCTCCAATTGGAGTTCCCGAGAGTTTGCATTCCAATACGGTCCAGCGTACTTGGATCTGTGCCGTCTGCCACTTAAATATGTACCTACAGCCCCGTCGTTGATCTTGCTTTGGTCTTGTAGTACTCGCAATATCTTACCCATTTTCCACGTTCGTGCGGAAGAGAGAAGCCGCCATCATGGACGTGTACCCTGTGAACCCCGCCAACCATCCCACGGCTGAGATGGAGATGGCGATTGAGGCCGAGGCGCGCAGAGCGTCCAATGTCTCCACGGAGAAGAACGCCGTCCAGGAGCGAACCTGGGGTCTTGCTGCGCGTGTCGACGAGACGGTCACCTTCGAAGAGTACACCTTCTGGGCCAAGCTTGAGCGCGAGATGGAACAGGAGGAGGAGCAGAGATTCAAAGCCGAGCACGGCAGCTATCCCCTCCTCGAACTGATCAAGGGCAAATTCTCCGCCGAGGGCCGCGCACGCCAGAAGAGAGAGAAAGAGCAGCGTGTCATGGCTCTTCAGTCTTCTGTCGAGTCACACCCGTCTCCTGTTGCGGAAACCAAGGAGGGCGGTCAGGTCCAGTCCCGCGATGCTTCGCTTGCCTCTTCCAGCCAGGATCCCCTCAAGCCTACCGATGCTGAATGGCGAGTTGCAGCTCGTGCCATGAGAACTGCCTCCTGGGGCCAGATGTTCTTCCTGATCACTACAGATATCCTTGGTTGGTCAGGAGCTCCGTAAGTATCTCCCTACAAAAAGCCGGTCATTGAACAAATGGCTGACTTCTTGAATCAGCTTCGTTTTCTCTGGCGTGGGGTACGGCACAGGTGTCGCCTTATACATAATCTTCGGTATCTTCGCATGCTTCAGCGGTTGGGCCTTGTGGAAAATCTTCCTCGATATGGACTCCTCGCGCTATCCGATGTGCAGTTACGGTGACCCATTCTTCCGCCTCTTCGGCAAGAAGTCTCGCCACTGCATCAACTTCGCACAGGCCCTCCAGCAATTCCTTACCGTCGCCGTCCTGATCATGAGTAAATCTCTCAACATCTCCCAGATTGCACACTCGTCCTTGTGCTTCTCTGGCGTCATGGTTCTGGTCATGGGCATTGGTATGATCTCTGGCATCATCCGCAGTCTGAAGAAGATCGGCTGGCTCTCAAACGCGGCCGTGTTCATGAACATTACCAACTTCCTGATCATCATGTGTGCGGCTGCCCTCTACAAACCTTACTACCCGGCCGTGACCAAGTCAACATTGATCAAAACGATTGAGCCGATTATGACTTTTGCCGGGCAACCGCCAGACCAGTATCAGCAACAAGTTCCCGGTTTCGCCTCGCAATTCAACGCAGTGAACACCATGGTTTGTGAGTATAGCACCGTGCCCTTCCAAAGTCACCATCGACTGACAAAAAACCAGATTCGTACGCTGGCGCTCTCCTCTTCGTCGCTTTCCTTGCTGAAATGCGCAATCCCATGGACTTCTGGAAGGGTCTCTTCTGCGCCCAGGCCTTCATCTGCATCGTCTACCTGCTGTTTGGTCTCTTCGTCTACTCCTTCTGGGGCCAGTACAGTGCCAACAATATAGTCAACGTCATCCGACCGTATGGCTTACAGACGGCTGGTAATGTTTTCACGTTACTAACCGGTTTTATCGCTTGCTGTAAGTCTTTTAACCCCTGACTGCTTTTCGCATTAAAGTTTTGGTAACTGACTTCACTCAGTTATGTACTTCAACATTGGAATGAAGACGATCTACCTGGAAGTTTTCCAGCAGATCTTCAACTTCCCTCCGATCAGCACCACGAAGGGCAGGATCGCTTGGTACTGTCTGGGCCCTTGCTACTGGATCCTCGCCTTCATCGTCGCTGCCGCCGTTCCTAACCTCAGCGGTATCGTCAGCTTGGTTGGTGCTCTGTTCATGATCAACTTCACATACAGCTTTCCAGGCATGTTGTACCTTTCCTGGACCATCCAGAAGGCTGCTGCACTCCCTGGCGAGGGCTTCAACCCTTACACCCGTGTCACTACGAGAATGGACAGTGGCTGGAAACGCTGGAGCCGCGGCTTCTGGAAGAGCTGGATGAAGAGCGTACCGGCTCTAATCTACGTTCTCGCTGGTCTTGCCTGCTGTGGTATGGGAATTTGGGCTGCCATTGAGGGTCTCATTTCCATCTTTGGACCCGGTGGAACCGTTGCTACATGTGAGTACACTGTTCCTCCTGATTTTTCCTTGGGTTTTGCTAATTTTCTTTGACTGCAGCTTTTGGATGCCCTGCACCAGTATAAACTCTGTTCATGCATCGTTAGGGAGGCCTCATTTTACGAAGACATGAGCTCTAGTAGCTTTTCAGGTCTGCGATGGAACGCATTTAACGGAAGTTAACATGAGACTCAATGTCGACGACATATATGTAGACAAATTTTTGATTACACCTTCCTTCTTTTCATGCAATGGCTATGGTTCAGGTATCTCATCACCTTGTTCGAAGGTTTGCAACCACCTACGTTTTGATGTGCTAAGCTTTGAGGGTTCTACCAGCGTGCAGACAATTTGCTACCTGTGCGGTGTGTACACGCCGAGACAGTTCTCCAGCTTCTCCACGTCTACCCCAGTTTCCTGATCATGAATGCCTTTTGCCGTACGCTATTGCCAACGCTTGTTTGGCTTCCGAGTGGAGGAGCTGGTGCATCGGGCGCCTCAAGACTTCATCCAAAGAATTCTCCGATGAAGTCTAGCAATTGCTATAGCCGTAGATGAACAACGTCCTGTTCCAGAATGATGCAGGATACATGCCTCAAGTCCTTCGTACTAAGGGTGTGGCCTTTCCTAAGTCGACCTCATCGTCCTAGCCCGGTCCGGAGCACATCCCCTTTGCGAAACTCTGCGTAAGCATCGTTCGGACCTGTGCCCCAAAGTCTCAAGGGACACAATAGTGGTTATCGGCTAAATCCACTCTGGCTCTTGTTTGTGCGAAAACAAAGTACTAAAAGTGCGGAAACAGTCAACTGACCGTGTGCATCCCCGCATCCATTGCGCGCATCCTCCACATCCACAGCATTGTGCATGCGGACCGATGCGAACCTTGTCAACTTCCGAACGCCTTAGCTGCAGAACGTCTGAGAAGGCTGCATCAAATTGTCCTACATTGCAACAGGGCGCGAACTTCAAGGGCCACATGAATGTCATCAGCAGGTCTTCACACGCTACGAAGCATTTAAGCCTAAAGTGGCTTAACCAAAAGCCAATTCACGCATTATATATGGCCAAGAGAACACTGCATTTTTATCCATACTATGTGGCCCCTTGAAGGAGATGTGATCTGCATCAGCATTGGCACCGCCCTTTCAGTGTGTATGACACCCCCGCATGCAAGTGGAGGGATCCACCTGCTTCCAGACGTTTCATTCTGTAAGCGAGACAATTTCAAAACAACGAACTTCCCAGCCAAGATGGAGATATGCTCAAGCTTCAATTCTTGTCTTACGGATGAATGATGAACAGCTCGCCATGGCTGGCTTATGCCACATGACCTGGACTGCAACGACTGGTCTGACACCTCATTTGCTGTGTCCTCGGCGGTTCTGTGGAGGGCCACCCTGTCACCCTGGCTCCAATATACCCTTGCTGGGATGCCATCTATCGTCATGGCCCAGAGTGCGTTGGCTTGTTCGGCCTACTGCATCATAAGGAAATGAACACCGCTGTTGCTTCGGTGGTAGTATTAGCCTGAATAAACAAGTAGCAGGACAAGAAGGTAGCGGTCGAGGCTATAAGAAGACTGTTCCCAGTCCACGAATCCTCACTTCCACCAAACACTTAAGCACTGCAAGGAACTCAATTGAATACCAAGTTCAAGATGCAGCTTCTTACTTTGACCTCGCTTCTTGGCCTGGCGGCAGCACTGCCATCGACCAATGAGGCTCGCCAGGCGTCCGCAGGCTCTATTGACGCTGCCTTCAAGGCCAAGGGCAAGAAGTACTGGGGCACGATCGCCGACCCAGGTACCTTGTCCAACACCCAGAACACGAACATCATCAAAGCCGACTTTGGTCAGCTGACGGCCGAGAACTCCTGGAAGTGGGATGCCATTGAGCCAAACAGGGGAAGCTTTTCCTTTGGCGGCGCTGACCAGCTCGCCAACTTTGCCACTTCCAATGGCAAAATCCTTCGTGGCCACACGACGCTTTGGCACTCGCAGCTTCCCGGATGGGTCCAGAACATTAATGACCGCAACACCTTACGACCGTGATCCAGAACCACATTGCCGGTGTTATGGGACATTTTAAGGGAAAGGTCTATGCCTGATCTCGCTCTAGTCAGTTAACAGCTTAGTATAGTTGTTAACGAAATCTTCGCGGAGGATGGTACCCTGAGGAACAGCGTGTTTTCGAGGGTGCTCGGTGAGGACTTTGTCCGCATTGCCTTCGAAGCTGCCCGCAAGGCTGTAAGTACTTGTCGAGATGGATCCGCTTGCTCGTAAGTGATAGGAGGCTGATAATACCCATTAGGACCCCAACGCTAAGCTGTACATCAATGACTACAACCTTGACGTTGCCTCTTACGCCAAGCTCACTGGCCTTGTCAACAAGGTCAAGCAGTGGCGTGCGGCTGGCATCCCCATCGACGGCATCGGCTCTCAGTCACACTTGTCGGCCTCCGGCTTCGGCTCTGCGTCGGGTGTCCAGAGCGCTCTTCAGGCCCTCGCAGCTGCCGCGCCCGAGGTTGCTATCACCGAGTTGGACATTGCCGGTGCATCCCCAGATGCCTATGTGACTGTCGCTAAGGCTTGCCTCAACGTGCCCAAGTGTGTCGGTATCACCAGCTGGGGTGTTAGCGACAGGGACAGCTGGAGGAGCTCGTCCAACCCTCTCTTGTTCGACGGGAACTACCAGGCCAAGCAGGCTTACAACTCGGTGATGTCGGCTCTGCGTTAAGAAGTTGTCGGAGAACGAGGATCTCGCGTGGAAGGTGACTATGTGATGAGCAGAAAGTTGTTTCATGATTTTTGGGACGTTGTCCGCTCTTTTCGAAAGGACTGAGTAGCACAATCAAGTCATCCGTTGCGAGTAATGTGCTTGCCTATCATTCCATCCCGTGACTCACATTTCAGATAATTGCTTCGAGAGCATTTCCATGAGCTGAGCGGATCCCAACCCGCTGTGCCAAGAAAGACGTGAAAGCTTTGTTATGATATCGTCCTCGAAACGCGAAGTGGTCCCTTTTGGTGTTTGAGATGTGGGAGCTGATGGCTTCTGTTCCGACACCCGGCCAAACGTCGCCATAATGTTTAAGTAAGCTGCTATACAGAGTCTAGCTCGAAGGGCCGATTTGAGCAGGCTGTAAGCTGTGGCATCATGTGTGAGGCACACTATCGTTTGCCGTGGAGAGCAGGATATCATACAAGTACAAATAGCCACTGGATGACCAAGTTTCTATATCATCGGATCAGAGAGTCCAAAGTCTGCCTCTCCGACGAGAGTACTCCAGAAGTTATCGTCTAGCCCACTGAAGAAGTCGCCGTTCGGCAGCCAGTCATCAGGCGGAGTGGGCTGCTGTGCACCTTTCATAGAGCTCTGCTCGTATCCTGGTGCCTTCGTCGACTGTAAGTTTGCAGCAGCTTCACGTTCGCTCTCTTCAGGTCTACTATCGGTAGACCTTGACTCATAGAGCTGTTTGAGCCACCGGAGTCGGCTTGCCCACTTCGCGAAAGAATCGTTGACTACCGCCAAGCCATCCGGCGAGGACTGTCCGGCACGGTCGTAGTAGAGTGTAGCTTCGTCGACAATTTTGACGAAGTCCATGTGGCAAGCTTTCCAGTCCCAGCCATCGATGTCTAGCGTTGCCAGCTTTGTAAGAGTAATGAAGCAGTGGGCGAATTGACCCCATATGGCGAAGGATGTGGTGAGGTATTGGTCGATGGTAATGGTGAAAAAGACGTCAACAAAAGATCGGATTGCTTCCTTCAGGCTGTAAAGGCTATCCATATGGCTTCGAAGTGTCGAGGATGGAGACGTTTTGGGCGATTCCTGTTGCAGGAGCTCATTGAGTGGGAGTTCGTAAATAAGGATTTTGACACCAAGCTGCTGCATCTGCAACAGCGTACTTTGCTTGTCGCCTTCTCTTTCTTGGTATGGCATCTGAAGGCGCAGACGTTCAAGGTCTGCCTCAAATGCCTTGACATACATGGGCATCGGAGCAGTGGATGCCTCAGTTGCCGTCGCTTCATGCGCGACCTTTTGTAGCCGTACCATCTGTACCAGGAACGCATCGCTTTGATACTCCCTTGCTTCAGCAAGATGCATCAAGCACTCGTCAAGATACTTTGTTGGCTGTAAAGGATCAAGTCTTTTGAAAGATGTCGTGACTGTAGAAGAAAGATAAAAGACGCCAGCCAGGGCACGGTACTTCTTCCAAGGTTGGCAATCTCTGCACAAAGTGTGTGTTGCCTTGCCTCATCGCAGCGACCTTGAAGGAGCCTTCGCCGCACATGCCTGGCGGCCGATCAATACCCAGATCCACGACGGCTGCCATCGCCAGATGTAATAGGTTGGTTGCTTGCTGGCCCCAGAACACATGAGGGTGATACCATGCGACAAAAACCTTTCTGCGTGTAAGCCAATGCATTTTGCCGTGTAGCATTAGTTACGCACCAGAATAGCCTGAATGATACCAATGTTCTTTTCGTTGTTCAAGAGTACGCGCTCACTGACATCTCGCATCATCATCTTGACCATTCGGCGTTGCTCGGGCAAATTATGAAAGTAAGTCACCGTCACAATAGCACGAAGCAGCAAAGGCTTGTCCGTGTACAAATGTTGCGCGGTCACGTGAGATGGAATGACGACAAAAGGCATTTCTGGTGCCAGGAGGCGTCGATAACGGTCCAGTAAGATCTCCGCTTGCATAAGGGAGGTGCCGATGGACTGGAAATGCTGGGCAGTACAGTCCAACAGAGGAGCCTGGTTGTTATCGATGGGCTGGGAGTGCTGAAGGGGCGCAGACATGGCTGTGTAACTTGGGCTACTCCAGTCAATGTGTGAGTCGAAGGCGTCGCAATGCCGTCACCCGGTGTGTCGCAGCATACGGCATTGATCATATCTGACGTCTGGTCGATCCGGAGGTCCTTCTCATTCCCGCCATTCTTCGGCTGGACTTGTGAAGGCAATTGCGTATTGGTTGAATGCAGGCCATGAGGAAGACCCTGTTGGTGAGACAAGGTATGGACAAGATGCTCGATTTTACTTTCGAGCTTTTCGAGCTGTGCAGCGCGACTATGAAAAGGCATCAGCATCTGGAAGGTATTGGTTTAAGGGATGAGTCTCACCTCGATTTGAGGACCTTTCGTTTCCGTCGCATTGGTTCCCTGGAGAGACATTCTTTGCTTAGACGCGAACAGCTAAATCGTATCAGCATCATCGATAATTTTCAAGATCATTCAAGATTGCATGTATTACCGTTCACAGGCTTCATTCCCAGATTGCCGTACACATTTTGCTTTTGCTTTGGAGCAGGTGACACATGACCTGGCTGTGGTCTTCAAGTCCACAGGGAAAATCTTGACTGTCGATTTGCATCTTGCCAGCCCTGGATGATCGGATTCAGGAAACGTTAAAAACAGAACCAAGTGGCACACACTGCTTTACAAACGGATCATGCAATGCTGTTGTTGCTGCTTACCAACAAGGCTTGGAACGGAAGCGGAGGAAATTCCAGACCCCGCGCCGGTCTTGAATCCTCCCGTCTGGCACCGTCGGCCGAAGAGTCCTCCACCCGACTCATCCAAGGAATTGATTGGTGAAATCGTATATTCTCAGGAGGTGAATGCTTGCGATCGGGACGGCGTTATCAGTCCACCCGCCGCCCCGGCTATAGAAATCGAACGACTCCAATGGCTGCACATCAGGCATCAGGATATCGACGAATGACTTTGTCAGGCTTCAGAGGTGGCATGATGCAATCCCATAATAATAATCAGGGCAGGTGCATTGGGACAGACTTGTGTTTGACGGTCCTCTTAATGCCGGGATGTGGATTGAATCTGCATATCGGCTCGAGTTGAAACGGCGTTAGCGGCACACTGTATGCATTGTCAGCTGAGCCATTTGAAGACATCTTTTCGACTACGAGAATCATTCTGCGGCCAGGAAAGAGGTATGAGGACTTGAATCGATTCTGCGTCTGTAAAGGTGGTATCAAAACATTAAGGCCGCCGCAAACAATTTCTTGATCCAAGTGTAGTGCGCTCAAGCAGTCTTGGCCCAGGCTGCGTACAGTCCAATCATGCTGCTCACTGTTCCCGCCAGACCGACAATACCGTCGTCAAAGTTCACGGCTCCAAGACCAGAGCTCGGGACGGTGCAGTCACATAGATCAGAGATGAGCTGCAGCTGCGTCGCGCTCCTCTCCCTGAACACACTGTCAGTACGCAACTCGTCCTTAGTTTGAAGAATAACACATACTTCTCAAGCTTCTTCAGCTCTACCGCCTTCTCGGCATCTTGGCTATCTTTGCTCTTTTTCGCCGCCATCTGGAGGTTGTATAGCGTGTACACGCCTGCAATCACGTTGCAGAGCAGACCAGCCAACCAAGCTCGGTAAGCTTCCCTCTGTAGCCTCGCAGCACCGTCAAACTTCCTCACGCCGACGCTGTCAAAGTACGTCATGGCGTCGAAAGACATGTAGAACGCGTAGCCGAGCTGCCTACCCACAGCTAGGAACTTCAGGACCGGGTCCATGCCCTTCGCATCGGCCGCGACCGCAGCGGCTTTGAAGTGTTCGACAAACTTGCCCAGACGCATGGCTTTCCTAACGCTGCCGAAGTTCTTTTTGACGCCATCGAAGAGGGCCACGGTGGAGGCGGGGGAGTTGGTGCGATAGGTGTACCATGCTAGGAAACGGGAGAAGTATTGGACTGTGCGAAGGGTTTTGTCGCGACCGACTAGAGAAGCTGCTCAGTACAGTCTCACACATGAGTTCGTTCCCACCTACCCGTTGTCGCGACAAAGCGGTTGTAGTGTGCCACCGCAGGGTGGTAGGCAATCGCGTCGGCCACCATCTTGAGCCAACGAAGGAGTCCTATCTCTCACCCAACTCTATGTATGTCCTTTGAAGTCAGTGGTCCCGCGCAATTGTAGGTCGAAAGTGGTCTGTAGGTAAGCCGAAGTGTCGTTGTTGAGGGTGAAATGAGTGAGCAGGGTATGCCCAGAGGCTCCTTGCAGGGCAGAGCTCTCTCTGCTCATGTCGGCAACCCATGTGAAGCACCTCGGCTTTCGTTCGTTCCGCAATACCCTCCGCTGCCCGGAGGCGGGTGAGCGCCCGCGTGCCCACCTGCAGGTGCTGGTCGCCTCTTTGGCAGCCTCAGGCAGAAACATCTCCCTCCAGGCCCCATGGTGACCTCCGACTTCTGCGGACTTCCGCATGGCCTCGAATGAGCATCGTCAGCGACAATGGCAAAGAAAGGTACGCTCATCCCTTGGTAGCATTGTCAGCTACATACTGATCCGGACGCAGTCAAGTCCCGCACCATCGCGGTGCGCCTGATCTCGATGGCGATGACGGGCTACTACAAGACTTTCTCAAGGCCGCGCCAGCACCGTCCCTTGAGCATGCTGAAGTACGACCCAGTCGGTACGTGGCATTCTCACACTCACTTCGACAAGCTTTGTGCTAAATGAAGCAATCAACAGTCAAGCAGAAGGTCTTGTTCCTTGAACAGAAACGCGGCGGCTCCAAATAGATCCTGCTCTCCACCCTCATCATAGCGTCACACCCAGCGTATCTCGCATCTTGACGTCTCACGCACGACGAAGCTCCACTTGCGATACGACCGACATACCAAAACGAAATGAGGAACTACACGCGCCGCGGCGATTTCGTGATACGACGGGGTAGGCACCAGGGGTCAGTTGTGACAGGTTCGGCCGGGCCCTGCTTTCTCAGCACAAGAGAATGCTGCGGATGGAGTGAGATGAGTGGGACTATCGATGACAATTCACAGGAAACAAGAAGAGAGGAGGTTGCAAACCACTTAGGGTGGAACAGCGTACATAAAGATACCCACTAGCAAGTCGCTAAGTCCACTCCAAATACATGCGAAAAGCTTTTGCTTTTAGGCACGCCTTCATCCTCTCGTTGTAAATGTACTAAGCTAGTTAGGCAGAAGCCAGTCACAGTCACCACTCTCAGTCGTCCACCGGAATCAGTGGCAGTTTAAGCTATCGGCCAAGCGCGTCCTTGAGGTACGCAGCCATTTCATTATCTGGAGTAATCAGCGATTTTGTACCGAGGGAAAGTCTTTGGCGGGATAAAAAATTGGCTTACTCTTCTTCGAGCCCTCCTCCGACGCTCACTGGGATTAGGTGCCGGCGCTCGCTTGCGAGAAGTTTTATTGAGGGCCGCAGTGTCTTTGTAACTGTACGTGTCGGGAAGGGGGTGGCGTTGCTAGCAGACGACTCATGCGCGACAGTGCTCCGCGAAGATCGCCGATGATAACGCGTGGGCGTGGGAGCTGGTTCTTGTGTCTTTCGCTTCTTTCTCTCACTTTCGTACCCCTCCAGAACCGAGCCCGAAGTTTTGCGCTTTTTTGCTTGCTGCGGCTCCCGACCGACGAGACGAGGATCTGGTAAAGGTTTCGATTGGCTGCGAAATGTACCAAGCCTCGTCGAGTCTGGCCCGCTCTCCAAGTGATAGGTCGTCTGCATTCGCGCACCTGCTTTGACGACATAATCTGGTGAGCTGCTCTTTGCGGAATTGGCTGTCGGAATCCTCTGCGACTTTGGATGATCCACAGCAGACTCCATGCGCGCTTGAGTCTTGCTTAATTTCGATGTGCTCCGTTCAGGTACGGGCATCCTGCTTTTGAGCTCCAAGCCTGCGGACTCTGGGCCTCGCTTGCCATCATCGTCATGTCGGACTAACTTCAAGGCACTGTTCGGATTAGGGTAGACTTTGCGGAATTCCTCCTTGTCTGCTTGCATCCGGGTCCAGGGCAGACTATCTCGTAGCGCCCCGCGAGACTCCGCACTGCTCTTTTTGCGGTTCCGATCGCCTTGCTGAAGATCCTCATAGATCGCGAATCCTTCTGATTGGGTAGTTGAAGGATCATTAGCAAGCTGGCCGCAAGAGGTCCTGGGGCTGTGTAAGTCGGAAAGCACATTCGCTAGCAGTCCAGTGTCGTTAATAGGCGAGTTCGTCACAGCAGGTGACTTCACTTCCGCTCGTGGATCTTGAGAAAGAGCATTACTGTCGTTGAACTCGGAGAACCATGGCAACTTCTCTGTTGTCTGTGTTCGGTCGAGCATTTCGTCACTCTCGGAAATCGCTGCTGTGGTAGGCCGCTCCCCATGGGTGTCATATGACCTGGCCTTGGATCCGAGAAGAGATCGGGTCTGAATATCACTGGACGGGGCTGGCCAGGATCTGCTACTGGCTGTGTCTGGTGACCTCCGTTTTCTGCGACTCACTGACGCGTGAAACCGGGCGTCGAAGAATATCGGGTACAGGCAAAGGGTCGGCATCCGTAATCGTGTTCGTCGAGCGGTCTACCTTCTTACGAGGCCTTGGAGGCTGGTTCTCCTTGTTAGTGGCCGTTGGCGATGATTCCGTCTTTGACTTTGCCGACATCGAAAGGCGGGCGTACACTTGGGCTCTGAGGAAGTCCTGAGGTGCAGCAAAGGCTGCTTCAGCTGGGTGGTTTCAGGAGTGGTGATACCGGTGATCCGCCATTATTTCGCTCGTAATCACTTGAGAGTGGAGGTCTTCGGCATTGCAGTGAGGAGTCATCTGGTCGTGGTGATTCCGCTCACCTGTCAACGCCTTCTCAAGCTCAGCTTCAGCTTGTGACAGCTTCTCCTTGTAGCTCTCGATGTCCACTTGCTTCTCTTGAATGTTTATTTGAAGAGCTTTCAGGCTCTCCCTCGCGCGATGACTTTTCACTGGCCAACCTTTCCTCGAAAACCTTCTTCTGGTTCTGCAGGTCCGTTTTCGCTTGCTTTAAGTCATTTTCGAGCTCGTTCACACGATTTTGTAACTGCTCCAGCTGACTGCTTCTTCTCGCCACTCAACTGGAGAGCTCTTTTTTCGGCTTCTTCTTTTGCACATTGCATTTGCATGAGGTCATTCTGGATACTTTCCACTTTTGCTGTGAGCAACCCCTTCTGCTCCAAGGCTGCCGGTTGTTCTGTCCTAGCAAAGTTCAGCTGGTCACTGAGCTCGCTGAGCTTGCTGATATGCTGTTTGATGGTGTCGTCACCCTCAGTCTGATCGTGTTGCTCAGTCAGCCTCGTGCGTAGGCTTTCAATTTCGTGCTGAGATGTCTTCGCCTGGTCTTCCATCGCCCGTAGATGGCTCGCTTGCCCTGCAGTCCGCTCTGTCGATTCCTGCTGAAACTGTACGAGACTGGCTCGAGCAGCTTCAACCTCGCCTTGCAAATGTTTGATCTTTTGAGTCGCTTCATCGCGCTGAGATGTCAAATTTCTCAGGCTGTTTTCGCTTTGCATCTTGTTCTTCGAGAGAGCATTCTGTAAATGATTTGATAAGTCCGTCCGAAGCTGTTCCGCATCGTCTTTGTATTTGATCTCTACAGAACGTTTTTCAGCATCCGCAATTGCCACCCTCCTTTCAGCCGCAGCAACGTCGCTCAGGAGTGATTGTTTTCGTGCATGGAGACTGTTGTTGGTCTCGCGCAGCGCATGAAGCTCTTGTTGAATGTTAAGAAGTTTGTCGTTGGCAGCATCCAAGGCGCGACCCTTTGCTTCCAATTCGTCTCTGGCCCTGTTGAAGTGCGTATCAGATGTAACTGTGGACAGATGGCTTTGCTGCAACGATTCAATTTGGGCCTGAAGACGATGGATTTGGTCCCTCAACTGCTCTTTGGCCGTCTCGTCTGCGGCATTCTGATGGTCACGCTCCAGGAGACGCATGTCAATGTTCTTCAGCTTCTCTTGCAAGGCAGCTGTACCCTCCTCATCCCGAGCAGCATGCTCAGCCATCTCCTTTCTCAAATCAAAGTGATCTTTTATCCGCTGCAATGCCTCATCCAGATGTTCTCGGAGAGAGTCAACGTCTGGCTGTCCATTGCTTTTGCTTTTACTGGCGAGCTCGATGAAAGTCGTCACTCTGCTCTTTGTTAGCGCCTTATCATCCAGAGTGAGGCTCTGCCACTTACTCATTCGAAAGAGACTGCATATCTCCCGTCATCGAAAGAAGATCATCTGCGTTGGCGCTCTGTTGAGATGTTAGGGCCTGAACAGCCGCCAGTACCTTCTCCACCAGGTCAGTGGACTTTTTATCGTTCTTAGCATCCTCAATCAGTGTACGAATTGAATACAGCTGGTCAAGTAAAGCATCATAATTGGCTTTGAGTGTGCTTAACACAGCTTGGTTTGAACCTGCATCACTAACAGCTCGCTGCTCTTGCTGCATTCGCCGGTCTCGCTCCTCGGCCAGCAGTCCAACTTTCTCGTTTAATTGCTGTTCGAGATAGTAGTTCTGCTGCTGGGCCATTTTAAGTTCTGACTGTGTCTCCTGGCATGCCTTTAAAGCAGAATTTTGGAGCTGGGCAGACTTCTCCGCGCAATCCGAGAGCTGCTCAAGCAAAACGTGCTGTTCGGCTTTCCTCTCTTCACCCTCCTGGATTAGTCGTTCACTCTTGCGTCTGGCGGCACCGCTTTCTTTCTTGAGCGCGTCCATGTCGTTGCCAAGGCCATCGACGAATGTTTTGTACCTTATACACTTTGTGCTCCAGAGTTTTAACTTGCGTCTTCTGCTGCTCGACGCTGGTGATCAGGAACGTTCTGTCGGCTCGAGCGGACCGCAGCTCTTCTTGAAGCGCACTCTTTGCTTCGATCTCATGTTGCAGCTCCGCGACAAGAGCGTCTCTTTCGGCTGCGTGCTTGCGTGCAGCCTCTTGCTTCTTCACTTGCATCTTGTAGCCAAACACTTGAAAGTAGTCTTCAATGTCTGAAATTGACTGATCGCTCTGGCCATTGTTCATGACAGGTGGCGTTACCTTGAACTTCTTACTTCGCGGCCTGCGCTTTGCCGTCTTTCGTGATGTAGCCTGATGACCGCCACGGTTTGAGATATGGGAGTCACCGTCGTGCCGATCAACATGTTGCTCCATAGTAGGGGACTCATTGACCGTGACTCTTGCGCCGGCGTCAGTTCTTGATTCATTGTCACCGGAGGATGGGTTATGGTGTGAGTCTTCTCCTGGTGCTTTTGCCTCAGCTTGCAAGAATGCTGTGGATTCAGTAGTGCCAGGAGGCTGCATGTGGAAGAATGCGTCATGATGCTCTGCCCGGCTGGCCTTCGTTCTTTCGCTCATGGGAAGACGTTCAGAAAGCGCTTGAATCTCCTTTCCTTGATATTTGAGGTTGAAACGGTCCGCCGGCTGCAACAAAGCCATGAAGGTCGCCATCGTCGGTTTCAGGTCTACGATTCAAGGTCTTTCCGCGGCGGACGCTGTTTTTGTCATCTTTTAGTAATAAGCAGGTTTGAGAATTTGCAGTTGCATTCATGCTGTCAGAATTAAACGATGGCCCAGACTGGCTGTCATGCTGCGAGGTCGTCTGGGAACTTTCTTCTGTTCTCCGTGATGGGGTTTCCGTATTTTCGCGAGCATGTACACCTGCGTTCGAGCAAGCTTCCGGCATGGAAGCGCGCATGCCGTGAACCAGGGTCTGCTGCGGCATTTGTTGTTCTCCCTCATTGATTGCGCCAGTGTGCGAAATCACGGCCGATGCAAAGCCCCTGCGAGTACCAGTCATATCCAACTGTTGGGGTATGGCTGGGGCGAAAGAGAAAGCCTGCCCAATCTCATTACATTCCGTCTGAGGGGGTCCTGTGAATGACGGCTGGTCATTCGTCGCAGGTTGAGAGGTTTCTGCCACAACTTTTGTGGTCCCACGGTGTGTGACTGACTCCAGAAAATCAACGTCTTCCTCATCCAAGTTCGTGTTCCCACTGTAACTGGTACCCGCAGTCTGAGGACGCTCCTCGTCATGCTGAGCCCCATGATCAACCTCATCTCCGGTCTTCGTAGGGACTGACTGCGTGTGAAAAGTTTCATGGTAATGAGCCTGTGGGTTCTCAATAAGATCCGCAGATTGATCATATGTGACATCCCTTGATGAAGTCCCCTCATGCCCGCATGTCTTGTTATCCTTTTGACCGTCTGAGAAGCCATGGCGTTGGCTTCGGCGTCTGCTGGCATGGCAGCTGTGCTACTTCATGATGATTTGTCTGGTGTGGTCAGTGGCTGGAAGTGACGGTGATGAGATGGAGCGAGTATTGGGTATGAAGAAGCGAGATGAGGAGGGTTTCGAAATGAAGTAGAAGACTTCACAAGCTGGCAGGTGCCGAGTTGCTCCTTCCATCTTGCATCCTGACATTGGAACAAGCTGGAGCGATGGCTCTATTGCCTCAGGCTGCCACATTGCAGTGCTTCAGGGATACATCCATGAAAGTGCCTACTTAGGTAGGTAGGTAGGTCTATGGATTCCGAGTGATCAATACGAACGTGAAGCAATGATGGGTCAAGGTTGCTTTCCAATACCTTACCTGCGCAATTTCCAACTTACCTCTCTGTCTGTTGCAAATTGAGCCCCAACATTCCTGCTCCAGTTCTACGGCTGGAATCCGACCGACTTGCTATATCGAGTGTCTTCTGCCGAGAGGAAAACTCTCAACGCCTGGACAATTACATGTCGGTCGCCTTTTAACTTTGCGGCAAGTGGGTTGAGCACAATGAGCAAGTTGATGACCTCCTGGCATTTCATGCTGCTCATTGATCCGGATATTGCCTTTGATTGGGACTTGCGCTTGGTAACGAAGTGTCAACCGAGCTCAATTTGGCTCGTAATACCAATGGTCGGTGTCATTGCTGGTTTCCTTGTCATGGCTAGTCCCGGAGTTGATACAAGTAGCGGCAGTGACATCAACCTCTTCGAACTCTAGCCCGATAGCTCTGATGGTGATTTTTTTTTGGTGACGAAGGGCGTATTTGAAGCCCGATGCAACAGTATTTGAAGGCCTGTGAACTACAGCAGATCAAGCACAACACAGAGGAGCACAGCGCAGTGCTGGGTTTTGGGTCTGATTTGGTACTGACCTCCACGGTAGCCACAAAACAGAGAGGCCTGTACTTCTATCAGCAGTATGTCTTGAATAGACAACAAGAGAAGCACTCCAAAAGTTTCCAGGCTCATGGAGGAAGAGGAAGATGCTGTGCAAGATGACGCGTTGGGCGACGCCACACAAGCGCGCCTACCTACAGTACCTACCTAGCAGGTACCATCTCCGCCCTGCCGTCTTCTCCAGCATTCACCATAAGGCACATTTTTGGACCCTACGCTGGTGGTTCCAAATAGCCGCTCTTCTTACGCTCTAGATGTGATGATCATTCTGAGATAGCGTATTCCATCAACAGGAGTGAGGTTCGAAGAAAGGGCGGGCAATATGGCTTCCACCTCACCCTCAGCATCACCTCCAGATGTTCCTGCGGAGACAGAAGAGAATACTTCGGATATGCCTCTTACTATGGCGGCATCCGTGGTTCTGGAGCAATTACCGAAAGATGCCACCAAAGCCCTGGAGACCGCTGGAGAGCTCGAACAAGCCAAAGGTAAAACCAATGCTCAAGGCTATCGATCGGCGGCCGCGCACGAAGATAGAAGCTCTACAATAGGATCGAGCAGCTACTGACGTATGACAAAGTCACTATAAGGCTCAATCCGTTGCCAAACACGCCACAGCTTCGCCAACCTCGCTTCAAATGCTCCAGCAACCAGCGATTCGAGGCTATCATACGCTTCTTGCGACGTAAACTAGGCCTGCAAGATCACGAAAGTGTATTTTGCTACGTCAACTCGGTCTTTGCCCCTGGTCTAGACGAAGGGGTTGGCAATCTATGGCGCGTAGGTCTCCATGCCAAACAAAACAAGTTGATTCTGACATTGACACCACGACAGTGCTTTCGAGTCGGCGAAGAGCTTGTCGTAAGCTACAGCGTCACTCAAGCATTTGGATGAAAGGCTGTCGCTAGCAGAAAGGCTGATGAGATTGCAACATCATGTTCACTCTATTTGTTGCTTACGCTACCCAACCGAATCGGAGTATGCTCTATCAAATACTGCACTCCGAAAACCCCAAACGAAGAAATGCGCAACATTAGGCTCGATTCGACGCTTCGATCATCCGCTCAAACTCCTCGTATTCCTCTTTGGGAATGGGATAGGTATGTTCAGGCGCTGGATAACTTCTATCCTTGACTTCAGTCCGATACGTCTGGATTGCTCGCTGCGCCTCGCTCCAGACATCGCCAAACTTCTTTACAAACTTGGGCAGGAAGCGGCCTGGGGGGAAGTTCCCAGACATGTCGACTTGCACCAGAACCTGCCCGAGCAGCCGTTTCCAGCTCCAATGCCAATGGTGGGTATCCTCAACTTCTTCGTTACCAAACCGGCAACTTCTGCTGGCACTGCCTCGACTACCACGGCGAATGCGCCTGCTTCTTGAACTGCCATAGCATCCGCCATGAACTTCAACGCTCCAGCAGTAGTTTTCCCTTGCACTCTGAACCCACCGAGCGCATTCTGTCTCTGCGGCGTCAACCCGACATGAGCCAGCACAGGTATGCCAGCGGTGGTGATCTTCTCTATAGCCGGCGCCATCTCTGCACCACCTTCCAGCTTGATGCCATGTACCCGTCCTTCCTTGACCATCCGAATCGCGCTCTGTAGCGCCTGCTCAGGACTCACCTCATAGGTGCCCATTGGCAGATCGCCAACGATGAAGGCACTCTTGGCTCCTCGGGCTACGCTACGGCAGTGCAGTATCATCTCTTCCAGCAGGACCTCTGAAGTGTCTTCCAAACCCATGGAAACCATGGCGAGACTATCACCCACAAGCACCATGTCCATGCCTGCTTGGTCGGCGACATGCGCAGATGGGAAGTCGTGGGCTGTAAGCATGGTGATCGGCTCGCCGCGTTTGTGCATGGCGTTGAGGGTGGGTATGGTGACCTTCTTGCGCGTAGGCGCAGAGGAGCCGAGTGGAGAGTGGGAGGAGTGACGAATGCTACCGTTTGAGAGCGACGGGTGCGGCACAGCCTTGGGCATGCCTTGTGCTAGACGCCTGCACGGTACAGTCGCGTTCGGGCATGTTGGTAGAATATTGAATGAAAAAGGTAACGTTCTTGTCAGGGCACGCGACATCCTGTTCGACCTGTTGCGCAGTTGCTTGGGCGCAAAGAAAGTGAGAAGGGTGAAGAGAATGAAGTTTGCTCACGGCCGACCAAATTGCGACGCATCATGAAGGGTGTGGGCGCTGGGAAATGATTGTTGGTAGCTGTACACAACTCTACATTGTAGTTGTGTGTACAGAGCGAGGGCCGCCGGAAAAGGAAGACGGAGCCACGGAGCTGACAGCAGACCTCGGTCGAAATTTAATTGGCTGCACTCTCACCTCAGCCCTCACGAAGATACCTAATTGCCTACACGTAGTAAGGTACATAGTAGTAATGAAGCTGACCTTTGTCGGGTATGATATTGTGTCCTGCAAGGTGTACCTCCCAGCCTTATAAACAGGTAATAAAAGGATTGAAACATCGAGACCTCATACAGAGCTACCAAGCAGTATAAAATGACACAAAATGCTCTGCTGCAAACAAAACCATCACCATCGTATCATTTAAGCCACGCTTAACACGCTTCCAAAGCTCACAAGCAGTTGCGACAAGGGGGTGCCATAAGTCGTGCTCCCCATGTTCCTATCAAGAGTCCGACGCCACAAGTTCCCAAGTAATGCAAATCACCATCGCTATGCGTACAGGGTAGTCGTGTCGCAGTGAAGAATTGAATTAATAAGATAGAACCGGGGCTCGCAGCACCGGGTAGTCGAAGATTAAAGATGCAAAAGAAAAAGGCCGTGAAGTCGTGTGGCGGCTGCCGTGATCGCGATATCATGCAAAGAGGAAAATTCGATGAGCAAATGTCGGGCCAGTATGCTGCAGTGCCGGCGAGTTGGAAATGGGAATTAAACGACTTCGAATACCTTGTGTGGACGCTTGAGCTTCCCGAGAAGTTCATCAAGTTCCTTCCAGTTGTCCTGCGTCATTGCAAACTTGCGGTGCTTTCGAGATTGGATGTGCTAGATTATTGTCAGCACACGGTGCGTTTCAGCATTACATTAGAGGGGCTAGCGTACCTCATCGAAGTCGTCAAACTTATCGCGGCAGTTTTCGCAGTATCCCGGCTTGGAATCTCTTTCCACTGGTTTACGCCTCCTTGGAGCGGGCTTTCGTTGTTTCGACGGGCGTTTGCCTCGGTCGTAGTCTTCTTCGTCCTCGTTGACAACGCCCAGTGTTTCTTGAGCCTTGCGTTTGGCAGCGCGGGGTGGAGGCTCGTTGTCGCCATTGAGAGCGGCACGCATGTCATTCATGTGCGAAGACAGAACGCTATTGGTGGAGTTGATGCTGTTACCACGCTCGAGAACCTTCCTCTTCAGAGCTGAGACTTCCTTACTGTCGCCAACACGGTGGTTGGCACCCGGGGCAGTTGAGGATATGGCAGCAGAGGACACGTATTGGGAGCGAATGGCGGAGGTCACATTTGACGCCTGTACTCCAGAAGCAACAGGTTCCCCTCCAATCATACGGGCAGCCCACGGAGGCTTTGCTGGGTGCTTCCGAAAAAGGCACATTTTCTGTTAAGATTTGTTTGTTTGCAGGCGGTGGCTTTGGAGGGTCAAGAGGCTTAGCAGGAGCGTCAATTTTGCGTGGTGAGCGCCTCAAGTTGGCATGGCGCTCTGTCAAGGGACGGTCTTGAGTTTGACGAGACGCTGCAGTCTCTTGAGCTGATGTAGCACGTAATCGGCGCTGAGTAGTGAGCTCTTCCTGGGCTTTCGCCGCAGAAGCTTCTTGCGCCTGCCGTTTTTGGTAGGAAGGATCTTCAACAAAGGGACAACGACCAGGACCACTGAGTCTAAACTGTGGCCACTTGCCAGTCTCTCTTGCGCCAGGCTTGGGATAGTCTCGTACCATGACCGGCTTTGTCTTCTCGTCCATGTCATGGACGTAGAGGTAGCACCCGCGAAAGGTGGCCATGTCCTGGCCAGCAACTGACATGTCTCTGTCGGTGGGACCAGTGAGCTTCTCATTGCGAAGCAATTGCTCGAGGTCAGCATTCCTGCCGGCCTTTGAAGCTGTGCGGCCACCAGTGACGTGGCTGCGCGTGTCATGCCCGGTGCCTTGGTCACCAGCATCAGTATCAAGGATTGTGCTTAGCATACGATGAAGCTTTTCCAGTGCCCAGATCTTGATGCCGAGCTGACGGGCACGAGACAAGATGTCGGCGCCTTGATTCTGCAATTTCTTCGGATCAACGTCAACGGGGGCGTGGGCGGCGTGAGTATTCGCACGGCGCTGCATGTGTGCATCGAGCAAAGAGGTTCCCTTTCTCACATCGGAGGCAGCGTTCTGCTGAGAGACCTTTTGCTGCGTGGAATCGTCCTTGCCCTGGTCCTCCGGGCTTGTAGTGGCGAGCTCCGGTGGGATTGAACGCGTCGTGACCACATGGGTGACTTTGTTACTGAAGAACTTCTCCTCCCTCGCACCGAGCGATTGGATTTGGCGGATGGTCTTGGAGCGGACATCATCTGGCACATTATCAAAGTAGATGACGAAGTTGGGAAACTGCTTCCGGTAGTGGCGCTGCCACTGGCGGATCGATTCCAGATTCTCTGCATTGCCCTTGTGCACACGATCCTTTGGTTGCTGTTGGGAAGTCGACCTCTTGTCGCGTACCGCCGCCAGCTTCTTTTCCAAGGCCGTGGGATGAGCATTGCTTCGCCTCGAGAAAGGCTCTTCTGGCTTGTCCACGGTAGGCATAGCCACGCCCGCTCGCCGTTTGGGGTCCACATTCTCATCGTTCTCATCTTTCAGTTCGAGAATCTGTTTCTTGGACGGCGGCTGCCCCAGTCCCGAGTATCCCTGCGCGCGAGTGCGCTTTCCGCTTGTTGTGGTGCCATTGCGGAAAGGCGAGTTGGCGGCATGAGGCATGCTGGCCAAGGGAACTCTCCGACTGGCCATCTTTTTCAATGTTCCGGAGTGGGCGTGTGGATCGGTGCCTCTGCCATGCGTCCTGTAGCAATAATGTACGAGGCGCTAGACAAACAACGCGGGCAGGGCAGTCAAGCTTTGAAGCTTGAAGCTCGTTGGCGGGGCAAGCACACGCGACTCTGACGCGCCCTATGCCAACAAGCGAGGAAGCATTGAGATTTGGTGGTGAGGTCGGGTGGCGATACACAGTCGAAGGAGTAGCAGACAGGACAAGAGAGCGTGGACTGCACCAGACAGGGTGCAGTGGCGGCGGGTGCAGTGGACGGGTGGACGGTGGTTGGCGCGGGCGTTGTTGTTGATGGCTGAGGGTGCGTGATGTTTGTGTCCGGCTCGCTTCTGCAGGTGCGTTAGGTTGGTTGCGCCCGAGCCACCACCGCGGCTCCTTCCCGCCCGCTGTCATGCAATCAATGAACGCCACTTCCTTTTCTCCTACCTCCATGCCTCCATACCTCCTCCTCCTGTCAGGCACCAGAACAAACAGTGCAGCTGGGGCTGCACATCCTTGCCCGGGATGCCGACTCCTAAGCTTCAAGTTCGCAGGTACATACCTGTACATTGTGGTAAGGTACCCAGCCCAGCAGTACCTACATATAGTAGTAGGAGCTGGAGGCAATTCTCGGTCATTTCTGCTATATCCGTGGATGTTGCTTCCATGATTCTTGCCAGCAGGTGCGTCAGAAGGTTACATACCCACCTGGGCATGTAGACATGATGATTGTGTACCCGAGGTAGGTGGTCTTCTCGCGCCATCCATCTCCTTCCCGCCAGACATCGTCATTCGATACAAAGTCAACCTGCATACGCGCATTATACATTTCGACGCCACTGATATCCCTAAATTACTACATGTCTCCGCAGCAGCCTACAACCAAGACCCCATCAACCACTCCGAAGCCTACCAGCTCCTCGGCACATAGCACCCCTCCTTCCACCGCTCCTACAGGCCAAAAAGCCAGTCCCGGAACACCTGCGCAGCCAGCCCGTTCGCCACCGGCCCCCCATGCCACTCAGTCCAATCGAGGAGCATCCGGAGTCCAACCTGCTCGTCAACCCTTTCTACCTGGCGGAACCGGATCTTCACCTAGGCAGCCTCATGATCCAAAACCCCTCAAGCCTTTCAGACTCGGTGACAAAAAGCCGCCTCAGACTTCAACGCAAGTGCAAACAAAGAAGGCTGTCTCTGCTTCCAAGGACTTGCAGAGAGCCGGCAGCAAGACAGCAATACATGATGAAGTGCTGCGGGCCCCAATGGTCCATAACGGCAGTCGTCCAGCGCGCAAGAAATCGCTTGTGATTGGTATCAACTACGTCGGTAGCCAGCATGAGCTCGAGGGTTGCCATCAGGATGTACACAATGTCCGCGAATTTCTCCAAGCAGTACGTACTTGCAGCCTGACCTGAACCGGCATATTCAAGAAGCTGATGATCGTCAGGTGGGTTATTCGGACGATCAACAATCGCAGGTTGTCATGCGAGACGACCAGTACACTGATCCCCGTGGGCCTTACTGGCCTACCGGTGACAACATGCTGGCTGCAATGGATTGGCTCATTTCAGAGCCAGGTACGGTCAATTTTCTCCATTATTCCGGCCACGGCGGACAAGTGCCATCAGATGATTACCGTACCAGCGGCTTCGACGACACTATTGTGCCCGTCGACTATGAAACGCAAGGTCAAATCCCTTCTGGCGTTTTGCACCAAGCACTTGTCACCAAGCTACCCCCGGATAGCACTTTGTTCGTAGTCTTCGACTGTTGTCACTCCGGCTCAGCTATTGAGTTGCCGTACGTCTATCGCACAGATCAGGACGGAAACGTTAACTTACTAGACAACGTGGAGGCCGGCATGCGGCTGATAGGATCGGCATCTCATCTCCTGCAGGGTCACCTTTCGAAAGCCAAAATAGGCGAAGCCAAGTCTCTCCTGGCGGGTGCCACAGATTTCTTCAAAGGACTTGCTCACCAGCAGGCCAGCGTCGATCAGTACGGCCTAGACGAATCTGACACTGTGGACAGCTACGCCAGCGAGGGCGCAAAGAATGTATGGATGTACTCTGGGTGCAGAGATGACCAGACAAGCGCAGATGCCAGTATTCAAGGCAGCCATGTCGGTGCCATGAGCTGGGCTTTCTTGAACAGTATGAAGGAATACGGGCCGCAACAGACGTTTGTTCAGGTGTTGCAGCACACACGACAGCTGTTGAAAGGCAATTACGCGCAAGTGCCGCAACTAAGTGTTGGGTACGAGCAGGATTTGAACGTCCAGATTCGAGTTTGAGTGGCTACCAGAGGCCAGACGAGGCACGTCGATCAGCCTTCGTACGACTTTGCCATAGCGAAAGAAAGATTGTGCATTCAATGTCTACCCCGACGGAAAGCCCGCATGTAGCGCAGGGCACACGATGAATGTTGATGAATGAGGTTTGAGCATGCTTGCCCGGCATTCACTTTCAGTGCCCCACGTGAAGCGGACGCGATTTTCAGATGCAGAGTAATTAGTCTATTTGGTACTCTTCGTCGCCAGAAGTAGCAGCTTTCTAGCTTTACATCTATCTGTAAACCTCCACGAAGATCATTGATTTATCTCTAAAGCACAGTGCAGACCGAAAAGTCTTTTCAGGGCTTGATCTGGAAATCCATTACACAGCCCGCCAAAACCGGAGGAATGGCACCGAAGAAACGCAAGCGATCCCGGAGCAGCATCCCTCTGACCCGCAAACCGTTGAATTGAGCCAATATTATCAGCTGCCTTTCACTATCCGGCCTTCTGACCTTTCCTTGCATGCGATGCACGATAATAAGACGCCACTATCGTACAGTCATGGACCACGCGCAGAATACCAATTGGGGCCGTTGATTCCCTATGCTGTCCATGCCGCAACTTTGCAACAAAAGCTGGACAGCCTCGCTGCCGACCGCGCGACGCTGGAGTCAATGTACGCTGACGCATACGCCGTAAGCCAGAGAGCTAAAGGACGACTAGAGCTGCACGAGCTGCACAGGTCTGGGTTTCTGACGGTTCGCCAAGCAGATGGTGAAGATGACCTGGCCAGCGCAGCAGAATGGACAAAGACTAGGAGCGTTTTAAGGGCTAGCCTAGTTGATGCCGAGCGAAAGATGGAGGAAGTAAAGCAGGAGGCGAATGCAAGACGCTTGCGAGGTATTGGAAGAGGCGATGAAGCCGAGGACGCTGTACGCTTCTTGCACTGAGTGGGCTAGCGTCTCTTGCATTGCTGTCAGGAAAGACAAAGGCTTAAGCAGCTGAACCACCTACAAAGCGTAGCTCATGTCTAGTGGCGAGAGCGTGAGACCTGCAGAAGCTTCCAAGCTGGCATCATCAATCGTCCTCCCGGATGGCTGGAAATTGTCTTTCAGCCTGTTCTTGTGGCCAATCGAGCCAAGTTTGCATGTTGCTGTCCAGAACCATGCGAAGACCTTGCAAGCAGGGGAGACTCCATTCCTGCAGGTACCAAGTAGATCTGATCCCGGATACCGCTGCTGCGAAGTGACCGAGTATCACGAGCGATGGGGGATATTCGGCCTGGACGCAGCTACACCATCATTCATTAGCGATGCTTTCGGGTCTTCTGCTCATAGATGTGTCGAAAGGTAGACCTACCGTATGTATTCACCCGGAAGCTCGACCACCCACCGAAATAAATGCCCTGACTGAAGCTCATGTCGTTTCGCGAAGTATCGTACGTTGAGGTAGATTGAGACAAGTGCTCTCAGCGCGACTCCGCAACATTGACGTCGAGCTTCATCGCACTGACTATTCACCATGTCTTCAAGAGCTTCGAATCTTGTACGTATAGAGGCCGGGAGGTGTACCTCCGTTTCTGCGTGTGATGGCATTACGTGACCTTCAAGCATTGCAGCCAGCGGACCTCTGGCGACTCTGTTGGCCATTAGCACAAGAATTGTAGTGATCATTCTAAGGGCAAGTCGGCACCCACTGTTCGCGCACGACGCGAATAACATCGCGCACCCCACTGCAAAGAGCAGCCAACTCTGCGAAATCACTGACTTCCATATAGGGAGTAGGAGATCTGGAGGCCCCTGTCAGTGAAGCTCGGGCCATGGAGGATATCGAGATGCATGAAGATAGGGCGAAGAGTGCATTTGCCATATCGTCCGTGACGGGACCGGATAAAACGGTGCGGTATTGTGATATTGCGATAGCTTGGTGCTTGTCGAAAAGTCTGAAATATTTCCTCGATTCTTCTGGCTTGGCACGGGCGAGCCAAATTGCAGATAGCGAGAGGAGGCCATGCAGCAAGAAGGTATGATTGAGTGCTTCCATAGGGATCGTATCTCTCCACAATTGCCTGGGATCACATCAGCGCTCCGGAAATCTAGCTCTTCTATGAGTCGACGTGATACTAACGTGATGTCGTCGCGATGCCCAAGATTTACAAGTTCGAGCGAATGGTTGTAATGGAACCATAGCTCCATGTCTTGTAGGTACTCATCCCGAGAAGCCGGAAGAGATTCATCACGTTCAAAAGGCTCCTGTCCAAATCTCCATTCAGTATTCACCCGTAGATGTTCCCATCAAAGCAAGTGATGGAAATGTCAAAGTCGCGAGATGCTCGTTATGCTTTGGAAGAACACTTACGCTGGCCACAGAAGGCGACTGCGCGTCGCTCAAACTGCAGTGCTCTGCTCTCCGCGTACAATTGGTACAGGGCGCTTTTTCATCACATTTCACACGACGTGTTTTGCACCGAACGCAGCCTTGGGAGCATGTCAGCTTGTGAGCCCACGGTAAAGGGTTCTGAGAACTATGTACCTGCCTTTTCGAGATTTCCTCGACCCAAGCTGGGTCATGTCTGATCGCGATGAGTGTCTGAGTGTCGCAAGTACAGGAGGGTCGAAGCACGCAAAGTTGGCTATTTAGTCCTTCTCTCATCCGTTGGTTCAATTCTGGCGCCTGCGGCACCCGAAGGGGTGGCTATGCAATCGACGTAGGCGAAAATGCGGACTCTCCTCAAACTTGCGTGTTCGACATTCTTTCGTTCATACTGCTGATTTCAGCTCTCCCTCATTCTACAGACAAAGATGACCAGAATCAGGGAGTTCGAGAAAGCACTTACGTCCATGCTTCCCGGCACTGACTTGTGTAGACTTGAGAGTTTAACCGAAGAACAGCCAGGTCAATACGAATAATTACGTCGATACGATAAACTCAAACACAGTCGCCTGCATGCGGTACAATACCTCTACCTTCTATAAGAGCTCGCTTGAACGCTTCAAATAGCTCACAGGGTCGCCGGGGGACCCGCATCATCCTTCTAAATGCTACTCCTCCGAATGCCTGGTTTCATGGACATATCCAGTTGGACGAAGAAAATGTTCCGGTCGACATGACCAGCGGAACTCGTCAAGGATGACGGCTTCAATTTCTCAGTGTCGCTTCCCATAAGCACTGTGCCAATCTCTGTCCCTCAAACGGGAACATAATCCATTCTGACACCTTCCTTGTCCGCCTCTTCCCTCGTGTTGACACTGCGACGACTTCTCTGTACTCTCAGTTCCTCGGCCACCTGCCCTGGGTGTATCCAATTCATTGTTACCATGGCTCCCCACATCACCACCGCATCGAAAACGTAGAGGAAGGCTTCGTGCGTGATAATAAACCCTGAGTAACCCTGCAAGAACTCGACCACGCGTACAATGGATCGGACGAAGATGGCGATGCTGACAGCGTATAGAGCGTACATCTGAGGCTTCCAGAAAGGGAGGTCATAGCACCTTTGCGTTGGCATGCGAGAAATGCGCACATGGAAGATACTGGCGGAGATGACGAAGAGGCCGAAAAAGATGATTTGGACAAACTGTTGTGTTTAGAAGTCAGTCATCCGTATGCCATTTCATGCGTGCATAACTCACCAAACCACCGACAACCACGTTCTCACCGGTGTTGATGGTCTCCACATCTCCACTTGACAGCAGCCCACCACCGGCGGCCTGCATGAGGAAGCTGAGGACATCTCCACACACGAAAATCTTCGTCAGCCACGACACGCGGATGAACAGAGCACGCTGTGCATCGAGCATGACGACGATCCGCCCGAGCATCATATAGATACTAGCCGCGAACAAGGCGGGCGCGACCAGCAGGAAGATGGACTGGATGATATAAGGGCCGAGCGTGTAATCTGGGGCTTCGGTATGTGATACTGCACGGCCAATGTAGCCAATGGTCTCCACTTTCAGAGCAGTCTTCGTCAGGACAATGACTTCGGTTGGTAGCATAAGTGCTTAGGAACTTACGGAAACCTCCAATCAAAAAAGGCACGAGGAACCACGTCTTGGTTTTAATCATCTGCCAGATATGCCACCCTGTCGAGGCACCAAAGAGGATGACGAAGATGATTGCTGCGGCCATCGAGGGCACATAGGCGTAGTATTGGAAGTCGGAAACCGCCGATTCTTGCTGCTCCTCCTGCCTAGCAGAAAGGGCAAGCGAGTGAAGCAAAGTGGCCGCCATTGTCACAGCCCGAGTCGTAGATTTGTAGGATCAATGTTGGGGAGCTTTTGGCGTCTCCTCAGGTACTGTCGAAGCGACTCCGTGCTGGTCGAATAGCGATCGCAGACAAGTCGTCGTCGAAATGGCAAAGCAAACAGGAGATCGTAAATGTCGTCAAGCGAGATGGCAAACATGTTCACGGGAAGATGGGAAAGTCTTATACTTATCTCTTTCTATGACACCGCCCCCCAACAGATGGCGCAGCTACAACCAAACAGTTGATCTCGCATTCTTGCGAGGTCCACCAAGCTTTGGTAGGCCCAGCCCAATCTGTAATGTCCCCACAGAAAGCCGTTTCGTACAGCGTTTAATTGGCGCGCGAAGCGGTACGAACCGAGATTCTGCATGGGCTCCGCCAATGTGGTAGGGCTGACCTCGCGTTCTGCTCGGGATCTGGCATTGTCGCAAGCGACTTGGGGCTTGCGCAATTGCTCTGTTTTTACCACTTGCTTCTTGCGAATGCGGCTAGAATGCGAGAGAATCAGACGTCCTTTGCTTGCCTCGATATTGTTGCCAAGATCGAATTACGACTCCTCTACCACATCAGCCTCACCAGATCTGGTCTGATCAAACAGGCAAAGTCCGAGCTGGAATGCGAAGTTGCTCTCCTTTAGCCCTGACCGAGAAGATGCAAGCATCTTGCGAACGAAACGACGATAACATAATATTGTCGTTTCCCATTATCACTCGGTAGAACGTCTGTCGTCCAGATGCTAATACGCTCAATCGAAAGTAATCTTTTTGCCAGCGAAAGCGGCACCACCTTCCTTCTTCTCCTTTGCCTTCTTCGCCGCCTCCCAGCTTGGATGTATTGGGCCCTGATCATCTTTATGCTTCTTGGTCGCATGACCGCCATCTCTTCTGTTTGCGAATGTATGCTCTCGATCAAGCTGTCGTTTGGCAGAGTTGACCTTCCCGGGCTTTTGTCCAGGCTTCCTCTCCGTCCCGTCAGTGGCGCCCCGTTTAGGATCCCATCCTGCGTTGCGACTGGTCTTCTGTAAATGCTTCGCTTTTTGCCCAAATTTCTTCTCCCACAGAGCCTGCCGAGCTCTCTGTCCTCTTCTGTTCTTTTTCGGGGCCACATCAATGTCGCTTTCAGGATCGGACCCAGACCCTGAAACATAGCCACCCATTGTTAGAGAGGGTATAAATGTGGTTTTCTTAGGCGCTGGAGCTTTCTGAGGTTCAGGCGAGGGAGTCGGTTCTGGATCTTCTTCAGAAAGTGATAGATCGGCAGTGTGATCATAGGAAGTTTTCGCTGCCGGTTTCGATCGACCAAATCCTTCAGCAGCTAGTTGTCGCTCAAGATCGTCGATATTGTCGCCAGCGTGGCTAGCATCGTCGAGGTCCTCGCTCCCGGAAGATGCTAGGCGGTGGTCGAGGTGCTCAAAATCGCCCGCCGAGTCTCCATCCATTTCAGCCCGGCGCATTTCCGTTTCATCATCTCCAGCACTCTCGTCCTCGTTTGGCGCTGAACCTGGATTTCGAATCTGGTGCAAAGACTTCTTGTCATCTTGCACAGTATGCCCGGCGGACTCAGCGTGCTCGTAATCTTTCGCTCTCAGTCTTTTCTTCTTGACAGCCTTCGCGTTATCGACCCTGATCCCCAAGGCATTCTGCACGTCTGCGAGCACAGCTGGCAACGCCTCCTTTACTGGGTTCGAGTTGCATAGGCGTGCATGCACATTCAACAGCGCAGAATCTGTGGAGAGCGGATGTTGCTGTAGCACCTCGGAAGGCAAATCGGGTGAGGCAGCCACGGCCTTTATCTTTGTGAGCGTCTTGTATAGATGATGGCGACCGGCGGATGTGGTGTCGAGTGTCTGCGATCCCATCTCTTGTCAGCTACCTGGTACAGTCATGTCCGACGGTCTGAAAGCGTTCGTACCTTCAAAGCAGCAATTTCCGCATTGATGCGCTGAATGTCCTGTTCCTTCTTCTCGGCCCCTGCCGATTTTTGTCGCCGGCCCAGCTTCTGCCGCTCAAAACCCTTTGCCAGCTTGAAAGCGTGGCCGACCTTGACAGCGCCCTGCTTGAGTTTGTGCTGGACGCGTTGCTGCTTTGCGCCATCGGGAGCATGTGTCGCGGATGCAGCTGCAGTAGCTGTCGGCGGTGGAGAAGTCATGGCTTCGTCGGCAGATGCGGCTTCGGCCGACGAAGAGCGTTTTCGTTTTGGCATTGTTTAGGTAGCTGTGATAGCGGCTGCGTAAGCAACCGTCACGGTGACCGTATTGTCCCTCCAACAGTACTAAGTGGTAGGAAGCTTCACTTCATCTTGCTTCCACTAGAGCTTTCGCAGAGATCAAGCTCGCGCACGGCCCAACGACTGGATCAATCGATACAAGACCTTATCGCTATCGATAAGCCACGTGAAAAGGAACGGGATTTACTGCCTCCGCCTCCTACACACTACTACTACAGTACCTCTACCTAGGTCCTCCTAGTATGTAGGTAGAGCATACATACTACATAGCGTGTACTGCGTACCTTTCCTTACTAGCTTACATACCTAGGTACTAATACTAGTACCTAGGTAGGCTTGGTATAGAAGCTGTAAGGATAGTACATACATAGGAGGTACTTCCAGTACCTAGGTACACAGTAAAGGCTACCATCTCTCGGAAAGGTAAGACCTATGAATGTTTCTCCCCACCAACGCCCGCCTCTGTCCCAGGTCATCGCTTCCACTTTTCCTCGGCACATGACTGTCAACCGGTATCGATGGAATGATTGTTCAGGTCGCAGGGCTTCTTCGAAGTCGGTTGGTAATACCTACCTAGGTATGTACTTCGGTAGGCAGACTTATCACTACATACTGATAAGTCTCATCCTTACCCACGCCACGGCTCCCTGCATTCGCCGTTTGGCCTCTCACGTCACCAGCATTCGCTCCTGGCACATTGTTTCAATCTTCCTCCAGCTTTCCTCCCACCCAAATCGATCATGACCCGCACAAGCTGACATCAAAATGCTCGTGGGTCGCCACCAAGCCTAAGGTGTGTAAATACCTTGGATCAAGGGGCCGGGCAGTACACAAGCTTGCGTCTCCTTGCACCTTGCATCGGCTGTCAACTTCCATCCCCCCTCTCCTATTTCTAGCGCTGTATCGAATGTGTTGTTGAGCTCGCTCGAATGGCGGAACCCACGCAGCTCACAGTGCCTACAGACTCGGAAGAGAGCGCGCCATCTGGTCAAGCCCGAAGAGCCACGACGTCGACGCTGCCGCCCCTCATCCGCCATCCGTGGACCTTTCCTTCCGTCTTGTCGAGCATGATGAAGAAAAATTGGCGACGCCTCCTCTTCCGCAATCATCGACATGCCTTCACAAGATTCTTCGACCTGCCTCGCGAATTGCGCGACATAGTATATGAATACTATTTCAGCGGCGACATCGGCCTCGCCGCTTCAAGCCAGCCTCGCTCCATCTACGCCGCAGCTATATTGCTGGCTAGTAGACAATTGCTCGAGGAGGCAAGGCCCTTCATGCTTGAATTCGCCGCCTTCAACGTCAGTCTCAATGCAAAGTTTAGCGCGTATCCCGAAAGAGATCTCGTTTATTACCTTGACCACCACATGAAACCGGCTGAACTCTTCATTGGTTCCAAAGACGTATTCCAACATTTCAAACACGTACGCCTGCATTGTGCTCCCCTCCGATGACGATTTCTTCGCGCGCTAATCCATATGCCCAGCTTCACTTCCATCTCGACTCGCCACGCTCAAACCCAAAAAGGCTCCGTGGAGCCCACTGGCAACGCGCAATTACCTCTCTCGTTACTACAGAGCTGGCTATACCGCATGAGAATCGTCAGCACACCACCATTGCGATCAATCTCGGGAACCTCTCACCAAATAGCCACTTGACTAAATCCCTTAAGCATTACGCTGTCAAAGCACTTACCACCACATCACGCTACGGTAAATTCAGCACCGCCCCTACCAAGCGTTTCAAGGACAACCGAGCCCACTTGAGCGATGCCGAGTTGATAGAACGGGGAGTAGGTAGGCAGTGGGAGGCGAGAACGAGTGAGAAAAGCAGAGAAGTCTTCGCCCGGTTCGTCATGCTACACTATCTGGGACAGTTGGCATTTGTGTACGGGGCGGGGATGAAGCTTGAGAGTGCGGACGGAAAGGTGGTGAAGGATGTCACCAAAGCGGAGACGGTGCTGGATCTGCTCAAGGAGACACCGGGCGTGGATGACAAGGGCGAAGTATGGCTTTGTGTGGGTGCTGGTCCAACATGAGGCCAAGGTCCGGTTCCACCTCGATGATGGCTCTTCCAGGTTGGATCCTCCCGAATAGGCCTCACAGCTCTGTGCATGGCTTGCTCTAAAGAGGGGGTCCCGGAACAAATCCACCCATTGCCGAGCCTGTGGACTTGGCTCCTCTCGCGCCTTTCTGTTTGACTTTTGTTCCATCCGCCTTGGTTGAGATGTCCATATTGTATTCACTCGCGCTGTCGCTTCGGGCGACTTCCGATTCCTCACTCTCAACCCTGCCCTTACCGCGCTTGTTCATCGACATCTTGGAAAATTTTTGTTTCATCCCGCTCATGGCATCGTCCATCTTCTCCTTCGCTGGCTTCCTCTTCTTCTGCAACTGCTCCTCCATGATCTTGGCCTCTTCTTCCGGAGTCAGACCTTCTTCCCTTGCCATTCGTTCCTTCTCAGCCCGTTCCTTCTCCACTTGAGCGGTCTCTTTCTGCATGCGTTCGATCTCACGTTCGACCGCATGGTGATCGATGTCTTCAAACCCGCACGCAGACATGATCTGACCGGTCATATAGCGGTACTGGAAATGGCTTTTCACAATAGAGCTCACATCAACGTTCTCGACACCGTAGACATTCTCAATAGGCGCGAGACCTGCCACACCGGCTGTAAGGTTATGCGTGCGGAAGAGGAAGGCCAGAAGAAAGTCACTTGAGGAGTAAGCATTGACAACCCTGCCGTAGACCACGGCACGAACGCGTCTCCAGACTTTAGTGTCCCGAGAGTTCGCAGCACCAGCTAGGACGACATTTTCAACAATTCCAAACTCTCTGCGTTTGGCCAGTTCTTCGAGACAAGCCACGATTACCCTTGCACCCATTGAATATCCCACCAGCGTCACGGGCCGCTCGCCCTGGACCTTATTGCAAAGGGCATCTGCTAGCACGCGACCCGCTTTGATACTCTTCTGCAAAGCCATGGTGAAAGGATTATCGACCAACCTCGAAGCTTTAGCAACTGCGAGAGGCCAAAGTGCCGCCGAGAGTGTAGCGAAGAAGGTGTGCGAGATTGCTTGGTTCTTTGCGAAGCCCCAAGTTGCACTCTTGGCGTAGGTGGTCATCCCATGCCCCATATCAAGCAGAGTACCAAGTTCCCAACGCAGGGCATACGATTCAAACCCCTCCTTTCCGATGAATTGCCACGGCTTCACGACCTCCGCATCTTCGGTCACCCAGCCGGATATTCCAATGGCAATCCGGAGACGACGGCTATCGGCGTCCTTGGAGAAGGTTGATTTGCGAACAGGGATGAAGGCGAAGTCTGAGACTTCTTTGGCGTAGTTACCAACCATTTCTCCGGCCATTTTACCACCGTAAGCACCGAAGAAGATGCCTATCAGGGGTGCGCTGCCAGCCATGGCACCAAGATAAGTTGCGACCGCCGTCGATCCCAGACCGACGCCTGCCATGGCCGAACCCACACCTGCTGCAAGAAGTGGAGCGGCCAGACCGCCCGTTACGCCGATGAGGGTGGCTCCTACCGCGGCACCGGCACCAATCATCCATCGTCGAGCGATCTTTTTATCGCGAATGCGCTTTTGGGTTTCTGCGTCGGCGTTCATTCCAGAGTCTGCGGCGTGGGCAAGACCTTGAGCTACTTTGCTCTCGTCATTGACGAGCACTATGTTAGCAAGGTCCAAATGGCTCAACAAGCGCTTGAGAAAGACACGAGACTCGGGACCATAGTGTTCCAGACCAAGCAGCAGGAGGAGACAGCTATGCAAGATGAGCATCCGCTGCAGCTCAGGCAGTTCAGCAAGAGAGTTAACCTTCCCTACCCCACCGCCTGCGTCTTCCTGTTCTTTCATTTCCAATCTCAGCTCGTCTTCGATACGTCCCAATGCCTGGGAAGACCATTGATCAAAATGATCAATTGCTTTTTGCCTCAGGTCACGGAATTCTTCCGACTGCACTTCTTTCGTGATCATCATCTCAGCCTTCTCTCTGTGCTTCGTCTCAGAAGCCTCTACTTTCTGCTTCTGCTTGAACGCTTGTTCTTCTGTTTTCTTCTGCTGTTTGAGCGCCTTCTGCTCCTGCTTTGTTAAATCGGTCTGATCACTGCTCCACGTTGGAGACATCATGGGCTCATGAGAAGCTTCAACACCCTGAGGGACTCCATACTCATCGAGATGGACCTCCACATCAGCCGTCTCATCTTGTTCAGCTGATCGAGCTATGCTAAATGTGTTCTCGATGTCGTTCCTCATGCTGCTCGCCACAAGGGATATTGCTTGGATGAAGAGCTCTTCATGGCCAGCATCTGCCAATAAAGTTGCAAGAGTCTCTTCTTGCTGTTGGCTCTTGTTGTCATTCTTTCTTTGGCCTATCATGGTCAAGTCACTCTATAATCTATCCCGAAAATCAAATATGTAATGGCCGTAGTGATTGCTTCAGCGCAAGCAATGTTGAACTCGGTGCCTGAATGTCACTATGATTGACCTTTCGCCCGCGGAAAAAGGCCGTCTCTGGCCAATCAGGTAGACTAAAGCTGAACCCACCATAAGGTCGCTACATTTCATCATATGAACTTGACGCAGCGAATGCGCTGCCATTACCAGCGCGATGATGACTATGTTGTGCGAGGGAGATCAAGGAGTCCCATGAAAGTACCAAGGGAGTGTCAGCCGTCCTCCAGACACGGTCCTGCAGTCAGATGCTCATTTTTCTTGTCAAGTATAGATTGACCAAGAAGTGAAGATCAGGGGCTCGACTCTACGTCAGTCGCGACGCAATGCGCAAAACTGTGCCTTTAAGACTACGAGAGAGGCTGGATCTAGTGGAGAGCCAAGATTGTGCTGGGGAAAATTGGAAGTGTGAGAAATGTGACGGTCATTTGGCCAGAAGCGGCTTCGTTGCAAGCGTTCGCATTCGCTTGTATGTACACGATTGCTGGCATGACAGCCTGTACTAGAACATAGTTGGACATTTTCCTCCTCTGCATTGCGGGCTCGAGAGCACGTAACCCAACAACAAATGCAACATGATACCATCATCGTCTGAAGCCCGCCTGTACATCTATCTTCGAGAAGTCAATCTCGACACTCTTCTCTCCTTCCGCGGCAGGGTAGACTTGGCTAATAATCCTCTCCATCCTGTCAATAGCCCTTTCATACGCGACTTGACAGTTTTTAGAGACAAGAGCGATGAGCTTGTGCGAAATGGCCTCTTCGTCTGCATCGCCAAAGTGCTTTTCGATACGTTTACGCAACGTGTCAATACCACGCCGCACTTCTTTGCTGTCGTACTGCGAGAGCAAATTTCGAGCTGCTTTTCGTGAGTATGAAGGTCTGGATGCGATAGTCGTTGGGTTGTTCGGGTGCGTGGCCAACAATGATTCTGTCGAATCAAGGAAGTCCTGCGTTGTCTATCAGCAAATGAGAACGACACGTGTTTTATGGCTTGGACGCTTACCAGAAGCTTTCCTAACGGCCGCCGAATAACCCTTCCGACATATCCATTCAATGCTTCTGCGCGCTCACTATTTGCAAGATCCTTCCAGTCCGCAAGGACGCCTGGCCGTCCACCGTCATCCACCTCCTCGAGGTAGTGATTCATGTTTTCAATCAAGAGAACATGATAGTTCAGCATCTCTTTGTCTTCGGAGTCATCGCCCACAGCTCCTCTCGTCACCTGCTGTGCCTGAGTGCCAGCGCTTGGACTTTCCTTGGCAATGACTTTGAGACTATCAAACATCGCCTTGTTGATCCTGACATACGCATCGTCGACCAAACGTCTCACGTCCATCATACTTTGCGCTGGGCCCTCGTAGTCTTCTCGTGCCACTGCAGCAAACACATTCTCAACAGCAGCACTGAAATGTGGGAAGATTTTGATGAAATTGATGACGCCCTTGCGCTTCTTGATCTTGACCTTTGTATCTTCGACCGCGCGAATTTGGTCATCAACGAATTTTGTCCAGAGATTCTGCAATCTCGAGATCAGCTGATCAAGCATCTGCAGCAGAAATTCTTGATTGGTTTCTTGAAGATAGAAAGCGTGCTTGCTAAGACAAGCCATCACGCCAACGCCCTGGATAGGGTCGGTGACAACACTCCACTCGAGGAGTTCTCGCATCTCCTGCGCATAGAAGGCAAAGATCTCGTCCATGACATTAGCAACCTTCTTCGCCATTTCGCGATTGGGATCCATCGGTCTTGGTGCTAGCAGATTGACGCCATGCCTGGCATGGGGCGGCAGGTTTGTTATGCTATCCAAGAAATCGACATTCTCCAGACTGCTCACATGGAACAGTTCGACGATGAAGTTTTGTTCCTGGGAAATGAGCGGCGCCATTTCATCCATTGCTCCCGCGAAAACTTCGGCGTTCATGGCATGCGCACCTGAACCAGGGAAACCGTGTCGACCATCCGCTGAGGTTTTGGCCCCACCCGTACCACGCAAGGTCTTCGCAAGAGTTTGTGAGCGTTTGACTGTGAGCTTTCGAGCGGCTGCTAAGCTACCACTGCCGGCGGATGCTTCATCCTTCTCTGCGCTGGTAAAGAGAATTGCTGCGTCATCAGGACTCGGCTTACGAGCTGACCGCTTCCAACCAACCAGGTTTTCCTTGAATGCCTCAGAATACAATGGCTGAGCCTGCTGATAATATAGCCTTAACACCGTGCTCCAAGCCGGCGGACTCAATTCTTTTGCAAACAGTATCAGCGGACTATAAGGCCACATTGCCTTTCGCGCATCTTCAATTGCGTCTTTATTTAATCTCTTTGCACCTCCAGCTCCGGGCTTCAATGCGTTACTCTTAGCCTCAGATATTGATGTTGTAAAGGTGTAGTCGCAATGTTGCATCAGCCGCTGGCAGAAACCTGTTGCCTCTCGAACGTAGACCTCTTTCTTCTCCCTAAGAGCTTTCATGGAACTGACTTCCCCAAGAGCATCGGCGCTTCGACTGCTTGCGGGGCCTTCCACTTGTGCCATTCGAAGTCCTGATCGAGGGGTCCATCGTGAGTATGGCTTGATAAAGCCGACCAATGCAGCTTTCTACATGTTCAAGGCTTGCAAATTCGCCAAGATCGCCGTACCTGACAGGCTCCAGCACCCGCCGGTCTAGGCTCATCGTCTCAACCAACCCTTCCAGCTCACGGTGCAGCAGCTTTTGGTTGGCAGACTGGACCTGCAGACCCTGAGACTGCGCCTCGATGAATGCGACATCATCGTTCAGGCTGCCCAGTTCAACGGCGTACAATGTGAGCAGGCCCTCCAATTCATCGCATTCTTGAATTGCTTTGTCAAGAAGTGATTCAACTTGCTGGACTTTTTCTTCTCTCTGCATATCAGAGCTGCTCAACCAGGACCCGGCTTCCAATCTTGCAGCCTCTCGGCGAAGATCAGCTTCCATGCTCCCCAGCTGCTTCGGTGCAAGCGAGCCGTCGCCCCATCCGAAATCTGCAAGAATAGCATCGAACTCTAAGCCAACACCTTCCATCAGACTTCTTTCGATGCCAAGGGCAGCCAGATTACGTTCCTGCTGGTTGCTTCTCCGCTTTGCTTTGGCGTGTGGCTTCCGAACTTCCCGCTGTTCAAAGAGCGCCTCCTCCGCATCCCTCTCAGCCTCATCGTGTTCCTTTTGTACTTGATCAGGCGTCTGTAGATGCTCGCCAGGCTGTTCATCCTTGAGCTCTACCGGTTGATGCGGAGTGTGCCCATCCAAGCTAGGGCTTAATGGCGCAGAGACTTCGACCTGTGGTGCGACTCCTTCCCTTTGCGGATCCTCATCAGCAGCATTTGCCTGGTCAAGACGACCGAGAGCCGGCTCGTCCGCGTTCCCGACCGCTAGATCATCCGAAGCTGCCTCATGGTTGGTGCTGGATTCTTTCTGCACGGGCGCACCAGGTCTTGGCACAAATCCACTGACGCCGTCAACCTCGTTGGTGTCTACGCCAGCCTCCCGCTCAGCTTTAGCTTTGAGTATTTTTTCGGCTGCACCACCGGGACGAGGCTTGAACGCCGAAGCAGCATTTGCAGCCTTTAGGAACTTGTTGCGCACTTGATTCTTCTTGATCATAGGCCCAAGACCAGGACGGAAATCATCACTTCCTTCCCTACCTGCATCTTGCTCCTGTGTAGACGACTGATCTGCAGCTTCATTTCGCGGCTGGGAAGGGCCTGTTGCCGAAGGCTGCTCCTTTTCCTCGGAGGGAGTTGCAGCTGCCGGGGTGCCACCCAATGGGCTGGGATTCGGACTAAAGGCTCCTGGCATGGCCATTTTGTCCTCCTGTGATTCTGGGGAGCCTGGTCGTCTTTTATCAACCGAGAGCGGTCTAATATTTGACGCGCTCTTATCAGCTTGCTCGAAATCACGTGGTGTACCGTGACGGCTCCCATCTTCTCGAACCGAGCTCTGCTTCAGCGGAGCAGGCCGCATGTCTGCAGACATCTCGCTTTGGTTTCGACCATCAAGCGGTGGTCGGCGCTTGCTCCTTTCGGGGGTCGGCGGAGAGGTCGGCTCTTGAGCGAAAGGCTGGATTTGATGTTTAGGCGTTGGCGGCCCTTCTTCCATCGGGTCTGCGGTAGCGTGCCCAGGTCCAAAGTATCCCGACACAGCACCCACAGTTGCAGCGTCATCGAGATCTATCCCAGCCGGAGAGGGTTCTTGGCTTGTCATTTGAGAATGTTGGTCTGTCGAGTTCAGTTGTTCACTGGACAAAGACGCGCTGGCTGGTGTACTGGTCGCAGTGGGTGGTCTTTGTGGTGCACTCTCTTGTTGATGCTGAGGGTGTGCCATCCATCTCTGCCTTGTAGCATTGAACAAATGCGCGCCTGATTGTGCACCATTGCCGTTCAGCGCCGATTCCCCATGTCTCTCTGAATTGGATGTTTCGACCGAAGGTCGCTGGTTCCGTTGTTGACTTGCGCTGCGCTGACCTCCAGAAGGCTGTAACGCTCTTGGCACGGCTTCTCTTCCACTGCCAGTAGATGCGACGCTGGGGCTCTGGCTTCTCGGCTTTTCGAAACTCGTACCAGGAGGCGGAAGTCCCTGCAATTCACTTGCAGTCCTCGCGCTTCTGTCGTGCGCTGGCGTGGGAGATGTGACAGGTCTATACTCTGGACCGGAGCGATATTCCTCTCGACTACGGGCTCGCATTTGCTCTTGGCTGACAGCGCTCCTCGGCCCACCACCAGGCGGACCTAATCTGGGTCCTGGTGCGGGGCTTTCTTGTCTACTGCCTGAGGTATCCGAGCCTTGTCTCGGCGGATCGTGCACGCTAGGCGGCGGCCCTGGAGACCCTCGATATCTGCTCCCGTCTCTGCTTTGCTCTCTCTGGGCAAAAGGTGGTTGTGGAGGCGCCATATCGTTTGGAGCTTCATCTCTGCGCTCTGCTCGTCGCCCAGGACTGATGCCAGACCCAGCCAACTCACCTCGTCTATCTTGGGCATGCAAAGGCACCGGCGGAGGACCTGCGGCTCCAGCAGGCAGTCCCAGAATTTGCGATCTGGTTGGATCATCAAACCCCTTCAGCTCCGGCACCTGGCCTTTGGTATATTTGCGATAGATCTTGACCGTGCTTGCAATGAAAAAGTCCTTCTCCTTGCTGGTCCCAGCTTGCCAGTAGTAGGGTTTCGTGATAGTGACAGTGAAGCCCACGGCGCCAGCCCACTGCCGCCAGTCCGCCTCCCTATTACTCCGCGGCGGGTTCGGGCAGTTGGCATAGGCCTCGATCGCGGTAAGTTCCTCGAGGTTCCACGTCTTACCAATACTGAAGCTGCCATTGTTATTCTCACGCGCCTTGTGCATGCGCACTCTCCCCGTGCTGCGGACGGCGATGATGATCAGTCTGGGCTTCTTGTTGCTTCCGGCCGAGTCGGGGGGCGGGGGGCTGGAAGGATACGCGGCGTCCTCGGTGATGCGGATATGGGTGATGTAGCTCTCGGCGAGCTGGCCGTTGGCGTCGGTCTTGCTAAAGCACGACTCGATGATGCGGCGCTTCTCGTCCTCGAACCGCTCGGCGCGAGACATGGCACCGGGGGGCGGATTGGCATTGGGCGAAGTCGGTCTCAATGGCTGAGTGGGTGTCGCGAGGTGAGAATGGGACGACGGGTGGGAGCCGGAGCTCACGTTCCGGGGGTGACCGCTCTGGATTTGATTGCTGCCGTACTGGTTCGCCGGTGGACGCGACATAGTGGTGGTAGTGGTGGTGGGTGGTGGTGGCGTCGGCCTTCACACGGCGACCCGCATGAGAGCTGAGCTGGATGCCGGGTGGACCAGTTCCAGTAGGTGGTACGGAGGTAGGTGGGCGGGTAGGCAAGTCGGTAGGGAGGTAGATATACACGCTCGAATCTCCTTATATGCGCTGCTTGTCTGCCCTGCGCATCATCGACCGTCCACAGGACTAACCGCCAATGTGCCTGAGTTGGTCTGCCCACCTAGGTAGCCTGCAGGTGTCAATGGAACGGATGTCTCCCTCTCCATCCTCAGGCTCCGCGTCGCTTGAGCCGTGCACCTGGAGGCGTGCACTGCACCGGATGCCACTTGAGCTGATCCGACCGGGGCTTTGTCGGGGACACGACCAGGCAGTGCCGGCTCATCTATTTTGACCCCATATTAAGGTTACAGTAGGTAATAGGTACTACTGAACCCCTACGTAACACTGAAGATGGCATTCACATACACATAGGTATATTATCAATTGCAGCTTTAGGCAAGACCCTACACGCCCAAACATGGATCAAGTGTCAATCCTTGCGCGTGACACTGGCGCCCAGCAATGATGATGATGATGATGATGATGATGATGATGATAGCAACATATTCTACCTCCGATATACTGTACCTAGGTACCTACTGTAATAGCTATGAAGACCTTGATGGAATTTACGCCATCTTCACACTGCCGGCCTGTCCAGATGACTTGCACCAATCCATACATTTCTCCGTCTCCTTCTGCATCACGCTCGTCGCCTCCTCAATGAGCTTAGTCAGGCCGACTTTACCTGCATTCTGCTGGAGGTAGTCCATGTAAGGCGCATTGACAATGTCGTTGATGTTCGCCTTCGCGATTCCATAGCTGACGTTCTCCTGGATCAGCTTGCCATTGTCCGTTCCGAAATACTCCATGCCTGCTCCATGCAGGACAAGTTCCACTTGACCCTTGGTAGACTCCCGAATACTCTTCAGGCGATCGTACTGCAGCTGCGGGCCTTTCGGCCCATACTTGCCGTGTACATTGCCGTACGCGGGCGCCAGCCAGTCAATACCAGTTGAGATGAATTGCTGCGCTTGTTCAGGCGTAGTGAGAATGCCCTCCAACTCCGCAGTATCAGACACGCCATCCTCGCCACCGTTGATCCGTCCAGGCTCGGCTTCGGTAATGATGCCACGGGCATGACAGTATTCGGTCAGCTCCGTCGTTAATTTGAGGTTTTCCTCTTTCTCATAATGGCTCATGTCCACCATGATGCCATCGAACCCTCCCAAATCAGCTGCACGCTTGACCATCTCCGGGCTCTGGCAATGGTCCATGTGCACAGCTACCGGCACCTTGGCCTTCTTTGCCGCCTCTGCGGCAGCATGCACTAGGAGACCGTCGGCATACTCGACAGCCCATGGAAACAGTTGAATGAGTAGCGGCGACTTTTTCGCTTCGGCTGCGCGAACGCTGGCAATGATGCCCTCAAGGTTGTACAGACACATCGCCGGGACACACCATCCTCCAGCCGCCGCCGCATCCACAATAGCTTTCGCGCGGTTGTTTGTCGGCTTTGACACCATGTTGACGGTTTGATGAAATCAAAAGCTTCGGGTTTCTTGAATTGTTAGAGAGGGAGAATGGTTGTGCAGCCTGCGGTTTTCAATTCTTATCGAGTTCAATGACAGGTATCAACTCCGGCTAATAAGTTCTCGAGCAAACGGCAACTTAATGGTTAAATGTAGCTGCTAAAGCTGTCCCTCCCATGACGTCGGCTTTTGATCAAGTTGATCAAGAACCCCGACGTACCCGCTTCGGAGGCGGCCTCCGGTGTTCTTGGTTCTTGTCGGGCTATTGCCGACCGATTTCTGCATGTGTGCACCATTTGAAAGGATTGAAAGTCTTCTCACAAAAGAAAACAGACGAAGACTGAATTTGACACTGAAGAACGCTGCACATCCTCGGAAGGATGCTTCTGTACAATCTCTATCGACATGTCAAAATCTAGTAGACTTCCAAAACGTACCTCCCCTCCTCTTTCAACTTCTCGATCTCCTTGTGCCCATCCTTTTTCTTCTTGTCGCCAGCGGCAGCGCTTTCGACCTCAACAGCCTCTTCCAAGACAGATGTAACATCTGGCACTGGCCAGGTCGGGCCGCACAAGTAGAAGGCACCTTCCTCTCTGAGATAGGCTCTTCTGATGTCGTGCAGAGTCTGGCGCATGCGATCCTGAATGTAAATCTTTTGCGGCTGATCACGCGAGAAAGCACGGCCAATCAAAGTGATGATTCCAGCGTCTTGGTATGCCTCCCATTCCTCACCGTACAAGTACTCCTCACGCTGGTGACGGGCACCCATGTAGAGGAAGACATCTCCAATTGGCATGCCCTGCTCGCGCTGCCAAGCACGCTCCTGGACAAAAGCACGGAAGGTGCGAGGCCCGTACCAAGTCCAGCCATGATAATTGGCTGGGTAGACTTGGGCGGCAGCTTCATAACGGATGGCTTCACTGAGACAGTCACTGGTGCACCTATGGGGAGACTGTTGAGGTAACGCGTTGCCTGACCGAAACGGTCCCGCCCCTTAGGATCGACCCAGTTAACGGTCACAATCAGCAGGCTGATGCTGTTCGGTGTGACCTTCTGTGACGAAGCGACGGAATACTCTCTGCGCTTCATCGGGTTGACAATGCGAACAATGTCGTGGAAGCTTGGGTGAGCAGAGGGAAACTCCAGAAGGATGTCTGCAAACGTGACGGTGTCAACTTCAGCCCGGCGCTTGAACTCAACAACAGACTCCTGGTTACCACCGGTGCCAAGCATGAGAAGCTGGGTCTTCTCCTTATCGTCGGTGGCAAAGTCCGACAGGGCCTCGTAAAAGCGTTTCGGAGGGCGCCCAAAGATGTCAACGTTCTGTATCAGAGCTTGGTAGACAGTGCGATTCTCGAGCACGTTTGGATCTTCGCGGGAAGGCACCTCAACAATTTCCTCCGGGTTGAGGCCGTACCACTTGATAAACTCCTCGACCTCAGTCTTGTCATTCTCGGCGTGAATACCAAGAGCCTCGCCGATCTCGTACTTGAGGCCGCTGTTGCCCAGGTCAAATTCGATGTGGAAAATGTTACGGTCGTATGTCTCCGGAGTCAATCTTCGGTGTTCCTTAACCGTCACAATCGCAGTCTTCGTAGCCAAATCAGGCCTGAGCGCAGGGCGAGTGCCGTACGCCTCCTTGAACGCCAGACCTTTGGCAGCAGTGACCCAGTCACGTAAAAGTGATGGTGGCTCCTCTTCAAATTTGTCGGAAGCAGCAAAGCTGTTAACGTTCAGGTCCTCCGGAGGCGGTAGAGCTTGGTCACCCTCCAACTCAAGCGTAAGCCATGATTCTGGCACGTCAATTCTCTTCAATGCAGAATCGAGATCTTTGGCGAGCGCGTCCAAGGCTTCACTAGCAGCGCCAAGCTTCTTGAGGCCATTCTCATAGGTGTCGGGCCGCGCTATTTTCAGGAATGCAAGCTGCAGGAGATAAGTCTCCAATTGCGACTCTTCACCCACTTTGCTGCTCAGGCTTGGATCGAGGACGTAAAGAGCGACCTTCTTCGCCGCAATGGCCTTGCGCACAGGGGTGCTCAAGTTCTTCTCCATTTCGTCGTCCTTCCAGTTTGGTGAGCGAAGCACGAGTGTGCCCTGTTCCTTTAGGCTGTCAAGAACAGCAATATCCTTCAATAGGCTCTTCTCAGCAACTACAGCAACGTCTGCTTCTTTAACGCTGTAAGCTGCTTCGATGCTCTTCTGCGAGCATCTGAGATCAGTCCTGATGGCTCCACCTTGCACCAAGTTGTCATGTCCACTTCGAGCGCTAACGTTGGTGGAGCTATCATCCGACAGCAGCTGACCGACCATAAGAGGAGCATCGACTGTCTCACTGGTATCGACATCCCAGAAAGAGTATTGCTTCATCTCGTTGCTCGTGAGTCGGAGACCCGGCTTCTGGAGCTCTTCGCCAGGCTTCGACCCAAGCTGCTTAAGAAGAGCCTCCATTTTGGCCACGGTCCAAACAGTCTCGCGCGCGTACTTGATGTCGTACACGCTTGGCTCTTTGCCGCCAGATAGGCTCTGGAAATTGACCGCCGCCATGACATCTGCGTACAATGCAGAGCTAACGCTAGCATCCATGACGCCAGCTTGGTCCTTAACCTGACCGAGAACAGTGACTTGCTGCACGCTCGGTGCGAGAGTTTCAATGAATTCCTCTTCCGCGAAAGGCCGATAGACGCGTACATTAATCACGCCGACCTTGGCGCCCTGCGCAGCAAGGGCCTCGGCAACTTGAGCTGATATGCTGGCTTCAACGGTGCCAAAAACGACCATGACAGCGACAGGAGACGCGTGACCGTGGTACTCGAAGCACTTGTATTCGGTGCCCAACTCACTGTTAAAGGAGAGCATGAGCTTCTGAAGCTTGCCTTCGTTTGTCAGGCGCTTGGAAGTCAGGTCATCTTTGATAGTGGAAAGCACAGAATCGTACGTGCGCTTGACCGCAGGAACCCCAAGGACATCAACGACTCGTGTAGTCTCGCGTCCTACTGTGATGCCGTCGTATGTGTGCATTGTCGGGTGGACGGGCGCAAGCAGAGTCGACAAAAGAGACATGTGTTGCACCTCGAAAGCGCTCTTGCTGCTCACAAGGCCAAGGCCTAGCTCCTCCGCCATGTTGAGGGCGGCGCAATAGTCCGTCACCAGGCCTGCCCTTGTCTCGCCAGCGTAATCAACCGCTGCGATTTGCAAGGCAGTCGGATTGGCGATCTCGTGCAATAAACTCAGCTGGTCCAAGGCTGGACGGAGATGCTGCAGCATGCCAGCGCTGGCAATGATGCTCTGCGGGACATGACGCTTGTTCAGGTTGAAATCCGGGCTGAACATGTATCCCAGGGCGATGTTCCCCACGCCATGCCTGGTATCCAAAGCCTGTACGCCTGTCACGTCGCCGTGGGCATTCTTCTCACCAGCTAACTTCCATGCCTTCGCCGCGACGTCTAGATCGAACGATTGGGGGGAGTAGCTGAAGAGCTTGTCGGAAAGGGCATATGCAACCTGCTGGACGAGCGTCTGCGCCGTGAGATACGTTGGGCCAGAGACGGAGGAGAGATTGACGTTCTGTCCGAAAGGCAGCGATGTGGATTTGGCAGAGTATAGCGACTCGAGCGCGTTGACCTGGGCATCTGCTGCTGGGCCAGTGCCCTCTTGCGTCTGGAGATGCATCTCCGCGACGGGTACTGGTCAGGATTGGGGGGAGTGCAGCGTTCCCTTCGGCAACGTTGCAGTCGTCAGCGCACACGCTCAGAAAACGAATGTCAAAAGAGGGACGAGCAAATAATAAGACGGACTTCTTTGTTGTTGAGCCATCGGCAAATGCTTTGAAATGCAACGCTCATCGACCGGCAAAAATTCCAGCTAGTCTCCCCGACCTCGGCTGCAGCCACTCTGAGCACGCCATCGCCGTCTGTCTCGCCGTGCCCGGAGAGACGGGTTGCAGGGACGCACGCCGTCGCTGTTCCTGCAGATGACCTCGAGGCTCTACGGTTCATTAAAATACCGGTTAATACCTTGCCCTTGCCGTACTCTGGGGATGCTGGTCGCAAGAACATGTCCTCGCGACGCTGCAAACTTGTCGGGAACATGAAGCATGTCATAAGAAATGTATGTGGAAAGACAAAGGCAAAACGATCTAGGTAGCAAAATAAGCATATAGCTGCTGCGCATACAAGGGTATCAAAATTTCGCGCCAAATGCACGTGGAAAAGGCCCAATCCCTCCTCCCAAAACCAAGCCGTCTCTGGCTCATTACAGGGTGACCCCAAATACCTGCTACTCGAACGCGCTCTCGCCCATACTCGCAGTGCCTCTCGATTGACTTTGATCTGGAGTTGCGCGTCTGAATGCTCTAGCCCGGCGCCAGCCGGATCACAGGGCCCTTTCGACCAGCCTCAGCTGCCAATGGTCATCATCGCAGCGCTCAACTGCGGACTGGTCCGACTTCTGAGTAGATCTGTCCATGCGGTGGACGAAGGCAAGCTCTCAGAGCGGCGGTACACTAAAACACATCGCTCAGCCTTCCAATAGCCAAGACAAATAATGCAATTCTGGGTCACCTAAACTCGCCCTCAGGAAAATCTTCAAGCGGCCCAGAGGTGGCACTCATTCCCGGTGCTGCTTTCACGGTCCGAATAGGCGGAGGCTCGGCCATGACTGGAATTTTATCCTCGAAGTCATGGCGGGCTTGTGGTTGCACCGATTTCGGTTCCACGGCCGGATTGCTGGGTATTTCAGGAGTACCGTTAGGTTTTGACGTAAAAGGATTGCCATTCGCAGATCCACTCTCGTGCTGCGCGGCGGTAGTTGAAGATGCCGGGTCGAGCTTTTCACCGGTTGTGGTCATATGTGCGGGCTTGGAGTCAGTGACTGCGAAGGTCAGTGTCAATGTTTTCGCATCAAGTTGTACTAATTACCAACCTGCAGGTGCTGCGATTGCTGCTTCAGAGGGCGCGGCCTGCACTGCATCTGCAGCGCCATCCACTCTTCCGGAGTCTCCTGTTTGTGAGGGCGCACCTAACTTGCCAAACGGTCGGCTCTGTAGGATATCCTCACCCGTTGTAGGTCCGCTCCCAAACGCCTTGTCCGCCTCGTCACTGAGCTGCTTGGCACCATCATATCCTCCAGGCCCTCCTGCTACGTTCGGGTCAGGCGCGTGGGGCGCATCTACATTGCGAGTTTGCGATGGCACATCCGGAGACCTCGACTCGATGCCGGCATCAAGGGGTTGTGTTTGGGCCACACTCATTTCCTGGGCAGGCTTCTCCGCTGTTGCCTTGTCTGGCCTTGCAGTATTCGTAATCTGTGGTGCCTCCGTCTTCGCAGCCTTGTGTTGGACAGAGTTGTTCTGCTCCTGTCCTGGCTTTTCCTTCTTCTTCTTTTTGAACATCCCCTTGAACGCCCGTTTCAGCGAGTCCATGTTGTTGCCGAGCAGTCTTCTCTGGGATTGAATGTCAGTCGCCAGCAAACCGACGCAGGGCAAAGCCAAATCATGATCGGACAGTTTGAGGAGTCAAGAAGAATTACAGGCAGATTGCTGTTGACAGGAGTCGGAGACGTACGTTACCCAGGCCAGCCCCTTTCAATGACAACCATTCGGAAAGGGACGCTCCTCAAGACTGTAGATTGCAACGTGATAGAGCAGGGATTATCAGCCTCGCAGCACCATGGGCTGTAGAAAACAGGACGCTGTTTTTCGGTGGCTTGTGGAGGCAATGGATCCAGACAGTGAACAACTAGAGCGAAGAGAGCCTAGGTCTTGGGAGTAAACGTACAGTGAAGATGTCAAGTCCAGATCTCGGCAGCAGCGAACGACCGCGACCGCGACGTAAGCACCTCAGAACGGTGCGCCGCGACGACCCGGCGGGAACGCTGCTGCTGTGGGCTGTGCTTTCTCCGCTCGCTCGCTCCGCAAACACGAAGGAGATGAACGACTCCACAAGGGTCGATCCCGCAGGCTCGCGGGTGTTGCCGCTCTAAAATTGAGATCCGACGCTGGCACATGGCAACCGACTGGGGTGGGGTGCTTGGGGTGCTTTCTTCAGATAGGAGGTATCAAGAGCTCTGATAACTCATCTCAGGCTACTCCATTCGTGATTCGCTGCAGAGCCAGCATATTTTCACTGGCACCTTTGTACATAGATAGAGTATCGTGCAACTAGCCGTCCTTAAGCCTTGTCTCTGCCAAGGACGTCCAAGCACCAATAAAGTGAATAAGTCCAATTCGCGTACGATCCGGAAGAAGTAGTTGCAAGTCCCGAAGCTCCGGAAATGTTTCAAGACAGAAGCGAAAGCATACCGTATAGGCTCATCACGGATTTTATATAAGGTAGATACCATAGATCAATACCACTATTGACACAAACCTTTGATGATACAACGCTACATACTCACATACTGCATTATCATCTGTAGTGCATCGCCAGGTGGATATGTGCATTGTAGCCAGCTAATCTGCACTGATCAGATGATCACCTGTCTTCCTTGCCATCTTTTTGTGCCCACGGTGCAGTCGTCTGAGTGGCACTAGCATTAGGCGGAACAAACGTCTTTGCTGCTGCCGTGGAGCTTACTCCAGGAGTTGCGGACAGCGGCGGCGTGGGTCTTTGAGTGCCTGACGATGGAGCTCGCCTCGAAGGAACCCCGGTACTACTTTGCATTTGCGGCAGAGATGTTCCATCCTCGCATTCGCCCACGGCGCCTGAGTTCCAGCGCTTGTGCCAGCTGAAACAGTAGGCGCAGGCACATCTTTACTCTTCGGCTGTTGTGCTGCATGTACGCTCTGCCCCTGGCTGGCAACTTGAGGGTCATGCTCCCAGCGGAACAAGCTTCCGAAGGGGAAGTGCTGTACAACGGGGAACTTGCCCAGGACCTCTGCAGCGTACATCTTCAGCATGCCCTTGTTGATTTTGCCCCATCCGTCTTTTATACCACTGATGTCATACAGGATGGGCGAATGCTCCCAGAAAGGCCCCTTTTTGACAGAGTTGATGAAGTGTATGGCTGAGAAGTACATGTTGCTGTCTTTCCAGTCGAGAACCAGCTCCTTCTTGGCTGCAATACTGGGAGATGGCGCGCTGGGCAAGGACCCTTCGGTGGGCACGGGTGCGCTACCGTCCTGAGCGTCAATGGCTGGTGCTAGTTGCGCGGAGCCGAAGATGTAGGGAAGGAAACTGTGATCGTCCAGTCCCCAGACGCCGTGAGAGCCAGCAGGCTCCAGCGTATAAGTCATGATTAGGCTTCGAACAAGATGAAGATACGGCTCCACAACACCAATGACGATGCTACGCTCTTCCCCGTCCGCAAAGAAGCCGAGTTTCCACAAGCAGCCAAGAAATGCCAGAAATGACAGCTCATGACCTGTGCCATAGTCAAGGCGTTGTGCGCTCCCAAATCCACCAAGTAGGTACGCCTTTAGCTCGTCAATCATCGCAGTCCGGTTGAATCCATTTTCTCGTGCGTATTCATTCAAGGTTGTCGACAATCGATCCAGCAACAGCTTGGAAGCATCCTCCTCGGCAAGCCGACACCAGTCTCGAAAGGCAACGTTGCCAAATCTACGCGGTCCCGTGTGGGGTGGTGCCTTCTGTATCAGGTCGGAAAGTTCGTCGAGCATGGATCGCAATTGCATTACCGCCGGCGAGAATGTGGGTGGCGAGGTGAGCTCATGTTTTTGTACATCGCCTGCTTGCTGCTTGTTAGGAACCATCGACCGGTTCAATTGCAGCAGCCATATCGTCAAGTCTTTGTAAGCGGTGGAAGAGAGGAAAAAGTTCAGATCCTCCCCATCATTGATCTTTTTGGAAGGCGTTGTGAAGTCATGCTGTCCGTCTCCGAACAACTCTTTCCAACACCGGCGCCATTCTGACGCTTGAACCAGTATCATTCGCGTGGTAGAATGGGCGTTGAGGATCTGTGACCTGGCCTTGACGGTCCTGCTTGGTCGACTGTGAAAGACCTGAAGTGTATGTACTCTGGGCCTTTTCTGACGCACGTGAGCGCGTCTTTAGCGCCAAAGACGCGACGCGTGCCAACAGCGCTCGGCGGCTGCTGGTATCCGGCGCTTTGGTCTTTAACCACTTTCACTACACTACATAGTAACCTCGGCGGACGTTCAGCTTCTTCCGGACGTCGCAGTGGGCTACTGTAACTGTGGATTGTTGTTTTACAGCTTGGTCAAATCGCGAAATGGCCAAAAAGTCTCTGGCGCAAACGCCAAACAAACAAGCAGCGCCTGCAAGTGACGCCGCCGGCAGCGCATTCGGACCATCCCGTGAGTCCGTTTCAGCCTCATCCCCATTGCAGGACGAAGACGAAGAGCATCATCACTGGAGCCAGAACGAAGGATTGCTTAGTGCTCACGATGGCCCAAATAATGGTCAATCGGAAGACGATGACGAGTTACTAAATACCAGCCCCGCTCTTGAAAATCAAATACCTCGCGGACATTCAACGACCAATCGCCCCTCAAACATGGGAACCAGTACTTCGCACACAGAGATGCAGCCCTACAGCTCGCCCGCGACAGCCGGTTCTTTAAATGATGCCGGCCGTCCGAAAAGCACGGGCAAGCTCGTCCGCCCATCTGGAGGTGCACCAAGCGCTCGAAAGCCGATCGCACGCTCAACTTTTCCTCCAGGACGAGAACGTTCAAAACGACAGGCATGAAGCGAGCGGACCCTTATGATATGGGTCACTCACCTCAAATTGGAGAGCGCAGACAACGCCACGTGCCCGGATCAACGGCCTTTTCTCCTTTGAAGAAACAATCCAGAAATGCACGCAACAAGCCTGTGATGCAAGCAGATCTTATTCAAGGTCAACATGGCCAAGGACCCAATCCAAGAAGATCTAGGCGACAGGAGCATATTAGGGAGCAGGAGCTGTCGCACCAAAATCATTCACCTCGAGGATTGGAACTCCAGTCAAAGACTGCAAGTAATGTAAACGGATTGTCGGAACCCTCACAGCAAGACGATCAAGACCAGGAGCAAGAACCTGAAGATGTCGCCGAACAACATAATGGCATCGCACGTGGCGGTGAAGATATCGACGCAATCGTCGTCGGAAAGCCATCCCCTCCTGTGAAGAAGCGTGGCCGACCCTCAAAAGCGGAGAAAAACCCAGAGGCACAGCATCAGCTCGGATTGAAAAGGAACCGCGGAAGACCTCGCAAAGATCACACTAGCTCGATATTGGATATCAACACTGGCGAGCCCAACGCGCAAGAGCAACCTACCAAGAGACCGCGTGGAGTGCAAGCTGTGTCTGCCAGACTGCCTGGGCACCAGACGCAAAAAGTGCATCCTGGAAGGGATCTGGAAGGCCCAGAGGTCGAGGTCGACGAAGGCGGCTACGAAGACGGCAAGGACCAATGACAAAGCCCCACAACTTGATGGCAAATACCAAACGAGCGTACCGACAGGCGAAAGCGAGCCATCCGGTGAAGGCGACAAGGCTGAGTTAAGTGAATGTGAACCAAGCGATGGAGACGTGCATGAAGGCGAGCAGGATGGAGACCACGAAGATCCTACCGCGCAAGGAACAGTCGCTCCGGCAAAAGCACGCCCAAGTGAAATGTTCACAGACGCGCAAACCCAAGAATCCATGTCAAGCTCGGTACAGTCTCGTGGGACCATGGATGCTACAGAAGACCCCAACGGCTCTAGTCGCTTTTATGGTCAGTGGCCCGCGTTGCGAAAAGCATGCAGGGCCGTAAACGAGATTGGTGTCAATGTCGTGAAGAATGAGCCGCAGCCAAAAAGACACATCAAGCTGCGAAATGCGCATATCGGCAACATACTGAAGTCTTGCAACAAAGTGGTTGATAAACTGTCGGCGAACGAAGAACCCGCTGCCCAACTCGCCGAAATCGATGAGCAGATTGGCGCCCTCTACAAGATAACCGGAGACCTTAACCCTACAATCAACAATGTGTCCGCTGCCAAAGATGTATATTTCCACCTATTCCCAAAACTGGCTGAATTGTTGCGAGCGATCGTCAAGCATTACGAGGAGCTGGATACAATCGAGGGCACTTGCGAAGATCTTACTTTGGGCCATCTCAAAAACGTCGTTGCTCTTGTACAGATGATTTTAGATTTGGGAGATGGCGCGAAGAAATACAATCCAAGACCCCCAAGCAACCTGGCTCTTGTCAAACCTGTTGAAAACGGCATATTGGCACCTTTGAAAACAATGAACGCGGCATTGAAAAAGGCCGTACGATCGAAAGAGTTCGAGCAGCAGGCGCAGGAGGATCGACGACATCAGACGAAATTGAGGGCGCAAGAGCTTGAAAGGGAAGCAAAGCTGGAAAAGTGGCAGGCAAAGATCAGCAAAGCTCGGTTGAAATGGGAGCTTCTGCACAATGAGCGCCTATGGGCTGAAGGGTTTGTAGGCTCTGCGCGGAAACACAGACATCTTGCTCCCCCCGAGCCAATGCCAGAGTTCGATCATAATGGGATTCCCTTTGATCGGGTGGAAGTCTTTAAGAATCGTATTGGCCCTTCACGGCTGCTGTGGACGCTTTGAGCGATATGGTCTGGGAGCCGGAGCAGCTCGCCGCCCTAGACGCTGGACTCAGAACATACAAAGGAGAATTTGTGTTCGAAAGCATTTTCAGGAAGTACTGCGGCAAAGGCGGAGCCCTCAGGCCGTTCAATGTCACGGAGATAGTGGCGTGTGCCGCAGACTATAAGAAGTACATGGAGGAGTATCAGAGGAACGCCTTCGGTGAAGTTGAAGACTGGGTGCAACAGATACCTGTATGGACGAGTAGACATCCGCTTGGAAAGGAAAATCAGATGGGGAATGGCCATGAGCAGGAGTTGCAATAGAGGTGCGGGAGAGTCTTAGTGTTTGCGACAGTTGAATGTACCTAGGTAATAATCATCTTTGATGACCCAATGTTAGATCGCGTTGGGTGACCATTATTGAATAAATTGGCTACTGGGCCACTGAAACTGTTTAAGTCCATATTCAAGGCCACTCTAGGCAATGATTGCCTTTTGACTTCGAAGTCGTAATGATGCTGTGTGGAGCGACGCAGCGCTGGCTTTGATTAATCACAGGAGAGACTAGACGTTGCTTGGTGCGTTCGATAAGCTCGGGTCCTTCCGACAATCAGTTGAACTCGGATATAAGCAACGAGATTAATTTGACGGAGGCTATGCTATTTGCTCGGCCAAGGTGTGTTAGGACATGATTTGCGCGCTTTCGTGAGGACATTCTTTCAAGATACCATCAATTACTGCCTGTAGAACACCGTCATCAGTGATGCGGCCTTTGGAGTCTTGCAATGCTGCGTATGAATTTGAATTCCAATCGATACCGGCCTGACCCAGCGAACTTGTGAAATCACTGTTCGGTAAGCTCTCTCGCAATGCCACTGCATTCATCTTGATATTTTCACTTGTGACTTGATACTCAGCACAATAGCTCTTCAATTGCGCCAGTGTGCTTTTGGGCCCAAACTTCAATACATCCACAGCCATCAGCAATGCGACTGACGACTCCCAGTGTCATGCGTCACTCCTAGACACTTAGGTATTAATGGGCATTAGCCAGGCTTATTACTCCTGTTGCCACTCAAACGACATCTCATGCCTACAGGGAACTCGACATACAACTCAATCACAGCTCACCGCTCAAATCACGACTTGAAACACGTAGAGACTAGAAATTCAGCCCAAATAAATGCTCAAGACCACGGAAACGGTACTTCGAATTCAAGCCGTGATCTCCGCTTCAGACGGATACCTTCCCAACGTAGAGCTATGCCTAAGACTACACTCATCTCACTCCGTCTGTTTTGATCTGAGTTGCAAGTCAAAGTTCGACTTGTCATTATTGAAGCCGTGCATTGGACTAGAGTCGAGCTTGGAGGATGATTTACAATCCAAAGTTGCAATAAGTCATGGTCCTGTCTTTTTGCTCTCTGCTACAACGATCTCACTTCCCATCAGATATAAATTGATTACGTATAGTAAAGGCTGGACGTTAATGTGAACACCATCGTTATCAGGAAAAACTAGCTTCGGATTAATCTTCTCCTGCGCATGAGCGACCCTCGGGTTCGACCTGTTCTGTATCCATGAAGAGGTCTAGACGACTGTGCATCAAGTCAGTCGACTATCACGTGCTATGAACCCCAACGTTACGCACGCTCCATTCTTCTGCGGGGGACTATTCATTTTGGGCACGGACAATGAACAGCTTCAATTCAATGGCAGCATTACTTAGTTAAGCTGCTATCTCACATGATGAGCATGATAATGTCTTTTAGTTGACGCTGAAATTGACATTGTGGGGGAGACCAATGGCTGGACTCCGATGAGGAGATTAAAGAAAAGGCAGTGAAACAGGCAATCTTTATTCATGTCGTTTGCAATCTATCATTAGGACCGCTGTTCCCATGGACTCGTCCAAGGCTGTGGCTGTGCCGCAGCTACATCGTTTGCGGCTGGAGCCAGGTTCCAGGACGCTGTCGAACTTTGCTGGCTATGGGTTCTCACTTGTACGGACGCCTGCTTCTTATCCAGCGGTCTTGGATCGCCGTGAAGTTCAATATCATCGCCATGACTTGCGCCACCCCTGACAGTACATCTGTAGCCCTTCCTTTTTTGATGATCCGAAGCAAGCGTGTCCCATACCTCCATACTGCCATTCTTATCTCTGGAAGAACGGGCCCTCTTCCAGAATCTTGCCGATCGAAATGCCTCTACGTATTTCTTCCGAAACTGTGCTGTTGTGCCAAAGACGAGAAAACACAAAAGCCCAGCTGTCACTCCCGGCATGAACTGCAATATTTCGTTGATGACACTGGCAGAAGAAAAGTCGGGCTCTTCACGTTGTGCCAGCTCCCGAGCATTTCTGCGGCGCATGAACTCGAAGCTGATGATTGAAACTTCGAAGGCGGTGATGATGAGAAAGGCGATCGTGAAGCGGAGCAGCAATGACTTGTCGATACGTATCTTTGCTGCAGCCGGCTGTGCGGTTAGTGGCGTGGGGTTCGAAGAGGACGCATGGCTGCTGTTCTGGAGGCTTGCAAACCGATGTCGACTGTGGACATAGCGGAAGGATATCGCGATCATCATGATGCTGCCAATGACTAGAGCACCGATCACTGGCGAGATTTAGCGATCAGGCTTGGTCGAACAACAGAAAGCAGAAGACTTACTCAATATATTCGTAATCACCATGTAGGCAACCTCATTGCCCTTGACGGCGTCCGTGAACGTGATTCCGACGAATATCCAGGTATTATGACGCCCAAAACCTTTGCTGCTGTCGCCAGATGTTGCTCTCGTCCCATGAGTGCCCGAAAGCGCATATTGTAGACCCCCTTTGCCATAGATATCGCCCAAAACATTATGAGGATGCTATTGATCATATAACCAACGAATTGCACCTCGAACATTGCCAGATTAAAGCCGGTGGAGAGGGGACCGTATGCGATAGAGGGTGTGTCGATGCTTGCTTTGGCTTGCACCAGAGCGGTAGTTCTAACATCTCGCCAATGACATGCATAGTATATTTGTTGCGCAATTGATGCTGCGGAGGTGACACTCACGACGACCGAGAGCAGAGTGACATCTGAAGACTTGAATCAGTCTCCATCCCCAAGAATTTTTGTCAGGATCCGTACAATTGAAGCGCTCCCCGTTGACAATAAGCATCGACGAAAGCAGTATCGTAGCAGCCAGGCAGATAGCCGAGTAGATCAACACCAGGATCCATGCCACCCATGCATCCGAAGGAAGAGCTGCATTCGTATTATCCATCTTTGGGTCGGATAGGGCATGTGTCTATTCGTGATCCTTGCACATGCCAGTACAATGGATACTTTCAGCCAAAGACAGCAGTAAGGACACCTAGTCAAGCGAGAGAAAAATTGTCTGCAGACAGTGCGAGAGACCTGCGAGGAGCAACTACATCCACATCAGTGCTCGCCACATCCGGGCATCCGATGTCTCGAACAACCATGAGCCCAGCTCCCGGGCACCAGACAAGCCATGTAATACCTGTCATGATCTCGGAGCGAATAGAGGGCGAGAATTCCATTCTGTGACCGGCCCTTTTCGGGTTACGCGAGTCGCGAGGCAACGGTTGGAGAAAAGCAACGGCCCGAACAACCTGATGTCCACGAGACGGAAACTGTCGAGGATCGGCCAGGTATGGCTGGCTGTGTGTTCAGCAGTGTGGCACCGCCGTCTTCTCCCCGAAGCTTTGAGCAGTATCAGTAGTAGGGCAGGTGAGGCGCTCTCGGGATTAGCAGTCGCTTGTGCGGGAGCCAATGATAGAGCAATGGGCGTAAAGAAAGGGGTATCGCTCAAGAGCAAGTGAATTTTCTGGAAGTTGATGCCAGAATCCTCTTTCCAACGGTCCAACATCCAGTAGATGATCATGGCGATGATGCGGTCGACGGCGTCTGCCGTAGTGGTTAATCCAACCTCACGGGGCGCTGACCGCTTTGGGTATACTGTAGAAGCTTGGGGTGGTCCAACCCAATTGCCACAATAGCCGATGAGCGGTAGGAGGTAATGCACACAAGTCGACGCATCACAGGGATCGTCGAAAGATTTGGCTCTCAACTTGTCGCATAGTTTGTCAAAACATGCGATGTCAAGGCTCGAGGCTCAGGAGACCACCTATACTCACAAAAGTTCCCTTCAACCCATCATGAACCCTGTGCATCACCGCAGCCCATGAGGTTGGACGTGGAGTCTAGTGTGATCGTCGTCGGAGAACTCACTGGCTGAAACACGCCATCGTGGCAACCACTTGGTGGGTTGGTGTGGTGGCATCCGCATCTGCTATTTGCGAGTCAGAGGAGGCGGGTCGTTGAAGCGGCAGAGCGGTCGAAGGCATGGAACATGGTTCTTCGCGACCGAGTCAAGGGAACATTGAATTTGTCCCGGCTCGAGCCCGGAAACTTCCGCCAGAAGCCGCGAAGGCAATTTACAGCGCGGCAGTTGAGGGCAAAAGAAGCGATCATGTACAGTCATGATCTCAATTCATATGATAGTGCTGCACATGTATGGTTGCACGCTCCATCGGTTCAATCAATGTCCATGATTATCATCTTTGCATGGGTAGTGAGCCAAAGAATGAGAGAAAGAGGGAAGATGAGGAGCCTGCAGAGGGTCAGAGACAGAGAAGGAAGCATTTCGACCCGATCGTCTCTCTTACGCAGGCGGTGTACCTGCTTCATTGATATAGAGCTAAGCGCGAGACTTGCTTGCTTCACTTCAGGCGTTGTTGGCAGAGCTTCATATCTGGAGTGGCCATGATACTCCATATACCTTCAAAAGAATCGGGTCAGGAGTTGCAAACCGCAAGTGGCCAAAAGCCACAAGCGTTCAAACCTTTCTGAGAGAGCCGGAGTGCTTATGCAGATTGAGCGCCGTTGAAATTAGGCTAGGCTTAAGCAAAGTGCCTGTGTTAGGCGCAAGCAAAGCGCCGTCTCATCGAACACTCAAAGAAAATTTTTAGTTTGGAATCGATGAAGCACAACAAAAGCAACGGAAATTGACAATATCCTCAAAATCGCTATCCAGAGCCGGCTCGGATTTCAAAGCTATAGCCCAAGCTGATATGCTGTCTACATCTCTCTAAGTTGAAGCTCTGAAAAAGCATTGAAGGGAAATGAGAAGCGAAGCCGACATACCCTAGAAGCCGGTCAAGCCAGAAAGGCCATTGTTAGAAGAGGAACCGAAGAAGCTTCCCAGGCCAGACGAGGAGGCCGACTCAGTTGGACTGCTTGAGCTCGAAGACGGTCCTGTTGAAGATGGTTCTGAGGAAGAAGACGTGCCGCTGCTCCCACCAATGTTTGATTCGATAAATTCAGCACCTTCGCTGATGTCTGATCTGCTGGTATAGCTCAAGTGTGCAGCAGAAATGCTGAATGTTCCAGTTTCACACACGCCATCGCCCGATGCTGGAGAATTACTCAGTTATCGATCAAGATGCAGAGATCATGTCACACACTCACCGCAAAATTCCTTGAGCTTGCTGTCTGGTAGGTCACCGACAGATTGACCGTACAATGGATCTCCATACAGTACGACTGCGCTGACGTTCTCCGCGTCCAACCCTCCACTTTTGACAGCGTAGTGGGTAACCGTGGCACCTTGAGAGTAGCCAGATAATGCAATCTTGGTGTTGGGGCAGTTGCTAAGCGCCTGCTGGGCAAGCTTTGCCATTTCTGGTCCTATTTGGAGAAATCAGTTCAGCTCGATTAAACTAACTGCAGAAGACTCTACTCACCGCCTTCAGAGCCCATCGAAATGTTGCTCTCGATTGTGGCGGGATACTCAACCCCTTGGATTGCAACTCCATCTGAGCCGAGAGCTGAAATGAGAGCCTTTGCCAAAGCTGGCCCTACTGTTGAGCCCATGTTGCCGGTCTCTGTTGACCCACGCGCGAATATAAAAGTGACAGGAGCGCAGACTGATTGTCATTAGCATCATTGCTCATCAAGGATCCTAGTGATTGTATGTATACCTCCATCAGCAACATCGGTGGCAGTACTACCTCCTGAGTAAGAGGTGCCAGCTCGTTTTTCAACTGGAATACCGAGAGCAACAGAGGCTGCGTACACCAAGTACGATAGATTCGCAGTGATTTTCATTTTTCTTACTGTCGTCAGCTATCGATGGACGTGTTGAGGTGAAGATGCTCTGTGTGTTATAATGAAGGCTTTATGTGATCAGAGGATGGATATCTGTCATGGATTTATACCCCTCAAGGACCGCCCATCAGGGCAGACACCCAACGATGGCATCGAATCGATCCGATCCAGGAAAAAAATGAGCTCAAGCAGCCTGCATCGATTTCCAGGATCCTGTGGTAAATGAAACAGGAGCGCGATGCATTTGCAACTCAGCACAAGCTCTGACGTGCCTCCTACATAAACGGTCCCCGCGCTACGACTACCACTCTGGGCCTCTGGGGTTGTATTTTCCAAAGCGACGATCAATTCTGCATTTAGTCCTTCAAGGACAGGTCCATGCATCCTCGGGGTCTGCTGCCTTCCGACCAGGGATTGCTCAATCATAAGAGGTGGCGATTTCGGAAGTTCATGGCGATGGCGTTGCCCAAGTGTCACAGATCGCTGCAATCTAATGAGACTTGGTTCACACATATAAGGTCTCATGACACCTAGTCCCCTTTCGTAGATACTTGCTTAGGGTTGCTGTGATAGTCAAGCACAGGTCCGTCGTGGTGGCGTCTGTCAAGGAAGCCAGCGTTGCTTTTAATTGGCTGCAATTGCCTCGGCACTATCGTAACCTTTTTGGTAACTTCGGGCCACATGTGTTAGGTCGTTTCGAATCCAAGAGGCCAGCCGTTGCCTGCGACAGCGCCATTCTTGCTTGAAACAACGTTGAAGGATTGGATCTTGCGTGATGGAAGGAGGATCAAGTCTGCATTGTTTCAAACCCATGTAATCATGCAGCTCTAGACGTCGCTTATTAGCCCTGCATATTACAGATCCTAGACCATATCTGAACAGCCGAGGTATCGTGATGGTGGACTTGACAGCCTTGTCTGTTCCATGATTGCTCCTACATAGCGGTGGAGTCCATACATACTTCATCTGCGAAGACGTCGACGTTAACTGCAAACAGCAACACACAACACGTCTACTGCTTTCGAGGATCTGCTGCGGTATCTCCGCTTCTTGTCAATCATCTCGTGTCTGCCTTCAGAGCACTTTAACAGTTCCTTTGGATGCAATGGAGCATCTTCGATTCTTGAGCTGGAACTCGTCCGGGCGAAGCAAAGATAACGCATTAGAAGATGAACAACTGATGAGCAAGGAGTCTGGGAGCTTGAAACACAGCTTCGTATACTCTATGAGCGGCAGAGCAAGCTTAGACGCTGGATCATTGGATTGAGCATCTTAGTAGGAATACTTGCCTTGGCCCTTTTGGGCGCTGTCAGCCATAGCACTCGAGATTCCAGGCGGAGAACAGACGGTGCTCTCGCCAGTTCCCAGAATGCCGAGAACTAAAGTGACATTTGAAGAAGACAAGCTCTTTGCGAATGGCTCAAACCCGAAGAGCGACGAAGCCTGGGCTACACTCACACCTCAGGGTGACGGCTTCATCCTCCTGCCCAACAACACTCGTCAACAGTGGGACCTGGAACCGGGAAAGCCAACGAAAGCCGGCGAAGTCTACGATATTTCCGTCTTCCACGAGTTGCATTGTCTCCGGCACATACGCACACATACATTCACCCTTCAAGCTTTGATAGGGGAGGACGACCCGCAGAAGATCTACGACGTCTTGCTGAAGCCAACCGAAGATCATGTGTTCCACTGCTTTGACTACATTAGGCAGGCGCTGATGTGTGCTGGCGATATGACGATAGAGTGGCCAAGGGTGGAGGCCGATGGCAGTAGGTTTGCTGTGGATGGATGGGGCATTACTCACGAATGTAAAAGCTGGGTGAGTCATGATTTCCCTAACATGTACATTCATTATGTTGGCGGTTACTGACCCTTCACAAGGACGCTATCATGCAGTACATGCAAGAGAATTCGGTTTCCAACATCTTCTAGCCTGTATACTATCGTCGCTCTTTTAGCTTCAAGTCATTTGACACACCAGCCGAGATTACTTATGTGCTTAGGAGTTCCGTACCGAGTCCGGTAAGACTTTGGCATGGACGCTTTCCTCATCCCGAACACTGCGTTCGTTTTACCCACTCAATCTTACAATAGCATTCCAGTGTTCGTGCGCATATACCAGCGCCGCAAAGTGCGTACGTCCAGACTGCGACCCTCTGGAAAGTCCCACCTTGACGAGCACCCCATATACCTTGCTCCGCCACACAAGCAACGCCAAACGCCAGGAACAGTGCCCATACTTGGAACGCCAGCAAATAAGGTGCAGTGGTTGCCGGGGCGCTTGCCCAGCCATGCCACAAGCCGCTGAGTGCGAAGGCAGCCAGCACTCCAACTGCCCGTCCACCTTGCTTGCCGATCAACGGCGTACTTAGCCGCTTCGCCGGCTCGTAAGCGAGCGAGCGAAGAAAGGATTCGGCACCACTGTGCCAGTGAATAGTCCAAAAGGAGCTCATCGTTCGAGCAGCCCAAGGACACCAGAAGAGTGGGCTATCACAACGTCGGTGTACAAGCCTGTGAAGGCCATCCAGACCTATCTGAATGATTGTGAGAAGACAGGCACATTTCAGGGGCGTGATTGGAACGACGTAGGTGATTGTCGGCAATACAACGAGAGGCACGACCGTCCAGGCGATCTCTACCCATCGTTCAGTCTGAGCCGGTCTACCTCTCTGTCGTGCAGCAATATCGAAATTCAGATATCGCATCTCCGTAGCTAAGGCAAGTGAATACTGGTAAATGTCTCGGGACGTCATCATGGGCGCTGGCGATTTCTCATTGGCTCCCCTGCCGGTGATCAGCATTGTTGGTGGTCGATGCCATCTAGCTAATCCCAAGTCGAGAGATTTGCAGGCGTAGAAGAAGCACACCACCCTCAGCCCTGCATTCGCGAGTGGATTGCTTGGCTCGAGCACATAAGGAAGGATGAGGAGGACGATGGCTGATGTGACTGCGGTTCCGGGTACTTCGTACTTGAGCACTGTCGGCGACCGTGGGAAGATCTCTTTCCCGGTGTGATTGTATGGTGGATGCAAGGCTCGCCAGAGTGCGATGTCATGCAGCAGCTTGAGATGAAGGGCGACAGCGAGAAGGACGGCGCCTTGGTGAGACGCTGTTGGCCACTTCTGCGGCAACATGTCACCCCACTGCTTAGTTTGCAGACTGTCGATTGTGTTCTGGGAGACAAGACGTGTACGAAATGCAGCGTATCATATTATCTTCCTCATTCGATATGGATGTGCAGTAGTGAATTTCCACATGCTAATCACCTGCAGTCTCCTCCAGCGTGGCACAAGCTACGTCATAATACGGCAAAGGCGCGTTTCAGAGCATCCCACTTGAAACGGCGTTGTTGTTGTCGATTGACCCGGTCCCCTCCCCACTTTGGTGGAGGCCTTGAACATGCCACTCTGATCCCGTACTGTAGTCTGCACCGTACAGATATTTTGCATTCACGTCTATTAGGTTGGATACTCTTTGAGCAATACCTCCGTCCACAGTAGCTCATACTCACATCACCCCGAGCCAAGATGGTTGAGCGCGCCCACAAGCCATCTGCCATCTCGCCTTCCACCGCCGCACCTCAACCCTCCGTCCAGAGCGAGCGGGACCGTATAATCGCAACTCTGCCCACCGGCGACAGCGTCGAGGTCCTTCTGTACGGTGCTACTGTGGTCAGCTGGAAGAGCAATGGCAAGGAGAACCTGTGGGTGAGCTCGGCAGCGAAGCTCGATGGGAGCAAGCCGGTCAGAGGAGGTATTCCGGTTGTCTTCCCGGTACGAACAACACCAGGGCCTTCCTCAGAGTAAGCAAGAACAGTGCATGCTGACTGATACCCCAAGTGCTTTGGTCCTCCGCCCAAAGACCACGCGACTGGCAAGCTTCCACAGCATGGCTTCGCACGTAACTCCAAGTGGGAATACATGGGCAAGAACTCCTCTGAGTCCGGCAAGCTTGCCTCGGGCGGCGACGACAGTGTCACGATGGATTTCGGACTATCAGCCCAGCAGCTGAGCGACGAGTCCAAGCAAGCATGGCAGTACGACTTCGACCTGATCTACAGCGTGACGCTGGGCAAGGACGGCTTACAGACAATGCTACGGATCCACAACAAAGGCAAGGAGAGCTTTGAGTTCCAGACGCTGCTACACACTTACTTCAAGATCGATGTACGTACTGGCAGCAAGGTGTGCAATGTTTAGATCGTGGGTGCTGACATTGCCGATTCAGGACATCTCCAAAGTTCAGATCAATGGCCTCGGCAGCACGAACTACGTCGACAAGGTCCTCGACGCCAGCGAGCATACTCAGAGCGACCCGACCATTCGTATCACCGGTGAGACCGACCGTGTCTACAAGGACATCAAACAGGATACCACCTCTGTCGTGCTAGACGGCAAGCCTCGTTTCGATGTGATTCGCGACAATCTGGAGGATACGGTCGTTTGGAACCCTTGGATCGAGAAGGCGAACAGCATCGGCGATTTTGAACCTAAGGACGGCTACAAGAACATGGTCTGTGTGGAGGCGGGTGCCGTCAATGGATGGCAGAAGCTGGAGCCCGGTGATACCTTCGAGGGCGGGCAGATCCTCAAGAGTCATCTTTAAAGGTTTCGCAGAAGCACCGAGAACGATGCCACGAACCAACGACACAAAGCAGCATGGATACCCGCATGAGCGTGCGATGCATTGGAATAGGCTCTATCAAAAATTTGTTTCCCAAACAAATCCATAGGTCTAGGATTGAAGTCGTTCTGGAGTGACAGCGTTCTAGATCATGTATGCCCATTGGAGGTCTACAAAGGTGACTATATCTTGCTTTGACCGTGGGTACGAGACTTCCGTCACACAGTCACCTCAAGAAATGAGACATTTCATGATCCACTCTACCTTCAAGTTTTCCGGTCTCAGGGAAAAGCTCAATTTCTACAAGCCTCTGGTATCGGCTGTCTTGGATCAGTCTGACTGCAAGGCTTACTTCTAGCAAGGCACACGAGATCAGATTACGCCCACGTACTCGCGGTAGTATGGCGAGTCTTTTGACGATTCGAGTCAGCATACAGCATAAAGTACATATCTTCGGCCAAGATCGTCAGCATATTCCGTCCCGTAACAGCAAGTGATCACTTTCTCAGCAGTGGCAGGTTATCCTTCATACACTCGTAAGATGCTTAGGGAGCTCGCTGCGGAGCTATGCGTCCCTGATGAGGAACTTAGAGCATAACGAGAGCAAGTACAATGCCTAAAGCAATGTAGGCGGTCGCAGTGACCTTTGTGGCCGTAGCTTGGCTGTCAATCTCCGAATCTGGCTTGTGCTCCAGTAGCTCGCTGAAAACGATGTCTGGCCCGTCAGCGGCGCGGATGATCGCAGTTGGCAGCATAGTCGTGACTGTGTGTGTGGTGCTGGCAACGCTGATGTGTTGAAGTTTCGGGATCTTGTCGGTCTGCAATCCGCCACATCCGATGGGTGTAGGAGCGTTGTCATCCTGCACTAAGACGACAGGCGTGCAAGTATGGGGCGCATAAGTAATCGTTGAAATTGTAGCACTTAATGGGTGATCTGCTCCGAACGGCTCGTCCGTAACGGTGAGAACCCTCACTCGCTCTCGCTCTCCAGAAAAAGGAGCAACATTTATCTCATTCTGAATTGATAGCCCGTGATTCTCGAGAGCAGACGCTGTCAGATCAAGTGAAAAAGGAGTAAGCGTGTACTTTGGGACAGGATATCCCGTTCCTGCTGGCTCATGCAAGTACGTAGACTCCAAAGTTGTGTCGATCTGTGCCAAATCCCGCCTAGTCAGTGAAACTGGGCGGTATGTGAACATCTGATGATTGTAGAGAGGCGTTGTATAGGTTTCGGTGACTACAACGAGGACTGTAGTAGCTGGATCGGGGATAATCGTTGGGAAAGTCTCCAAATCGGAGATACTCTGTGACTCTGGAGATTCGGGCCCCAAAAATGGGCCTGAACCAAGGGAAGGGAGGATTGGCGGCAGTGAAGTTATGGTGTCCGTCGGGGCTTCCTCTTTTTGGTGCCATCCCGTCACGCTGCTCTCTTGATGAACAGACTTTTCGTTTACTATTGGTGCGCCACCAGCTTCATCGTCATACGCCGCCTCTGAAAGTTTGCGATGACCGCAGGAACTACCTGGAGTACCACACCAGTTGAAGTCACCCCCAGAAAGAATCTGAGGGTCAGCTTTGCGCTTCTCCGAGTGTCCTGTAGCCTCTGGGAGGCGCGGCATCAAGTGTACCCGGGGCGAATGCGAGTTTTGAGCGTCTGCTGGAAATGGTAGGGGTGCTTTCGGGTAATGGTGCGCCGCATTGGCGTCCCATACTGAGTGGGTGGTAGTGTGGTCCTCCGCTACATTAGACGGCGCATCGGCATCAATGGAGGTGACCGTCTCGACCAGTGCCATTTGTTCGCCGCCAGCGCCGGGCACTGTGACCGTTTGGGTGACGATGACGACCGCTGGAGTGTCGTCCGCCGGGTCTGTTGGCAAAGGTGGAGATGGCGACGGCGGTACTGTTGACGACACCTCGCCGGGGTAAGGGACAATTGGAAATGGCATGGTCGGCGTCGTCGATCGTCCTTGGGCGTTGCCGGAGATTGAAAGAATCGAACTAGTGCTGGCAAGCGGCGTGACCGAAGAAAGCGAGCTTGAAGTTGCTGGTGCAGCTCCTGGTCTCGTTTGATAGACCTTGAGGTAATTGACCTCCCAGTACGCTTCGCTGTACGCTTGTGGGTTGTTGGCCACATACATGTTGCACGAACGCCATTGCTAGTTGCTCCATCAGCAAATTGACTCAAGATAGCTGTAAGTGACCACTTACATTCTGTGGGTCAAGCATTGGACATCCATTTTGCTGCCAGATGTTGCCAGCGAAGGAGCCGCAAAAGTCCGTATTGAAGACCAATTGCTGAGCGGGGAAATGGGAATCAAAGTCGCAGCTGCCTTGAAAACTGCCATCTGGGACTCCGAAGGTGCTTGGATCCGGTCCGTAGGTCCCATTCGCAGCCAGAATGGTCTCCGGGATATCGTTGCGGGAGAAGAACCAGATCTTCATGCCTGTGGAAAGCCATTCGAGAGCGTAGACACCTCCGCCGGCGGTGTTGAACCCAGTACCGATATTGTTGGCTTTGTTAACCGATGAGCCACAACCGGTGTAGCCATCTCCAAGCTATCAGTTGTCAGCAACGAGCAAGACTTTTGGTGCGAAGGAGGCATACTCCACAATCTGAAGTGAGAAGGGTGCCCGTCTGACCTGAACCGGCTATAGAACAGTTCGGTGTCGATGTGGTATGCAGAGCCATGACATTGTTCGGCAGAGTGTTCTGGTACTCGATAATGTCGATCTCACCTGGACAGGTCAGCGAGTATCAGCGGACAAAGGAATGCCGTGTGCTTACCAGTCTGAGGCCAGATGCCCGTGCCCATGGTCCAAAAAGCAGGCCAGACACCACAAACATTCGCCGGCATATGCTTGAGGTCGAGAATAAACAGACCGTGTAACCAGGTTTGACGACTTGAGAGCCTTATGCTGGGACGGCCCAGGTTGGCATCTGGATCTAGATATTTGACCGTGTCCACGCCCCATCTTGCAGTATTCGGGTTACTGTAGTTGATGAGCTGAAAAGCCTCAGCATCGCCGCGGCTCAAGTAGTGGACGTAGCCGAAAGTCGGGTCGGCTTTGTTCCAGAAATCGAAATTGTCGAAGAATGAGGGACCAGCAAAGTTACTCTGAAGGAAGTAATCTTGGGCATTGCAGATGATGTGAAGCGTGGCGAAAAGTAGCAGCAGTTGCGCGGTCCACATGGTGGCTGTGTTGTATGTATGGGTTTCAACGAGTGAGGAATTGCGGGTTTGCCGTGATTGACGAAAGAGCGATGGAATGGAGTGATTGGAATTGCACAGTGGGTAGGAAGAGGGAGGAAGAAGGGTTGAATTGAATTGAACAGGAAAGGAAGACTTGGGAAGATGGAGTCGGCGCAGGGAGGCCACACGGGCAGTCGGATCCTCTTGCGGTGAGTGGGGACTGACGTCTCGTCTCAACTCAGCTCAGGAAGGAAGGCGCGGTGCTTGCCAACTTCCAATTGGACCCTGAACCGGAGCTTTCCAAGGTTGCTCCACAAGTCAGCACCGTGCCTTCCCTTCACAAGTAGCGGTCACCTGCATCTGATGATTATGACTCTTGGCGGTTCTAGGCATCTACATACCTAGGTACCTAGGTAGGTAGGTATGTACCTACCTAAGTAGATAAGGTACTATAGTACAGTCCAGTATTTTGACTGTAGGCCTGCATGGAAACCAGCAACTTCCAAGGTGATCCCTTACCTAAATACCCGGCATCAATCAGCAATCCATTAATCATTCATGCATCCTTCCCATTAATTCCATCATCCATTGCCTTTTACCTTAATCCCCTCTCTCGCCTCCAGATCGCCCTCTAACAAAATCTCATGTCCATCCCCTTCTATCACCAGCCAGCTCGCTCCCGCTCCCGCCCCTGCAAGAACGCACATACTCCACCACGCAATTCCCACCACCCCCTTTCCTAGCCCCATCCCATACAGCCACGAAAACACGACAGGCCCCACCGTTCTCGCGGCGGAACTGACACTTTGTGCTACCCCATGAACCGTCCCTAGAACACTGGGATGGGGACTGGCGTTATTGACCAGAATGGTTGTCGAGGGCAGCGCGAAAGTCCGACCGGCGACTTGGACAGAAAGGACGAGGGTGATGTAAAGCCAGATCCAAGGCCCGGTAGCTGGTCCCGGGGGAGGCGAAGTGGATGGGATGATGCTAAGGTACGGCGCAAGGAAGTAAGCTACTGGGAATAACAGTAAGGATGCGCGAAGGGAGGTGATCGTTCCCAAACGGAAGCTAAGAGGTGGGTAGAGTAAGAGCTGTAGCGTGATGCCGATGATGCCCAGGATTGCCAGAGCCGTGCCGATGCTGGGAGGGGGTAATGCCAAACCCCCAGTAAAGGTGAAGGGGGCATGCGGTTGATAATTCGGTGGCAAGCTTAAGGCCTTGCTGTCGTCGGCCTCGTTCTTGCTCTGGGGCATATAGCGCGGAGTCGAGAGGAATACGAACCATAGCGCATTGAAGGTCCCCACATGCATCGCCAGGAGGCCGTGAGAGAGGAGCGTACAAAGTACATTGCGGGTCCATATTCGGCGGAAAGAAAGCTTTCTCTTGATGGGTGGGTTGGTTGTTGCCTCCTCTGATTTGCTTTCGTTCATCTCGACATCCTCTTCCCCCATGCCGTCCTCTCTTCCCACCTTCACATATCCGCCAGCCTTTCTTCTCCCGAGGCAAATCCTTCGAAGGTATCTGCTGGTTTCCAAGCCCCAGTCGTTCTTGCCTCTCAACCCCTCTAGAGTCTCTTCCAAACCGAACACCACCCCAAGCGCGCTGCAGAATAGGAATCCAGCGCTTACCACGTTCGGAAGCGCATAAGGCCATTTTCTCAACCATCCCACTCCGTCCTTCACCCCTAGGCTTCCTCCAGGTCCAAATATCTCAGGATAGCTGCCTACAGGATCTGCCAGCAACCCACCCAAAAGGGGGCCGATAATCACCTGGGATAGAGACGTGCGTCAACACAGCTGTCTATCATCTCCACAATGCACGGCACAAGCATTGCAAAAGAATTCATTGTATGGGGAGTTCGAGGGAGGTTCCCACGAGACCCAAAGCCACGATACAGGGTTGAGCCAAAAAAAAAAAAAAAAAAAAAAAAGCAGCAAGCAGAAGACTGAAGTATGGAGACTGTGAAGACAACTAGAAAGGCAAAAACTCACCCCAATATTAAAGGTCATAGGCAACAACAAGAACGCCCTCGACAGAAACCTCTTCTCCTGCACCATCTCCGAGATCATCGTGCGCATGACCCCGATATTCCCATTCAACGTCCCGCTCAAGGCCCGCCAGAACACCGCCGCCCCAAACGAGCGCGAGAAGCCAAACCCGAGACTCCCGATCCCGGAGCCCACAAGGCCGATCAGGATCACGCGTTTCCTGCCGCCGAGAAGGGGATGTTCGGAGTCGGCGAGACGGCCCCAGAGGATCGCAGTGCAGAATTGGGCGCCCGTGAAGGCTGCGGCCAGGAGTCCGGCTTGTTGGGCTACGACGGCGTCGGAGGGTGGTTGGTTGTCGTGAGAGGTCCGGAAGCTTTTGAGTTGGTAGTACATGTAGGCCTGGAGGCTTGTCTGGGTCAGGGGCTCCGAGAGGCGGGCGAGGGTGAGGATGGCGAGTTGGGATTTTTTGGGGAGGGAGGACCAGGTGACGGGGCCGGGTTGGGTGTGGGGTTCTTGAGATGGTGTTGGAGATGGCGAATGTATAGGTTCACTCTCGTTTTCCTTCGATCGGCCGTAAGTGGAAGTGGAAAATGAAGTGGAAGGGTCTCCGATAGCGAGCGAGCCATTAAGGCCATGCTGGTCAGAGTTGGTGGCGAGCAAGTGGTCGCGCTCCCGCTCGCTCCGATCCCCATTCTGATCTCCGTCATCTTCGCTTTCTGAAGGATCATCCAGCGCCTCGTCCTGCGTTCTGCTCTTGTGGGAATTGGTTTTCATCCGCGGAACGTCCCTCTCGAAGTGTCTATCGTAATCTATCTTCTTATCCAGGCTTTGCCCGGAATCGCTCGATGGAGAATTCGGGCGCAACGTCGTTGCTGCACTGCTCACCTCTCCTTCCTCGTTCGAACTCGAAAAATTCGTACGAGAACCGTCATCGCGGTACATTCGCTTTCAGGCGAACGAGATTCTTCTTTCCGGGAGTGGTCTTTAAACAGAAAGAGCACAAGTGAGGGAAAGTCAAAAAGCAGTAGAAGCCAGACACAAGAAACCGCCGTCCAAGAGCAGCAAATAGTAATATATTCACAATCGTCTCTTGCAAGACATGTGACTCAAATGATAGCACTGAAAATAAAGATCCGCCGCTTGGCCTTGAATGTTAAATCCCGCATCGAGACGAAGAGACGAAAGACGTGGGGGGTCCTCGAAATGGTGTGGGGCGGTCCACGGATGATGTTCACCCACGGATGTTCATCTACATGACGTCGATCAAAAGGTCAAACATATTCATGCAAGAGTCAGCAGGCTATGTACTATGTCGCATTGGATTTCCCGTAGTTTCTCTTTGTGTAGTGTCCTACTACGCTTTCCGATGGTATGAGCTTTCAAGGAACAGCTTTTGAGAAGATTCACGATCTTTACAGTCGATGTCTGGCTCCTGCTAAACGCGACACCACGAATCGAACATGACGGCCAAAGGAACCATCCATAAGGTCTCCCCCAAAAATCGTAATCATTAGCGACATAACACTCTAAACCAGTTGAAATCACAAATATATCGCGACATCGCTTCAAATCCCCTCTTCCCATCCCCCATCAACCAATCCTACTAATCCTCCTACTCGCGCCCCGTTTCCTCGGCGCACTCTCGCCCTTGGTAAAAGACACAATAGCCTTGAAAACGACCCTGACATTTTTCGCCGACGCACTAGAAGTCGGCTCGGCTTGTCGGGAGCGTAATAACGACTGGGCCGTCTCGGCGAGGAAGCCTAGAGTGATTCCCGCATCGCAGGATAGCTTTGCGCATGCACAGGGCTGCTTGGCCAAGTCATCTGCGTCGTTCTCAGAGCCAGAAGGAGAGTCGGTGTAGATGAAGGCTTGCATGCCTACGACGGGCGGTTGCGCGACGAAGAGGTCTTTGTACTGTAGCGCGCCTATATGAGCAGTGCCTGTGCTGGAGTTGACTGCATGCTCGTCTGGCTTCGGCCACTGATCGCTGGACGATCCCGCTCTAGCCCCAAGCCCGCCCCTTAACCCTTCGAAAAAGCTCCGCGACCTTAGCCGTTTCTTTGGCGCTGAGTCGAACGGACAGATTGCTTTCGCAGCGGCTTCAGTCATGGAGACGTGGATCCATCTGCCGAGATGTAAAGGCTCGCCTTGCTGGATGTGTAGGCCCGGTAGACTTAGTGGTAAGAGGATGAACTCGTCCGCCGAGCGCGTGAATTGAGGGTAGTAGAAGAAATGTAATCTCAGCTGAGGCGATGCGACGATTGTGGATGCCCATTGTCTGCTGGTCAGCCGTTGCGCGAGGATGTCTTTGGTCTCGATGAAAGAGAGAATGAGTTCGAGTAGCTCTGTAGTCTGGAAGACTTCATTCAGAGAGCAGGTTGCTGAGAGGCAATTGTGAGGATTTGAAGTCTCATTCGGGCTTGTTGAATTGCTCAAGTCTGCGTCCTGTGAGGTCCCGGTAGCGAGTAAGGAGCTTCCTGCTCGATCGCGAGAGCCGTGGATCTCGGTCTGCTCAGCGGGTTTCGGAAGCCAGCGACTGCCATCTCTGCTCCTAACAGCGAGCGTCTCCGGTCCGGTATTCGATGGTAGTTGTTCAGCATCAGAGAAGCGGCGCGGACGTTGGCGGTCTTCGGAAGATGCTGAGGGACGAGGTGTCAGGCGAAGTAGGCCAGACATTTGCTCCAGAAGAGGATCGACGGAAGCGCGATTATTCATTGCGCAAGGAGCTCACTCGATCGATCCGTTGAAAGACTGCGAGTATTTGGACCGAGCATCAATGTAGAGACGTGCGATGAAAATGCGTTGATAAGGTATGTTGGAATGTTGGCGTGTGAGGTCTGCCTTGATTTAACCATTCAAGTGATGTGTGGTGAGGAGTTCCACAATGAAAAGATTAAGGGCCGCGGAAGAAGAAAAAGATATACTGTCATTCACCTACCCATGGATAGTAAAAACTGGAATCTCGCGATGCAGATTACGAGTGTTTGGGGTTCGGATGCTCGTTTGGTGGTTGCAATCTGGCTGATGACTCTGGAGTTCCCCGCGCTTGCTGAGCTAATAATTTGCGACCGAGTGAATGGAGCGTCGAGAGCCACCATCCGATGTCTTTGCATTGACAACGACAACAATGGTATATCGACCTCTTCATGCCGCGGTCTATCGGTATAATCTCAAGTCAACAAGAGCTCATGCCTTCGTCTTGGCAATACCATCAGTGCCTGTACTATGTTGACCATCTCATCCAAAGGCGATGAAACACGACGCTCGAGCGTCCCAGCCACCACCAACCTCGCCAGCTCACAATGCGGTGGCAGGCTAGCTTCCTACCACAACAACAAAAGATGCGTACTTCCAGCAACGGTAGGCCGTTTTTTCTATCCCCACAATCACTTTGTCCTACCGTCTTATTATTTGAAAGGTGCCGGATTGCACCTCCCTACCACATCTAAATCTCACCAGAACAGAAGCCACTACCGTTGAATCTGGCTGGGCTTGCAACGTTGTCGACCACGATTGAGCTACAACCATCCTCAGTTTGACGTTGCAACGAGCAACTGATTACGACGTATATCCGACATTGACGAGTCCCTTCAATCGACCGTTTCACTCATAACATCTCTGTTATCAAACCGGCGAAGCAACGTCTCTCGAGCTACTACCTAGGTACGCGCTTATAGAGCACACGGCTCACGAGCGTTTACTGGGCCCTCAGACTTGGCTACCTAGCCTCCGAAAATTGCATAACGATACCGCCTTGACTCCACAATACAGCAACGATGCAGCGCAACATTGTGATCGCGGTCATCATCATCATTCTATTCGTCGTCCTGGCTCTCATCGGCTTTGGGATTTACTGGCTTCAGACGGGCTTCAGCCGGAAAGGAAAGGGCGGCTCAAGCTCAAGTAGCGAGGGCGAGGCGTAGAGGATGATGCGTCGAATGGAACGAAACAACGCTCTCCGCAGCTGAGTGCTATGATTGAAGGTGGATTATGATCCTCGAAACATCGGTGGACTGAACAGCTTCTTGACGAATGGACACGGCTCTTGACCGAGAAACATGATTTGGAGAACGACCCCCGACCGAAACCAGATCGGGATATGACAACAAAGGATACGAATGAATGGGCTTCTTGAGGCATTAATTCGCATAGCGTGGCGCTTTTGGGTTTGGAAAACGACGTTTGAGTCGGATTGTAAATGGTTGGTTGACATGGCATGACTTTCTTGTATCGCTAGATTGGATACCCCAGCACTCTGTCCTCCCATGCATGGAGGACCAGGTAGCTTCGCAAAATACTTTATTTTATCCTCGCACCCCGTCCCATACTTCTCGTCCTCTTTCTCGCATCCTCCCATACGCGAATTTCTCATAGCGCATTCCGCATTCTAATCGCGACACTCCAACGCAATATGTCCCATTTTCACCCCATCTCTTCCTCTACTCCCTCCTAACCATCCACGCCATCTCCTCCGCCTGCTCCCGACTAACCAATGCCCGTAACCGCTCCTCGTCCATAAAATCATGATCCTCAAACTCAAACCCGGGCACGACCGTCTCACTAATCAGCAGCCCCTCGCTACTACTCCCCCCTTCCTGATCCGGCAGCAAGAACGAACACTTATACTTTCCCCCATCCACGATCCACTGCACGCGCTCCCCCTTCAGAACATCCGGGCCTACCACGAACGTCTCGATCCGCGCAGTATCCGTCCACCGGCGACTCTCAGGCAGATTCTCGTTGCCGCCGTACCCGCCCGGGCAGCTAGTCGACGCGACTTCGTCCGCGTGGATAATCACGTATCGCCCCCGGCCGCGGTGGAGTGTATGCACCGTGCGGCCCTTGTTGCGGTGGAAGTGACCCAGCGGGGTTCGCGGCGTGAGGAAGTAGTGGATGGAGGTCATGGCATTGCGGGTGTCGACGAGGATGGAGGACGGATTCTGCGTGCTGGTTGTGTGGGCGTAGGGGTTTGGGATGCGGAGAGGGTCGCGGTCGGTTTCGACAAAGTAGCCGCCCTCCGGGTGCGGTTGGAGGTTCAGCTTTTGGATTATATGTTGTGTGGTGCTGGACTCGGGTTGGGTGCCCGCCGGGTCGAAGGAGGGTTGGAGGGGGGGAATGGTGGGGTCGATGGTGGAGGTTGTCATTGTGGGCGACTCTTGGGATTCAAAGGGGGGGGGGGGAGGAACGGGCGATTGGCTTGGTTTTGGAAGGCAATGCCTCGAGTTCACTTTGTTCACATGCTGAAGAGTCGAGGCGAGAGTCGAATGAGCAGGGAAGCTGAAGCGGGTGAAGCTCGCAGACTCATTGAGTAAGTCGAACAGGTGGGGCTTACATGTCATGGCGGGGGATGTGTGCGCATCGATAGACTGCAGGTGTTTCGTCCATTCTTACCTCTTGTTGATGCAATTGTAGAATGCGGCATCCGTTGAAACGTAGATCCTACCGTGGGAAGAGTCGGTAAGTGGGAGGGAGGTACAGGCATGAATCAGGAGCGAAATAAGGAGTCGTGATGTGATTCATCAATCGACCTACAACCACCAAGACGGCATTAATGGCCCTCGAACTCCGGAAGGGAGCATAGATTTCAGTAAATGTAAAAAGAAGGGCAAATATATTTAGCAATAAATAGAAAAATATAACTGCCCTTAGGACTTCTGGCCCCTACCTAGGGGAAGTTAGGTCTACCACACAATTTTCTAGACCAAAAAAATGAAGAATAAAATGAATCCAGATTGCAAAAGTGTGTTTCCGTAACAGGGAATCTCGAAGAGAGTTAGCTAATGTTCTGTGTTTCCATGGATTGTATTAATGCAGATGCTTACCGAACCCTGGCCTTGTCGGGCCTCTTCCGTCAGGAAGTGAGAGCGACAAATCCTAGCCACTAGACCATTACGGATTTGATGAGGATCCGGAACTCCAAATTGTATATATAGCCTATTATTTACTCCGGTAATGAACCGGCGATTTGAGCTTCACCCGAGGACTCAACACACAACCATGTCAAATGCTGCCAATCTTGGATGACTGGACAATTCCGAAACCACAGAAGGGAGACAAAATATGGATTCATTCGAGTGCCTTTGCCAAATCCACTGGTAGCAAATTGAGGCACGCGGGCCTACTATCGAGCTTCCACTTATATTTCGAGTGCTGGCCTTTCACGTACTATGCCGAACTTACTAGATCATGTAGCGTACTTCAGTGTAATAACATTGATTTCGCCTCAGGCTCTTTCTAGCAACTTGCTCAGTCCTTAAGGGGTACTAATACCTAGGTGCGTACCTACTAATCCCAACGTGACTTGTAGTTTCAGGGTTGGCTAGGGTTAGAAAGTTCGGCATTGAAATCACCTCTTCCTTTTCTCTTGATGTAGGTTGCCTGTCATTGTGAAATCAACATAATCTTCAATGCTGAGATAATTTGGGTATACTTGTACAGGGATGAGGTCTGCTTTTGACTGTGTGACTTGGCCCGTTGAAGGATACCTAGGTAGCCAGATCGTCATCTATGAAATCCACCCCACAACTGGACTCTCTGGATCATCCTGCAGTCGCCGATGATCATTGCGCATCACATTCATGATAATATTCTCGTCAACCCGATCTGAACCGGCGTATGATTCAAACTGCAATACAGTAGTCGCGTAATTGGCGACCGCACCCGAGTAACAAATTGTCTGCTCACGGAACGTTCTACACAGCAGAAAACAGCAACGTCAGCTTTCGAGATGTCACTAGATCTCGGGCTAAAGAATGTACACGTTCTCATCACTGGTGCAGCGGGTACTTATTTGCCACACGAAGAACAACTATGCCCGAACATAGCTGACAAAACGAGCATAGGCGGCATTGGCCTCGAGACAGTGCACCTCTTCCGCCAGATCGGCGCCAGAGTAACCTGCCACTACAACACCAAGCTCGGCGAACTGAGCAACATCCCCGACATCGTCCCCGTCCAAGCCGATGTCCGCGATGAAAGCTCCGTGGAGCGACTCTTCCAGGAAGCTGCCCAAAAGAACGGCGGCCCCGTCAGCGTTTTGGTCGTCAATCACGGCATCTGGCCCACGAACGACAGGCCGCTCGCGGACATGGAGCTCAGCCAATGGCAAAACACCCTCGCCGTGAACCTCACCGGACCCTTCTTACTCTGTCGGGCCTACCAGCGCGCGCTGCGCGAAGCATCCCAGCCCGTCAAAGACACGGCGAATATCATCTTCATCGGCTCGACGGCGGGGAAATTCGGCGAAGCAGGACATGGCGATTACGCTGCGTCCAAATCCGCACAGATGCAGGGACTCACGTTAACCTTGAAGAACGAACTGGTGAGGATCGCGCCGCGCGGACGCGTGAACAGCGTTTCGCCAGGCTGGGTGGCGACTCCGATGGCGGAGGAGGCGTTGAAAGATCGGGCGTTTGTGGAGAGGGCGCTGGCTACGACGCCGATGCAGAAAGTGGCTTCCCCCGTAGATGTGGCGAGGCAGATTGCGGTCACGGCTAGTCCTCTGCTCAGTGGACATGTCAATGGGATGAATATTATGGTTGATGGGGGAATGGAAGGACGCCTGCTGTTTCCTCCCAGTAGCTAGACACGTCCCCAAGGAATCCGGATCTTGACTCCAAAGCAACGTGTGATTAGAGGCACTGGGAGCGAGTCACAGTCTCCTTCTGATGCGCAGAGATTCTAGAAAACACGATTAAGCGTAACTCGCGCGCCACGCACGCGCAACCATTCGAACTCTTTGATACGACTATCGATCACCATATACGTTTCGACGCCATCATGTACCTATCCACGCCATCCAGCCTATCGCCCTTGTCACTCCGATTCTGCTTCCTCCCCCGTTCTTCCTTCTCCCTCAGCTCCTGCAATCCATCAGGATCATCATCATAGATCCAGCGCCTCTTGTCATCACTAATCTCTACCACGCCCCATCCACCAGCTCGTCGTCCCTCGGTACCCGTGACCATGCGTTCTCGCTCCTTCATCCCTTTGTATCTGCTCCTCGCACAGGAAAGTAGCAGCATCCCGAGCAAAAGCTTGCAGGCAAGTAGGACAAGGTAGAGCGCGAGGAAGAAAATGATCATGGTCGCGAGAGCAATCACATCATCGATACTCCACCAGCTGAAAGCGGAAGTCGGGTCGGCGCCGGCTCCAAATGATGAGCGGCCGATGGCTCTTCGGAACACTTGATCGATATGCTGAAGCGCTGCTTTAGTTGCCGGGCTGGTCGCGGCAGCTTCGTTTTCCACACTGACAGCCGTGGCTACGGAGGGAATCGGGATGGGCACATGCGTCGCGAGGAACATGTGATATGTCTGGATGCACGCTCGGATGAACAGACAGCTGAGCGGAATGACAGGCAGACCGAAGCGTTTGGTCAAGTTCTGATCGGCAAACGCATGGGAGTAGTAGTCCTTGGCCAACACGTCCAGAAATCGACCGTAGACTTTCGGTTTGATGTTGTTGAATTTGTTGATGTAGCAGTGTTTGATCCAGTCAACCAACGCTTCCGAGCCCAGTACGATCAAGAAAGGACCAAGGACTTCGCCGCAGAACTTTGGGACCAAGGTGAAGGCCTTCGGGACAGCAAAACCAGCCAACAGAGGGAGATGTGTCGTGTTTGCTGAGTAGGTATCTGTAGTTGACCCAGTGTCTGCAAAAGCCGTGTTGATGCTGATGCTCAATCCACCAACTTCTACGATATTGCGAAGAGCGATGATGAGCAGCATCAACCAGAGCTGAAACCTCTCCACAATATCGGCACAGGTGATCTGGAACAGTGCTTCCTTCTCGAACTTCTTGAATACTGTGCCTTTGATCTCGACAAACTGGTTGCTCATCAGCAACGTCAACAGCGCGTTTGAGTAGCTGTTCACGGCCACATTCAGCGTCACCACTTGAAAGAAGAGTGCAGTGGAATGCAGAACATTATAGACCAGCGCACCTAGGAACATCCACAGGGGCTGTGAAACCTTGCTCCGTCCCTCCTCGTTCCTCTCGAGGGTTTCCTTGCTGAACAAGCATTCCAGGATATCCTGTCCGATGGCGGAGAAGAGTCGGTCGAATACTTCCAAGACATTGTAGATGACGTAGAGCTTGATAGCTGACTGGCCTCGTACAAAGTGATACATGCGGCTGGCGTCAAATCGCATGAGGAAGATACAGGTCGTGATGATGAGCAGACCTTGAAGGATGTCGGCTTTGTGATTAGGAAGAAGCGCAGATGGCGTAGATCGACTACGGCGATGGCGTAACCCTGCGGAGGACTTGCGGTGCCTTCTTGATATGAGAGGTGCTAAGGCCTGTTTCGGGCTTCGAGGCACTCTCGCATGAGCGTCCACGGCCGGGTTCCTCGGAGGCTGCTCTGCTGCTACTTCAGATGGTTGCCTTTGGGTTGATATCGACTCGTTTCTCGAACGCTGCCAGAGTCGTCCGACGCCACCGTATACATAATTCCATAGAGACCGTAGCTCTTTGACGGCATTTTGGCCCCAGGACTGCGCAAGAATGGCGAGTGCCTTCAAGAAGCGCAATGGCAAGATGGTAAACGTGTAGAGCCATGCATCCAAGCAAGAAACGGCGCCGAACCAAAGAATCTGTTCTAAGAACCATGGCAAGCAGAAGAAGTTGTACAGCCGCTCCAGCTTCACAGCAGAAGACTCATAGGTGACGTCGCTAGATGCCGAGCGGTGCAAGTACAACGGAGATGGTCGATGCGACGAGAGCTCTAATTGCAGATATGTGGGCAACGATAACGGCGGGATGGGCATAATGGCGGGGATAGGAGACGGCTGAGAGTCCAACTTGGGCGAGGGTTTAATCGCTGGCAATGTAGCTGACTCGTTGTTTCCCGTTTTCAATGGTGTGAGGTCGGGTCTGGGTTTGCCGCTTCGAGACGAAGAGGGCTTTCGGTTCAAGAGCGGCGACGAAGCAGAACGAGCGGCTTTGGCCGGCCGAGTTTGGCCAGTAGCTGCCCCGGGAGTGGCACTGACACTTGGAAGGCTCGGGCGACCATCATGCAGGATGGCTCCATCTTGTCCATTCCCTTTGGACACATTGCGGGACGTATTGGGCGCATCAGTGCCCTCGTTAATGCCTAAGCCATTCGGAAGCTGTGGTATGTCCTCGAGCGGCGGAGATACGGGACGAATAGGCAGAGAGTCTGGGGAAGTGACGAGATCATGTATTTGCCTCGGTGATAGCTTGAGCAATCTATGGGCCTCACTGTCCTGCAGACGAGGCGATTTTGGCCCAGTGCTGCTCCTCTTGCGCACATGGTCTGCCTCTCCTGCTACATGGGCCTGTGAATCCGATGTATCATGAGCATCGACATGTTCTGTTATAGCTCGCTCTCGGGTGCCCGTATCCTCTTGCCTTTCATTATGCGCTGTGTTATTCCAATCCGGAAATGGATGGACCTTATTCTCTCCATGCTCGCTGATCGGTGAGAGGGCAGGTGTGACTAGCTGGCCATTGGCCGCAGGAACCGCGCGGAGGCTTTCATGAGCGCTCGATGTCGCGCCTTCGTCCATGTTGCAGCGCCGCGGGATCCAGCATCGCGTCGACTCAAGCCAACCCGATCCGTGGCTTGGAGAGCTTCGGGGAGATGGCGGATTAGTTTGGATCTGAGAATAATACTGTACCTTAGGCGGTGATGCTCGACCTCAAGCGTCGGCCTTCGGCGAAACATGCTTGCCGAGCTTCACTACGCTGCATCATCTCTTGGTGCCTGCGCTAGCGTGACCGTTCTTGAGCATGTGAAAGTCATCGTCGTCTGTCACAGAATAGGAATCTTTCCGGTTCATCCAGGAGATCCCACATCTACAACATGTCCGACTATAACGGTACCAGAACTCGTCTTCCCACTCCATGCACTGCGTGCTGATTCCCACCAGTCGAGCACAATGTCCCCAAAGAAGGCCCCGAGCAACCTCGACGCCGTCCAGACCTGAGCACCTTCTTCTCGACCCTCGACCTGGTCGACACATCAGGCGACCGCCAGCCGCAAAATGCACACTCTCTGCCCTTACCTCGCGACATCTCCGCAGCCTTCAGGAACCTGGCGAACGCCTTTGAAATGATGCGCGGGGGCAGTGGGGCATCTTCAGAACAGAGCCACAACGAATTACTTGAGACTTTGGTCGAAAGTCTGATGCAGAGCGCAGAGCATCCGCCAACAGAAGTACAAGGGGTTTCAGACGAGTTCATCGAGCAGCTCGATCGAGTGCCGAAGAAGAGCTTGAATGCGGAGCAGAGCTGTCCCATCTGTTCGAATCCGTTTCTGGAAGGTACGTGGACCTTGGGCAATATTCCGGCACACAACGAATACTAATGGAGAATAAATCAGACTCACATCCCCTCGTCGTGCGACTCCCCTGCCACAAAGATCACATCTTCGACCTGGAATGCATACAACCCTGGCTCAAGCTAAACCCGACGTGTCCTCTTGACCGCCAAACGCTGGTGAAGAAGAAAGCACCGCCGCCGCCGCCTGATGAAGAGGATGGCGAGTACGATGATATGTACGCGTAGATCCGCCGCGATTCCGAGTGGGTTGGCATAACGAGCAAATGCGCATATATGACGATATTATGATAACTGCTCATCAATCTCAACTGGGCTTCGTGCTCTCTGTCGACGACGATAGCTGAACAAAGTGTCTTGTGTACAGCCACTACAGCTTGCTCGTATGCACCGTTCCGTCGCGCTCATGTGCTACCATTCGCACAAATTGCGTTCATTCCCGCCTTAGCTTGGCAGAGCCATTAGTTGGCTCGCCTCTTAACGTATGTGGCAAGGACAGGCTGATGTGCTGTGTAGTACCTCCACATTCTCCAGTGACACGTTTGGAAGCTGGCTAGCCCTGCAATGGCCTGAATAGGTAATGTGGCTTACACAAGTGCTCAATGGTCTTGGTCATCTCGAGCGCCCGCTTCACGTCCTTGTTTCCCGTGAATGCCATCGGAGGAGCTCCGAAGTCGCATGGTCAGAGACTCATACAGACTCCTGTACTACACTCGAAGCCACGGGCTTGTTCTGTGGTACCAGGTAGTTATATAAGACCGAGCTAAGACGTGCGATATATTGTGCATTTTTTTCGGGTCATTCAAGAGCTCGACTATCTAGCCCAGCATGCACGTCTCTACTCTCTTCGCTCCAGTGCTGCTCACGCTGGCTGTATCTGCCACTCCAGTGCCGCAGACAATCGAGCTTCTCTGCCCTGCAAACACTCAAGTTCTAGCATGCTGTTCAGCTTTAGATAATCTAGCCTCTGACAGTCTAGCCGGTGCATGCGATTACCGTAAGCTTCTACATCTCGCTTAAGGGACAAGGCTAATACTGTCTAGTAAGCGTGGCATTTTCTTCTCTTCAGATACTTGAACAATCTTGTGGTGCTGGAATTCTGAAGTGCTGCGCTAACCCTGTAAGTGCTCTTGTTCGATATCAGTGCAGTACTATATGGTTCTAACAATGGCGCCTATTAGGGTAATCCGGATGTCGCGTGTCAACCCTAACAAATCTCAAGTCTTAAATGTCAAGTCGCTTCAGAAACGTACCCAGGTGCTTAGACAGCGACTACATGACAGCCTGGGGCAGCGAGAACATTGAAGCAATTCAGTGAATGAATGATCGTGATGAGAAGGTTCCTGGCGGTTTCTGTGCGGCAGATGTGCCCAGATCAGTAGCCACGTCCAGGAAGGCCAGACAGGTCAGAGTAAAACTCCGTCGACGTGACATGTCGCAAGCAATCGTCTCGGGCCATCCTAAATCTACAATCGTTCTAGCCTGGGCGCTTTATCAATGTTATGGCTGAAGCTGGTCAATCTCCTTGGTCGTGCTTTATCGGAATTGAGCAGTTTCTTGGAGCTCCGCATGACGTGGCCCTTGTTGGTGCACGAGTAGTCGCAACTATGTGCCCGCGCTGTTCTATTACTTCTAAAATCGGTTGCAAATTCGCCACCATGTGCGGGTTGAGCAAGGCAAAGGAAGTGGTTGACATGGCTGTGAACTTCTCGCATATGCATGGCAGCGGAAGTTTTCCCGCAGCAGCGGGGCAGATCCGCGTGCAGTGCGGAGAAGCTCACTCCGCGTCTCGGACCTGGCGCGCACTCCGCACCAAAGCTCCCCCAGCCCAAGCTGGAACGTCATGCTTTCCCAAAACAGCACCTACATGCACTGCGGAACATAGCAAGGAGGAGAGAGCGGAATCAGAGGCAATGCGGAAGTGCTTGCAGCTGCAGAAGCAGCGGAATGAGAGTAGATTACTCCTATCACAGAGGATTGATTGAATGGATAAGTATTAAAGTGCTGGGTAACGAGGACTTCCGTAAAGAATCGCATCTAGAACAGACATCTCATCTGGCAACATGGAGAGGACGGCTTTAAGGCCGCTCTTCAGGCGAGCTAGCCTACATATGCCTCGACTCGCCCCTTCATCCGCTCTCGTTTCCCAGCCCACCGTACCGTTTCGACTTAGATCTCACACCCAACGTAACATCACAAGGTCCTTCAGCAGCTGTTACCCACGCCTAAGACTCTCTGCTATGCCTCACAAAGAAGAAAATAGCGAGTTTACACCGGAATTCTACCCGGACTTTCCGTCTGGCCCTCAATTTCCTACCGTTGAGCTCGAGACTATCTCATTGAAGAAACTTGAATCCAACGACGAAGCAGAGAAAGACCGAGCCTTTGAGGCTTTTAAGACCAGAGGCTTCGTGTATCTCGACCTTGCTGGCTGCCAGAATGGCGACACAATTCTCGGCGGCTCGACTGATGTCGCGAGGGGTGCGGAGAGAACGTTCTCATTGCCTACAGAGGAAAAGATGAAGTACCAGCCTACTAACAAGTCGCTTTTTGGGTACGAAGCATCAAAGATGAATTGTTTGCGGAGACAGAAATGCTAACTTTTTGCAGATACAAGATGGTTGGCGCCACCAATGCAGACAAGTCTGGCACGCCTGATACTGCTGAGTTCTGTGAGTAAGGTCGTTTTATTTCACTGCGTGCAGAGATCTGATTGTCTGTTTCAGTTAACATCAGCAAGAACGATATGATTGTGGAGGACTCTAAGATGACGCGCCAATGGCCCGAGGTTGTGTTGCAACACAAGCCTCTGTACGCCAAGTACTGTAAGGCGGCACACTCTACGGGCATGTTGATCATGGACATGCTTGCCGACAAGCTGGGCATCGACCGGGAGGAGATTAGACAAAGACATCGAATCGAAGAAATGGCCGGTGACCGTAAGTTCAATGCATCACAAGTACAGCATACAGCTTTATCTAACAGACTCTCTAGACATCCGCATGACGAGAGGTCCACCCAGGAAGACAGCAGAAATGCCAGAGATCCAAACCCCAAGCCACACTGATTTTGGCACCATCACAGTCCTGATGAACTGGCTCGGCGGTCTACAAGTATGGTCCGAATCCTCGCGCAAGGCGGGCCCGCTCGAACCAGACGTTCCCGGCGAATGGCTCTGGGTCAAGCCCAAACCGGGCTGTGCCATCGTGAACCTCGGGGACGCAGCAGTCAAGTACACGAACGGTGTGCTTTGCTCCGGTCGACACCGGGTCATCCCCGCGCCTGGCGAGCAGGGCAAGTACCCTCGATACAGCATCGTGTATTTCGTCCGGCCCTGCGATCACACGCGAATGAAGACTCTGAAGGGTCATGGCATCCCGCCTGCGGATGATATGGAGGAGGAAGGTGTCGAGGCCAAGGAGTGGATATATCAACAGGCTATGGGCTTGGGGAGCAAGCATTTAGGCAAGTAGCTAAGCTGGTTGCTATTTATCTAGCACGTACGACGTTACGCATCTGGGATTCTAAAGGATTCTATTCCCACGCAGTAAGAGAAGGTGGTCTCTCGCCTGTATCCCAGCTCGCAGGGTTCTCGCCCATTTCAAAAACAAGCTCGCCACCCCCTCCAAGCTCATAGTGGGTCATCCAGCTTCGATCGAGCTTCTGACCATTAAATGTCACGGTCTGAGGATAGTAGTTCGAATCCGAGATCCCCGGTGCAGAGATATTGAGTCGCGTCTCCTGCGCCGTGCCTCCAAAGAGCCTGATGCTTAGGGCTTCGAAGCGCGGCGCACTAAACAGGTAGATAGGCTGTGCGGAGACGGGATACTAGGGAGATTATCAGCAATGGTGGTTTATGGAACGCAAAGTTCTTGGTGAATGACTGACCAAACCTATAAGGTTAAAGATTAGCCACGATGGCAGCGCACCACCGTCGATGTTCCCCGGGTACCCGTCCCGGCCAACCCCATAGAAGGCGTCCACCGTAGCTCTCGTTCTTGGCCCTCTCATTAGCTTGTGCTTAAGTGCCGTGGGACTGAAAGGGAAGTCATGGTGCTTACTGATTCACTGTCTTCCAGTGGTAGCCAGGGACGTAGTTGTACAGGAACGGAGTCATGAAACTGGGCTCATTCCCTTGCCTGGGTTTAGCAATGCGTCTGCGGAGTTTGCTGGGAGAAATGAGCTTACCGGGATTGAAAAGCGCTGAGCCCGCGTCGTTGTTCTTCCTGTGTAATCACATCAGTTTTGAGTCGGAAAAATCGATAAAGGGAGGGCTGATTAACCCAACGCTTGTGCCAAACCCTGGTAGAAAACTTGCATCCAGTCTCTTGATGAATTGTTCATCGCCTCCCATGAGCTGAATAATCTTCGCCATATCATGAGGAGCGGCCTGATATCAGAAAGTCAGCTTCCAGAGGCAATTCCCTGAATTCTGCAACCCGAATGTCACTTACAGCGAAAGCAGTCTCCCAGACCTTAGCTTCATAGATATCGCTGCCCCAACCGCAACCGCCACAGCTCAAGGGGTCATAGTCAGTGAAATTCCAACTGCCGTCTTGATTCCGAGCACCAGGAAAGCCAGTAAAGGAGCCAACACCTTCAAGCGATGTGTTTGCGTGCGGATTCCACTGGTTCTCCCACCACCCAGCACGGTCACGGAAAGCCGCATTTTCGGACCCATTGAGTCCTTTCGCCATGCTGTAGATAGCGTAATCGTTCTGTGCGTATTCCACCCCGCGCGAGATGGAGCGAGTGTGGTTCCTCGTGATGTAATGTAAGGGTAATTGATCATCTAACGCTCCGCGTCCTTCTTGCGTGGCGCCATCGAAGGCTACTGGGTCTTCGTTTCGGGCGGGCAGGTTCGTGGCATCGTTGAGAACGGCTTTGTAGGCTTCGTGCCAGTCGATGTTTGAGCCTAGCTCACCCCGGCCGCGCTGGCCTGTTAGGCTTACGACGTCCTTTGTGAACGCGTCGCCGAGCACCATGTCCGCGTGAGTCCCGCCTACAGAAGGAAAGGTTAGCTTCTGTAGAAATCAGCAGGTCTTTCTGGTAAATCGGCGTACCTTGCACACGACCGTTCCAGTTCGCAATGCGCCCGGCCGGCAAGAATCCTTCGTTGGTGAAGATGGAAATGAGACCCGACAGGACGTCTGCGTAAGTTTTGGTATAGAGAAGGTGATAGAGCGGCATCAAAGTTCTGTAAGTGTCCCACAATGTCTTCATGTTGTCAGTTTCAAGGACGGAGAGGGCATGCGGATTCGCCAGAGGCTTACATAGTGGTCATCGTAGTAAGGATTGCTTGCGTCCGTCTGCCATCCTGGGTTCTCTCCCGTCTTGTTCGTCGGCTACAGACGTCAGTAAAGGTGATTTCAACACTCCTGATTGGAGCTTACGCACTGCGCGAAATGTCAGTTGAAAGTTTCACAAGAAGGAGATCGATACCTCTTACCCATAAGTCCAGTTTGGTAGAGGGCAGTATACAGCATCCGCTTCAATGTGGCGTTGCCGTTCGTCTGAGACCCATTCTCCTCAACCTGAATCGTGCCAAGGACGTTCTCCTCCCAATCAACCTTAGCATCTTCCACCACATCTTCAAATGATCTAGTCCCAGTAGCTTCAGCGGCTACGTTCGCACAAGCCTGCTCAGCGCTGATATACGAGACGCCTAGTCTCGATTCAATAACTCTCTCCGCAGATGTGTTTGCGCTCGTCGGCTTCCAACTAAACAGCGCCCCAATGCCCATCCCACTTCCCGCATAACTCAGAACATCATTGTAAGAGCGAGGAACCGGTCGTTCGTCGTACGTCGGAGGCAGCAAAGGGTTGTAAGGCCAGCTGAAAGTCCCAGCGCCCTGTACGCTTTCCCTTGTGTTTTGCACGACATAGTCGGAACTAGGTTGAAGATTGCCATTGGGGGAGGTGAAATTGCCACAGAAGTAAAGAGTCTGGCTCTCCGGCTGGCTCCAGCCTCCGGTGTATGTAGCCGAGCCCAAGTAGGATGGCGAGCCATTGGCCCCGGTACGGAGATGCAAGTCCCCGTGGAGGAACTTTTGGGAGTACGCAAATGTACCGTATCCAGGTAATACCTGTGAAACGTATCAGTCTTTTCGATACCTATAATTGTTTCTCCTCGCATGAGTACTTACATGAGTTAGATCCACTAGGACGTGTGCATCGTCGCCATGTCCGTCGTCGCTAGCTTCGCTTTGGACTGCTGGGGTCGACAAGTTGTTCCTGGGGGCAACGTCGGTATCTACTGGGAAGCGATACTTGAGCAAGCCGGTGTGAGCAGTACTTGTGATGTCAATCTCGATGCCGTTGAGCAAAGTGGTTTGAAACAGGCCGACTTGAGCACTTTCTACACCCATTGAGCGATTTTGCCAATAACTAGAATGCCCTTACGATTAGATGGCTGGAAACTGCTACAAGCGAGTACTGAAATCGACGTACGTTGTATTGTCAGCAAGGTTGACGCTGTCCAGACCTCCCAGGAGCGGCATTTGAGAAATCAGGCCATAAGTGGGCACGCCGCCCGTCCCTGGTGAGTAAAGGTAAAATTAGCTTGCAATTTTGGGTAGATTCTCAACATTGATGACCGTCCAAATCAGTGAATCCAAGAGAGCATTGCTGATGCGAATCATTGCCCTATGACTGGGTTCCTTCCCTGTTTAATCCTTGGCTTGCTATTTACCTACCGCTGACATGGAGCATTGAGATTGCAGTCACATTCCCAAGCGGAGAGTAGCCGGCATTGCAGTCCACTGCTGTTCCATTTGGCACACCCAAGTAGCTTGTATCGATTCCTACCTTTGCCATTGCGTTTGGTAACGAGGCACCTGGAAAAGAATTGCCGCCCTGAAACAAGATGAGTACTTCGTCTGAGCCGATTGCAACATTCTTGCACTCACAGCAATGGCTGAGCCCGGAGTGCTGCCCTCAGTACCAATGAGAGGATCGACATATTCTGACAGACGTCCTTCAGCCAGGCCGCAGGCACTCATGAGCAGCAGAGAGGATATTGCAAGCTTCTTTGGCAACGCCATGACTTCATTCCTAGAGGACCAAGGAAACCTACCTATCTGTGGGAGAGCGGGTATCTCAGCCACTTTAAATCTACTCTGGTCGGTCTCTGGACAAAGATGGTTCACTCACCAGGGCGGAGAAACATGAAGCTTTTCCCCTGTCGTCGCCGTCATTCGCCGTCCCACGTCTTTTGCATGATGGGTCGTGATGCCTTCGCTCTGGAAGGATTTGATCTCGTTCGTCTCGCACATGGTCATAAGCAATGAGCAAAAATGCGCTTGGATTGCTTCTCGATGTCTTATCATACGCTCATCAAGGCGAACATGACACTCATTCAGATGGCACTTGGCCCCCAGCGACACAACCTTTTCTCTCGCCATCAGCCTACGCAACTTCGGCGTTCGCTACAATGACAGCCCAAGCTACTAGAAACCCTACATCGTCTCCAATTGCTTCTTCCTGCTTCCCCGCAATGCTCTCCACTCGCTGACTCGATGATCCCGAAAGCGACATGGTAGGACCAAGACAAAGTGCCGATCTGCTACCCGCCTTGTGTGGCCACATTGAGGTGGATCGTGGCCTCGAGGCGGTGCTAGATGGTTTGGACGCGATGCTGAACGACCACCTACTAATGGCACAAGCCACCGGATGAAGTCTGCCCATCGGCCTCTTCACCCGACGTCACTCTTATTCAGAAGCCTCAGTTGGATTGCAACATTTTCCAATCCGTACCAGTTTCAAGTATCCTTTAGTCCCTTTACCGTGTGCATCACTCGTTCTACCAAAGATGCCGCTTCTAGGAACCTTACTGCTGGTTGGGCTGGCGACTACAATCGCTGCTCAGCAGCAATGCCCACCAGCGATTACTTTGGACAAGAAGCCGCAGATCTTCGTGATGAGCGACATATCCAATGAACCAGATGATACGATGTCGTTCATTCGCATGCTTCTTCATAGTGATCAGTGAGTTACACAGTTTCCAGGACTAGAGACATCGTATCAGAACTAATACATCTCTTCTGCTTTAAGATATAACATCACTGGTATGGCGGCAGTGGTATGTCTTGTAGACCGCGCAGATGGGCTTCAGCATACTGAGACCCTCTACAGACGTCTTACTGGCTTAATTCTTCCACGTATCCAGACCAAATACTCAACGTAAGTAGATACCGGACGACGCCCAACTGGTCGGCCATATCAGTATCTCACTCTTGATAGACCACTCATGCATTTGGCTTGGTGGAAGAGAACCTTAATTTGCACTCTGCTGGCCAATTTCCCACTTCCGAGTACTTGTCCTCGGTAGTCTATAGCGGCCATCCGCTTTATGGCACAGCCGCTTTGGGTCGTCCGAGTCTATCCTCTGGAGCGCAACGCTTGATAGACGTGCTCGATGGCATGGGCGACGACGAGATTCTTCACTGTCAGGCTTGGGGTGGAGTCAACGTTCTCGCAGAAGTGCTATTCCATGTCCAAAAAAACCGCGTCCCATATGAGTTCGACCGCTTCGTGAAGAAGATACGGGTATACACTATTTCGGACCAAGATAATACTGGGCCGTGGATCCGGTGAGACTCAGATGATTTTTCCCCTTCCTGAAATGTGCTGACTCGTTGATGTGAAGGATGAACTTTCCACAGATACCCTATATCGTGTCCCTGCATGGCTTCAACCAGTAAGCGTTCGATCACAATGGAACCTTTGGCTTGACGTAGTTCTCTGATCTTTGTTACAGGTATGGAATGGCAGCATGGACAGGCATCAGTGGCGAAAGGTTCTACAAGTCCGTTTATTAATCGTCGACTCTACGTAATTCAAGGCCGTACTGACAATCAGCACGTTTCTAGCTACGATCAAGGCGGGCCAAACTCCTCACTCGTCGACCAAGAATACATTTCGACTCACTTCCAGATCGGTCCGCTGGGCTCGCATTACCCAGACATCGCCTACATCATGGAAGGCGATAGCCCTTCTCTCATGGTGAGCATTCTCCATATTGGGCGCCTGAGTCTTTGGAGTGAGGGCTGATAATATTTGCGAAACCAGCACACTATGATGAACGGTCTCAATGGTGGACCTTATGGTCAGTGCCTCCAATGGCTCAATGGAACATTAGAGACTGACTGCGTTGTACAGATCAGCCTAGTTGGGGTGGATGGGGCGGCAGGTATACACTCCTCGACCTGTGAGTGCCTTCAAACCAAGCATTTGTGAATCCACACATGCTGACCAATCTCCTAGCACGAGGCAAACTATGGTCTACAGCGATGCCAGGGATAGTGTAAAGGGCATGATCAACAAGAGTACGCTCTTTGACATTCGGAAGAGCAGTTTCAGAAAAGCACTGACAATAAGTCTTTACTTAGATCAAACCTATACCTCAAGTCAGGCGACGATTTGGCGATGGCGACAAGCTTACCAAGACGAGATGAGTGCTCGTATACAGTGGAGTGTACTGGGTAACTACAGCGCGGGCAGTCATCCTCCAGTAGTATCCGTCAACGGATCATGTGACAGCTCTCCTCTTATTGTGGAAGTTGCGCCTGAAGAGGTTATCACAATGGATGCATCTCACACTTACGATCCAGATGCCAACTTGACCGGCAAGAATGACCTGCGGTTCAACTGGTTCCAGTGAGTCATTTTCCTTTGAATCTGGTCGATCTCACCATGGCTGACATCTTCTCCTAGCTACCGAGAAATCTCTGCGACACAATCCAACACGGCAAGCGAGGTCCCGCAGCTCAACTTCACCCTGTCATCCGGCGGGCGAATCGCAAAGACAACTTTGCCGTCTGCAATCGACGCATGTGCGGCTGTGGAAGCGGAACAGAACCAGGGAGCAGGTATTCAAGAAACTTGTCAGCAGTATCACGTCATCCTTGAGGTGACTGGCAGTGGTACACCGCCTATTCGAAGATACAAACGGGTGATCCTTAAGGTGCAGCCGCCTTCCTCAACCAGCAAGGATGCGTCGAGAGACGAGCTCTGATCACGTAAGGCGCATACGATATGATGCTCCTGCTCTCGATCAACAAAAAGGGAAAAGACCATCGCACAGTAGTCTTTGATTATTGACTGTTGAGCAAGACAACATTGCAGAGGTTGAGAGACGGATCTGGGATGTCCGTTCTAGCATCGATCTTTTACTATTGGCAAGGCTCTCGAATAAAACACCAAGACCAATTTTGGTTCCCTCAGCGGTAACCACGATCTAGTGTTCGATTATTTTTACTTTCCATTTAGTACTATAGCATCAACTGCGTCCCGATCGGGAAAGAAGCTGGCCAAGTCGTTTCTTCCACTCCGAAGCTCTGATCCGCTGTACAAAGTTAATGCTCTAGCTCAGTCTGAGCTTGCGCCCAACATTCTGTCGACGGGAGTATTATATGGTAGCAAGCGACCGCATACATTTCGTCTTCTGGAGTTCCCATCTTTGCGTGTATTCGATTTTCACTTGCATCACTGTCGCTTCCTACAGACCGAAGTGAGCGCAAACCATCCCGATCTTTGCGAGTACGACGCTAACTTCGATAACAGTTCTATCATGGTTGTCTTCAACAAGATCACCGGCCTCATGGTCGCTGCCTTCGCCGCTGGCGCCGTAGCAAACCCGATGGGGTGGCCAAAGTTTGGAAAGGACCTTCACGTCCGCGTGTATCGCTACGAGTCGAACGACTGCACGGGGCCGTACCAAGGCGAGGGGTTCCCTAAGGGTGAGTCCATACAACCCAACCTGCTCCCGCAAATACGGCCCAGATTTTCCTTAAGACGACGCCGTCTCCTCTGACTTACTTACCTGACTTACTCCCTCCCCGCCTGAACAGACCTCGACTCCGAGTGCAAGAGCTTCAAGAAGGACAAGCCCTTCTACAGCTTCAAGTACGACTACATCCCGCACTCGCACAGCCATGAGCCGACGGAGCTCAAGGACAAGTGCTGGGTCCAGCCGTTCACCGAGACGCACTGCCCGAACAAGGATGACGCCGACCATACCGACTACATGGTAAGCAGACCACCCTTTCGTATCTTCTTCGGATTTCGGAGACATGGACGCTTTTGATGGGAAATGCTGACCGGGATTGTTTTGCAACGTTCTAGTTCTTCGGCGACTATGGCACCAGCAAGTGCTTCCATGAGCCGGAAGGCGTTATGAGTATCGATGTGGACTGCGGCCCTTTCAGGCTGTAAAGGCTGTGAAATCGAGTCGAAAGGATTTGGGGCGATTGTTTTGACATTCTTTCTTTTATCGCGAGGTGGGATGTTTCAATATCAGCGTCTTTCCCGGAAGGCCGCTTTGAAATGTGACAAGAGAATTCCTTAGAAGTTCCTTCTCTAGTCAAAATGGAAAATTGCTTTTTTCACCACTATGCCTCCGAGGATGCGAATCCTGCCACTCCTACACTGGTCGCTGGGATCGCGTGAAGAGCTTTTCACATCGTGAGCCACGTAGTGAGCCTTCTATGTCACTAAGTCTTCGGTTTCGCTCCCGGTCTCCGCTTGTACTTGCGAGGATCTTTCCTGCTCATGCGCTTCGGGTCCCTTGTACCTTTCCCGCCTTCCCAGAAACCCGAACCTTTCTTGCCGATCATGAGAGCGTGACATATACCGCAGTCTTCGGGCCTGTAATTCTGTTCGCGGGAGCAATATCCACTGTCGTAGCGTTAGCATCTAGTCCCAAGCGAGCCATAATAGGCAAAAGGGGGCTCTGGGTGCATTGCCGCTAACACTCCGATGGGAAAAGCGCCGCCAGCTGATAGAATTAAAAAAGGCGGTACGTACCAAATCATTCGATTAGCATGTTCAAGCGGATGATCGCTCTGCTGATCATGGCAGCGGTCACACGGGAAGACCTTTGAGCAGCACGAGAACCTAAACCACCGGAAGCTCTTAGCATAGTGGGAGCAACGCCCCTTGCGAGGCAACTCAGAGCCAGCGTGAATTCCTAGATTCTCTTTCGGCTTCTTACGACCAAGAGCCCTGCTTGCCCTCGCCGCAGTCGCGCTGACGAGGAGGAATTTCAGCTCGGAGATGCGTAGGGTCATTTTCTTGTGGCATTCTCTGCAGATCGTCATGGCCGAGTCGCCTCTCACGGCGACTATGCCTGGAGCTGGGAATTGAGTCGAGCATTCGGCGCAGGTTGGTAGGAAGTTGCTGGTATCGGGATTAGTTTCAAATGCTCGAATTTCAGGTATCTCACTCAGCGACTCACCTTGGAAGCATATCAACCACCGTACAGCCGTCCAAGTCGAGATAGCCCGCTCGTACAGAGTTAGCATGTATCATGTCAGACCGGAAGCCCACCGCCATGGTGATCGCGCACTTCTTGCAAGTCTCCTGACGCATGGCTGAGGCACTGCCGGAGTAGTTTCGTAGACGGTGCACATCCATCGTATCTTTGCACCGTTCGCATTTGATCGTAATGCTGAGAGATGAGACTTCGAGCAGCTCGATGCCGTGGAGCTCAAGGTTCGGGAAGGAGAGCAGAATGCCCTTTTCTGCTGGTGTGCCAGAGACGTCTTGGTCTCTGAGCCGCTGGTCTTCGTTTTCGTGGTCGCTGTGTGAAGAGTCGCCCTCTGCTTCGGAGGTTTCAGAATCTGTGCCTTCGCTCTCATCTGCGGTCTCGTGTCGAGAAGTCTCCCACTCTGGGGGTCGAGGAATTACATGTAGATGCGGCCGATCACCGTCGATATGTGAGGCCTGGTCTGAAGGTGGCTCTGAAGTGTTGGGTTTCTCAACATTCGAGGGAGGTGTCTGTATATCTTGCACAGTCTTTGAACCTTCTTCATCTACGCTTGAAGACTCAGCGGCCATAGGTGAGATGTGAAGCACCAGATGATTCACGAGCTGGGTCAGAGTAGCACCCGGTATCTTTCCAGGTAAGCGAGTGAACGCTGCCTCGACGTTGCGGGCTTCGTCAGATTCGCTCTCAAGGACGATGAAGGCCGACTCAAGTGGGTATGCTTCCGGAACAATCAATCGGAAAGAACGTAGCGACTGTAGAGTTTGGGGCCATGTATACTTCTTCGGCGACTCAAGGGGCAGCACGTAGCTTCGGCCATCTGAAGATTTCACAAAAGAAGGGATCCTGCCGAACCTTGCTTCGAGCTGTCGTGCGTGTGATTGCCGCTTAGATCGCGCCTCATCTTTCTGTTGCGAAGTGAACAGCACGGCCTGCTTCGAATGGACATCCCTACGCTCTGTGGTGTTGTTAGTAGCAGCGCGCGGAGGTGGCGCTTGCGACTGCGGTTGTACTGGCGCTGGACTGGCCGGTCCCTTGTTCGCGACTATCTTGATAGTTTCTGCCATCCGACCAGCTAGAATAGGTTCTAGCTGTCTATCCAGTCTGTTCATCGCCGCAAGCAGTGTGACTCCAGGATTTGATGACAAGATGAGATCGAAGCCCCTCTCGATATTGATTTGGAACCCTCTCGGAATATCCTTGTTGGTCACTTGAATTGAAGGCCGTCCGGAGCTAGGATAAGACTTAGGTACTCTAAGCTCACATTCCAGGTCATCGATCTCGTAGGGGAAATCAGGATCCGATGGTTTCATGCGTAGAGAGAGTGTGATTCCGTCCACAGTGTCGGCGGCATGCGGCTTGAATCTCCTCTGTATCTGACCAATCTGGAACGCCCTTGGATCTTCGACTTCAGCTTTCGGCACTGGACGAACAGCAGCTGGCCTCGCCGGCTGAGGAGTTGTTTTTGCTAAGGTGGATGTGTCTTTTGACTCATTTTGAACTGGCCCGGCTGGATTATGTGACGGAGTATCTTGGTCCAGTGGATGCGAAAAGGCACAATTCGCCCCTGCCCTGCAACCTATCCAGTCCACTGTCAACTAATTGCACACGGCGATACATATTCATAGTACCATCGGGCATCCCTCGGTAGTCTGTAGAGAGTAGCAGTAGCCCTTGAATGAGAGACTGGAACATTGGGAGGGAACCCACCTTTCTTGGTGTTATAGAAACGGCATACTTGACCTTGCTTTGCAGGACGCGAGGGCAAGGTAGCTGTTGAAGCCTGTTCAGCTTCTGGCATAGTGAATACGTGACCTCTGCCGCCTGAGACGCCTATCCTTGTTCAACAGTCTGACAGCAACGCTTCTGGGCCCCAGGATTTCCGCAGAGAAGCTGTTCAAGCGATGTACGATGAGGTGAATCTCTGTTCAGTGTTCCGTCTGGTATACGCCCAGACAACTTTGTGGTATGACGCAAGAACCCAAAGATGGAAGCTATGAGACCGCGCCACAGTAGTGTGGCTGAGGAATGAATGCCTTACCATTGCAGTAGTGATCCCTTTCACTTGCCTTCCAGACGTTGACTCACAATGGATCTTGGCCAAGACAGCAACCACTGTCATTGAGCCCATCAGCTCTCACCTCCAGTCGTACATGCGTCAACAAGAGAGCGAGAACCTCAACAACTTCTGCGGATGAGGCGGAAGGGAAATGCATTATGAGGCCGCCATCCTGGTCCCCACCGGCTTTACCAGCTAGCCGCAGCAAGCCGTAAAGCCTTTCCCAGCTCTTCGCGCTGCCGTCGACACCGCGAAGGTTTGAATCTCTGAGGGGGCAAGGTATCACCGTAGTAAATAAAGCTACATCAACAAAACACCTCGTCCCAATCAGCTCCACCAGCAAGGTAAACACGTGGCCATGGGCACGTAATCATTGTTGCTGCGGGGCATAGAATCCCAAAAGAGCCGAATGCACACGACTGCACTTGCATCAGGCTGATTATTCTGGAAATTCTGGATGTGGAGAAGGACATGGGGGAGGGAGGCAAGTTTCGGCAAAGTCGAATGGTAAATGAGCAAACGAACTCTCCCAAGATCTATTCAGCCGGAAAGGCTTAGAGGATAGAGTAGCAGGACAGGTTGGCATGTAAAATATAGTCAGAAATGATGCGCAGGCGTTTAGCAAGGTTAGCGAATATTAGTAGTATGACCACGACATCGCCGCGCGGTAAAGCAACCCCAAACAAGAACAAGAAGAAGAAGATGTATACGGGTTGAGTCAACGTAGTGAACCACGGTGTATGATACTATAATACATCCGCACATACCTCCGTAAATGCGACCTCCCGGCCGGTAAACATCCCACTGACATCCCGCCCCACCACCATCGCCATCCCACTATCTACAACAAAACCAATCCTCACCGCCAAATAAAACCAACCAGAAATCTGTCCGATCGAATAGGAAGCTTCCCCGCCCCCCTGCGGAGGCATAACAAAGTTGCATCGCATGCCCGCATCGGCATATGCATTGCATACGCCTCCCCCCGGGGTGACGGCACACTCCCACACACCTACTGCATGTCCAATCAACTGGCCGCGTGGGGGAAGATGTGAGAAAGGAAGGGACTTCCAAGGTTGCTGTTTTCTACCGGTCTCACCGATTGCGGTGTGCGTGCATGCACAACAGTTGAGTATCTGACTAGGTACATAGGCTCGCGGAAAAACCGGGTATGTATGTGGCTTGCATGCATGCATACATACATTCATGTTTCTGTAAACACACACACACACACACACACACACACACACACACACACACACACACACACACACACACACACACACACACACACACACACACACACACACACACACACACACACACACACACACACACACACACACACACACACACACACACACACACACACATACACATACACAAGCATGCACGCATGAATCTAGAGAAATGATAATGCAGCCCCATGATAGAACTTCTAGCTTCCTGTCTTGGAAGTGCGAGTTCCGAAGCATGGCAGGCCTGGTATGGAGGGAGGATTTGCTGTAGACCATACGGCCGCCTTCCGTAGACACTTTGCGTTCACGACATGCATTTCACACGGTGGTGCATCCTGAGATCTACATTCTACGTTTCAGAGTGAGAGACAGAGGGCAGAAGGTCTAGACTGTATCTCACATCCCACGATCGTCGAAGGAAAGGGGGGGGGGGGGGGGGGGGGGGGGGGGGGGGGGGGAAAAAAGAAAAAAAAGAAAAAAAAGAGAGGGCAAGATCACTTGTACGAGTAACATATTCATTTTCTGTGAACTTCGTTCGCTGCTTGTAAAACTGCCTATGCTGGTATCTCATTTGGATTGGAATCGATGATTTGACGATCATCGTTCTTGAAGCAACGCTTGGAAAAAAAAAAAAAAAAAAAAAACTTTCGAAGTTTTTGAGAGGGCGCTCGCTCTCTTTCACCCCCCTGATACCCCTTATTCCCTTTCCTTTCCCTTTCCTGTAAACCCCCCTTTTATCCTCTTGCCCTTCCTTTCCCCTGCCGAATACATAATATGCGCGTAAACCCCTCCTCCGAAATCGAGATTTCTTTGGGGGGTGAAGAAGATCGAAGAGTGAATCGGTCGTGAAATTTCCATCATTATTCCCCTCTGACCTTTTTTCCCCCAGCGGAGAGATATGATGAACTGCCGAGAAACGAGAAACTCCAGCTCGCTATGAGTCAAGTAAGTGCATATGCACTTTTTGCTTTCCGAAGAAAAAGATCGAAAAAATTCCAAATTCCGCTCGAACGCAGCAAATAATAAGACATGTTGTTGTGATTATGGTGATGGTGACGATGTTGATGACGATGGGGGCATCGAAACCGAGCCCGAACGTATGGCAATCGCTTCGTCTTACCAGCCTTTCGCGTGGTATTCCTGGAGCCCAGCATCGAAGAAGTCGTTGTTAAAGCTCGAGGCGGGTTGTTGCGACATGGCGACCGGCTCCGGGTGTTGCTTCAGCTTCGTCATGTCCTGTGTCGTATGCCGCCGCTTCAAGGCGCTCAGATTGCCGTTGCTTCGGTGCTGACGTTCCCAGAGTAAATTCTTCCGAAGTGATTCGGTCAGCTCGGTCGAGAGCATATTTCTGCGGGTTGTGCGGGGAGAGAGGGCGGGTTGTTGAGGTGGGTGAGTGTTGGAAGTGGTCATGATGATGGGTTTCGGATTTGAGCGGGTCGCGTCTTGGTTTTGCTGTGGCGGTTCTTGGATGGTCGGTTGTGGCGAGCCTGGTGCGGAGGGCCCGCTGGGTGTACTGGTTCGTGACCGGCGAAGTGCCGGGGTAGACCTAGTCGCTGCGTTGGCCATGGCTTTCGCCCGGTCTGGTTCGTGCATCATGGTCGTGAGAAGCGATCGTCGTGAGGTGAGGTTTGGCCGGGAGTCGACACGCTGGAACATTTCCTTCTCATTAACCGAAGATGGACCACTCTGCTCGTCCGAATCTTCCCAATCTGACGAATCATCGTCATCCTCGATGGCGCTTTCAGACACTTCCTCATCTTCATCATCCGACTCGAAGACCGGGCTGTCTCTTGCCACCGCAACCTCATCCTTGAACGATGTTTGCTTCTTGTTATCATCGATGCCATTGCCACGGTGGCCCTTGGTCAGGTTCTCCGATATTGAGCTCTTGTAGGACATGTGCTTTTCGAATGAACTCTCGTCTTCGCCCGATGAGGTGCCGATTTGGAACACGGCGTTCTTCTTCTTGGGTGGTGCTCTCGGGTTTTGTAATGAGTTTCTGAGGATTGGAGTAGGCTGGGCGGCGAGGTGCGTTTGGGAGCGGTAGGATGAAGGGGCGCCACCGGGAACGAAGCCACGCACCACGCTGTGAGTGCCGGGTTCCTTACTGTGCGTACTCATCTCGGTGTTTGTGCTGCTTTCTGACCCGACGGTCTGGGCCTGAGAAGGGTGAGTGTCGTTGGTATCGCTGGTACCAACGGTGGATGTGGCCGACTCAAGGGTGGCGTGAGAATCTGAAGGCTGTGGTGTGGTCGTGTCGACATCGCGCAAAGGCTCGTTTTCGTCGTCGGTATGGTATTGCAGCTGAGGTAGCGTCTGTGACGCCGATGCGGAGGGAAGGTCCGATTCGAACTTGGCAGGAGTGTGAGGCATTGCCATCTCGATCGGTGCTAGAGGTCTGGATTCCTTAATGGATGAGAAGATCTTTTCTAGGTCGACGGGTGTGATGTGTTTTTCGCGCCCTCTGCTGTTACTACTTGAGGAGTCGTGCCTGCGCAGCTCTGGCCGGGCTCTGGAAACCGGTGGGACCGGCACCGACGTCTCGTCGTGTTCCTCGTCGTCGTCGTGGTCGTCGTCGAGTTCTTCGGTGGCGGCCGAGTCCAGACTGGAGGAGAGCTCTGGCACTGGAATGTCGGTCGTGGCTGCTTGCGGCTTGACCCAGGAGCACGGAGGCGAAAGCGCGGCTCGCGGCTGCTGGTCAGGTGTGCAGCAGAAAGTTTCGCGGTTCCACAGTCTCCAACTGAGGTTTTCCAGCCTCTTGCCATCTTCCATCGCGTGGGATGTCTTGGAGAACAGGGACCACTGTAGCGGAGAAATTAGTGAGCGACCTTTTCTTCCGACTGACCGAGCACCTGGGCTTTCAGTGAGCAGGAGTGAGTGGAATGAATGGACGAACCATGCCAAAGAGATTCTCGACTGAGGTGGTGTCGATGGTGTGCAACGCCGGCACCTCGACTCGTAATAACGAGTGCTCTGGACGGAAAGGCATCGTCGGATGGCTGTGACGAGCCAGCGTGGAAGGGGTGGGAGCGGGTTGTGAGAAAGGATGGAGTGAAGAAGAGTCGTCTGTATTCCGCATGCGGCAGCCGGTACGTATACGTCACATGAAGCGAACGTGACAGTGCGCGAATTTGGATTTTACCGCGGTCGATCAGTGAGATAGATCGGATGTCGTTGTCGTCGCAAATGTCGCGTGGTCTCGGTATGGTTTCGTGGTTGGTAAGAATTCGCGTGGGTGTCGCGACGGCGATGGCGATGGGTGAGTGGCTGGTTGAGGTGGAAATCTCGGGCCCGTGTAAAGCGAGGGTGAAGGTGTGGGGCCTTTGTCACAAGGGATGGGGAAGTTCAGGATATAAAGCAAAGCTCTGCAGCGGGTCTGACCCAGCGAGCCAGAGCCAGTGCCAGACGAGCCAGAGCCAGAGCCAGAGCCAGGACAAGCCGACCAGCGACCAGCACAAACGCGGCCGCTTTCCGGCGCCAAACTAGGAATGACTTCGGCGGACCACGCCCCCCATCATCCATGTCCGCACTATGTAGTGTACCCGCCCGTGCATAGACCACGATGCGATTCGTGGTCTGGGAAAACGAGATCGCCTCCATCCCGCGCCCTTCTTCTCCAAACACGCCCGCGGTTTGGGCAGAGGCGGGGATGAGGGAAGACAACATCCCATCCTACCCGACCGGACAAACGACGCTGCAACCGATAGATAGTCTCTGCCTATCCTACCAATCCAAGCCCTTGCCGTCTCCCCCCCAGTCCCCCTCGTTTGCCCTGTCCATAGATCTCCCGCCTGAACAACGCGGACAGCCGGAGGCGCCGCCGGATCGGAAGACGTGTGTACAGTACGATGTACCTACAGTACCGACCTCTACCTGGGTGACAGCTACGACCCCTGCCGTACCTCGGCATTCTCTCGCAAGGATGATTTGGCCCTGCGTGCAAGCATTCGCTGACCGAAATGGATCGTGCACCCACTTCGCAACATCATAAGCCAGCCGCACTGTCATACATCGTACAGTTATGACTGCGCCAGTCATGGCAGAAGTTCTAGAGTTCCTCCCCGTTTTCGTCTTGACCGCCCAGGCACCATCTCGCCCTACCTTCACACAGCCATCAAGACCGTTGGAGAAAGCGCACGCGCGCACGTCGGGTAAACCCATTCGCTGCCGGAGACTTCTTCCAGAAGTCCTTGGTGACGCGCTAGTGCGGCGTCCGGTCCCCCGGACCGAAAGACGCCGTACCCTCTGCCCTGCACCTTAGAATATAACCTAATCGTTACGATGATACATGATCATAAGACCGGTTTGACCGGTGTCCGCGGAGCAGCAGCAGACAAACACAAACACACCCTACTATGCGCCTGCTGACTCCTTTGCCCTCCCGATCTGCCTCAGCCCTGTGCAGCAGCTGCCAGCACAGGCGCAAGGCTGCTCGCTGCTGATGAGCTGTCAAGTGCCGGCGTACCCAAGCAAGTCCCCTGTTACAGTAGAAGCTGACGAACTACGTGGAGATCTCCGGATTAGCTTTCTCCATATTCCCCTCCACTTTCAAGGTCACCTGCTCTGTGCCTCATCGTTAAACCAACAGGTGCGCCCGTCGCGCGCGCGCGGCCTGAACTGTCTCTCCAACGTCAGTAGTCCTATTAAGTGTGACAGGTAGCTAGACTTGGAAAACAATCAACCTAGAAGCCGCGACCCTTTCCTTGGCGCCGTTACGTCGTCCTGTAACCCCCCACGTGATGATTACATACGGCGCTTCTGCGGCCGCTCTGGGAGGACAGACGAAAAAGCGAAGAAAAATCCAGGCACGTGGCTGCTGAGCCCCCTTCTCCCCGCGGTACATCCGAATCGCAGGCGCGTCTACCTACCGTGTCGAGGCATAGGGGCGATGAGAGAAAGAAAAAGTCTTGGAATGCCAATCGTTCGCCACTGTCCAGACCAAGCAGCAATCGTCACACATGCTGTCAAAGTCAGCCCCCGTGATCACGTCGTGCCCGATCAATGACTAAGACCGCCCCAGCGGCACAAACACAGTACACATGCGACGAGTATGTAGTAGTATCGTGCGACGGACGCGATACGAGTGTACACTACTCATCGTGTCTTGCCACCTTCTATTTCGGGCGAAATCACAAACAGCCGGCAGGGGGAAAGATATCTTGATAAGGACCTCATCCCACGCGCTTGCGAGGCGCAACTGCATGTCGGTTCACACCCACACACAATCGGGGAACGGACGAAAAAGAGATTATTGGGCCCTATCCCGCATGTGATGAACAGGAAAGACGGTGACTACTGGGCTGGGAGAAAAAGCACATGTTCCGACAGACAGCGCATCAGAAAAGTGTCTTACCGTTGGTGCTCACGTTTCCCACATGCAGAAGATGATCTACTTCTTTTTCTTGTATTAGAGATTTCCCGAGAGGCTAGGTACATACTCTTCCTCCCCTGCTCGCATGGATTTACGCGAGCCGTGCCTGAAAGGGAAGAAACGACAGCCGCCGCTTTGGCTGGCGAGGCTGGCTGGGGGGAAAGGCAGCGGTGACACCGTAGGCGCTGTTCCAAATTCGCTTCCTCATGTGCCTCTCTTACCTTTTTCGCTTCGCATGTGGACGCACAGCGTTGCACCAATCCGGGGAGGAAGACCCGCTAGAAATTACAGTAATGTTTACTGTAGGCGTGCAGACACACAGCCTCACCCGCTCCCCCCTTTCCGGTGCTTGGGATTCTGACTGGTCACATTACATATTGACCCCATCATGACTATGCTGATCGGGAATGTGCTATGTAGCTGCGCGCGACGAATCTTAGATGCTTGATGCTTTTGGCGGCAGATGACTTGTTATTTTCAGGGTCCGCAGCACAATTCATTGCCAGCGCATCAGTCATCTGCCGCTCACTCTGCAGCCTCCTACATGCACTATTCTCCCATCCGACTCGGTACCTGCATATAGATCCCGGGACGTACATGTGTAGCGAAGTACTTTCTCTCTCACTCCTGTTCCATGCTCACGCGTGCCACGAATTTTAACCATCTTCCCCGTCCGTTAATTAGACATGATTCAGGTACGGCCGTTCCGCATCCTGATCATCCCGTGCTCCCTCCCCCTCCCTCCCGCCCTTGCTGTCATGGGTCGGGTGCTAAGAGGGACACGGATCTTCCCATTCCCCATGCGGAAGCAGAACGGTCACATGGAATGGAGGTCATGTGGAGGAGGATCGGGAACCCCAGGAAATGGTCTGGGCCCTATATTGCGGGGAAGAAGAACCTTGAGGCTTCTCCCGGCTTTTCCCTTTCGATTTCTCTAACTTCTCCCGAACCACGATCAAACTAGTATTTACCCCAGGCCCGAGTAATCGTATTCGCGCCCCTCATCGCGATCAACCCTCCAGATCGTCATTCTTCGTGAACGTTCTTACTACAAAGTTGTAGTCTTAGCAGTGAGCCAAAACGTCGCGGGTAAAAACTCTCGACGGGTGACACATTCTTGCGCATGACATAGGGACTCGATCACCGATTCGCTCCGCGAAATCTGAATTCTTCACGTTCGCCAGACTCTTTTGGGCTGCCGAGGAAGAAAGATCTCGGTGCATATGATTAGAATTGATGTCTGTCCGAGCCGAGTCAAAGGGCACAAACGCCGCACAATTCGGCAATGACAATCAATGACCCCCCCGGCGCTTTCTCGCCTGCGTGTTCCAGGTCAGGCTCTTATCAACAATCTCACTTTATTGCCCCAGACACCTCACAAAAACCGGGAGCATCCCCGACCCAAAGTATCTACCTTGGCCGGAAGAATTCCTCCCACCTCCACTTCCCAATCTCGCCTGTTTCTTCTTCGCTCGCTTCCCCAGAAATCAACAGGCGTTACCAGCCGGGACTTCTTCCCCGGAATGGCGGTGACGCAGGTGTCCCCTCCCCACGAACCCGGGTTAAAACGAAACATCGAGCTCGTGACCTGTTCTTTTTGATCTTTGCATTCGGCTTAATTGACTTGTACACCGTTGCATGGTAACCCTCGGGCTAACCATCACATTTGGGGCCCGGCGCAGGTATTCCAAGGTTTTTCCTTTTGACCCCTCTCCATTCTTATGTGATCGCTTTCCAATATGCAGTGCCCTACAAAAACGGGCGAGCGGGTGGGTTTGGGGGGGATCATTTTCCTCCGATCCATGGACCGGAATCTGGGGATGCTGCATCCGATGTCTTGATTTAAACCCATGGCCAGGCTGAGACATCCGTTGTGCTTTTGGCGATTTTTATCATTTATCGTCACCATTTTATTATTGCGCGACGTGTGTGGCTGATAAGATAACGACGAGTGATGATGCGTCTCCCCCCGCCTCCCCGCTGGTTCTCAATATCGCGTTCCATAATACAAGATCAATACGCGGTTATTCCAATGCCAACCGAGGGAAAAAGGACAAAAGGCAGCTACGCCCCGCCGGGCCTTCCCACTACGAACCTCGTCGGAGTAATTATTCTAGCAAATATTCCTACTCGACCGACGATTGATAGGGCGCGGTGGTAGGATGCAGAATGCGAATAACGGGGAGCGCCCACCAAAAGCAATCTGGGGAAATCATTCCCTACCGAGCCGTAGCAGCGAGCCGGCCCCCCCGGTTCGCCTGTGTGTCTCGAGCCACGGACTGGGGCACCGTAAAGCGGTCTAACAATGGTCTAATCACAAGCCTCAATATGCACGTCTGTCCCGGGACGTGGATCGCTTACCATGTCCATCATCATTACTTCCGCTCTTTCCTTCTCCCGTTTGCCGAATCTGTCATATTCCTCCCAACGTCGATACGTGTCATTGCGACTCAGTGATTGTATGTACTACCCTCCCCTCCCCACCGCCTCCTCCCTGTCCTGGATATCCACAGCTGCAGGAGTGGCCGAAGTGGAGTGGGGCTTGTTTCATGGCTCCTCCAACGGGAAGGGGAGGAATGCGTGGGATGGTCTCCTGAAGTAGTACCTCCGTAGGGAAGCGCAGTTTGACAGGAACTCCTAAGATAGACAATACTAGCCGTCTATCGAAAACATCGAATATGGTGATTTAGCTTTTTCCACGAAGATAGGAAGGGTAGCGGAGTAGAATTAGTTCCTAATATGCTGATGTAGAGGACTTGAGGTCGCTGTTAGGAATAGCGATGGCCTATCTTGCCGTTCACGTGAAACGAGGGGACCTCCTGTGCTGCTGCTCCCGCGATGCTTACTATTTTCGTCGCCTGCCCTGGTAATGTGGAAGTTGAGTCCATTCGGATAGGGGAGAGAGTGGCTGTATGTGTCTCCCGAACGTAGTGAAATCGTTGAGCTCGTTTTCCTATCTGCTTCATATCTTGTCTTGTCATGGGTCAGAGTGCTTCGTTATCCGTAAATGATAGGGTACGGATGATTGTAAGAGGTGGGAAGTGACGGAACTAGAAAATGATGATAAGAATACGTACAGTGTCAGAAAAGGGTCCAAAAATGACAGCCCAAAAATGACAGTCAGAAAATGTTCAATACACAACAATATCAGGAAATGATCAAGAACTGACGAGACGAGAACAGGCCAGGATCAGCGGATGACTGAATCAGAAAGTGGCAGTATTAGGAAATGACAGGATCAATAAATGACAGTATTATTAAATGACAACATCGGAAGATGGCCAACAACTGACAGAATCAATACATAACAGAATGAATGAATGACAGAGTCGAAAAATGACAAGATCAGGCAATGGAAAAGATCAGAATACGACAGGACCAATAAATGACAGTGTCAGAAAAGGAAAAATGGCGGTCATAAAAAGATTTTAAAAAAAAAACAAAAAAAGACACTGTCATATAAGGGCTGTCAGAAGATCGAAGGAACAAGATCTTGACAATCACTGCATGCCAGATACTGTGGACAACGAGGGCATAGACAATAGTCAGAACATGGCTGTCAGAAAGTCAGAATGGGCGTTATGAAATGATGAGTGCCAGGAAATGGGCGTCAGAAAATGGGCGTCAGGAAATGGGCGCCAGGAAATGACAGTGTTGGAAGCCGTCACAAAATTGATCAGAAAAACGACCGGTCCCAAAAGACACGGAAAAAGAAAAAAAAGAGAAAAAAGACCAGCAATCACAAAGAACCACACGGCAGCAAGGGGAACAGTCAAAGAAGGAAGAATCAAGGCCAGCACGAATCATGTCCTCTTCATTCTTTCTCGTTTTGAACACTCCCCAACCACATCATCCCCTCATTCTTGAAGGGCGAAAAAATAAAGTAAGTTTTACACAAGTTGAGTATCCGAAAAATCCCTCCTCTCCCTCTCCTCCCCCTCCCTCTCTCTCTCTCTCTCTCTCTCTCTCTCTCTCTCTCTCTCTCTCTCTCTCTTCTTCCTTGTTCCTTTTTCCAATTCGAGTCCCTCTCTTCCTCTCTCTTTCTCTCTTGGGAAAGACCACTAAACAGACCTCGTTTCCCCCCTTTCGACTTTGAGGTCCCCTCTATGAAACATCTGCCGCCTCTCGTGCCCGCCGAATGCCGGGGGTCATATTTCGGTATTCTCCTCGTGTGAAAGAGCAAACGCCAGTCTTTTCCCCTCCTTTTCTGCCTTTCCCTTTTCCCCGCTAGCTTGTCTTTCTCTTCCACCCACCCGAACGGACGGACGGTTGGGAGGGGATTATTCGCTCGAAGAACGCCCCTTCATCACTGCATCTCGACATCCTCCCCTTCTTCCCCCGCCTCGTCGTCATCCTTGTTATTGGCCTCGGTCTGGTTCGCGCCGGCATCGGTGAAGACTCTACGGAAATCAGTCAGTCAGGGGTTTTCTTTCTTTCTTTTCCCCCTCCCCTTTTTTCTTCTTTCCTTTTCCCTCTCTCTCCTTTTGTTCTTCTTTCTTAGTTTGGCAAGGGAAGCCAGGGGGAACTCACAAATGCTGCTCATAATAATCCAACAACCGCTGCGGCACCTTCTGTCGTAGTACCTTCATCTTATGCTGCGTCTTGGCCCCGCCGTCCTTCCACTCGAGCAGACCTATTAACTCCTTCGACTCTTTGCCCGCTGCTGACTTATTCCGCGCCGACGATGAGGTAGTAGTTGAAGGGACGGATTCTTCGATGATGCTCGTTACGCGCAGGACGTCATTGTCCCACGTCCCCGGCGGTAGGGCGCGTTTGGCCGTCTCGGTGCTGTTGTCGTCTACCGTGCCGTTCGTTTTGCTAGGCCGGCCTTTGCTGCCGCGTTCCTTGCTGCTGGAGGCTGGGGCGGGCGAGTCGGCCGCGAAGGCTTCGGAGGCGCTGCGTTTGCCGCCCCCGCCGGATTTGCGCGTGCTGCCGCCGCCGCCTCGTTTGGATTTCGGCGCCGGGGGTTCAGGTGTGCCGCCGATTTTCTTGAGGTAGGTTTGCAGGATGTCTTTGGCGCCTTCACTATGTCGATGGGGTTCAGTAAGGTGCTAGCTTTGGTGTGCGCTTTCCTGCTCTCCTCTCTCTCGCTATCGCCCTCTGCCCACTCCTACATCTGGGCGACTTACAGATTCTCCACCGGCTCCCAGGTCATGTCGCCCGGATCTTCGTAGCCCTGCCATTTGATCTGGTATACGAGAGTGCCGTCGTCGAGCCAGTCGTGCTTGACGATCTTCTCTACGCGGTACTCGTCTTCGTCATCCTCGTCACCTTCATCGTCGTCCTCTTCTTCTTCCTGCGTCGGCTCCGTCGCTTTCTTGTTAACTCGCGCGGGGATCTGGTCGGGGACGTCGTCTTCGCTGGCGGATTCGTGGTCGGAGATGGCGGCTAGGAATATCACGTATTAGCTCGAATAGGAAGCATAGGGAGAGAAGGTGTTCGTATAGGATCTTAGACGTACGAGGCATCGTGTTTGTCACGCGTTTGTCGACACGGACGTGACGGACGTGACGGGTGGAGGTCTTCGGCTTGGACCGAGTGCTGATACAGTCGCAAATCAGTGGATGCAGCGGCGGTGGTGGATGTTCAATCCAACGATGAATGAATGTTCATCCAAATGCGTAGAATGTAGGAGGCAGTAGAAGAAGAGGAAGAGGGAATATATTGCGCGCCAATGAGGAGACGTGAAGCTCGACAGCAGCCGACAGCTCACAGCAGCAGCATCGCGTCTCTCCTCCCTCACTTGGTCTGAGCTTCGGAATTTTCGCGTTCCCTTGCCTTTCCTTTGGCGGGACGGCGACTGATGAGGGGAGTTGGATGACCACTTAATCATCCACTTACTTCCTCTTCCCTGCTCGTCGGTATTTACGAGGGGTGAAATACTGCCGAGACATCTTTGACTTTGATTGAAGAGGCTGAATAGGAATCGAGCGAAAGAGAAAGAGAGTGTGTGTTTGTGGTTGAAGAGTTGGACACAGTTGAAGCTGCCAGGCGGTAGCAGAGAGAAGGACACAAGATGTCGGCGGGGCCTATGCGTATGTTCACGAGACACCACGAATGAGAAGCACGTGAAAGAGAGAAGACAGTGAAGCTGATGTGAACGGATAACAGAGATCGATCTGAGCAATGGTACGCCGCCCTCCAATCCCATCATCCATCCGTACCGATGCCAATGATACCCCCCCGGATCGACATGACATGCTCAGAAGGCGGCATGAACAAGTCTGGATACTGATAATATACAGCTCAGATCGCCAAGGACGAATCCGGCCGCCCCTTCATCATCGTCCGCGACCAGGGCAAGAAGAAGCGCGCCCACGGCACCGAAGCCATCAAATCCCACATCCTCGCCGCCCGCACCATCTCCTCCGTCGTCCGCTCCTCCCTCGGTCCCCGCGGCCTCGACAAGATCCTCATCTCCCCCGACGGCGACATCACCGTCACCAACGATGGCGCCACCATCATGGGCCAGATGGAGATCAGCAACCACATCGCCAAGCTGCTCGTCTCCCTCAGTCAGAGTCAGGACGCCGAGATCGGTGACGGCACGACTGGTGTCGTCGTCCTCGCCGGCGCCTTGCTAGAGCAGGCCAGCGAGCTCATCGACAAGGGAATCCACCCTATCCGTATCGCCGACGGCTACGATGCCGCCTGCGAAGTCGCCGTCAAGGAACTCGATGCCATCTCCGACTCCATCCCTTTCTCGCGCGACTCAACCGAGAACCTCAAGAAGGTGGCCAAGACCAGCTTAGGCTCCAAGATTGTCTCCAAAGCCCACGACCAATTCGCCAACATGGCCGTCGACGCCGTCCTCTCCGTCGCCGACCTGGAAAGAAAAGACGTCGACTTCGAGCTGATCAAGGTGGACGGCAAAGTAGGCGGGGCCCTCGAAGACTCCTTGCTGGTCAACGGCGTCATCATCGACAAGGACTTCTCGCACCCGCAGATGCCGTCGCAGGTCCAAGACGCCAAACTCGCCATCCTGACCTGCGCCTTCGAACCCCCGAAACCCAAGACCAAACACAAACTCGACATCACGTCCGTCGAAGAATTCCGCGAACTGCAGAAATACGAACAGGACAAATTCGCCGAGATGATCGCCCAGATCAAGGACACCGGCGCCAACGTGGTAATCTGCCAATGGGGCTTCGACGACGAAGCCAACCACCTCCTCCTGACCAACAACCTCCCCGCGGTCCGCTGGGTCGGCGGCCCGGAAATCGAACTCATCGCCATCGCAACCAACGGGCGCATCGTGCCACGTTTCGAGGACCTCTCGGCCTCCAAACTCGGCACCGCAGGAACCGTCCGCGAGAAAACCTTCGGCACCACGCGCGAGAAAATGCTCGTGATCGAGGACTGCGCCAACTCCCGCGCCGTGACCTGCTTCCTGCGCGGCTCCAACAAGATGATCATCGACGAAGCCAAACGCTCCCTCCACGACGCCCTCTGCGTCGTCCGCAACCTCGTCGTCGATAACCGCATCGTGTACGGGGGTGGCGCGGCCGAGATCGCGTGTTCGCTGGCTGTGGAACGCGAAGCCGTCAAGGAGACGGGCCTCGAGCAGTATCCTATGCGCGCTTTTGCGGACGCTCTGGACTCCGTGCCGATGGCGTTGGCGGAGAATTCGGGACTCAGTCCTATTGAGGAGGTTTCCGAGTTGAAGGCTAGGCAGGGACGGGGTGAGGGGCGGGGACGGTTGGGCGTGGATTGTATGCAGACGGGGTCGAATGGTGAGTTTTTTTCCCTTTTTTTTCCTTTTCTTCTTTTTGTTTTTTTTTTACCCTGTCTTTGCAAAAGAGGGGGTTTCCGGCGGAGAAGGAAGATGTGGGGTTGGGGATGGAATGTTGGGGAAGAAGAGCGGGAGAGGAGAGCAGAGGAAAAGGGGGAGAGAAGAGACGGGAAGGGGGAGAAGGCCAGGGGAGAAAAGGAAAGGGAAGAGGAGGGGGACGAGCTTGGCCCTTTCTCTTTGGTTTTCACCCTTCGTTTTTTCGCTTGTGATTTTTTTCTTCTTCCTTTTTTGTTATGTTGGGGGGGGGGGGGGGGGGGGGGGGGGGGGGGGGGGGGAGGTTCGAAGGGAAGAACTTCAGATTCTTCCCACTTGTTTCCTTAATAATTGCCTTGTCTTTTTGTCCTTTTTCTCTTTCCCTTGGGAACATGGACTGAAGTTGCTAACTCTCCGAAACCCGCAGACATGAAAGAACACTTCGTCATCGATCCCCTCATCTCCAAGCGCCAGCAGCTGCTCCTCGCCACCCAGCTGTGCCGGATGGTCCTCAAGGTCAACAATGTCATTATTGCCGGCAACGACGAGCAGGAGTATTAAGAATGTCTGAGAGTGGCTGGATATGTTGAAGGTTGAGGGAGATGAACGAGAGAGGGGCTGTAGTAGATGAAGAGAGGAGAGGTATGAGTGGAGGAGGAGAAAAGTGGAAAAAAAGTCTGCGAAGGCTTATGAATTGTGTAGATTTGACGATAGAATGAAAAAAGAAAAAGAAATGGTCATATCACCATTCATCTCTCTTTTTGTTTCCCCCCCTCCGGTTCTGGTAAAAAGAGGTTGTCTGTTAGGTTGTTTGGATTCTAGGAAGAAGCTGAAGGTGGAGCGATTACGCTTCAAGAAGACATTTCCGGCTGGTATAGTTTTTCAACGATTGTTTACAGGCAGTCGGTGTGTTGGCCCCTGGAACTGGGAGAGAGCTTTGTGAGGGAGTTACGATGTTAAGGTCTCTCAAGATCGTACAGGAAAAGAGTTTTCCCTCTCTTTTCTCTCTCTTCGGAATGGTTGGGTTGATTCGATGCAGACGGAGGAAGATGTGCTGGGCCGAGACATAGGAGAGACAGAGTCTTGAGTGATAGGAGTGTTGCGTATGCTAATTTTTTTTTTCCCCCTGTGTTCTCAGGGTAGCTAAGATGATATGGGAAGACAAAGGCAAGATTGTAGGAGGTCGTTTTGGGGATTGGTTCCATATCACTTTGCTAAAATGAACCATTTAATCTCTTCCCGCCGCCCCTTTGACAGGACCAAGGACCTACCACCGTAGCTGATCAATGACTTCAGGAGAATTAATAAAAGCACACCTCTCCTCCAACTTCTGCGCTGCGACTACAGCCTCAGAATTTGAGCCCTCTCCAGCAGAGAACCCCTCAGACGGCCCACCGATCACAAAAATACCCGCCGTATCCTTTCCCTCAGCAAAAGCCGGACACCATCCCTCCAGCGTCTCATGATATCGACGATGGTCCAACGACGGCCGTCCCATCGCAGCAAAAGTCGACCAACTCCTACTCTCCCGCTCCACCAACGCATAGTCCTCCGTCCGAGGCTGGAACGGATACCCATTCACATCGTACGTCGACAGGTTCCCAAACACGTACGCAAACTCGCTCGTATGCACGACTCCCAATCCCTCCCCGGACCCGGATGCCGCTAGCGGTGCCCTTAGCATCGTCTGGTTCTGATCGTACATGTACACCGGGTTTCCCCGGGATGCGAGCGCGCGCCCGTAATAGTGCGGTTCGCAGACCATTAGGATGTCCCGGAGGATGCGCGCCGAGCGGTAGAATTGTGAGGACATGTTTGCGGAGGGGTTGGCTGGGAAGTCGGAGGTCGGGTAGAGGGACATGAGTTGCTGGATGTTCTTGGGCGACATGGCGGGTGCGTATGAGCTGAGGAAGGTGTAAGTGTCGTGCTCGGTTTGGATCGTGGTTGGGGTGAAGGGCGCTGTGTCGTCTTCGCACCAGCCGACCATGGTCGTGATGTTGGCAAAGCGGCCTTCGGCGATGAGCGTGGAAGGCGTGTCTGGGATGATGTCGCCGTCGACTATAGGCATCCATTCGTCGCCGATGTTGGCTCCTGGGCCATCCAGGTGCGTGGCGGTTTGCGCCGAGAGTAAGTCCTCCAGACTCAGATCTCTCAAGCAGGAGATCGTAGTCGATGAATCGATATCAGTACTGTTACATCCTACCGCGTCAACCAATCTGCGCATAGCGCGATCAGTCACATTCCCAGTCAACTGCGGCTCGAGAATCTGAGACTCCGCAATAGCCTGTTGGAACGGAACCCCCTTCTCAGCACCGTACGCAAGAATCTGCAGGCCAACTGCAAGACCGCCTGAGCTCTGGCCGAAGATCGTGATCCGGTTGCTATCGCCGCCAAAGGACTTGATATGCTCCTTCACCCATTCCAGCGCCAATCTCTGGTCCTTAATACCCGCATTGGCCGACCCTTCCCCAGTAAGCGCGGCCGACTTCGCGAACCCGAAGACACCAAGTCTGTAATTGATCTCGACCACGAGGACCGGAAGGCCATTGGCGACGGATTGCAGAATCAGCCCCGGCGGTTGCGAAACCGGTTCGTCTTTCGACCCGATGATGAAGCTGCCGCCGTGGATGAAGACCATCACTGGCAGCTTCGCATGGGGATGCGTCCCATTCGGCCGCTCGATGTTAAGATGCAAGCAATCTTCCGAGACATCGGTGACATTCTGAAGGAATAGTGGCGCGAACGGAGCGCCCTTCTGTTGAGGACATGTCGGTCCCGCTATTGTTGCGCTGATCTCCGTGCCTGGTGTTGGGACATACGGTCTCGGCGGTTTGAAGCGGTGCTCACCGCCTGTATCTTCTGCGTAGGGAATACTTAAGAAGGCTTCTACGCCGCTGCGGTAGGTACCTGTATATGTCACATCGGCGCTGCAGTCATATGCGGTGGGAGCGGAGGCGGTAGCTAAGCGTGTCGCGAGAAGCAACGCTGTGCACCTTTTGAACATGGTCGGACGCATTGGATAGGAGATATTTTTGACAAGGCAAGTCGCTTGCTTGACGATAGATTTTCCTTCTTTTTCCGGCATGTAAGCTTACTTGGGTTATGGGCCCTTGACATCATTTGGAGCTGCGGTATAAAGTTCAATCCAGTTGGGGCTGCAAAGTAGCGTATATCAAGGCACCTGCATAATAGACCGAAAGAGCCGGGGAAGCCCACAATTCGACGTCCAACGCACGGCAGACAGCCTTTCACCATGAAAGAGAGCCATATTGAATAATACAAAGAGCGAAGCAAAGGCGCTCCTAGATGGTAATGTCTAATGGGTATCTCATTTACTGCGAATCTAATTTTACACATGTGCGTTCATCGTAACATCTTCATTTCCGGGCCAGTCGCGGATTGTTGATTTCGCCCTGTAACAGCCCCACGAGCGCAGCATGCACATGCGGAACATCACTTGTCTCGTAGGAGACGCTGACCTCTTGTGTGACTTGGATGGCTCCGCTAGGCTGCTGCATCTGAATGGACTCAGTGGACGGATGGTTGCCGTCGGGAAGGATGGAGTTCTCTTCGCTGTCGACACGCGAAAGGTTCATGCGCGCCCCGCTTTTCTTGGAGAACACTGAGCCGACCGTCGAAGTGTCCCATTGTCGTTGCATCCGTTCGAGCTGAGCGCTGGCGTTGTGTTTGCGTTCGAAAAGCGGGCGAAGGAATGGTACAGACGAGGTGATGATGACGACGTTCAGTTCGACTGACAAGGCAATCACGTACATACTCAGGTCATCTAAAGCATGTCAGTAGATTATTTCAGGATGGGAAACAGTAAGGTCTTACATGTGTAATCGAGCACCTTATGCAACACCCTGGCCTCGTAGGTTTTGACGATTGAAGCAACCAAAGCACTGTATATAGTTAGCTCTAATCCTTAGCTTCTCGGGAGTGATGATGTTGCTTACAGTATACTCAGGCACAGCAGCGCGTATAGGCCAATCTTGGCTCGGACGGAGAGCATGGTGTGCTTGATCAAGACAGCGGGCATAATAGTCAGGAAAGCATCCGTGAGGGTATTGAAAGCACCCTGAAAATATCCCAGGTCCGTCTGAATGATTGGATCTTTGCAGACTGTCAGGAACTTGGCCAGATTCCCGAGGTCCTCGCTCCATAAGATTTCCAGCTGATTGCCACATTGCGTGAAGAAGACGATGATGGTGACCACATTAATGATGAACTGAAGGGCGATGAACGCCCAGATTGGCCACCGTGACACTCGAGCATCGGTTCCCGTGAGGTAGAGAAGAGAGACGAGGAACGACATTCTGCCGAACATGGGGGAGATCATGGCCCACAAGAGCGTGAAGACACCCACGCGCATAGTGTTTGAACGGTCTTTGTCGCTGAGGTATGCGAGGTGTTTACCAAGGCCATAATGGGCTGCTTCGGTGATGGTCGCTGCATGGATAATGCCAAAGATCTAATTTATCATCAGCAGGGATCGACAAGTGGATAGTGTGCCAAGGCACTCTCACCAATGCCAGTATCATCAGTCCATCGTCCCAATATAAGCGGCGAGTCTTGAATAGTTTGGCATAGAGCCTGCCACCGACAACGATGATCGAGATAGCTATTAGAGCCCAACACGTTCGCACGAGTAATGGTCCTTGATCGTCGTTCGGATCGTAGGTCTTGCCAGCGGCTGAGTAAGCCCAGGTCGAGTCTTCAGACGAGGCCATTATAGCTGCATCTGGCGTCGTCTGAGACAAAAAAGCGAAACCAAGGGTAAGTCGAAGGGTTCCCTTGCCAGCAGTACACCGCTTGTTCGGATCTCTCAAAAGGACCAATAATGATTGCGCTAAAGCTCCGGTAAAGAGTGGAAGAAAAGAGATGGCATGCGAACGTCGACCAAAGTGGCAGCCAGCAGCTCAAAAGGGCCTCATGGGCGACATGGATAGGCGTGCCCGGTCCTTGCCAACCCTTTGCAGAGGGAACCCAGTCTGATGTACTCTAGAAGGAGCCGCAAGATTGTGTAGTGGCTCCGACAGCGAGCTTAAGGTGTGATAGTCTCGATAGTGCAGACCGGATCAACTGTGGGAGAGGGAATTGAGTTCCCCGACAAGAAGTGTATGTGCCCTACCCTCTTAGGCTCTTAGGCTCTTGGAGGGAGGGGAAGGACGTGTTATCTGTCCGCCTTGCGAGAGAGAGAGGGAGAGAGCAAGAAGACGCGGGCCCGGCATTTCTACCCTCGTTGCGTGCTAAGTTAATCCATCCTCGCCGCAATATACATCGACCAGCATTGAAGGCAAAAGGCGAGTCTTAAGTGGCTAATACCTGGTTGGCAGCGGCAGCGCAAGCGGCCAATGAACGGAGCCGCGGAGGCGACTGGCTCGGCCAGGGTAAGGCTACTAGGGTATCGGGACGTTCGCGCACTGCGGGCCGCGACATGCATGGCCAAACCGTATGGATTTCGCGACCTATCAGAAATGCAGTGCGAGACTCCATGAGTAGCGGTCGAAATGAAGGACGTGCAACGGTTCTGACCAGAACACCCAACGTCTTGACAGCCGGAAGGGCTGTACGTGAGCCTTGGGAATTCTCTGCTCGCCGAAAATGGTCGGAGCGTTGCTAAAATCAGAATAAGATCAAAAATGTCTCGAATCTCTCCACAGAGGCCATAGACAGGCGGCTGTTCGAGGCTCGGGGTCCGCCGCTCTACCCGGCTCCGCGCCGCAGTCCTCGATTGACGCACCGTTTGCAGATCACTACTGCCTGTCTCGGAGCGACTGCAGAATCGGTAGCGTTTGGCGAGGAACCCCAAAGCATGTTCCTTCGCCTGAAACGGCCATGTGCAGGTAGTTGAGGCGTCGATAATTGGGGTTCATATGGTCTGACGAGATGCAGATCGATTGTTTGAGATGCTGAGGGCTATAATAGCGGCTGATGCAGATAGGAGAAGGCTGCATTTGAAGTCAGATCATAGGCTGTGTTCTGCATGAGGTTTTGAGGCTCATCAGATCTGAGAACGGTCGCCCTGGAACCCTCGTGAGTGCCATGCTGCTAGCACGCTTCATCACGCAACTAGCTCAGTCCGATCACTTTTCATATCATGGTTGACATCATCTGGTTGTTCTGGGCGCTCCGACCTTGGTTCTTGGAAGACTATCTCGACCATCTCCTGAATTTCCTAACATGCGCCGGTTAATGTCAAAGAAGAACACATCGCATACAACTCATCATTGCACTCAGCTGTGGGGAGAAAGTAGATAGCGTGTCCCTAGCGTTATCGATCGCCCGCCTTCGATGTTATATCTGCTTCCTTCGCGACGTGAAGATCGCCTCTTCGCTTAAGCTCTAGCTCCAACACTTCCATCAGCCGTTTTAAGACCCATTTCGGCTCGCTGCCTTCTTCTAAGCTCATGAGTGGCGACTCTTGGCCCATCCATGACCACACCTGGTGAGGACTCATGCAGACAGGTGTGGCAACTTCAGCATTCTCTGGAACGGGCTGGCCCACCCGCCGATGATTTTCTTCGGTCGCCTCATCTTCCCCAAGGAGCTTGAGTATCCAGCTCCACTCCTGGAACGTATACTTTCGCGGGCTCTCTTCGTCGAGATGCTCAATTGCCTTTCTTGCAGCTTGTAGCATCAGGAACGGTTTGTACGCCTCCTCTACCGTCCCGAGCCTCACATGACCGAAAGCCGTATCGGTAATCTCAGCCGGCACGACTCTGCCCGTCTCTATATCTGCAATATTGTGAAATCCAGAACCATTAGTATTGGATCCTTCAATTTCTGCGCCGACCTTCTCGATTGCTTCTTGGAACGTGTCGTCGACGCTAGACCGCTTCTTCATGCCAGTGAGGATTTTAAAGACGTTGGGAGCATGCTTGCCGAGCCAAAGGGTGTACCAGTTCACGAAGCTACATGAGTATTAGCATCTAAGCCTCTTCGCTGGTTTGAAATCACTCACTCGGTAACTGCATCGCCGACTGCGCCAATTAGGACCGTCAGCGTCGGTAGAGCAATCAAAGACCAGAACACAAATGTTGGTTTTGCTGAGTTTGTTTGTGGCCCGAAATCGCCGTAACCTTAAGCCTCATCGTCAGCATTGCGTGAGAGAATCGAGACTTGGACCTGCCTTACCTATGGTGAGCTGTGCGGTGTAAGTAAAATACAAAGCTTCAAAATAAGACCAGTTCCTGCCGCCGACCGCCTTCTCCGCCTGCCAAAAACACACTGAGCCAATAAACTATCATAGATCCACATCAGCATGAATCCCGTTGCTCTTCCAGATTCAATCTTACCCAAAGAATCATGAAGGCCATTGTGGCCATAGACAACGCGATCATCCTGTTGTTATGTGCAGCCGCGGCTTGTATCTCTCGCATGACATCGAACTCCTTTTCTCTTCGAGCGAGCTCCGTGGGCGCATTAGTGTCCCTGTGAAGGACGCCGCGGACTTTGACGATGCCATCCTGTGGACTTCCGGCTTTGATAGACTTGTACCTCATTCTCTCCACCAGCCGAGTACTGACCTTGACCGACGTACTCTCCAGCACCAGCGAACGAATGTTGGCAATGATCAACCCGACAAAGATAATGCCGCCCACGGACATGGGGAAATACAGGCTGCGTCCCGTATGGGTTTCAGGCGAGAAGTCTCCAAATCCGATAGTGAAGAGGGTGACGATGATATAATAAACGCTGTTTAGAAAATCCCAGCCTTCAACCCGGGCATACACTCCACCGGCTGCGAGGACGTAGGCAAGAAACAGAATCGTCTGTAGCATCAAGCTCCTTTGAGCAAGGCTCAACTTGAACTCGGAGCTGTAATTTCCAATCCAGACGCCCCATGCCGTGCAAGATAGCATGATGGATAGTAAGACGTAGATCGCGCCGGAGAAGATACAATAGTAATAGGCCTGAGAATATGTGGCCAGCGCGTTGTCGGCGGGCAAGGGGACTTGCGAAGGCGCTACGGCTGCCAGCGCTATGTCAATGAATCCCGAAATGTACCACCCAACAATGGTCACCGGCGAGGCGACATTGAACCGTAGCCTATTCGTCATCTGTCCAAGCAAGGCGACATTGGCTAAAATGGCGATGACAAGCGAGACAATATTAACTGCGACCAGCCACCGAGGGTCGTCAATATGCTCGCCCTGACTCTGAGGCGAATCGGGGTCGACAATAAGTCTCCAGGGAATGGCGATGGCGCAAATGTTGAACATGCTGGCCATGGGTCCAAAGGTGCCGGCGATGAGCGGGAACAGGGTGGCGAGCATATACCATCGTATCGGCGCGTTGTAATCCTGCACCAGTTCCTCTTCGCCCTTTTTCGCAAAAGCGTCGGCGGATTCATGTTTGACCAGGGCCCCGTTCTCTGGTCGCGAGGGCCTGCGACTGCGACTGCGGCTACGATCCCGCCTCTGTCCTCTGTCGCGGTCGGAACTGCCACCGAGGAAGGGCAGGAATAGCCATTTTTTGACCTTCATGCCCGAGTAGTGCTATGTCTCGCCGGCGCCATAAAGATTGCATACCGAGGACGTAGGAAGAGATCTCATCGCGGGAAGTATACCTAACCACGGGTAAACGCGTCAGGAGATCCCGGGGACCCGCGTGCCCGTTTCAAGGAGCCAATCTTGGTTGGCAATGATGTCACCAAACAGCCGGAAACATGAATCGACTAACAACCATGAGTGGCCTGAGCGACGACACGCTGTAGACTTGCGATGGCAGTCAGAATGTGAACTTTTCTAATAAAGCGACTTAGGTGAGTGATAGCAAGAGCGCATGAAGATAGCCAGAAGCCAGTACAGACAAATATGGGAAAAAGAAACCGCTCTTCTTTGTCGTTATTTCCGGAGTACAGGACTTAAACACCTGAAAGAGAGATTTGCCACCCAATCATCACCCTAGTAATTACAAAGATACTAAAATCACCCCTGGTATTCCATTATGAATTACACACTACACGCCCGAGTCGTCAGTGTAGACGTCGAACTCGCGAGCGTACTCCCGCCAATTCTTGCAAGTGTCCTGAAGCATGCACGTATCGTGCACCGTGTCGTTGATACCCGCCTGGTTCTCGATGATCTGCAGGGCAAAGCCCATGGAAACGTGCCAGCCTACATGGCAGTGGGCGAGCCAGGCTCCAGGGTTGTCGGTGTAGAAGGCGATGACCAGATAGCCGCCCAGACCTTGACGGGGGTCCCACGGCATCATGGCCACGTCGCGACGGGCTGGGTTCTCTAGGTTGAGCTCGACGTTGGAGTTGTACAGGCCGGTTCCTTGGGCCAGGACGAAGAAGTCGTGGCCGTGGAGATGGATCGGGTGGGGGAAGGGAATGGGTGAGTCGATGATGAGGTAGACCCATTCGCCGAGGTTGGGGACTTCGATGGCAAGGTTACCCGAGTAGTCTGGGATCGTACCGTCCTCCGTGATGGCTTCCAGTGTTGGGTGCTCCCACTTGGAAGTGAAAGTGGTGCCGGAAAGCGACCACTTGTAAAGGTTTGGGTTGCCACCATTGCCGCCGATCGTGACCGTCTTGGCGATCTGATCGTCAATCGTCCCGACGTTCATCTGGTAGTACGGCACAAGCTTGGACAGCGGCTCGTCCTTACAGTCGGCAGTGTAGCTGTATGCCGATGACGTTGGGACCTTGCCAGTGCTACCCTCGTAGCGGACAATGCCCTTGATGTTGTACGGCTTTACCAGACTAGCGCAGGACTGCTGGTTGTCAGAGCGCATCCAGTAGTCGTCGACCTCTTGATCAAACGTGACAAGAACCTCGTAACGCTGGCCGATGTTGATGAAAAGCACATCCGTCTCGTAAGGCACGATCGGGACAAAGTCGTTGGCGATGACCTTCATCTTGTGGCTGTCAATGTAGAAGGCAAAGGTCGACTGAATAGCCGAGTTGACCAGACGGAGCTTGTACGTCTTGCCCTTGACGACGTTCATCTCGAACCGCTTGCCAACTACATCAGCATCGCCTTCATTGCCCCACACGTTCATGCCGTTGATGAGACCAGTGTCGAGCGTACGTGGGCCGTGCTCGGGCGCAGGACCAACTGTCTGGGCGGCATCGTACATGGCGTCGACTGGGACGTGAGACCAATCCTGCAGCGTAATCATCTGCTCACCCTCGTAAACATCATCGGACGAAGAGGGGCCGTTAATGATCATAGGTCCATACACGCCCTCGTAGGTCTGAATCGCGAAGTGAGAGTGGTACCTAGAGCAGAAAGTCAGCACTTGTTGATGATTCCAAGCAAAGTTTTCAAGTACTTATCACTTACCATGAAGTGCCATAGCTAGATGCCTTGAACCTGTAAGTCATGCTGTCACCAGGAGCAATCGGACACTGCGTGATGGACGGGACACCATCCATCTCGTTGGTGTAGTTCTGGCGCAGACCGTGCCAGTGGATCGTTGTGCCGTTGTTCTGCATCGAATTCTTGACGTGCACAACAATCTCGTCACCCCAGTTGGCCGTGATAGCTGGGCCGGGCATTTGTCCGTTCACGGCAAGTACAAGGCGCTCAATACCATCAGGAGACAACGTCGTGTTCGTCACCTCAAAGTTGTACTCGCGGGTCTTGCAGGTAATGGGCATCACCTCATATACACTGTCGAGAGCGGTGTAGCCGCAGAACTTCTCCGGGTCCGAGCCAGGCTGTCCAGCGCAAGGAACACACTCCGAGGACTGTGTTGGCTCTGGGCTCCGGCAGGTAGATGCAAAGGAGGTAGACGAAGATGACAGAGGTCTGCTACTCGCGAGGCCCGTGCTACCCGGCACGGAGGAGGTACTGTTCCCAGCCGGGAAGTTAGTGCTTGTTGGCGCTGGCGTTGTAGCATTGGAAGCGCCCGAAGACGTTGGTCTCGGAGGTAGGTCACTAATCTGGGGCCAGTCTGTAGGCCAGCCATTGCCGTAAGACCAAGAGGGTCGACCGGTGCCATCTGGAATAGGGCGGGTGGAGTTTACAGAGCTGCTAACAGCGTTGTTGGCAGTGGTTGGGACAGATGCCGTTGGCATCAATGAGGTTGAGTTAGCATTGCTGGTCGGAACTCCGCTAGAGATCGCAGAGGTTGGCGCAGTAGGCATGAACGACGTGGAATTAGCGCTGCTGCTGGGAGCTTCGCTAGAGACAGCAGAAGTCGGAGCGGTAGGCATCAGAGAGGTGGAGTTGGCATTGCTGGTCGGAACTCCGCTCGAGACAGAGCTAGGTGCAGTCGGCATGAAGGATGTAGAGTTGGCACTACTGCTAGGAGTTCCGCTTGGTACGTCTGTGGTCGGACCAGTGGGCATGAAAGATGTCCCATTGGCACTGTTGCTAGGCATAGCGCTCGAGACAGCAGATGTCGTAGACCCAGTAGGCATGAGCGAGGTTGTATTAGCGCTATTGCTAGGCATACCGCTCGAGACAGCTGAAGTCGGGGCAGTTGGCATAAGCGAGGTACTGTTCGCGCTATCGCTGGGCATTCCACTCGAGACAGCAGAGGTCGTCGGCCCAGTAGGCATAAGCGAGGTGGTGTTGGCGCTGTTGCTAGGCAATCCGCTCGTTGCAGCAGACGAACTAGGGGCGGTTGGCATCAGTGAAGTAGAGTTGGCGCTGTTGCTTGGGACACCACTCGAGACACCAGACGAACTAGGAGCGGTCGGCATGAGCGAAGTAGAGTTCATGCTGTTACTAGGGATTCCACTCGAAATAGTAGAGGAGGCAGGAGCAGTCGGCATCATCGAGGTGGCGTTCGCACTGTTGCCGGGAGTTCCGCTCGACGTGGAAGACATAGGCGCCGTAGGAACGACGGAAGTGGAGTTCGCACTGCTGCTAGGCATTCCACTCGATACGGAAGAGGAAGCTGGAGCAGTCGGCATCAGCGAAGTGGAGTTCGCACTGAAAGACGGCAAGCCAGAGGCAGTGCTACTAGCCTCAGTTGTGGAAGTACCATTTCCTGGAGCGCTCATTGAAGAGCTAGCAGAGCCAGTACCGGTTGGACCGACGGCAGACGAGGTCGAGTTTCCGCTGTAGGAGACGCTGGAGCTCCTCGAGCTCGTTCCAGTCACCGGTCCGCTGGTTACCGTGCCGTTGGAAGTAACAGGCTGGCTGGTAGTCTGTGGGCCGGCAGCAGAGCTGGATGAACCCGTACCGTATCCGCCCGAGGGCACGATTGTTCCAGACGACGAGGATCCACCAGTTGGGAAAGGTGGGAGACCAGAAGACCCGGAGGAGCCAGTACCTGCAGTTGGGTTCGATGTAGGCATGGAGGAGTTGGTGCCATACGCGGGCATGCTCGTGCCCGCAGTGCTGCTAATGACTTCAGAATGGGTGTGCCACGTTGTGTAGGTAGATCCTGCGCTCGTTTCGGTGCACAGAGACGTGTAAGTGGTGTACTGAGTCGGCGAGGGAGCTGCTGAAGAAATCGTGACCGGGTTGACAGGGACGGAACCACTTGCGGTAGCAGAAATCGTGAGAGTACTCTGGTACGTCGAAGTCACGGTGGACACGGTCGTCCGGTTGCCCGTTAAAGTGACGTTGCCACTTGTGTAGGAGCCAGTCGGTGCAAAAGTCGTCGTGTAAGTCGTAACGACATCGGTTATGGTCGTGGTGCTGTCGCCTGGCACGTAAGCAGATGCTGTAGGCTTAGACGGAGTGGAAACATCTGATCCACCATATGCTGGAGCCGAAAGCGACGAGCCGCCACCGTTAGAGGGGCTAGTCTCAGAAGCCGGGACGGTAAGCGTCAGAGTGGTCAAGTAAGAGCTAGTAACGGTCGAAGTCAGGTCGTAGGAGCTCGTAACGTCCTCGCCTCCGGAGGAGTAAGTCGATGCGGTCGGGTAAACGGTAGTGTACACGGTCTCGACCCGTGTGCTTGTGACTTGAACAGTCGAGGGCGAGTTGCCCTTGGACGAGACACCATCAGCTCCACCGTTGGCCTGAGGAATAGAGCTTGTCGGAGATGCTGGAACGGTAAGCGTCAAAGTGGTCAGGTAGGAGCTCGTCACGGTCGAAGTCAGGTCGTATGAGCTCGTTACGTCCTGGCCACCAGAAGCATAAGTCGAAGTCGTTGGGTAGACAGTGGTGTACACGGTCTCCACTTGAGTGCTGGTCACTTGGACCGTAGACGGCGAGCTGCCTTTCGATGAGACACCACCAGCTCCACCATCGGCAGGTGCCCATTGCGAATAATCGCCAGAAGCAGAGCTTGTTGGAGAAGCCGGAACGGTAAGGGTAAGAGTCGTTAGGTAAGTGCTGGTTACCGTGGAAGTCACATCGAAAGTGCTCGTGAGATCCTTGCCGCCTGAAACGTACGCAGACTTGGTCGGGAATATGGTGGCGTACTCTGTTTGGACTTCGGTGCTGGTAACAACGGTGGTTGATGGGCTGCCCTGGGAAGAGTCGGTCTCCTTAGCTGGGCTGGCTTGAGCTGGCTGCCCGTTAGATCCTGTGTATGCCGCAGCAGTTGGGGTAACGGTCAAAGTCAATGTGGTCTGATATGTCGACGTAACAGTCGATGTCTCATCGCCAGAGCTGGTCAAAGTCTGACCTGCAGACGTATAGCTGGATACAGTTGGATAGACAGTAATGTATTCAGTCTGGACGTCGCTCACTGTAACGGTGGTCTGGATGGTAGGCGTGCTGGACGTAGCCGCATCAAAGCCAGTGTCTGTCCATCCCTCAGGAGTGTAAGCACCCCAAGGCACGGGCATGATGGTAGTCTCTACAACCTCGGTCGTCGACATCTCGATACCGGAGGTCTGATCAGGGGCGTTCTGTTCTTCGCCATCGGGATAGTAGCCCTTCGGACTGCCATTGTCATCGCCTGAATCGATCCGCGAGCCATCCTCGTTGGTGCCAGATCCAGTGCCCTGACCGTAGCCGCCTTGGTTCCAAGACCCAGTACCATTCCATCCCGTCGCCATTGGGACACCGGTACCGGTCCCTGTAGCCAAACCCGAGTCGGTCGCATTCTTGTTCCAACTTCCCCACGGGCCACGGCTCCAGAGCCTATTCTTCTCGACCTTCTGAATATCGGCTTCGACCTTCCTCAAATCCCCATCGTCCCTCCTCAGCTTTCCCCAGCCGGAGATAGCAGAAGCAGGACCGGTCCCAGCCAGGAAGGCCAGCGCCAAAGTTGCGGCCTTCATGACGGCGCAACGGCGATTGGATAAGAAATGAAATCAAGAAAAAGAGAGATAAAAGGATGGGTCTCCTTAAGAGGAAAGGATACTAGCGAATGACTACAAGATACGGCACAGGCTCATAAAGAGTGAAGCCCCAAACCGTCTTGCTGGGGAAAACGAGTGTATACGAAGCAAACCGCGGAAGGAGAGCTTCTTGCTGTGGGGTTAATAGAGAGGGAGAGATGGAGGAAGAGGGGAAGACTAGATGAAAGGAGAGGGAGAGAGAGAGGGTCGTCTTCAACGGGGTGGCACTGTGGACATGACAAGTACTTTTGTACTTGCCGAGCCGCCATCAACGGGCGGTGGATGACAGGAACGGCCATGGGTTAAACGCAGATGTCGCGGCAGCGGTCCGTCATCTCATCAGCGTGAGTGATTTGCTTTGGGGCTGAAGATGATCCGGTGTGATGCTTTGGGAGACCCACAAGGCCAATGTCGTTATTTCTTGCCCTGCCTTCCTTCTACATCTTCTTTTCCCGCGCACTCCCCCCTGGGATCGCAGATGTCTTGCCGTTTTGAGCCATGACACCCTCGCATCGCTACCGGGTTACCATGTGTGTCGATGCAGAGTTTCTGGACGTGACTAGGAAAACCGCGAGCCTTGTCACTCGGTTAGCGCTGCGATTGTGGATGGCAGAGACCCGTCCCAGCGAGTAGGAAGGCGTGAAGTTGAGAAGACGTTGGCTTCCCGCATTTCGATAGGCCCTGCGCTTGACCAAAGGGGCATGGCTGCCGGCTAGCCGTTGGGTACAAGTAGCGTGGCTGACGCAGGTACAGGGGCGATATGCCGCTGGGAGATGAGGTCTCGAAGTTTGGCTGAACTCTGTTTCTCTGTTTTTGGGGGCGGACACACGTTCGTCTATGCAGGTACACCGTACGCACCTGTCACTTATGCCGCGCACCCTATAAACCGAATGCAGGCCCAGTTGAACGTCAAACGGCCATTGCAAAGTACAGGCCATGCTGTATTCTAATCATAGCGACCGTCGCAGACGGTGGGAGACATACCAGACCAAGAAGCGGACCCCAATGTCTCCCGCCCTGAATCTTATCGTCCACTACTCAAATCATCACGCCCTGGACGAGAACTCCCATCACAAACATTGGGTTGGCTGGCACGACCGTGCTTCCATGGGCCGAGAATAGATTGAGTGCGCTCGCCATCTTCTTGTTCCTTCTTGATGATTTGTAGCCCAGCATCTCCATCAAGTGCTTACACGCCTTCATCTCGGAGCCTCGGAAGGCCGATCCTTCGCCAATCTAGCCCCATCGTATGGCTGTTTCAGTGAGACCGGTAGGCCCGTTCGATAGCGTGCTCAGCCGCTGTCAAGCGAGCGAGCGACAGCTTGACAAACCAGAACCATCATCATCGCCTGTCGTTCGTCTCATGTGCGGAATCGCTAGGTTTGTAGGTTTGTGTGGGGATGTGCGTGCGGAGGATCATCAATAGCGCCCTGGTAATATGCCGCTTTCCAACGCATCTATCCGCGTGGTTGGTTTCTTAACACGCTTCGCTTAAGGTCGGTTTCCTGCTGACATGTAACTGTCTAACCACCCTGCGGGTAAACACCCCAAGCATCATCTATTTGCAGGTGATTTAGACTTCACATGAAGGATTCGATCCAAATGGCCATCAGCGCACTACTGTCATTCTTAATATATTGCTGGGCTGGAGGCGTAGCCGTGTCCAGGGACGCCGGGACTGGCGGGCCTGCCAACATACTTGCGGCGTGGATGACACTCTGACGACGTCTTAATCAATCACTTCAAAGTGCTTAGATTACAATTTGATATGAGCACCTCCACCATTCGTAACTAGCCACAATCAAAAATTGAGTGCATGCAGAAGTTGATCTCATGTGTATGAAAACGTGCCTTGTTTCCTGTAAAGCGTTGTGCTCATAGTAAGGAAACGTAAAACAGATCACACACAAAAAAGCAGATTGCCTCCCTTCACCGCCTAATCTATTTCCCTATAAGAATTTGGTATCGTCCGTTTGATAAGAAAAGCGAGCGGGTAATCTCTGCCTGCCCCCTTCACCCTTCCACCCGTCCAAACGGGAAAAAGGCCAGAATCAGCTGTTAAAGGCTGAACAGTGCAGGACTTACACTCCTCTCTTTCACATCTCCATCATTCCGAGAAACCCATGTAACGCCGCTAACATAATGGCAAAAGACAGAAATAACGCCCTCCCCGCTCAGTCTCCCTTCCCACACATACCCAAGTGCAATCCAGAAGCCTCTCAAAGCCCGCTTCTTTCCCTCCCTAATCATCCCGACACTCGTCATCCAGCAGGCGGGTTCCCAGCACCACCACTACTACCCCCCTGCCCATCTCCACCCACAACCCCACTCACACCTTTACTCTCGCCCGCCATGCCACCCACAGGACCCGTCGTGCCACCCACCCTCCCCTTACCCTTCCCCTCCACTTCCGCTTCCCCCGCCCCTGCATTCCCACCCGAAGAACCCGTCGACGCCGCGCCGTCCTCATCAAATAAGCCGTTCTCTTCAATATACTGCACCACTGGCTCCGGGACCAGATAGCGGATCGACATGTCGCGGCGGAGGAAAAGGCGGACTTTGGTCGAGGAGATGTCGTTCTGGACTAGTTGCTGGATCACCCAGATGTTGTCTTTCCATGATTGCAGGGCGGAGAGGGCCTCGTCTATGTCGGTGCCGGTTCGCTGTTGGAGAAGGAGTTAGATTAGCTGGTGCGGTTGTGGATTGGAGGTGGAGCTTGGCGAAAGGGCGAGAATCATTGTGAACTTGGATGTCGATGCGATCATGTCGTGGAGGAGGTGAGGAACGAGTGTGAAATTGTGCTTGGCATAAGTGTCCAAAGGGAAGAGGGGCGAAAGTGCATGCGTATATGTAAAGAGAAGGAAACAAATCCGACAGAGAAAAAGAAAAGAAGACATACCTCAACAATAAACGCGCCAAAATTCCTCAAAATGTAATCAATGTCCCGTTCCGCCCAAACGCCCGGCGTACTCATCGTCTGAATCAGATCCGCGCCCGCTAACAGCGCAATCCTCGCGGGCTTCCTCTCCCCGGAATCCCCGACGTACACCCCGCCCAGATTCTCATTGATCTCGCGATTGAAATGGTCCAGCACTTTGGCCGTCTCGAGATACTCCTCATGTAGCGCCTCCCAGGGATCGACGCCGATCCAACTACTGCCCTGCACGGCGAGGGAGCACATGTTCACACGGTGTTCGGCTTTGACGAGGCCGGTCTTCTTGTAGGCGTCACCGACGCAGGAGAGGTAGGCGCCGACGACTTCGAATTGCGTGTTGAAGCGGGCGTAGTCGGCCGCCATCTCGAACATCCGGAGGTGCAGAAAGGTGATGGGGGAGAAGGAACCGCAGGCGATCAGGACAAGCGGGGTGCGGTCAGGCGAAGTGAGACGTCGTCGGAGGCGGGAGTGCGGGAAGGTGTAGGTGTCGAGGGACATTTGGGAAGCGTCGGTGGTGGACATGATGGAGGCGGGCGGGCGAGAGGGTGGAGGGTCGACGGGGAGGAGGTTCGAGAGGCGGATGGGAGCGGTGCGCCGGGTCGTCCAGTGGTAGTATTTGTGATGGGCACAAGCAAACGCTGGCGGTTGTCTGCCTGCGGGTGTGGGACAGGCTGCAGATGGAAGTCGATAGAGCGTGAGAGGCCTCGGCGACAGCGGGGTGAGCGGGAGCCTGGCGGAGGGCCGGTATCGGATTGGATAAAGAGGCGACACGGTGACGGTGGAAGAAATGGGCATGCGACAGCCGTGTGGTAGAGTGGAAGAGGAAGAATAGGCAGAAACGAGAAATCTTACGGGAATCTCACCCAGATCCCCAGTCTCGGCGCGGATGATGTCGATGCGATTGGCTTTGTAATGGACGAAGATGCGTCTCGGCTATCGACCAGCGGGCGCTCGTCGTCCTTCAGTCGCTGCCGTCATGTGGGGTCCTGGTGACAAGAGTCACGTGCGACCGCCATGCCCCATCAAGGTCCATTGGGTTGATTGCATGACTCCCGACCACATCAGTCAGTGCACACCGGGCAGTCGAGAGGATATCTTGGCGATCACAAGCATTCACTGCAGTGTCTGCGTGCCTGCCTATTCTTCTCACTCCCAGCAATTTCCTCTTCACCTCCTTCCGGTTTACGAAGCGAGAGACCAGGGCACCCCTCCCGACAGCCCACTGCGGGGCACGTAGAAACTATGTCATCATGGCCCAAACACTCAATGCACCCTCCTTTCAGTCAGCCTTGTGCATGTCGTCCCAATTTCATTTAAATCTGCACTTCTCCCTCCCAGCAGTCCCTTCATGCTCTCTGCAGCTCTTCGGCGGACTACTCATTTTGCAACCCAGATAAACCCCTCACGAGCCTACGCCACGACCGCCAAAATGACCGACCCATCCAAATACAAGCGTAAGCAATGCCTCAACCACAACTCAGAGCAAAAGAGAAAAGGACCTTCCACCTAAAGCCTTCTCGTCTTCTAGTCAACCACTCCATGCTGCGGGTCAAAGACCCCAAAGCCAGCGTCGCCTTCTACGAGCACCTCGGCATGAAGCTCGTGAACCAATTCACCTTCCCAGACAACAAATTCGACCTCTACTTCCTCGCCTACGATAGCCCGCGCGCCGTCTCCCACGGCAACCACTGGACCGACCGCGAAGGCATAATCGAGCTGACGCACAACTACGGCACGGAGAACGACCCGAACTACAAATCCCACAACGGCAACCGCGAGCCCAAGGGCTTCGGCCACGTCTGCATCAGCGTCGACAACATCCAAGCCGCCTGCCAACGCCTCACGGACGCCGGCTACAAATTCCAGAAACGCCTCGAGGATGGCCGGATGCGACACATCGCGTTCGCGTTGGACCCAGACGAGTACTGGGTGGAGATCATCGCCCAGAACCCCGTCGAGAGCACGGAGAACGTCACCACTACCGATCTCGAGACGTACCGCATGAACCACACCATGATCCGCGTCAAGGACAAGGACGCCAGTCTGAAGTTCTACCAGGAGGTCCTCGGCATGAAGCTCATGCGCACGGCGGAGAATCCCAGCGCAGAGTTCAACCTGTATTTCCTTGGCTATGGGGAGGCGCCGGCCGAGGGCAAGACTGCGGGTAAGGAGGGTTTGCTGGAGTTGACGTGGAATTACGGGACGGAGAAGCAGGAGGGCAAGGTCTACCACAATGGGAATGATCAGCCGCAGGGCTTCGGCCATGTGTGTGTTAGTGTGGATGATCTGAATGCGGCGTGTCAGAGGTGAGTCTTGCTTCGCTTCTCTGTTATTCTTTCCTTTCTCTGCGTGGGAGGCCAGACCGCATTTCTACCTTTCTCCCTGCTTCCTCTGGCACATCAGCCGATCTGTCGGAAAAATAGCCGCTAATCTTGACTTCCTGCAGATTTGATGAGAAGGGTGTCAACTGGAAGAAGCGCCTGACTGACGGCCGGATGCGCAACGTCGCTTTCGTCCTTGACCCAGATGACTACTGGATCGAGGTCATTCAGAGTATGTCAACCCTCTACTTCTCCCATTGCATAACAATAAGCGCTCTCTTCTGACCTTTTGTGATTACAGACGAGAAGTATGGCAAGCCGCCGGGACAGTATTAGATTTTGGGAAACCGACGATGAGCGCCGAAGGATCACCATAACATGTGACTGTATTGCCGAGTCGGCCTTGTCGGCATAATGAGTGTATAATGTAATCGAGCTGCGGTTCGTTGTTCGATAGGAAGAAGAGACAAAGTACTGTGAAGAGGGAAATCCATGGAGAAAGATCAGTCATCCCCGGACAAAAGTTCTCCTGGATCCTGTTCCATTCGGTAGGAAGTCATGTGTATTAGAACCTATCAAAGTCGCACTACCAGCTCTCCTCCTTGTGTAATCATAAGTCGGCTGCAAACATAGCGTACCGAATTTTCCGTATTCTTCCCAGAGCAGCATTGAGATCCAGAAACGCCTCTTGTACCTGAACAGTCGTTACACTTTCCATGATGCGAACATACATAGTAACCTCGGCGGACTTGCTCTCACTCGAAAAGCTCCAATGCACGTCGGTCGACTCCAGTCCGGGGTGGACGGCGACCCTCGCCCGACAGCACAGAGTCAGACTCCACACTCCAGGCCACGCTACATCATCGTTTGCTTAGGTCGCAGGACCATTGAAATAGCCATTAAGTAGCTTGTAGGTATTGATATTCAGCCTTCGGTATAGTAAGGACATTTATTATTCCTTTCACTTTTCACATCAAGCTTGGAACCGAGCAGGAAAGCAAGGCACAGCTGCACAGCAAGGCATCCAGTCTAGTCCCATAGGGACTATATACGCATTTGAACAGTAAACCCTCTCTGGAGTCTAAAGCGAAGCTCTCAGTGACAATACACACCAAAAGGCCCCGGCAAAGACATAAGATAGAAAGAAACCTCACCATGGCCGACCGCGACGAGCTCAGCAGCCGCACACTCCCCTTCATGACCCTTTCCGACGGCTCTTCCGGCTCCCTCACAGCTCCGCCACCACCACTCCCCCACTACCTCAAACCCGAAGGCCGCGCCCTAGCCCGGTTCGCCGTAGAAGGCAACGCGATCATCACGGGCGGAGCCGGCACCCTCGGTCTCTCCGCCGCACGCGCCTTACTGGAACATGGCGCGTCGGGGATCTGTCTCTGGGACCTGGAAACCACGCTGCGGTCCTCGCTGAAGGAGATCCACCAACTGGCGTCCGACCACCCGTCCGCGCGCGTCTTCAGCATCGCAGTCGACGTGACGGACGCGGAAGCGGTCGCCGAAGGCATCTCCTCCGCGGTCTCCACGCTGGGTTCCCTCGACCACCTATTCTGCTTTGCGGGAATCGTCGGGTGCGTGCACGCGCTGGAGATGACCGAGTCGCAATGGCGCAAGACGCTGGATGTCAACACGACGGGGTCGTTCCTGTGCGCGCAAGCGGCCGCTAAGCAGATGAAAGCGCAGGGGACCGGGGGATGCTCGATTACGCTGACGGCGTCGATTTCGGGACATAGGGTCAATTACCCTCAGGCGCAAGCGGCGTATAATGTCTCCAAAGCCGGGATTATTGCGTTGAAATCTAGTCTAGCGGCTGAGTGGGCGGCGTTCGGGATCAGGGTGAATAGTATTTCGCCCGGGTATATGGATACGATTTTGAATGCTGGGGGCGGGTCGATTGAGGAGGCACGGGCGAGCTGGGCGAGTCGGAATCCGATGGGCAGGATGGGGGCTGTGGGCGAGCTGGATGGGATGTGTGTGTTGCTCGCCAGTCGGGCGGGCTCGTATATTAATGGTGCGGATATGGTTATAGATGGTGGAGCGATTGCGTTTTAAGTAGAAGGGCAAATCCGATGCATCGATGTGAGTTTGCGAAGCTGTGATAGTCGATGAGGTTGGATTTCTATAGACCACAAAGGATGCCATGACGCCACGCTCGAAATGGAAAGAATACATAGTTATAAAGCTTTATTCATCCAGTTCCAAAGCCTTCAAGCCCGTACTCAATAGCTAGACTAAGTTTCTCGTTCAAAGCTTCACTGCTCGCATATCTCGGCAAGTAAAGTGTTCCAAAACACGTACTGCTGGTAGGAAGATGCTCCAAGTCCTCTACAACCGTCTTCTTGATGACAAATGTCAACTGACTTGCTCCACCAATAGGTATCCTCTCCGCCGCCGTGACAAATTTCAACAGCTTCTTCTGCTTCTCCTCAGGCCAACTGGACACGAGTCGCCAAAAGTTTTGGATGTACTTTGATTTGGCTTCATATCCCTCGTATTGTGTTGATTTGCGTAGCTCGCCAATATCGAGACGAGACGAGCCTTCCACGAACGCTTTCAAGTCTGATGGTTTGAAGATGGACAAGGCATGTTGGTCGATGACGCGGTGGAAACCGTTCATAAACGCTTTCCACTGTGACTCGACCAATGCCCAAGTGAGCCACCAGGCGTACTCCGAGACATATCGAGACTTGTTCTCAGCTGTAACGATCCCAGGCTCCTGTGGAGGTCGAAGAAGTTTCCATCCTGGCCAGGTAAGCATTGGCATCGTCTCGAGAATGCGACCCTTTTCATCAGTGACGCTTGATAAGACCGGAGATGGAGAATCGCCTTCCTGAAAATGTACAGCAAGCCGCAGGCCGTTCGCGTCCAGCGGGAAGCTGTACTCCAAGTCGGATATGTCTTCTTTCAAGAGAGATTCTAGCGAACGAGCTTCCGCAGCCCATCCGTCACGCAGGTGGTGGAGAAGCGCGGCACTGCCTCTTTGTCCGTCATCAAAAGGCTTTTTCGGCGCCCCATCCGTTAAAAATTTATAGAAAACTTTTGGGAAGCTGACGGGCAAGGTAACACCATTGTAGATAGCCAACGCCATTAGCAAGCCTAGCAGCTCGAACATGTACAGCGGTTGAAGACTACCAGGGCGGAAATAGCTCAAACCGCTCTGTACGTCGGTCGTGAACATGCCGGATTCTTCTTTCTGTGCTTCCTGACACACCAGATTGAAAAATTCCATCTGCACGCCACCAAGATCATGTCCAACTTCTAACTCATCTACTTCTCCCAGGCGGACTCGCAGAGGCCGGAAGAGCTCACGCTGTCGACGTTGCCACAGCTGATTGTAAGCGTCTCGAAGAACGTCAATGCGGCTCACATTAAGAAGAAGGTATTGTTGCTCGAGATGTTTAAGCCTGCCCTCTGGCTCGTCATCTAGCATGTGCGGCATCATACGCCTCCGCAGGGCAGCCGCTTGCTCGGCGAATGATACAGCTTCGCGCATCTTAAGGTGGCTGATCATGCGGAAGCACATCGCCCTTGAGTATGCCGGGAAAAGGAAGTCGAAGCTCAGTAAGTGTCGTGTTTTTGATGAAGTTGCCGCCTGCTTCCAACTTTGTGCCAAGTCCACAATTTCGAGAGACTGTGCTGCTACGTGTGTATCAAAAAACCCTTTGTAATCAGCAAAGTTGTTGTGAAGCAGCTCCAGAATCTCCAGTGCACCACACGTGATGCTTCCAGTGGGTACGGTCGTTGAAGTGTGGTCCGAATGTGCAAGGAATACTTTCTTACACATCGGCCCAAGCACCAGGATGCTTCCAGGATGGTCTTTTAGGTGATCCAGAAGACCGTCATGAACGCTGATTCGCTTATTGACAGGGTCCGTAGACTTCTGCCCATTCTCATCGCAGTCAGCGTGTCCAAGGTCTTGATGAGTACTAACGGCAAAGACTTTGCAAACAACACTAAGCAACCTCAACCTTGATCGCTGGTCCATCAGATCTAATATGTGCAGCCAGCAATTCCACTTCGGGTCCGTAGGAGTATTGCCATTTACAGCAGGATAAGAACAGCCTTGCCTGATGATTGAGTCTGCAAACTCGTATTGAGCCCGGTTGGCTTTGGGCATGTCTTCAACGATTGCATCGATTGCCTGCACGATGATGCTGCTGGCGACCTCAGAAGACAATGATCCGCCCCGATCATCCTCGCCAGATGGCAGCGATTCGGAGACGAGTAGGCGCTCCAGCTGTATAAGAAGGCCTTCATTCTGCACCGGCCGAACATTGGCGGTTTTTGAACCAGCAAAGAATTGTCGGACGCTTTTTGTGTCGCTCAGGAGCTGAGTAAGATCAGAAGCATCGCGTGGCGTCTCAGGCTCTGGATTGTTGAAGCTAGACTCTCTTGACTGCTGGTCGCCATAATGCAAATTGCTACAAAGATGTTTCCTGGAGGCCGGCCCACTTGCAATTGCCAATGCTATCGTGCGGGCAGATCGTGGGCTGTATTTCCTAATTGGTCGCTGTGGAGGCTCTGTGTTGCGTCTTCCGGTGTCGCAGATTTTATTCTCGCATGACCATACCCCACACCCTTCTGTAAGTTGGGCTACATATAGCTGTACAATCTGCTGGATGTCATTGAAACTCCTTTTTGTGGTGAGATTGGTGCCGTCCATGATCCGCGCCAAAAAATATGATAGTGGTGGATGAGGGGGATTGGTAGGGTAGTTTCATGGTGGCTGGCATCCCAATCCTAATGCATGACACTCTGACAGTCACCTGACTAGGTCTGAAGACAGAAGGTGCAAGAGTTGAGCCAGTTGCGCTGGAGGATGACGGCGCGCACGGTCGGTCGTTGGCATCTCGGAAGCGGGCACGTCCGTTCCCGAACGGGTATGACCGCCGGAATTTCTCTTGTAGATTTGCGCCTTTGCCTTCGAGTACTTGAGGGGCGCCGTCAGAACGTATATATCTCGCCATGGCGGCAACAGAAACCAAGAAGGCGCTACCGCCTAAAGTGGCGGCGATGAAGGCCAGAAAGCGGAAACGGTTGGAGGGTGGCGATGTAGAGCCGGTCAATCAGGCCAAGCCCCAAAAGCCGGCAAAGAAGGCGAAGACAGCACGTCGAGCAGACGATCTAGCCTGGAGAGACGTGGCCATGCCGGATCGCATGGATAATTATGAGGGTTTCTTTGGTCTAGAGGAAGTTGATGACGTTGAAGTGGTAAAAGACGAGGCGACTGGAAAGATTTCTTTCCTATCAAAGGAAGCTCGCGTTGCACCCGATCAGGAATCCACAGAAGCCATTGACGATGGCAACGTTGAAAATGATGACGGTGGAGAAGAATGGACTGGCTTTGATGACGACGACGAATCTTCTGTTCATGGCACTCAAAACGACTCACCTACCGCGTCTGTTGCCCAAACAAACAAAAAGGCAAAACAGGCCGCGAAAAGCGCTCCAGCAAACGGCGCAGCATCTTCGAAAGCTGCATTCAAGGCCCTAAACGAGGATGAGGACGCTGCCGAAGTAGATGTCAGCGCTTGGCGACAGCTCCTGCTTCATCCGGACACGATGGCTTCGTTAGCAAAGCTGAGATTCTCAAAGCCGACCGCAATCCAAGAAGCTGCAGTTCCGGAAGTTCTGAATGGCCATGATGTTGTAGGGAAGGCCTCTACTGGTTCGGGTAAGACTTTGGCTTTTGGCATTCCCATCTTGGAGCGGTTTCTAGAGTTACGGTCCAAGCGTGTGAAAGCGGGAGAGAACAAAACGCCACTCGCGCTTTTACTATCGCCAACTCGTGAGTTGGCTCATCAGCTTAGCAAGCACTTGAACTCTCTTTGCTCAAACGGACTTTTCGATGGCCCTTCCGTAGCGACATTGACCGGTGGTCTTTCAGTGCAGAAGCAACAACGGCAGTTGAAGGATGCTGATATTGTCATTGGTACACCTGGACGGCTATGGGAGGTCATGTGTTCTGGGCAGGGCACCATCAGAGCGTTGCAACGCATTCACTTCCTTGTCATTGACGAGGCCGATCGACTTTTGAGCGAGGGACACTTCAAAGAGGTGGAGGAGATTTTGAATGCTCTCGACCGCAAAGAAATGGACGGCGATGCTGTCGAGGGAGCACCTGGTGGTGCTAAGAAGGATCAAGATGCCTCGCCTGAGAGGCAGACACTGGTCTTCTCCGCCACCTTCGACCGTGGTTTACAGAGGAAGCTGGCGGGCAAGGGAAAGCCTGGAGGGGATTTGATGAGCAACAAAGAGTCGCTTGAATACCTACTTTCCAAGATCAACTTCCGGGAAGAAAAGCCAAAGTTCATTGACGTAAATCCAGTCAGTCAAATGGCAACTGGCCTGAAAGAAGGCCTGGTGGAATGCAATGGCACGGAGAAAGATCTCTACCTTTACGCGTTACTGTTAATGCACAGCAAGACTCGGGCACTCGTCTTTACGAACTCAATCGATGCTGTGAGAAGAATTACACCTTTTCTACAGAATCTCGGCATGCCTGCTCTAGCATTGCACTCCGGCATGCCGCAGAAGGCACGCTTGAGGTCCGTTGAACGCTTCAGTCAAGCGTCAGATCCCAAGAAACCGTCTTCTTCAATCTTGATCGCCACCGACGTGGCAGCTCGCGGTTTGGATATTGCGGGCGTTCAGCTTGTGGTCCATTATCATCTTCCACGTGCTGCTGATATGTACGTTCATCGGTCTGGACGTACTGCTCGTGCTGGCCAAGCGGGCTCCAGCATCCTACTTTGCGGTCCCGAGGAAGTGGTCGGCGTGAGAAGGCTTGTGGCAAAGGTTCATGCACAGTCTGCTGTACAGCACCAACAGTCTGCCAACGAAGCAGCCAAACAAGGCTTCTATATCCGCACGCTGGACATCGACCGCAGAATAGTCGCACGTCTCAAACCCAGAACGACGCTGGCCAAGAAGATTGCGGACACAACTATCGCGAAGGAGAAAGGCAACAAGCAGAACGATTTCATGCGACAGGCAGCCGAAGACTTGGGTGTAGACTATGACTCAGAGGAATTCGAACAGCAAGAGAAAGGGCGCAGGGGGAGAGGTAGTGGAAGGAAGAAGAAGGAGAGGGAAGCCAGAGGCCTGTCCAAGCAAGAGGTGGGAGCGATGAGAGCAGAGCTGAAGGATTTGTTGAAGCAGCGAGTAAATGTTGGCGTGAGCGAAAAGTATCTCACTTCTGGCAGGGTAGACGTAGATGAGCTGCTCCGTCAACAGGATGAAGGAGGGGGGAAGACCGGAGAATTCCTAGGCGACTTTGGTGGAATGGGCCTGGAAGATCTGTAATATTATTAGCCAAGATTGTATAATGGTTGTCTTGCTGCTCAGGTCCTGCGACGATTTCCCGGCACCAGCACGAGGCCAACAGCAAATGCATATATGCCACTCTTGCTTTAACCACAATCCAGAAGGGGTTAGCGAAAGTCAGGGCAGACCTTACCTCTTTGGGAAAGTGGTGGTGACTTCAAACGTTCAGACCCGATGACCGTATGTGGCGATTTGAGTGGGCCTTCCATTGCACTGACTTTACCATTGCGATGTATATAAGACCTATCGCTGTCAACGAAATCTTACAACAACAATCTTCAAACTCCGCTGCAGATCTCATCAAGACTGATTCCCTCCTTACACCATGGCCTCCGCAATGCTACCGGCTTCAGACAATTGGTCGATTCACTCGATTCCTCTGGCTTTCGGCCTTGGCCTTGTACCACATCTGTATTGCCAGGGAAGGCTAATGCTTGCAACCCGGGGACAAATGAGTATTGCTCAGTACGATGCGCCCAAACCTCTAGTAGATTTCTTCCACCTCTGACTTAGCTGAAGGCCCAGAAACAATCTCGAAACCTGGAAAGGAAAGCTCCCCAACGCCCTCTGGGCCCAGCTGTCTCGCGCTCGAGGTGCTCATCTGAACTCGTTAGAGGTTTTCCCATTGTTCGCTGCCGCCATCGTAGGCCTCCCGTTCCCTTGGTTGCAACCCTTCGTGCAACTGACATCATACAACAGCTTGCGGGCAACATGTCCAAATTGCCCTCGAAAGACCTGAACAATGCAGCGCTCTCGTTCCTTGGAGCTCGAACGCTTTACATGACCCTTTACACCACCATATCGCACGATACACTTGCGTTCGCGAGAACGGGCGTGTACACCTGGAGCATCGGCATCCCATTGGTATTGCTCTGGAAAGCCGGCAACCAGCAGGTCTGATCCGGCACGCCTAGACCGCTCCGCCAACGATCGGCCTTGTACGAGTCGCGCTCAATCGCAATACCAGGAAATGAATGTTCCTGCTACCTCGATGGAAGAAGCAGCTGGCCTTAGAACCGTCACTCGATCCAAGAAATACCCTCTGTTGAGAAGATAGCGTTGCGTATGCATCTCCTTCTAGGTACTAAACCAGTGTCAGTCTGGGCCCATCGCACATCGATCTGTGCTTAGTCGGTCATACGGAGAGTCTTGCTCCAAGCATTGTATCTTTTCCGCGCGGCCTCTATACGGACGTCGGCATCTTCCCCGCTGACATCTTCTTCCCATTGATCTTTTGTTAGAATCATCGTATAAGCCACGCCAGCCTCATGGCCGCTGAATAACCAGGAGTGCTTGAAAGAAGACTGTTTCTGTAAGTCCAGGATGAGTTGCGCCAGACCCTGGACTTCTGGCTCCAATGCTAATCTGCTAGATTCACAAGACGGTGGCCAGTAATCTTTTCACTAGCGAAAGACATTCGATAACGGCTCCAAAAAGTTCACGGCGGAGTGAAAGCTCACAAGCCGAAGGCTGCGTGAATGAGAGACGCACGCAGTGCGCGTTGCAATCTTCCAGCCAGTTGACCAAAGCTTGGTGGATCTGGCGGCCTCTTGACTCCAGAATGTCCATGGGTGCACAAACGCAATAGCCTGGACTATTGACAACTTCATCGATGTCACGCCACAGCCCGGGTATGCCGAACATGGCGAGCCTGGCATCGATCGCCAGCGGGCTTCGGTCAGTTAAGAAAGGGGTGTCTTGCTTTAGAGAAGTGAAGACATCAACCCATTCAGGCTGCTTCAGGTAGCAGGAGGTGTTGTTCACCAAGCTTTCTGAGACAATGGCCCCGACATGAGCTGCAAAAAGAGCCTTTTCGTATTCGGTCTTGAAGCGGTCAGGCGAGCGATACTTGATAGGGCGAGCTGAGCCTTCGACGTGATAGGACCATGCAGCGCTATGAGAACCATCGAGAAGCTGGTACGTGTCAGTCAAGGGCATACTATGATGTGACTGAGCTGGCTTACCTCATGTAAAGCTATGAGTTGAGTAGCCGCTAGTACATCAGCATCAACAGCCGTTTTGTTGTCCATGAGTGCATCTTGCAGGGTGCGCAACGCTCGACCGTAGAATCGACTACGGCTTGTGCCAAATGATTTGTTCGGCGACAGCACATGTTGCGCCCTTGCCAGAAGGGCGTCAGTCGCCGCGGTAAGACACTTGCTATGGCCATAACGGGCCGGCACGAATTCAAGGTATGACCATTGATGCCTTCCCAGTAAAGTAACAAGCCTTGACGGATCCGCAGCGATGACCCCAATCGTGCTTTTTCCCACATTAAAGTTTGTCAAGACACCCAAGTCAGAGAGCTCAACGCCGAACCTCGAGCGAGCGGACTGGTAGGCAGGACAGGAGCTCATGTTGGAAGAAAGCAAGTCAAACGGAGCCAATGACTGTTGAGTTGCATCGCTGACAGGACTTGCTCTCGGAACGTATTCATCGACATCGACCAGTTTAGAGCTAGAGTCGCCACTTGCATCTTCCGCACATGGGACCGAGACATCTCCAGAATCACTTCCCACAACTGGCGATGCATCGGCCATAGATTCAGGCATCTGGCGTCGGTTCGCACGACTATAGTTTCCTCTCTTTTTGCGTGCGATCCCAACATCCCTCATAGCCTGCTTTCGGATGATCGTTCGTGCATTATGTGGCACCTTGGGCCCGTCTGATACAATGAACGCGAAGGAGTCAGTGTTAGTCTCCGTAGTCGACATGATTGCTGTATGTCAGACGAGTGGACGTTGGCTTGAACCCTTGAGGACAGCAGTCTACCTGGTCAGAGTCGACGGCTCAATGATCAGCTATCAACCTAGAACGGCTCCTGCCATGCCTTTCCCCAGATTCTCTCCATGCCGGTGAGTTGAGAGCTGACACCTGGGATACCACACGGTGTGACCATCGAGACCAGGGTACTGATGCCCCGAAACGGCAAGAAAAGCGGGGTGGGACATCCTTCGCGCACTTTGACGCAAGTTCATTGGTTACTGGTATCCGTCACCATTATTATTCGTCGGCTTAGAAAGAGCGCATGTGCAAACGCCGGAGCCAGCATGGTCACTATCGCCCACAAATCGCGGGGCTCGATGCAATGCGCGAAGACTAAGACACTTTTTGAAGAGGTCAAAGTTTAGGTCGCGATATGCTTGCCGCGCTACAACCCCTTACAACGACCAGTGTTCAAGAGTAGGAGCATTACCTAGCTCAAAGCCAGCCATTTGTTGAGCATGACACAAAGAAGGCAGGGAAGAAGTATCCAGGCTGTTGCCGGGCCCGGCGGTGGCCAACGGCTATCTTCAAATTCTCGTCCCATCAAGCGGCATTTCCTTGCTATGAACCACGGCCTCAGCTAAGGAACCTGGCAGGGACATGTGAAACAGGTCGCAATCCATTGGACCGAGCGACTCTGGTTCAGAAAGGGGCTGGTGAGATGAATGCAAAGGGGAGGCCATTAAAGCATCTGCATGCCAACATCTACAAGCCCTCGTGTGCTCGGGCTTAGGAGCCGAGCGGTGATGTCGTTGCCATAATTCCATTTACATGTTCCTTTTCCAGCGACGAAGAGAGTTGACCTGGCAAAGAAGCATGCTATCATGATCAAAGTCAAGACTGCTGGCGACATATTTTGCTTTTTGTCACCGCGCACAAGCAAATAGAAATTCGCCATTCTCTCGCAACGAGAAAGGTAAGCTCCCCAAAGGATCTACTGGCGACTTTACTGCGTTGCACCTTACGCTGCTGCTCACGCTCCGGATCGACATTCTGGCCTTGACACGGGGTCCATATGAAGCATCAATGATTGTGCGACTCGCGCTGGCCATGCCTAATGTTCATGAGCACGAACGTCACATTGCTGAGCGCTCGCGGTATGAGAGTAGGAAGATTAAGAGTGCAAGGTTGCGGTAATGAGCGATCTATAACCAGCTGGCAGAAAGGCCCCACAGAGCGTACTTCGTGTGGTCATCATGCTCGTTTGAATGGCACAGCCCACAAAGTCAGTTTGCAAGGCTTCTGTGCAAGTTTGCAGATAAGTAGTCGACTCGAAACTCTCAATCTTGGCGGAATACTCCAAATATCAGCCATATTGGAAGGCTTTCGAATGGCGTGTCATCGATTTGGAGGCGTGGTCGCTGGTGAAGAACGCTCTCCGGCAAGATTCTCCCAGAAACGCTTTAGACGGGTGACCTTTTCCCGTTTAGGCCGCTCACCACGTCCGTCGGATGATTGCCGGCTATCAGTGATTTTCATTCTGCGTGAGAACCGCCATACGAGTATACCAACGCCACCGGCAGCATCTTTCTGTCGCACCTGGATTTGACTGGCCTTGCGTTCTAGCCAAACTCGTAGGCCGTGACAGAGATGCTCCCGCTCCACTCGTCGTTTGCGCTCTAATAAGGCGCCTGCTATGCCTGTGCCCCATATGATGTCGCCAGAGCCGATGTCACGTTTGCAGCACTCTCTGGGAACGATGTTCTTGGAGACGAGGGTTGAGAGTTTGGGTCTTCTCGACAGAGCACGACCCAGGCGGATGCAGATCAAAGACCAGTGTAATCTTCGCGCGGCCAAGTGCGTTCGCGTCAGATAGATGGTGGAGATTGGTGGCTGCAAGGCCAACACAGGCGGTCTGCGTCGAAGTAGGTAACTTATCCGGGCTTGAGAATAGCGTAGCCGAAGACGGTGTAGCAAGGGATCGAACGATAACAGTCTGAGGTGGCGGCATGTCTAAAAGTGGTATCAGCACGACCAGACATGCTGAGATGTAATAAGTCCTGAGCTGCTGCCTACTCGTGACAGGTAGAGGAGATCTGGGATGTCGAGGAAGGACAGCACACGGAGGAGCAGCTCGTCGGGAAGATTAAACAAAGACATGGTCAGCTACAGAGCGTTGACAGAAAGATCAATCGTGTATAACTATATCGTTGGTGAGATACTGTGGTCAGGTTATCGCCCGTCATCGTTGTGGAAGCAGCTCGGCATCCATGGCGCAAGCGCCGGCATTTGAGGCTGAAGCTTGGACTGACGAGACTGGGCACGTGCGGAGCCAGAGAATCGAGGTGGAATGCACCCTCCTTTTCCACTTCAGATGATGGGCCCCGACATGATCTTTGGCTTACTCCGGCGTCGTGCTTCTCTTCCATTGAGACACATACCTGACGACTTACAACCATAACTGAACCAATTCCATCTCGCCTTTACCCAAAGACCCGAAACCCCCCAAGTTGGACGTCTCACCTGCCTAAGGCATCTCTGCTTCTCTCCGACTCCACCCACCTGCGCATGCATGCAACGGCGGGTAATGGTACATGCTCCGGCGCGAAGTGTTAGGTAAAACCGTCGACGAGGCTTTCCTGGGCACGATGAAACCCCGTTGAGCGTCTGAGGTAGCGATCAAACGCGCCGCTATCGAAACGGTTCCAACGCGTGAAGCGATTGGCACCGCCCCTTCGACTAGCTGCTGCTACCGCCACCGCCAGACAGTGTCTTTTCGGCCAGCAAAACACACCGAGACTGCGATGGAGCCAAGTCACCTCTGATGGGAAGCGCGCTGCCGAAAGAGAGCCATTTCACCCCAGCCTTGTGCACGTGCCGACCGTTTGAAAGAGGGATGCACGGAAGATTCCATTGCATCTTCTTCTGCGCCTGTGCAATCATTATTGAGCCTGGGCTGTGCCCCGTCGCCGTAGCAAACCAATCAGCGCAGGCGCGTCTGCGCTGCCTCAATGGCGCAACTCCTCGGTGATGGGCAAGAGGATGCCATTGGCTGCGTGAAGCTGCCAGCTCACCCAATGACTTAGTGGACAGCTAAAGTTCATTAGCCAGCTAGTCCGCACCTCGAGACACATCAGGTGAAAACGAGGCGACGCGTCTCGCCGTGAGTCGGTCCCCATAGCTGTCGCGAGTTCCACTCACGGGCAGGTCATTCTTTTCCCGTGACCAAACGCAGGTGCCCGAAAGCGCAGGTGCCCTCAGAGCCAAATCCGACGTCAGCCGCTTGCCTCGCCCGTCTTTGCTTTACTCATAACTTTGAAAAAATTGCCAATTCGTAGGCCAATGGCAATATTCCTTTAGCCGAGTGGCCCTGAGAGCTCGATTGCAAGCCTCTGACCTTGCCTCGTCGCTTCGAGCGTCATAGCGGGCCAGCAGTGTGTGAAATCTGCAGCCCGGCGCTTTGACTGTGCGCACCGACCCTGAATGCCCTTCCCCAGCCTTCTCTGGTCCTGTCATGCAGAGTAATATGGAGGGTAGCTCTCAATGGCGGTCGGTTTCAGGCTCGATCCACGGCGTGGCTGCGTGAAAGGCAATGGTTCATGCCCGCCTGAGGAAGGAGCGTGCGTAAGTGGATCTCCTAGCTGCAGTGCCGTGTTAGGACTGCAAGCTCGCCGGCAAGACCGCCCCCCTAAATCTTCGGCAGCACTCAGGACGGTATACCGTGTTTGAAGGTCACTCTGATACGTCTCGATGGGGGTCCAGAGACCGTCTGTCCTACTGGTCGGTGAGCATCTCCTGACGCTGCAGAACATGTAAGCCAGTCTCAGCATGTCTAGCACCTGCACCTGTATGTTAAGCACGCACTGATGGTAACGTTTCTGAGCCTACAGATAGCCTTTCCAGACCCACCATACCGAGACTGCCACGTCACAGAGCGGAGATGACCTCGTTGAACTTAGTGCTGCTCTGCCGCCGCCTCCGAGGGCCTACCGAGTTGGAAGGAGGTCTCGGGTCCTGAGTTGCCTTCGAGCGCGGTCAGAACCTTGATAACAATGCCTGCTAGCGAAAAAATCCAGTGGCCGGCCTTGCACTAGACGGAGCGTTTTGCACAATGCAGAGCGGGACGCGATCAGCTGAGCGTTGCTCAACGGGCATTCCCACAAATGGGCCATGCAGCAGCAGGGAAGCAGGCCCGTGTCAGTACCGTCATGTACTTTGCCATGACGATCGATGGGCATCCTCTGCAGGCCATCGTAGTAAGGTGACTGGTGGGCTGCCATCTAGCCTTCGACCGAGCACACGAGGTCGTCTGCGGCCAAGCAGGTTTACCCGTCTTCAGCATCCGATGAATCCGTCGTGCAGTTGTGCGAGGCCCGCACAGTCTGGCTAGGCCTATCGCGTCCCGGCATGCTGGGCTCGTGTGAATGAGTGCTCTGCAATCATTCTCGCTTCTGGAACCAACCAAAAGACGTCTTGCATCATCTGGAAGACGCGATATTGCCAAGCATTGTTGCAAACACTTCTACTGCCTAAGGCACCGAGGCCGAAAGAGCATGGCGAACTGAGGCATCTGTCGGCTCTGGCGCCCGTTGCACAGATTGTGTGCTGCTGCGGTGGTTGTAATGCCATTGGCCCTGGACAGCGCAGTCACATGAAGTGTCGTGGAGACTTCGATATGTCTTGACTCGCGTCGCAGCTCTAAAACGCACGTGACCTGGAGAGAATTTATCTACACTTCAACCTATCTCAGTGCTCGGGGGCTAGCAAACTTCGTTGAAGCCTTTCATCCTTGCCCCGTCGGAGTGACGGCAGACGACCGACGGAAGTGTGTCTAACTCAACGAGCAACAATAGGCGGAAACGGGGCCACGACGATGATGATCCTGTGGGAATCCAATATCTAGGTGCAGGACTACCACAACCCTCGACGCCATGGTGACCATGCAGCTGCCACTCTTGGGACTCTAGCTCGTAATGGCGTCCCGCCGCGATCCCCGACCATCTTCGTTGGTTCGATCCACGCAAGCTATGGCCCTTGTCGGCGTGGTGGAGGGTCGGTTGGAAGCACCCCTTCGTCAGAACACGGGTCATGATCAAGATGAGGGTGGACCAGGCCGTCAGAGCAAAAGCATAAATAGCTAGCTGAAAGCAGCTCACGTCTCTTTCATCTTCATTCTCATTTCCAACCAGGCTTCTCATCGGCTGTGTTGATCAACACGAGTTACTTCGGTATGCCCTCTACCCCTTTTCTTGGTCCTAGACTTGGCCTTTGGCGTTCGTCTAGGACCTTAGCTTGCACTAAACACCTCTCTCCGGAGAGAAGAACTGTACAAGTGTTGACTTGATTGGCAGCCAGTCCCCCTTCACAACATCGACGTTCCAGACTATTGAACCATACTTCCGGGTGAGTAACGCTCCTGCGCTTTCACAGCCGGCAAGCCGGGCTTACATTGATCAAGACCCAACCATCATCATGTGCTACTACGACAACTACAAGTTCGCTTGCAACGACTGGAAGTGGGGCAACTTCCGCCAACACTGCCAACGGGAGTACCGGACCGGCGAGACATGCGGCATGAAGATGGTGTATCAGACCCTACCATTGGCCGAGAAGTGCTCCATGTGCGAGAAGATCGAGCGCAAGAAGCGGCGGATGGAGAAGCACCGGTGCGACTACCAGCGCTGGAGTTCGACCGACCCGCAGAAGTTCAAGTTCTCGATGGAGAAGGCCGTCGACGAGATGAACGGGCTCGCGAATGAGATCAAGCAGCTCATGGCCGACAAGGAGGCCAGGTACAAAATGATTGGCAACACTCGCCGCAATTGAGATGGGCGGGCGGTGGGACCGAACGTACCGTCGATCCGACAGTCAACGCTTCATCGGCTAGCGGCTGCGTTGTCTTGATCTACGCCGCCTGGTCCCTGAAGCTATTGAAAGTCGCTTTTGTGCGGGGGTTGAGGAGGAGGACTTGCACGATTATTTTTCTTTTCCCCGTTTAGCGTGTTTCTTTTTGTTCTGGATAGCCATTTTTTTTTTTACGAATTGACGGCCGCATTTCCAATCATCTTCTCAAACATGTCCTGTGTCAACTCACAGTATCAACCATGAAGCCGGACGAGATGTCGTCAAAATTGACCAATCCCATGCAAGCTTGCTGGCGCCCAGCAATAACGCCCGGCATATAAGTTGCATTAGTTGCAACTTTCGATTGCCGAGGGAGTTCTTCATACGGACCGCACTTGCGGCGAAACAATAGGTCGCCAATGGCCGAGGATACGGTGGAGGTGGCGAAGGTGCATTTTGAGATCCCCGGCGCTTGGTAGTGGGAAGGGAGTGTGAAAGAGAAAAGAAAAATAAAAGGAAAAATTTTTGAAAAATAAATCTGGCTAGAAACAATACCAATTGGATTCTATCGTATTATCAAATGTCTTCATGAGCGCCGAGAAATACACAATTGCGCCGCACTAATCCTGTAAACGCCTTTCAAGCCATGCTAGAGATATCCTTGCCTGCAGGGGCCAGCCGCCGACTCAAGTTAGCGATCCCCTGATACTGCGACTCTAAGCACTTGTCGAAGTCTCAAAGGGCGGTTCGACGAAGTTGGGAGGCCCAAAGCTTCGCGGACCGCCGTAACCACCGAACGGCGCAAATGTTTTGCATTCATCGTAACAGCCATAGGAGGTCACCGTTGAAAAGATAGTGGTTGTGCCTATGGTGCCGTTGAAGCAAGATTGAGGGGACGTTGGGAAGGGCGGGTAGGCTGTAGGAGCCGTGCCGGTACCGATAGGGCCAGTGACTGATGGGAATGGCGAGCGAGGTCCTGACGGAGCGCTGAAGGAGAAGCTTGGAGAGCCAGACGCGGTAGGATACGGCATCGACGTGTTGTATGATGGGAGAGGGCTACCGCTGCTCGCTGCCGTACCTTCCGGGAATGGTGAGCGAGGTCCGCTGGGAGCCGAGAACCCGTAGCTTGGTAAGGTGGAGATGTTCGGCGACGGGTATGGAGAAGGTCCAGTGACAACTGGGGGTGTGTACGTCATATAGGCTGTGGGCGTAAGAACAGTTCCATTGGTGCTGGTCTCTGGGTAGCCAGATCGTGGACCGCTTGGCGCGGAGAAACCGTAACTTGGTGGTGCCGTACCGGTCGGAATTGGAACGGTCTCGTTGCCTGACAACACTGGCGTCATGCTTGGCGTGGATTCAGAAGCAGGAGATCGAGGCCCACTTGGAGCAGAGAAGGCGTAGCTTGTCGTGTTGACAGAGGGAACAGGAGTCACACTGCCTGTTGGCGGAACATATCCACCCGACTCGCTATTGAAGGTCGGCAACGAGGCAGGAGGGCTACCAGATGATGGGAGATATCCAGATGGGACAGGGCCAGAGAATATGGTGCTGCTCTCGCCAGAGGTTCCGTATGAAATCGGAGCCAGTACCGAGCGGACCAGTGCCCAAAGGCGCTGTTCCTGGAATGGTGGAAGAGTAGCCACTTCCTCGGGGTGCGGTCGGAGCACTGAAGCCATAAGATGGGCCGGTCGGAGCGCTGCCAGACAGAATCGTGCTGCTTTCACCAGATGTGCCGTATGAGGCCGGGCCAGTGCCCAAGGGCGCTGTTCCGGGGATGGTTGACGAATAACCACTTCCTCGCGGGGCGGTCGGGCACTGAATCCGAAGGATGGGCCAGTGGGAGCACTGCCAGATAGAATAGTGCTGCTTTCACCAGCTGTACCGCCAATGCTTCCTGACGCAAGATAACCGGAGCTGGCGGCGGTTCCGTAGGTGTTCACAATGACAATAGAAGAGACAATGGGTGTAGGCGCGCTACCAGAAGCCACGTACCCGAGCCACCTGCCGTGCCATACGTGTTGACAATGACAGTGGATGATACGACGGGAGTAGGCACACTCCCGGAAGCGACATAGCCGGAGCCTCCAGCTGAGCCCCGACTTGTCCCGAGGCGACATATCCAGATCCGAAAGCCGTACCATACGTGTTGACGATGGTCGTGGCGGAAGTGTACGGGGAGCCACCAGTTCCACTGACATATCCAGAGGCCAGATATCCAGATCCGCCTGCAGAGCCTCCCGATCCATAGATGACGGTCTGCGTCGAGAAATAACTACCAGTCGGCGTTGCAGTAGCAGACGCATTGGCAGGGACAGAAGCAATCCCAGACGCGTCACCAGATGCGCCACCAGATGCACCCCCACTGGCACTAGCTGTCTCGTAGCTGAAGTAGCTTGTAATCGCGGTGGAGAATATTTGGGTTCCGTTCGCCGCGTTTGTGATGGTGGTATTGACAGTCTGACCTTCGACGCCAGTTTCGGTGTTGTGCCAAGTTGTCTCTATAGTAGTGGTAGTCTGTTCTCCATTTTCGCCGGCACTGACTTCGGAAGTCGTCTGGTTGACGCTAGAAACAGCAGTACCTTGCGCGCCATAAGCGTATTCCGTGGTGGCGGATGCCCAAGCCAGGGTATATGTTGTATAATACGACTCATACCAGACACCATTGCTGGTGTAACGGGTAGAAAACGCTGTGCCTGAGGAGAAGGTTGAGCCATTGGAAACATAGGTAGAGTAGGAGGTGTATGGCCCAACGTTCACAAGGTGACCACTTGGTTGCATGTTTGGACCCGGTGTGATCATAGGCATGCTGCTAGTACTGTTTCCCATCATCGACGACACCATCGAACTCATCTCCTCCGGGCTGCTTTCTGGCGTCTCGGTAGCGAAGGGTCCGGCCTCAGTTGTTGTACCTGCCTCATTGTCTTCAGTGACGCCGATGACAATTCTTTGCAGAATGGCACTGTCTGCTCCGACGCTTGGGACGGTATTATTGCCTGCCACCTTCATGAAGCAGTTGTATCCATTCTCGTTCGGGGAGTTGAAGTACGACACTCCCTGACATACAGGTGCGTTGAAGTTGTTATCAGTCGTAGAGCAAGCGCCGATACATTGTGCAAAGCTGCTGTAGTAAAGAGAGCCATAGAAGGTGTCCTCATCAATGTCGGTGTCGCAGAGGATGAGGTAGTCAAAACGCTCAGCGCCAACCAAGTAGCTTATCGTAGTGTTGTCGGCATCAGGGCAGGAGTATATCGGTGCAGTCGGAGTCGGAGAGGCGCCAGAAGTCGACGTTGTCGAAACAGTAGTACCAGAGGAGCCCTCAGAGGACTGGGCTTCAGAAGAACTTGACGGCGAAGCTGGAGCAGTTCCCGGGGGCGAAGATCCCGCTGTGCCATTTACGGAAGTCGTCACGGTCGTAGTGACAGGCCCAGCCACGCGAGTCGTCGTTTCGGTGGTTGCGCTTCTAGCAAAGCCAGAAATGGTCGTGACGGTTGGCTGGTTTGTGTAGGTCTCTGTCACTGTTGGCCCACCGTAGGTTTGGCAAGAGCAGGCACTGACGAAGGAAGCTCTCATGCCGTCGCTCTCAGAGGCAGGAACATCAGACGCTTGTCTACGGAACATCGCAATGAAGTCATTGACTTCATCTCCGGTGAGCTTGGCACGCGCCGTGATTTCAGGCTGACGTCTGACTTTTGCGCCTCCACCGATAGTGACAGTAGCCGTAACGGTGGATGTGGGAGTTTCGCGTACGACCAAGGTTTGAGTGGACACATATGTAGTATATTCGTCATAAAAGGTGCTTCAGAAGGTTAGCTGCAAATCTTGCTTCTGACAAGAGATACATACCTGGTGGGTGTGTAATCGATCGTGACAGTGGTATTCGGATAATCCAGGAGCGACTGGCAGAATGATTCGCCGATGGAAGAGTCGGAGAGAAAGTTGTAATACTCGTCTTCATAGCAGACATCTGGCTGTTGTCGAGGCGCTAGCAAGGCCTTCAAGTTTTTGAGCCACGAGACGGCACCACCGTTGGACTCTGCGTTTGCATTTCGAACTTGGACCTGACGTGCTGCTCGGGCGTCGACGAACACTGAAGTGAGTGTGAGGCACAAGGCGGCCACAGCGAATGTTTGGCGCGCCATAGCGCTGACCTTTGATACTTTGCCGGTTTGAACGAATGGAAAGCAAAGATGTGCCAGGATAGCCTGAGCTCGCAGGCTTGTTGAGTGAATGGAAGGCGCTGCTGTATGTTGCTTTAATGATGCTGCTGATGATCGTCTCCCAAGCTGGATGGAAGCAGTATCTTATACCAACTTACGCCTCCCTCTCCATTGCAGGCTAGCCACCGATTGACTCAACCAGCATCAGTCTCGTAATACCTTGCAGGTGTAGGGAACGACACGTCCAAGTCGGGAAGGCTGAACACGAAATGTGGAAGACAGCCTCCCAAGACCTTGCGCAGCTAGACATGGTGTAAAGCCTACCGTGTCGCAATGTGCAAGGTTGGAATTGTGATGTTGAACAGGAGCATTCCGTGGCGGCGGAAAGGTATGCAAATGAGCGAGCTTCCCCGGCCACCCTTGCTGGGGACACACCACCATATCCATATCAGATGGCCCTGGCGAATAATGCAAGCACTTTGACCTTGCAGGAGTTCCATTCTTTACTCCGTGATCCGCATCGGAATGTCAGTATCCTGGACGCGATCTTGGTAGGGCCTTTTTGACAGCTGCAGCCACAACATATTCGTCCAAGTCGCTCAAGGAAATTACTGCAGCCTTCTGACTTCTAGAGAAATCGGTCAAAGGCACTCTGCGTTTCGAACAGACATGCCCCTGGTGCGACCCATTCAACCTGTTGATACCTACGGTTGTAGTAAAGGCTCACGAGGAATCTCGATCAGCTGATACAGTGCGGCCCTGTAACCCGGGCATACCTTTGATCCGTCAGCCCGGTAAGTGACGGCCAGAGCCGACGCAGCGTACGGTACCAACTGGTAAGGTGTGGTGGAGGGTGGCAAGCTCAAGGTAGGGCGTGTGTGTTCCTTTGATAAGAAGAGGCTCTGCGGGCATATCCGCACCTCTGCCAATTCGACGTCATCCTGCCAGCCAATCGCAAGCGTCCCGTCAATGCTGCAGCCCGCCGAATCGCCCAAGCGCATTGGTCGCGCCGTTGCATGCTTCTGGTTGTTCGCAAGCATTACTCGGCCGCAGAAGTCGCATGCTATCCTATGCATCTCCACAGAAGCTGCTGATCCCAGAGCGTCTGCGAGGCGGGAATATCGTAGGGAGCAGAAGAGAGGAGCCGCGGAGAGACAGCCACATTCTTGATGGGCATCTGCGCCTCCTGCCTTGGCCTTAATAGGCATCCCTCGCAAGATGTCAGTAGCCTGCAATTTACCTGGCTTCCCTTTCCGAACCTTCTGCTGACTTGAACTGCCAGGTCGATGAGAGCGATCCCCTTCTAGACGACTCGCAGCCCGTCCATTACGGCGGCCTGGGAGGAGAGGATGCTGCACAACCAGATGACGAGGACTTGTCTCGCGAAAGGGAAGCGCTGGAACAGATAACGGCAGAGGCGTCCGAGTTCGTGTAGCCGCAACTCCTGTGTTGACTCAGGTTCTGTTATGCTGACCCGAAGCTAGGAATATGATCGACGTCTCCCAACACCACACCTTCCGATCTAGCCACTCTCATCAGGTCAGCGCCGACGAGGACCCCGACAACGCTGCCGAACATCAAGACGACAGTGAAGATGCTGAAGAAGCTGCTTGGTTGCAAAGCATACAATCCGCCGGCCTTGATTCTACAAATGAAGTGAAGGGCATGCATTCAGGGGCGCTGATTATGGACATTGGTCAGCTTCGTCAAGATGCACCGTCGACATCAGCCAAAAGGACTGCTGTGAGATAGCAAGTATTTTCTTTCACTGACTGCGCGGGGGTGCGAGTAGAGGCACCATTTGATGCATAGATTCTCTTTCTAAGATACCCACTCTGGTCATTGGTGTCCATGAGCATTTTTTAGTGTAATATGAACTGAGAGCTGCTTAAGTAAAACTTAATGTCTATGTGCTGAATCCTTGCATTTCATTGACACATAATTCAGGTCTCAAGATGCGCAATGCCAATTACCACGCCTCAAACTTGCCTCAAAATCCTTTAGCACTTGCTCTTCTTCGTACCATTTCCCATGATCATTCGCCGTTGGCTGCTCTTGACAGCTACATGTAAGATGGATCGTTCAGTATCCTCAACTTCTTCAGGCCAATCTGCGCAGCACCCAGTTCCGGGTGATTGATGATGAAGTAACCCCCTTCCAATTGCTTGACCAGCTTCTCAAAACGTATCCCGACCAAGCCAGCTTCGATTGCATGGACTCTAGTCATTCTGCTCCGATCTGGAGTACCGCCAGGAGCTGCCCATTCAAGGATCCACGCCGATTGTTGTGCAATCTTTGACAGCCAAACCTTCATTGATGGGTCATTCAGGTGCAATTTGGCGTTCCTGTATTTCGGGTTGTCGAAGGTCTGTAGCAGCTTGAGCTTGAGGCCTTTCGCTCAAATCCGTCATGTTCTGCCAGTTGAAAACCCACACCTTGATTTGCGCTCGTCTCACGCGGTCCGAGTTCCTGTCAAACAAGGGGTTTCTTGCGGGCTCCGCGCTTTGCACAGACATGGCTGGCGACAGCGGCATCGGCGACGGTGTGTGTTGAGCCACGCCTGACGACGTAGAAGCCGCGGGTGAACCCTGCGATGAAGCTGATGCTGTAAGCTTGAACGAAGAGGCCGGTGGTGTCCATTTTGGCGCTGTAGCCGGTAAAAACGAGATTTGTGGTGACTCTTGCTCTTTTTGGCCAGAAGATCTTGTGCGGATCAGGAGTCGCCGGGGTGGGAAGTGAGAGCCTCACTAGCAAACCCTGTGATGGGTTCTTCGAGGGTTGCTGCGCCTTAGTGGACAGGCGAGCGCGCTTTCCAGAACCAGCAGCCTTTTCTGAAGGCTGTGACATCTGTGGGTTGCTCTGCAAAGGCTCCTGAATTTCCTGGGTGCGGCAACGTAGAAGATGGCGTTGATGTAGCCCCTGGCACTGCCGCGTTCGAGGACTGTAACGGTACTGTATTGTCCTGAGGCGGCTGCTGCGCAGATGCCGGTGCCGAGACGGATTCGTGAGACCGCTTTTGCGCAGGAGGACCAGCAGCGGAAGGACGCTCTGCTACTGGCGGCCTTTGCAGTTGGGTCTGCGCAGGTGCTTGGCCCAGAGACGGCTGGCTATGCTGCTCCGGGACGGATGAGGTCGGCCTTAAGGGCTGGCCTGACGACACAGTGCCACCCTGAGAGATCTGCGGTTGCGGAGGGGGGCGGAGCCGTCGCAGAAGGGTTTGCCAGTACATGCGGAGCAACACCAGCTGGCTGAAGGCCGCTGGTGGTTGCTGCATGCTCTGAGGAGGTTGATGAGGTCGCCATTTGTTGAAAAAGGCGACACGTCGATCAATGAAGATACTCACTTCCTTGCAGCTCTGCACGCCAGTGTACTTGGCGGCTAGCTGGAAGATAGTAGCCAATTCCTCCACGCGCTGGAACGACACAAGAGTGTTCTCGAGGTCATTCACAGTCACGTTCTGAAAGTCTGGCGTGCCCAACTGATGGGCTGAGACGGCCTTCGCAACTTCATCCAGAGTCCGACGCACGCGCTCCCTCAGAGTCCGCGCAGTCCCGCTCGACAGCGCAGCCCTCCAGACGTTCGGGTCAGCCACGCCAGGGGCGAGACTGAACCCGCTGACCAGCTCCTCAGCGCTGGACCAGACCATTTGCATGGCGGTTCTCAGCTCTTGGAAGCGGTCACGTCTTGTCTTTGGGCCCCGCTGAGGAGCATAAGGGACCGGTTGCTGACCCTGAGATTGCTGACCTTCCTGCACGGGTCTAGACGACGGCACAACTTGTGCCACTGTATCGCTTGCCCATTGTGCAAAGAAGGTCCGAACGTCGGAGAGGAACGCCAGTGCATCTTGCATGCTGTTATCGTTTCCGATAACCCGCGAGCCTTCGGTGAAGACTGCAAAGATGCGTTCAAAGGCGTCCCCGCACAGTCCCAGCCTCTCGAGGTCATGAACGTGGCTGCGGAGAAGTCTGGTTTCGGGATCCCAGCTTCATCCCTGAACGAGCACGCCTCAATGACCTCCTTTATGGCTTGACAAACGCCCCTGACATAGCACTGCATCTGGGAGCTCGAGCGGTACTTAACCCAGAAGTCGAAGGCAGACTGCTCGAGATTGCGCTCCTGGATAAGCGCGTCCGTCTCCCGGTGCATTTCCTCAACATGTCGCAGCATATCAGAGACGCTGATTTGCGGAAGAGTCGGTTGGACGATCTCCTGCACTACAGTCTCCTTTTGAGTGGACATGTTGGCCGAGGTAGCAGGCTCAGCGTGACTGTTGCGGGCAAGAAACGCAGCCCTCTGCCTTTCTGCAATGATGGCTTCGTTGTGCCGAGTCCGGAGAACCTGCTTGGCAGACGCACGGTTGTAATCGCCAGGGTACATGGCTTGATCATAGGTGCCAGGTCTGCCAGTGAATGGTGTGCCAGGGAATAATCTGATCATTCTAGAGAAAGTCGGTGCAGCCGGAGCTCTCGTGGTTGTTTCAGGTGCCCATTGGACTGCCCTGTTTGCCGCTCTATCCGGTCTTCGTCGCGAAGGACGTTGCTGCGATGGCTCTGTGCGTGCAGGGCCGGAGGTCTGGCGGATTTGTAGAGACGAAGGTAGTCAGGGGCGGAAGGTGAGCGACAGGAGACGGACGGCCAACGGCAGTTGGAGGGGCCTGAAGAGACGGTGTAGGCGGTTTGAACCGTCGTACGAGTCTTCGAACACAGGCTCGCAGGAGGAAGTATGCTGCATAGGCGCCTGCACTCGCCGTAAAGGCAAGAGATACCGTGGAGGTGGCCCACAGGTACACATATTGTTGAATGGGCCAGAAGGTGAGCAGCCCGAGGAGCAGAATGGCAATTGTGGCCGGCTCCATGTTGTGTTGGTTGAGAAAGGGTACGGTTAGATGTGGTGCGCCGAAGAAGCGAAGAAAGTGTGTTGTCCTTCAGGCTATGAAAGAACGCACAAAGATCTCAAAGACGTTTTGCAAGTGGTTTCTGAAGTGGTAGAAGCGAAAAGTCGTTCTGTCGCGTGCCGCATTGTGTGCACGGGGCCTTCTGCAGAAAAAAGCGGGGCTTACGTCTCAGCGCGGAGCATGTGAAGTTCGATTCACTCTTCGCCACCAAATTTTCCTGCGTGAATTGAGGTCAACGAACAAAATCACTTCACGTGAATATCCGCCCTCCAGGCAAGTGCAGCTTGGCGCAGTGGTTGGGACAATTTAGTGAATGTGGATAGTACGCAAACACCTACGCAGTGCATGCGGCAGAGTTTGCTGCGAAATATAGTGTCATCAAGCACAAGCGCCCTGGGACAGGTCTAGATTCAAAGTCATGCATCCAGGCAAGATAATTGCAGAATATTACACGGTCAATCGTGGCGGCAATGAGGAATCTTCCGTAGCGAGCAGTGCACGCCTTGTTTTCAACAAGGCTCAGAATGCCTGCGCTGTGCCTATCTTTGTTTTTGCACATTTTTGAAAAGTCTCGAATGATAGCAATTCCAAATACGAGATGGAAATCGTGGTCTTCAGGAACATCAATGGGAGCAATTGCTATTGAGGTGGCCATTATGGCAGCTTGTGTCTTGTCTTGACGCAGGGTGCGGCAAGCTTGATCGTGTGATGGCGTTGAAAGCAGGATCGTATGTAATGTCCAGAGCGCTGAGAGTTTGAGAAGATTGAACCTGTTCTTTGACGAAGGCGCCAAAATGACCTGAGCTTGTATGAAGTTGAGGGTGGGATGTAGGTCCTGAGGTGAAGTTCAAACGGATTAAGGTCGGCCGCGCTATGATAAATGTGATTGGCTGGTTGCGAGTGGAGCTTGAGCATGGGAGCAGTCAGAATTCCTTCCAACTGCAGCATCAAACAACATACTGTACCTAGTGTATCAGTCAGACAGAAATGTGATAAAGAAATGGCATACCAGTCGGACTTGAACGAAGTGAATCATATGTGCGGCGACTGTCTTGTGTCGAGCGCTATAGGTATCAAGGGGATGGCTAGGCTACATTCTGCTAACAACTGGAAAGCTAGCAAGCCATCTACACATCCCCAAATCATGTTTAATTGCTCAATTCCTTCCAACTCGCACAAAGCTTCTTCACTATGCCCAAACGCTTGACTTCATTCCATTCGCTGGCCGTGGGAACAAGATGCATCCGCCTACGAGCCAAACACCCTCACCACATGCTCTACGCTGTAATGCGCAAAGTCCGCATTACCACCAGCGTTGTGGCTCGCCCAGCCTTGAGGATATTCGAAGCCTTCGTGAACTTCTCCCCCTTCAACTTGTACCTCAACTGGGCGTCGACCGAAGACATCCTCTGCCGGTTCCACTGGTCGCCCGGCGCCGCCCACTCCAAGATGTAATCGAGGGCGAACCTCATCTTGGCGAAGAATGTCTGGGCATCGTTGTCCTGCTCGATCTGACTCCAGGCGGCCTTCTTTTGCCAGTTCGGGTATCGTTTCTGGAGGATCTCCATGCCCTCGTGGACTCTGCTCATCCAGTCTTGCATCTGGTCTCTTGCAGCTTCGGGTGCCGTCTGGTGGAGTCCGCTGAGCGGATTGTCCTCCGGCACATCCCACTGGGGAAATTGATGCTGCTGCCCAGTAGTTGGGCCTTGTGGCGCAGCAGAGCTCTGTTGAGCAGACGAGGCTTGAGGCGCCAGCGTGGCCTGCGGTGCTGACGTCCCCGGCGGCGTGATCTTGAGCTGTGGCACCTGAGAGGCCTGTGGTGCCAGCGTGGCCTGCGGCGCCGACGTGACCACTGGCGCTGGAGTTGCCTGTGGTGCTGACGCCGCCGCCGGCGTGATCTTGAGCTGTGGCACCTGAGAGGCCTGCGGCGCCTGCTGGAGTTGTTGGCCGCTCTGCGACGGCTGCTGCTGGTCCTTGGTCGTAGGACGCTGCCAATTGGCGAAGAAGCGATCTGCCTGCTGCAGCTGATCGGCAATGGTCGCAAGCTCAGCATTTGCTACATGAGCCGCTGCATACCGAAACAGCTCCACCAGGTCCTTGAAGCTCTTGCCGAAAACGCCCAACTGCTGCAGCTCACCCGCGGAGACACTGAGATTTGGTGTTCCCAGTGCGTCTCCCTGCGAAGCTTGCCTTGCAATGGTGCCAATGGTGCTGTATGTCAGCTCGGCAAACGCCTTGCCCTCAGAGGAGGCGAACAGACGCTGCCATTGAGCTGAGTTATCGTGTTCACCGGACATCAGGTGAACAACGTCTGCGGCGGACTTGAAGATCGTGTCCATATCCGCACGCACACCGGAGAGCGACGGTGGCGACGTATGGACCGATGCACCGCTCGGAACACTCGCTGGGGCCGGAATGGCCATGTTCACCTGCGTTGCCTGCGCGATCCCTCCAGCCGCTTCATACTCGGTTCGTGGGCGTACACCGGACGGCGTGTCGATCCAACCGTATGGCTGGGGTTGTGTACGCCATTGGCCCCAAGTACCGCTCATCATCTCAAGCACACTCTTTCCAGGCTCAGGGTCCGCAGCCTGGATATGCCTGGTTGCAATTTCGTCCGAGTCTGACTTGGTGGGCTCCAGAAGTTGACCGTTGACGTAGTACGGATAGCGACTGGGCCCGTCACCCGGGTGGCTCGATATTGCTGGACGCGGAGGGGAGTACCTCCAGTGGCTTGTAGTCATCCGTTGCGGAGCTGGGACTGGGAGACGATACGCAGGCCGCTGGCGGCCCTGCCGGTCTTCCTCGAGAAGCCTCTGGTATTCTCTGTTCCAGTCGGCCTGATTCTCCAGATCCGCCGCCCTCTGGCGCTCTCTCTCCTCGTGTCCGCTGTCCACTTCCTCCCAGAACTTCCTCTTCTTGTACTCCTCCTCTCGTGCAAAATCCCACGCCGCTCGACGCTCTTGCTCTGCCCGCTCTTCGGCTTCCTTCTCTGCTTTCTCGCCCTCCGCCTCAGCATCTCCTGCTCCTCTGGGGTCAGCGGCACCGGCATGTTCTTGTATTCATAGGCTTGGAAGCAGAGCCAGGCAGAAACATAAAGACCTCCCAAGAAGATGGCGAGTCCGAACATGCGCTGGGCAGTGTCGGAGAAGAAGAGCAGGCCGAGTGCGATGGCAATGGTGGCTGCTTTGATGATGTTCATCGTGGCGGTGACAATCTTCGCAGTGGCGAAAGGTTTGATACTGGATGGTAGCTGTGCTGAGGTGTGCAGTACTAGCTGGTCTTCCGCCGATGTTTGGTATTGTCGAAAACCAGTCGGAAAAGTCTTCTGGCACATTCGAAACCGGTGAAAGCAAACGTCCGGAAACCGGGTGAGCACAGCCCCACTTTAATTTTCTTGGCAAGTGTAAGTGAAGTTCAATTCACAAATGCGGTGGCTGGTCACGCGTGACTCAACAATTTCTCACCCGCAGAGATTGTCGCATTGATACGTCACTGGTCGAATGGGACACAATCTCAGATGATCTCGGACTCGACGCCAGTGATCTTGGCGAAGCACATGCGGGCTTGCTGGCGTTTGCAGCGATCGATTCGTTCCTGTTTCCTGGAGCAATGGGTCTTGACAGTGGCACATTTACGGTACTTGTAATGGAATCGCGATTGCAGGTAAGCTCTGTGTTACAAATGGGAGTTCACACATGCCGAGAGATGGGAGGAGGGACCGATACAGAAACCGTGGATTGGCTTAGCGGGCAGAAATGGACTCCATATTTGCAGATCAAACGTGCAGTGATTTGGTCAATGGAATGCAGTTTCAAATATAACCTGCCCGTGGGTATCATTTTGAAATCAATTTCACTGGTAGCTATACTACAGTCATCTGCTTTCCCTCAGCGGCCATGTTGCCAAATGCCATCTATGTCCTCTCCATTGCTAGGCATGACAGCCTCTGACAATGGGAGGCATATCATGCTACTCCCTTTCCCCTCTGATCTCCACCATCCCTAGACATAAAGTCTCTGGAAATGGTGAGACCTCCCCATCCCACCCCCCAACAACCACCCCACCCCCCCCTCCCCATGCCCTTGCCTCTCCCGGGGACCAAGAGAGCTACCTGTCGAACTCGGCGCGCTTCACCGTCGAAATACGGCGGGCAGCAGCGGCGAGCTCGGCAGTGTACCCCGGCGCATCATCGATGAAGTCCTGCATCGGTTGTAGGACCTCCACCTGCAACTTGAGCCTCTTCACCTCCTCTCGCGGGATCTTGGCGGCGTCGAAGATTTCCTTGTCAGGGATCGCCCACTCCTGGATCCACTGCATGACAACCGCCAAGTTCCCGAAGAAGAGGCGCTCGTTGCTGATGATGGCCTGCCAGGCCGCTCTCTTGTTCGCGGCCATCCGCACCGCCTTTTGCATCTCCGTCGTCTTCGACACGACTTCGAGCATGGTGGTACGGATGGCCTCCCGGGCCGCACGGACGTCCATCTGCCCCAGGGGGTCGGCGGCAGGGTCCAAAGGCTTCTCAGCAGCGTCCTCATTACTGGACGACTGCTGCTGCTGCTGCTGCTGCTGCGGCGGCGGCGGCGGCGTACTGGCCGCCGGCTGCACCACTGCCGCACCGCCGTCCCGAGACATCGGAACGGCTGTGAAGCCGTGGCTCACCGGCTGGCCGGGCTGGTGGTACGGCCAGCCGCAGCACGTGCAGTACATGGCCTTGGGGTGGCCGAAGATGGTCTTGATCACGGGCTGAGGCTCCTCCCCAAAGAGCCTCGCGTGCCCCGCCCTCTCTGCCCAAATGGCATGGTGGTGGATGGTGCAGTACTCGCACTGCCTCACCACCACGTACCCGCCATTGGGAGCGCCGAAGGTCTTCTTGAAATCGACCAGGGCTTGGTCGTCCTGGGATTTCTTCGCTGCCAGCTTCGCAGCGACCTTGGCCTGGGCCTCCTTCTCTGCCATCTCGGCCTGCTTTCTCTCCTCTGCAGCCTTGGCAGCTGCAGCTGCATTCGCCTTTGCCTCCTGCTCGGCGATGTACCAAGCAGGGATGATGGGCCGGCCCTGCTTGTCTTCTTCAAATGGCCCGCCGTTGTCGACTTCGAAGGGGTCGCCAAAGCCGCTGCCCCAGTTGTAGTTCATCTTCGTTGTGTCGATCAACAGCTTGTCAAGCCATTTCTGCCTAATTGCCTCGGACTCAGCCTCCAGAGCCCTCTTGCTCTTCTTGGACGACTTGCGCTTTGTCTTGTCCTTTGCGGGGGCTTGGGCGGATTGGCTTGCTTTCGTGGTCTCGGCTTGCTTCTTCTCTTGTGCCTTCTTGGCCTCATATTCTTCCCACTTGTTGGTCCAGTCCCCGTCCTCTACAATGCCTTTCGCCCTCCTGGCAACCCTCTGCATCGTTGCGATGTCGCGCTCGATGTCCTTCTGCAACTCCTCCTTTTCTCTCTCCTCACGTTCCCACAATGATTCTTTCTTCTCCTCGAAAACTTGCTGCTGTGGCTGGTTTTGCTGCTCCGGCTTGCCAAATATGGCAAAGATGATGATGCTGACGAGGAAGATGATGATGGTGCTGACGAGGTAGATGACGATGTTGGAGAGGTACATGATCTCTTCGCCGAATTCGATTGCATCGCGGCCCAAGCGAGAGTGGACGAAACGAGAGTAATATGGCTCGTAAGGGCGAAGCAGGCACCTGAGTAGTGTGAAGTGGTCGAAGGAGCCTGGGAAGAAGAAGTCGTGAATGTAGCCGAGGGACTGAACGAACGCGAGCGCAAGAGAACATAGAATTGAGTCCACTCATCGTCCATGACAAGGAAGACGTATGCAAGAAGGATGAGAAAGAAGAGCGTGAGGATAGCTTGGTTGCGGTGCTCCATGATGGCGTTGGCTGAAAGGTTGTCTAAACGGTTTGAGCTGTGGTGTCGTGAAGTCGTCCGAAGGGTTTGTGATCAGGACAATCACTGTTGGCTTGGCTCCTTGTGGTGGCGTGAGCGGTTCTTGAGCTGTGGTGATGGCACTGTTCCGTGAGCTGTTGAAGTGTGTGGCGGAGTAGTTGTAATCAGTTTAATGGCGTGCAACCAGTTTGATGGCGAGATAGCCGAAAGAAGACTGTCAAGTCACAGCAAGAAAATTCGACAATCAACGAAGGTCGAAGAAGAAGCTATTGTCGCGGCAGGTGACACAGCGCACAGACGCTTGGCGCTGCTGTCTCAAGTGAAGTTGCATTCACAAGCAGGTGGCAAAGCAGAAACGTTCAGCTAAAAACAGTTCATCTCAATAAATTCTCCATCAAAGACTATTCAACTTACTGCGTATTTAATCAATGACGTGAAGAAAAAAAAAATGTTTCGTGCCGCTTGATTTCCTGCAGCTTCACCGGTCCCCCTGAGAGACAAGCACCCACCTCCTGAGACTTGATCTTTCCTCCCTGCGTCTGCCCTCTTCCCGTCCGCCCTCTGTGCGTATATCTTCAAGAAGTTACACAGAGCCCCAATACACGCTGCCATGACCGAGACTACCCCCTGTACTTCTGCTTATGCTCACGCGCTTGATCGTCTTCGTTCCTGTGCAGAAGAAACGACGTTCCGAGTCTTGCAATCCAGGTCAAGTCCGCTGCCGACGTGCGATGGAAGCGTCAAGATTAAAGGGGTTCTATGAACACGTCAGAGAACAAAACCTTTGGGAACCGAGAGAGGGCCAGAACTCTATACCCATGGATGCTTCAGACGTCCGATTCAACATCGCACTTTGCCCATCGCAGCGTCATCTGGCCGGGAGAGCTGTGGAAGCTTCAAATTGCCCAGTGCATTCGAAATGACAAGGGCACCAAGCGGCAGCAGGTGTGCAGAGGAACGAGCACGCCCGCAAGGACATCTTCAGCCTCTCTCCAGTTCGTGTTGGCCAGCGATTATCCGCCAGAAAAGCCCTGCCAGAGGTTACATCTTCAGCCTCTCTCCAGTTCGTGTTTGCCTGTGATTGCCACCAGAAATGTCCTTCGACAGGTTTGAGACAACAAAGGGTCTATTGCCGCGAAAGCAAGACCAAAATGTCCTTCCGACATATGGGTATTTGGAGCTCTCGGCGGACATGCAAAGACCGGAAGTTAGCGCCGGCTGTGGTGTGTGACCTTGATCTTCACCCAAGCGGATGGTCTGGCTGGACATAGGAGTCTACAGCTTCAGAAGAATGGCAAGCATGCAAGCAGGCGGTATGCGACGGGGAGTACGTGATGGCAATCCATCACTATAGCGATGGACCGCAAGCGTGTTGGAATGGGCCAGCCCTCCTTTGTCCTGCTCTTGAAAGATCAGCGGCTGTGAGAGTGAGAGTGTGCGAAGGGGCGACTGACAGTGATGGGAGTGAAGACAATTCAGTACGACCTGCACATGCCCTGCGATCACCGCATTTGGATGTGGTGTAACATCATCACAACCGGTTGATCATGTATAGTGGTGAGGGTGCGCTCTGGCATTTATAGACAAGCTACCCTATCCGAATAGGCGGTGATAATACAAAACAGTATAGGGAGGTGCCTATAAGTTCAATGCGAGCATTCGATAGGCCAACTATAGAATCCTGTTCCATGCAAAGGACGCTACCTAGTAATGACAGGTATATCACATCCATTATTATGAGAGCGTTGCTGACAGGTGACTCAGCAATCGAATCAAGCTATGAATCACAAGCCACAGAACACACCCACTTGAGGCAGAGATACTATCACTGAAGATACTACTTGTCATTCACATGGCCGCAAAGGAGAAAGAGACCGACAGCAAGCGGCTATTCTTCTTTGACTCGGGAGTGATTGCGGAGCAGGCGGACGTGGGATTGGTCGGAATGATGCGGGGAGAGCCGCACATGAAAGTTGGCCAGTTCGGATGATGGAAGTGCAGCGAAATGCCAGCTGGAGCTTGTGCTGGTGCTGCTGCTGCAATAAGGACAACTCGCCTTCCGAGCGACGTTTCATATAAGGAAACTCGACGGCGCCGAGCAACTCTCTTGTTGTTACATCTTTCACTCTTCCTCCTCCCTCGCCTTGCTCTTTTACCTTCTTCCTTTCTTCTTCCTATCCCCTTGACGACAGCTAGCTAGCTCATTGATTGAGCTCAGCGAAGAGCGATTGACATCTACGCGCACTTGATTCCCGAGCAACTCGTCCACGACTGCGCGCTCAACTAGAACCTCTCTACCTCCCTTCTACCCTCACAACCAGCCACCACTATGGCTCGGTTCTCCCGAAACAAGAGCAGCATGGCTCAGCGCCCGACTGTCTCGCCGTGGATGACGGCCTTCTACATTTGCGCCATCCTCCTGGCCCCCATGGTCTTCATGGGCATGATCCCTTCCGCACACGCCGACGAGAATGTCCAGGACCCCTCCAAGGATAGCTCTGTCTCTGGCCCTGGTAAGATCCTCTCCCAATCGCTGCCGACAAGTTGGACGGGCCTAGCTAACAGCGCTTGAATACAGTCATTGGTATTGACCTCGGAACCACCTACTCTTGCGTCGGTATCATGAAGGGCGGCAAGGTCGAGATTCTTGTCAACGACCAGGGTAACCGAATCACCCCCTCCTGGGTCGCATGGAACGATGAGGAGCGCCTCGTCGGTGACGCCGCAAAGAACCAATACGCATCCAACCCACACCGAACCATTTTCGACATCAAGAGATTGATCGGTAGGAAGTACGACGAGCGGGACGTCCAGCGCGATATCAAGCACTTCCCATTCAGCGTTGTCAACAAGAACGGTCAGCCGAGAGTCCAGGTCGAGGTGTCTGGGTAAGTCCACACAATACTTTACTGGCTTCGGGTTCGTGTTGAGCTAACAGACTGGCAGCGCCGACAAGAACTTCACTCCCGAGGAGGTTTCTGCCATGATTTTGGGCAAGATGAAGGAAGTTGCCGAGTCGTACCTGGGAGAGAACGTTAAGAACGCTGTCGTCACAGTCCCGGCCTACTTCAACGACGCCCAGCGTGCCGCCACCAAGGACGCTGGCACTATCGCCGGTCTCAATGTTCTTCGTGTTGTCAACGAGCCCACCGCCGCTGCCCTCGCCTACGGCCTCGACAAGACCGACCAGGAGAAGCAGATCATCGTCTACGATCTCGGTGGTGGTACCTTCGATGTCTCCGTCTTGACTGTCGACCAGGGTGTCTTCGAAGTGCAGGCGACCGCCGGTGACACCCACCTTGGTGGTGAGGACTTCGACCAGCGTGTGGTGGACTACTTCGTCAAGAGCTACAACAAGAAGCAAAACACAGACATCACCAAGAACCCGAAGACAATGGGTAAGCTGAAGCGTGAGGTTGAGAAGGCCAAGCGCACGCTTTCCAGCCAGATGAGCACCAAGATCGAAATTGAGGCCTTCCACGACGGCAACGACTTCTCCGAGACTCTGACCCGCGCCAAGTTCGAGGAGCTGAACAACGACCTGTTCAAGAAGACTCTGAAGCCGGTTGAGCAGGTGCTTAAGGACGCTAAGATGAAGAAGAGCGACATTGACGACATTGTGCTCGTTGGTGGCTCTACCCGTATCCCGAAGGTGCAGAGCATGCTGGAGGAGTACTTTGGCAAGAAGGCCAGCAAGGGTATCAACCCTGATGAGGCTGTGGCCTACGGTGCGGCTGTCCAGGGTGGTGTTCTTTCAGGCGAGGAGGAGGTATGTTGGATCTTTTCCCCCTTCAGGTGAACCCCAATTGCTAACGTTCTGCTACAGGCCAAGGACGTTGTCCTGATGGATGTGAACCCTCTCACCCTCGGTATCGAAACCACCGGTGGCGTTATGACCCACCTCATCAAGCGTGGTACTACCATTCCGACCAAGAAGTCCCAGATCTTCTCCACCGCCGCCGACAACCAACCTACCGTTTTGATCCAGGTCTTTGAAGGTGAACGTTCGATGACGAAGGACAACAACCTCCTCGGCAAGTTTGAGCTTTCCGGCATTCCCGCTGCCCCTAGAGGCCAGCCGCAGATCGAGGTGACATTCGAGCTGGATGCCAACGGTATCCTTCGTGTTTCCGCCGGCGACAAGGGCACAGGCAAGAGCGAGTCCATCACCATTACGAACGACAAGGGCCGCCTTAGCGCCGAGGAAATCGAGCGCATGGTCGCCGAGGCAGAGAAGTATGCCGAAGAGGACAAGGCCACGCGCGAGCGCATCGAGGCCCGCAACGGGCTCGAGAACTACTCCTTCAGCCTGAAGAACCAGGTCAACGACGAGGATGGCCTCGGTGGCAAGATCGACGAGGACGACAAGGAGGCCCTCCTCGAGGCTGTCAAGGAGGCCCAGGACTGGCTGGAGGAGAACGCGCAGACGGCCGATGCCGAGGAGTTCGAGGAGCAGAAGCAGAAGCTCTCCGATGTCGCCTACCCCATCACCAGCAAGCTCTACGGCGCTGGCGGTGCGGGCGGTATGCCGGACTACGGCGATGAGGACGAGCCGAGCGGTCACGACGAGTTGTAGATTACCTAAGCTTTGGTTTTCTCTACCTTGAAGTTGATGTGCCATGGGTTTTTGTTATGAGTAGAGTGTCCTAGCTATTTAAAATTAGAAAAATCAGCTAGCTTGCCATGTGTTCTCATTCCGGGTCGAGTCTTGTTTTGTAGGTCTACGTCGTTTTTGGTGAGGGAACGACTGTGTGAGTCGGAGACGATCTGGCCCACCCTCTCCACAACCATAAAGGCATCGCGCCAGAAGTCATGCTACTCGATTTGGCCACCAGCGACGCGGACCAACCAAGATACTACCTGAGGGTGAACGGAGCTTACGGTAGTTCCAATGGCCGTGATCTGAGTACAGACGTACGTCTCCTTTGGCGATCGTCATAAGGGAAAAAGCTGGAGGGTATGATGAAAGAAAAAGAAAAAGAAAAATAAAAAACTAAAGAAAGACTAAAGACTAAACAAATAAATCAAGGCGTCCAAGGCTTGTTAAAGCTGATATACCCGCTACGGAAAAGAACTACTTAAATGCAGAAAAAAAATTGCAAAAAAATCCTAGGTACTCGCCCTTACCACCTCTCCCGTCAGATTATAATACTGCCGCGCAGCGAACTGCATGCGCTCCGCCCCGATATCGAACACGGAAATCACATTCTTCATCCACACGTCGCCCAGGATGGTCAGGCCCCCGAAGTTCGGCTGGATCCCGCTGATGCAGTCGGTCTCGCTCACCTGCACTTTCATGTCGAGCCCGTTGACGTAGAAGATCTTGCTTGATATCCGACCCCGAAGATGGGGGGTATGGCGTCGCATTGGACGGCCCAGACGTCGTGCTCGGAGTCCCAGGTCGCGGGGGGTGAGAAGAGGGTGGCGATCGCTTCTGCGACGTCGTCGTCGATGTAGAGGAGCGAGGTTCCGGAGTCGACGATTGCTTCGGTCTGGTTGCGTAGGAGGGGTTTCTTCCGGGGGTTGTCGTTGTTGTACGGGTTGAAGATGGCCTCCTGGTCGGCGGAAACGGCGAAGCCGTCTATCACGATGGTGTAGAACTCGTAGACCGCTGCGCCGCTTGAGAGGTTCACGCCCACGGGGATGATCGGGGTGCTGACGAAGACCGGGCTATGCGGGATATCCGGGATACCGCCCAGCGCCATCACACCGCCTGCATCCCAGTCGCGGTCGATGGCGATGCTGAAGACTGGAGGCACTCCCTCATTGAGGTACATGTTGACGAAGAGCGGGTTGTACATGAGCGTCCGACCAGGCTGGTCTTGCTTAGGATCGTTGCCAGCGTATGCGGACGTGAGCGTGCGGTACGCGAACCCGATCAGGCCAGACGAATAGCCATCGCCGAACCAGGCGGCGTAGTCCACCAATCCAAACGTCTGCTGTGGCACGGTAATGCCGCCCATAATGAACGTCTCCGTGGCCATGTCGCCATTGAGGTATTCGCCGTCAGCGTAGCTGATGTTGAAATTCTGGTCCGGCAGGAGATTGAAGGTATCCGAAACATTCACTTCGAAGGTAGTCCAAAGTAACATAGAGATTCGTCCTGCACTAATCCTGTGAAGTAGTCGAGGCAGGTAAATTCTTCGTGGACGATCCATGGATCACTGCTACCGCTGTCGATGACGAACAGGCGCTCTTGGCCGCCCACGGTGGCAGGCGCGAGGAAAACTTGGCCGGCCTGCGCCGAATACATTTGGACTGTGCCATTCTGCAGGAAGCAAGTTATTAGCATCGTTGCAACAGATTTTGAATAAAGCGCATGTCATACCACTGCCCGACTGACTGGCAACCCGTTCTCCTCCCTCGCCTGTCGCCGGAGTTGGTGTACGTACAGCGAGCTCAGCGAATACGAGTTCTTCCTCTGCAGCGGGATCACATTGGTTGTGACCTTCAGATCGGCAAGCGCTGATGGTTTGTACGCAGACGGTAAGCGGCTGACCGTCAAATGATCGCCGACAATGGGGACATTGGTGGTTGCTTTCAATGCAGCCGCTGCACCGGCGTACAGGAGCAGCTTGGCCATGAAAGGCCTCGTAGTAGACCGGGAATCTTGCGGTGGTTCACCCACGTCGGACTCGCTTCCTCTATTACTCTACAGCGCTCTTGCAGGATCGCGATGGGCGTGTCGAGAACACTGTTTTGATAATGGATCTGAGCAAGGTTAGCTGTTGTTGACGTACCACATTCCGATTCGTTCTCAAAGTCCTTGGAATGTGAAAGGATGAAGAATCTGAATGAATTTGATTGGCATTTCAGGGCACTACCTATTCTCCACGGTTCCCTTGCTCCATCTGTAGCCATAGTACCATGGAATGCCTTATACCATTCTCGTGGCCGCGAGATAAGCTGGAATGACTCCCCATCATGCCCTGAACCGCTATGCCCATGTATAGCCCGTCGAACTGCTCTGCCAGACTTGGTCACAGTGAGATGCCTCGCCATCTCAGAACGGCGAGACTTGGCTACAGGCACGTGTAACCCCCGTCAATGATACAATTCGTGCCCGTCATGAAGCGAGACGCACCACTCGCTAGATAGACGCAAAGGCCATTTAGATCATCCACAGCACCGAGCCTCTTCTGGGCGTGGCTTCAACCCAGATCTTCTTCTGGGCATCAAGGGCCGGTACACGGTTCAGAGCAGTGTCCATGTACCCCGGGCTAATCGCATTGACGCGAATGCCGAAGCGAGCCCACTCAGCGGCGAGCGACCTCGAGAGCTGGACCACGGCGGCCTTGGAAGCGTTGTAGCATGACTGCTCCTGCGGGTAGTTGACGATCGACCCGGACATGGAGGCGATGTTGATGATACTGCCGCCGTTTCCGATCTTGATCATCTGGTTGCCGACGGCCTGCGCGACCAGGAAGGAGCCGGTGACATTGATGTCGATGAGGTCACGGAACTTCTTGTGGTCGTATGTCTCCGCCGGCATGTTGGAGCTACATCGATCGAGTCAGCAGGAGTTGAGATTGCCATTCTTTGTGTAAACTTACTCGGCGATGCCAGCAGCGTTGACGAGGATGTCAATTGCACCGTAATGGTCGGAGACGTCCTGGACGATCTGGTTCATAACCTGACCGTCGCGGACGTTCACGCGGTAGAAGCGGGCGTCCACGCCAGTCTGCTCACTAAGCTCGCGTGCTGTTTTCTCACCGAGATCTTGCTTCACATCCATGATGGCGATGCCGCGACAGCCAGCCTCAGCAAATGCCTGGGCCATGTTCAGGCCGAGGCCGCGGCCACCACTGATGAACGTCAGTTACTTTGCAGCCTTCGTTTTGTCTTGATGATGCATACCCTGTGACGACTGCAACCTTGCCCTGCAAGCGTGACCTTGGCCAGCGTCGGAGTGAGGTGGCGAGGCAGGTCAGAGTTGAATGGTTGAGCAACGGTCACTTCGTCAGCGCCAGGAGGCGTGACGGGACCAGACTGGCCGACGGGCACCTCGATGCTCTCTTCGACGCGGCGGCCATCCTCATAGTGAACGACCGGGATCTCTGGGTCGGTGATACGAGGACCAGACTTGAACGTGGCGCGTAGCTGGATGGGTGCCGCAACAGCAGCAGCGCGGAAGGCGCCACGCGTGCCAGCAGCTTTGAAGATGGTGCGAGCGAGCATGGCGTCGTTTGCTCAAGGGGTGGATGAAAGTGGAAAGGTTGAAGTAGTGATCAAAAGAGAGTGTGGCTTGCTTGTAGAAGCAATAGGCTGTCCTTCAGAGGGTTCGAGTTTTGGTAGGAGGTTGGAAGAAAAGTGAAGGTGATCAGGTGTCCAGAAAATTGAAAAGACCACGCGGACACGACAGCTCGGCAGGTCTTGTTGTCGAAGAAGGAAGGAGCCCTCAGACAGGTGGGCAAAGGCAAGAGCGACCAGTGGAGAAGTCCGCAATGGCAGGACTATTGCAGGTAACAAGCCCTCTCCATGGGGTTAACGGGGCCGTCGCCCTTTTGTAGGAATGGCCTCTCCAAGGCATAATACATATGGAGGTCCATGCGAGACAGCACGATCCGCTCGTCCCCCCTTTCTTCAAAGCGTTCGTCCTTGACTTCGTGCGGACGAGTATATCAAAATGCTCGGCTCGAACATCAGCTTGGGACACGACCAGGTTCTTTGCTGAGCTTCAACGAGGATCACATGTATCCTGTGACAACATCCACCAGGACTGTATGTCCCCCGTCATTTGCATCTTGAACGTGGGCCATCGGGTAGATTGAATGATATCTACAAAACGCCACTGCCGGCATCGTGGCTGTCATAAGCTTCACTCCCTGTTACGCGGTGAACGGCGATCAACTGAGCCGCCGCACTGCTGCACAAATAGCCTGCTATTCATTTCACGCCTGCCGGTCCGCGCACATGGTACGCGAGATTGTGCAGACTGAAACCAGGATGCCGGTCTTTCAGGATCAGCAAAGATTGCGGAAGGCGTCGCAAGTGCCGGGATTGTAAGCCTCAACTCCTCGTGGCGCTGCACCTGGAGACATTTCACGCGCAAAGGCGGTAAAAATATCTTAGGGGTTCGCTTCTATCGTCATGGAGTGTGGCTTCCAACGTTGAGTTAGATAAGCCACATAGGAGTTATCCTTTTTATGCCAAGAAATCGATGGACTTCCAGCCCCAATCCCCCGAGCAATTGCGAGGAAGCCTGCTCCTGAACCGGCTGCATTTAGGTGCAACAACCACCCTGCCTAGGTAGCTTGAGTATTCGAACTCATCCGATCTCTTTTCTCATGATTTATGACAGTCCCAATTTCTGCAATTATTATGTAGCAATTTGCGGGCCCACATCACTCCGCATCGTATCGTTTGTGCACATAAGCATTGCGACAAACTGTGGAAATGACATGTTGGCGATATTGGTTGCCTATAGTGATCCCAAGATCTTTCCACTCGATTCAGTACTGTTTCCAGCCTGGTACAAGCTGGAAGTCCGTGACGCGATCTACATGGTAATAACCTTGGAGAGCATGCTCAAGGCCGAGGATTATCGCACATTGAGGCGAAGTTCAGTCCGCAGACAGACAAGGCCTAACAAAGCATGTGTGGTTATCCTTGCATTTCTGTAATAAGCCTGTCGGATACCTAGAAGGTAGGCTTAATGCTCTGCCTTCTCCTGTGGCTTTCGCGAAATAGTCAAGGCCTTTTCATCGCCCGACACCCTTCGTACATCTACATTTGATTGACGCGTTCTTGCCCCCGAATTTAGACGCGTGTGTTCACAACGTCATTCAACATGGGTATGGCGTGCAAGAAACACTGATGGTCTCGCTGGAAAGAGCGCTGGAACGCGTCAGGCCAGGGAACGGCCGTGGCAAGTCGCTAGACACCTCAGGTCAACGCTGATGGATGATCTTCTCAGCCTCTCGCTTTTGCCGAGCCCTATTGAAGCCAGGGTGCATGCGGTGAAAGATTGATGTGCTGTCGATCCGGGCGAGCAGCCGACAGACGAGCAACCTTCACACGACTTGTGCATTTATCTGAGGCTTGCAACCTGGAGGTTACCAGTAATTGCAAGCCGTATGCGAGATACGGTAGACTACTGCCTGCAGCATGCTGGCTGCTCGTCTGCGTGACACGTCCGCCTCCGCAAAAGCGGCTCATTCCAGGCTCGGATGCTCCGCCCTTTCTCGTGGCCAGAGCCCTTACGAATCAGCATTGTCGATGGTTCTGCCCATCAGCACAACTACCGCTCGCTCTCTAGCAACGGATGACCATGTCTCTATACTGGTAGACCGCGCGGGCAAAGATGACAGTCGCCAGCGGTGGAAAAGGGCAGACAATCGATCGCCTAGCGCTGGGGCGGCAGCCTTCCGATCGACAACAGCTCCGCCTGCTCCGCAAAGGGAAAGCTTCAAGTCCGTGCATTGATGATGGTCAAAGAGCAGGACGTGCATCGAACAACACATTCGGGTTGCCCTTCCATGGGCCTTCCCTTCCTCCTCTCCTCCTAACTGCCTTGCTCCTTCTGCCATTTGTGTTTTGAGCATCAGCGTTTGGGTAGCGGCGTTCTCGCGATACCACCTGCTTTCATGATAGCGGCTAGCGGCCACTTGCTCCGGGCTCAGACGAAGAGGGTCCGACGTAGCTCCATCACTCTATCGCTCGAGTCATAGGACTCGTGATCCTGACGGCCAGCTGCCACACGGCTGGAGGTCCCCACGGATAATCATCTCAGACAGGTGGCTGAGTCCTTACAGACGAGAGGCTTTGACATCGGTACCTTCGCGAAGGCCTCGTCCCAGTTTCGGGCAAAGTCGTGGAGCGAGGCTTATCGGAGCTTCACCTACAGCTGCACGACACATCCGGCGATTGCCCGCTCAACCAACACCACTGCATCTCTGCCTGGGGAAACATACGGCATGGACCCTCTAGTTTAAGGGCCAGTCAGCTGGAGTATTGACACAAGAGCACAGCCCAGTCTTTCGGACTCATCCTGAGACAACTTGCACCTGCAGTATACAGCCCCGGCTTCGAGCCCTGATCATGGAGCCCAGCTTATGTCGCTTTACGCCCGTGACCGCTTTCCTGTCGTAGTACTCAGATCACCACCACCTGCTTCTTGGAGGTGCGTAATAGACTTCGAAACACTGGAAACGCCGAGCTTGCTTGCCCCGAACTTTACGAATTTTCGTGCAATTTGGACCAGAAGAACATGCATCAGCACATCCGTTCAGCTCCACGGAGCTCTTCAGCTGCCAGTAATCCTTCCACGAACCCAGAGCGGACCAACAACCGTAGAGAACCGCCGCCGCAGAGAACCAGATCAAGCGTCGACCTGGCGTCGTATACAGAAAGAGGTGCAGGCACCGATGCCAGCTATGGTGGCCAGAAAGGCCAGGGTGCAGGACCATCTGCTGGTCCTGCAGGTAGCGGACAAGATAAGGAGCTGAACAAGCTCAACCAGATTATACAGGTAGGTGGAGAGGAGAGCCTGGAACGGTCAGAGCAGAGTGGTGACTGTCAACCGAAATGCTGACTCGTCGTCCTAGCACTTCCATACAAAAGCAGCGTTGATGATCTGCGCCGCGAGGATGAATATGCCACCCTCTTTGACGAAAGCCGGAGAGATTAGGCAAGATCGATGGGTAAGTCTCTCGGCTCTCTTTTTTTTCCTTCTTTTTTTTAATTTCGAAGCGGAGCAAGACAAGAATGCTTTTTATACTCTTTATTGCTCATTTGCTCGGATTTGGGGTGAGTATTGAAATGCTGGTGGCTGCCAGACTCGTTGGCTGAGTTGAGACCCCCTTCCCCCTATTCTCGGACGGTTGTTTGAAGAATCGAAGATGGAGATATTGACATGAAGATGGATGTTGAAATTGGCCCCTGCCACCTCACGGAGATGTTTGCTTCATGGGTTTGCTACGACTCTTTCTTTGCATTATGCTCTTGCTATGGCGCTGCCACCAGCGGTGTTTGGGATATGTATGGCTGACCTGTCGTCCTGAAGTTCAACATAGTCGTCGATGACACCGATGTACTGCTCGAGGACCTCCGAGAATGGAAGCGGCCAGATGTGTCCGACAACAAGCCGCCGCCTTTGGTTGTAGAGGTGTATATCGACACTGCCAATCTTCGTGAGAATCAGGCGTTGGTTATCACGGACGACGATGGTAAACGATGGGATGTCTCTGATGCTCTTGCTGCCTCCACCGAGTCTAGCCCTCGTCCGCCAACCAGAAATGGGCGGAAGCAGTGTGAGGTAGTCCTTGAGCGCTGGACTATTGAGCTTGGTGGTGCCGATGGGCTCACCCCTGGACAGCTGAATGAACAGCTGCCGAATGTGTACAAGAAAGGCGTCGTACTGTTCCGGTCGCTGCATACGTATCTGCGCTTCACGCCAGCCTGGAAGCTCTATCGACGTGTTGGCCGTCAACCGGGGAACAGCCATGGTCTGAAGCTCAAATGTCGAATCAAGCAAGGCCGGGACCTGCCGCACGGACAGAAGGACTTGCTTGCCACGCCGCTGTGTCCCTCTGATGCAGACTCATCCACTTCCAGCTTCTCAGACACGACAACAAACACCGAAAGTCAAAATCGAACCACATCCGAGCATTCTTTTCCACCTCTTCGCTGTCCTAGCGGTCTACTTCGCATTGGTGTTACTTATCGAAGGAATCAAGACTTTGCTGCAGTTGATTCTGAGGCACTTCTTTCCTCTCGCTTTCTAGGTCTCGACGAGGGATTGCCGGCACTCGGCACCGGAAGATCACTCCCACAAACACGCACACAGAGGGCGACACCTCCATCTGAGGCTCGGCCCAAGACGCATTACGGCAGCTCAGAGGCATCATCATCATTATCATCACGACTCATGACTTCGAAAAACACGACGGCGAGACAGCCAAGGGCGTTGCTAGGGGCTTATGGAAGCCTAGGCACCTTCCACGCGACGGGTAAGTTCCATAACCTGGCCTCGTGATGATGCACGCCCCTTACTAACCAAAGATGCAACAGGCAGGAGAGAATCACCACTATCTGCTTGCAACACCAACAAAATGTATCCGACACATCTAGCGAAGACGGGGAGCCTCCGACATGGAGGGAGCACCAAAACTGAAGGAAGACGAGTATCGTCAGCGCGCCAAGGAGCACTGCAAGAGCACGATGCCGCCTCCTAACGTCTTCAAGGCTGGCTCGCTTGGCACATCCCCCTTATTCAGTCAGCCACAGCAAGTCGCGCACTCGGCACCAGTCTCTCGCCGACCAGCTACGAATGATGCTTACCAGCACCTTCTTCACAGCGGCGACTACCCCAATCAGGTCGACCGCCATGCTTATGACCCGAAATCGGACGATGCTACTTACAGTCCCGGTCTGACCCCTGGCAGCTTCCAGCGCAGACTAGACCAAGAGGAGACCTCAACTCGTGACATAGGACGTCCAAATCGTCGGTCTTCAGGTTCTAGCCGACGAGTATCACTCAACACACTGCCGCAGCAGGCGGCACGCGTTCCTCCGGCTGGTGAAACAGCTATCGCTTCTTCCGCCTCTTCTTCTCCCAGGCCCGCTCCAGCTTCCCGCTTCACGTCGGCCTTCTCCAACCGCCCCCGTCGCCCGGGCTCCATCAACTCTGGTGGCCGTTCTGGTGAGAGCGGCGATGGCTCTGGGTCAGACGCTCGCGAGTCCACCGTCAAGAGCGGTGAGAACACGGACGACTCCACCGACATACAATCCTACATCTCCCTCCTCTCCAGCCCGGAGGTGACAAGCCACGCGCTGCGCCGCCCAGCCACCACCGCGCACCAGGTGGACTTGGGGAGGTACCGGAACATGCGCGAGGGCAGCGCGACGCTTGCCGACGACATGGCAAGCTCGGTGACGTGGTCGGGGACGCCACCGTCGCGCCGCCTGAGCAATGTTCCCGGCCTCTCCACCAGCAGTTCGCCTGGGTCGCGCGGTGGAATGGCCTACGCGCCGCACGTTCGCTCGCGTCTGTCGACGCAGAGCATCGGCGCTAGGCCGGAGGAGGAAGGCGCACAGGCGCAGCAGCAACAACAGCAGCAGCAGGAAGAGGAGGAGCCGGAGGAGCCCTGTTTCTTCCCTGCGGAAGAGATGTAGATATGCAAGGGGGTGGGCCTGTAGTTAGATAGCTTTCAAATTGCTCCTCCGGAGATGGCAGAGCGTGCTTCATTTCAATATTCCTCATTCCGTTTCAACATCACAGCACGGTTGCCAGTGTGTTGAAGCCTTCCAATGACGTGCTGGGATATACTACGGATCTGGATGTCTATCCCGGTACTAGAAAGTGAAACCCCTCCTCACAGAACCTTGAAAGGGATTACCTTGCCTTATGGCTATCAGTCCTGTCGTTGGACACTGAATACAGTATTCTATACAGCCCACGTGCTAATTGATTGGCTCATGCAGGTCCTATATGCTAATGCGAGCGATGAAGTCTGCAGTCGAAAGCTCGTACCACATGTTCCTAATGATTGGTGGCGACGGTGCGCACTTTGATCCGTGAGCCGCATGAGCGCGATCGACCGAGGAAGCTCCTTCCGTCATCGTCCATCCCACTTAGATATGCCCACCATCCTATGAACGTTCCCGCTTGATGCGATTTGGACTCATCATCACTCATCCTTTACATTTACTCACTCCAACTGTCAAAGTCGCGTCAAGACGCACCGTGAGTCATAGAGCTACGCGTTCTCCCATCCCGACAAAGAAGCCTACAACGCCACCCGATTTCGTTCCGCCGAGGCCAAGCGAATCGCAAAGGTCGCGAACAGCTGTTTCGTTCTCGCCCAACGTCCACCCACATTCAATCAGCTCTCGACATCGCTTCACCTGCTTGGTACGCCTTTCGGATCTCAGCAAAGCGCTTCCGTCTCTTCATCGCCTGTAGCGGCATTCCCAAAGCTTCGCCAAAAGCGCCTTTAAATACGCCGTGACGCACCGGACGTCACAGCGAGGCGCACTTGTCGAAGCACCAAGGGATTGCGCTCCTTGGTGTTCCCACCCCTTCTTGGTCATATGAGCAGCTATCTGTGGAAGGCCTTCTATGAGGATGACGTCGATACCTTTCGGCAATACCTGGCGGCCTCGGTGTACGGGGCGAGATCGTATATGGGAAGAGGTGGCGGCCATACCGGTGCGATAACGGGGAGCCCAGGTGGCTTTGGAAGCTCGCCGCTGCTCTCTTCTAGGAAGGGCAAGAATGCTGCGGGTACCCCGAACGGGGGAGGGTCGGGGGTAAATTTGACGAAGGCGGATATCAACTGGCGAGATTCGACGGGCCTTACTCTGCTGCACCATGCCGTCTCCTCGACAGCTGAAAGTGCCGCGGAGTTTGCGATTGCGCTGATCGATCACCCTTTGATCGATCTGTATGTTCAGGATGCCGAGAACGGGTGGACAGCGCTGCATCGCGCCTTCTATTTTGGAAATGTCAGCGTTGCTCGTCTCATGCTTGAGCGCGATACCGCAGATGCGTTGGGAAAGACGACAGGTCAGATTCAGCAAACAATTGGGCTTGTGAAAGTAAAGGATAAAGAAGGCAATGGACCGTTGGACTTGTATGCTGCGACAATCAAGGACCGAACGCTGCGACCGGAGATGGAAGGCCGGCCACGATCTGGGTCTCAGGGCAGCGATGAGGACCGGCCTCTGATGGTGGGCGACGGAGAAGAACGTCATGAATATCGCAGCATCTCCTACCTCAACGTTGACGGTGATCAACTCTATACTTTCGGCAGCAACCAGAACGTGACGCTTGGTTTCGGAGACCAGGATAATCGCCAGTACCCAGAACGCATTAACCTGAGGCGTCCTGAGCACCTTATTCGTCGCTTCTATCGGGAGTACGTTGAGGAGCACGACAAGAAGTGGTCAGCACATGACCCCTCGTATATCCCAAAGCCGCCGGCGCAAGCAGGAGGTTGGATTGACGATCTGCCATACCTGGTGCGAAGCAAACCATTGATTGTTCAGGACGTGCACATGTCCAAGCTTTCCACTGCGGTCCTCACCACCGACCCTGAATCCAATCTGTATATGTGCGGACATGGGCAGAGCGGGCGTCTTGGTGCTGGCGATGAACAAGCTCGATTCAACTTCGCCTGCATTGAAGGCGGAGCGCTGAGTGGCAAACGTGTCGCTACAGTTGCTCTTGGCCAGAATCATACGCTTGCTCTCTCTGACGAGGGCGAAATCTACAGTTGGGGAAGCAATGCATATGGTCAGCTCGGATATAGCTTGCCAAAAACAACCGCCGACAAAGAGCCCATGAGTGTGATACCGAGACAGCTCTTCGGCGTCTTGAAGCGCGAGACGGTTTTAGGCATCGCTGCTTCACGCATTCACTCGGTTGCTTTCACAGCTACCTCGCTCTACACTTTTGGCAAGAATGAGGGCCAGCTTGGTATCATGGATTCGGACGCTCGTTCCTTGGAGGTGCAGGATACGCCTCGAAAGGTTGCTGCATCTCTTTTCGCGTCCCCAATACAAGCTGTCACTGCTATCGACAAGGCGACAGTGTGCTTACTGGAAAACCATGAGGTCTGGGTCTTTGCCAATTACGGCTATGCCAAGGTGTCTTTCACCCTTGAAGGGTTTTCAAACTACTTCCTTAAGCAGAGCTTCTTGGTCACCTCCTATGATAGCGCGCCGAACCGCATAGTGAAGCTCACCAGTGGCGGCGACACTGTCTGCGCCCTGTCCAGCCGAGGAGAGATCTTCACCTTCTCCATCAACCAGCGCCAGGACAACAAAGATAGCGCGTCTACTACCAACCCATCGAAGATACGTAATGCAATCACGCCACCGCAGCGGATATGGTCGCCGAAGAAAAATAGCATGGCCGCGCGCGACGTGGACGTTGACACAGATGGCGCGATCATACTTTCCACAGAAGAAGGTAGTGTGTGGAAGCGCACAAAACGTGCCAATATGAAGAATGCTACTGCAGCGAGCGCTGGAGAATACAAGCCGAAAGATTACAAGTTTACGCGTATTCCGGGTTTGACCCGCGTGCTGGCGGTACGGTCATCCGCTTACGGAGCGTACGCTGCGGTAAGGAGAGATTGCGACGTTCTGAAGACACAAGTTGTGGTAGAAGATCCCATGATATGGAAGGACGCCTTCTCACTCTGCTCGTTGAAGCACTTAGCCGGGAAGGCTAGCAGAGGTGATGACGATGAAACACGACACCGGTTTTGGCAAGGCCCTCCTAAAGCGAACGAGCTCCAGACGCTCAAACAAGCAGTCTTGAACAGCGACAATATCGAAGAAGATCTAATGGACCTGACAAACCGCCACTTGTCTGACACATCAGCGAAATACGACGCACTTATCGCAACTACGGTGTCAGATGCTTTCATACCAGTTCATCGCTTCATGCTCACAGCTCGAAGTAGGGCGCTTCGGCGTGGATTCAGAGACCTTTGCGAGACCAGCACATTCACTATACCGGACCTTGCTGTCTCTGAGCTTGATCAAGACGGTCGCACCATCATACGATTCCAAGGCATTGACATCTTGACCTTGATTGACCTTGTGCTCTACATTTACACTGATTCAGTAATCGACTTCTGGCACATGACGCGCATGGCTCCGAAAATGGCATATCGCTATCGCCAAGTTCGGACGGAGCTCATGAAAGTTGCTTCGAAGCTGGAGCTTGGCAAACTCGAGCCAGCAGTTCGACAGATGGTCTCTCCACTGCCTTGCCTTGACTTGGATCTCGAAGTGGCTTTCGCCGATGCTGCATTCTTCTATGACGGCGACATCATCGTGCAACTGGAAGACGACGACGTTCGCGTTCATAGCGCCCTCGTCTGCACCCGCTGTCCGTTCTTCGAGGGCCTCTTCATGGGACGTGCCGGAGGGCGTTGGCTTGCTGGGCGAGAGGCCGAAGACATCAACGTGGACCTGTCACATATCAATGCGCAGACGTTCCAGCTGGTGCTTCGACATATGTATGCAGACACTGGAGCGGAGCTGTTCGATGATATTGTCAGTGTCGGGGTTGACGACTTCATTGACTCTGTCATGGATGTCATGAGTGCTGCGAACGAGCTCATGCTTGACCGTCTGTCCCAGATCTGCCAGGCCGTCATTGGCCGCTTTGTAAATGTCCGCAATGTTTGCGAGCTCTTGAACGCCATATCACCAAGCTCGGTACACGAATTCAAGGACGCAGCGCTGGAATATCTTTGCTTGAACCTGGAAGCAATGCTACAAGGCCATCATCTCAATGCTCTAGATGAGGATCTTCTGGTTGAACTTGATGAGGTCGTCAGAGCGAATCAGCTTGCATGCATGCCATTTGCAAAGAGCGGACGGGCAGAGCTTCTTCTGCATGAACGCCATCCCGATCTCGCTGAAACAATCACACGCAACAAGCAGAGAAAGATAGACGGCGTCAACGTGAGATCAAAGCATCAGGATCTGGACACTGTTGTTCCTGGGTCGCTTGGTGACGAGCTCTCCACTTCACCTATACAGCAGAAAGCTCGTAGACGCTCATCTACAGCTCCACGCAAATTTGATCTGGAGAGGCCAGCCCTGAAAGCCAAAGCATCTTCGAAGGACATGATGTTTGCAATGGATGAAGAAGGCAGCTCAGATCTGCAAACGCCAGAACAGTCGCCTGCCATCAAGCCAATGGCTGGCCTTCGTGGTCCTGAGCCGTTATTGCCTACCCCGCCTGAAGATGGCTGGCCTAGTGCGAAGAGTAAGGTGTCGCCATCACCAAATCTTGCTGCCCAAGGCTCAGCACCAAGCGCCACACCACGCACGCCGCGATCCCCGCCCGTTGCCGGTAAGACGCCCCCAACAGGCGGCGTGCCCTGGAACTTTGGACCTCTGCCTGGTCCTAAAACGGACATGAAGGACATTATGGCCCAGACCTCGGCTGGTCGGACGTCGTCGCTCTCACAAGGGTTGGCTGCGGAGCGACCTGGCCTTGCGGCTACGCCTAGCTCATACACTCTTGGCACGACAAAGGTCTCGCAGAAGGATCGCAAGCGGATGATGCAGTCGCAAAAGTCGGGATCTGCTGTTCCACAGACGACAAAGGAGGCGGTGTCTGCCAGCAAACCTGGCAATCCCTGGCAGAATGTCAACCCCAAACGAGCACCATCGCTAGGCTCAGCATTGAGTCCTCAACCTACTCCAGCGCAGGCAAAGCCATCTAACGCTAAGCAATCGAGCACGCCCCATTTAACGATGCGTCAGACTGTCGCCAATCCTAAGCCAGGACAAGTGCAGAAGCCAGTCATTGGGCCAAGTGGACAAAGCAACATGCCAGCGAGGGGTATGTCCGACTCGAAGCTGCTGAACACTGCAAGCCCTGAGCAACCTCGTCTCTCACCATCAAGACACCAGTCCATGCAGCTGCCAACACCTGCTCAAGCAGCAAACAGCAAGCCGATACCGCAGTCGATCCGTCATCAACCTCAAGCCGAGCCCATCCTAGGACTTTCTATGTCCGAGATCGTGGCTCAAGAAGAGCTTGCCAAGAGGAACTGAAAGCTGCTGTTGCGAAGCGCGACTTGCAGGATATCCAGGCCGAGCAGGAGTTCCAAGAGTGGTGGGAAAAGGAAAGTGCGAGAGTGCAAGAAGCCGAGGCGCGCAGTTCTGCGCCTGCGTCAAAGGGACCCAAGAAGCGACATCATGGCCGTGGAGGTCGGTCAGGACGCGGAGGCGGTAAGGGTAAAGCCGCTGGCGCTCAGCAGCAGCAGAGCCAGACTGCTGGTATGTAAATAATATGAACTGGATGTCATAGTCTCGACTTATAGATGTTTAGACCTTTTCTTCACCAATAGACCACTGAATTACTTTACGAAGTTGGACTAAAAATTTTGCCTCAGTCACGGGGCAGTACACGAAGATGTGTTCTTCAACTCATTTGCCACGTAACTAGGTAATTATTTACAGGAAACGAAGAGGGCAGGCAGCCGCGTCTGCTTTGCGAAGCTGAGGTATCATAGCAATAGCAACGTCCAGCGTCGCCTATGCTGCGTGAGAGCCGCCCACAGATTCAATAAAGACAAGAAGACGTAGGCAGAGGAATCTTAGCAAAACATCAGGCCTACGATCCCAGCAATAGCGACGGAACCCACGGGATGTCCGGCCAGTCTATCCGCGAAACCGGACTGCGTGGGCTCAGAAACACCCGTCTCGATGGACGAAGAAGTGGGCGTTGCATTCGTCCCTAGCAGGCTTGTCGTGCCATTGGTGTACTGTGTCGCCATCACAGATGCGGAAGGACGCAGAGAAGTTGAGAAGCTTGACGAATTGGCTATGGGCATCGTGGCCGTTTCGGTTTCCACGACTCGCATGACGGTTCGTGTGAGGTAGTAGGTCGTCATTGCGGATGTCGTCGGGGATGATACTGAGGTCGGTGCCTCGATGTTGGGGTTGGTTTCTGCATCTGAGGTTTGCGCCTGGCAATGGTGAGGGAGAAAGATGGCGGCAGTGGCTGCTAGCGCTGTTGCTGAGAGACTGCGGAGTCGCATTGGTCTAGATCGGGATCTTGATTGCTGGAATGGAGCTTTGGATTGGTTATGACGTCCAATTGGAATGTAGTCCGTAAGTCGATTGTTTGGTGATCGTTGACTGCCTGGAGAGTTTCGTTGCACGTCAATAGTGGCGTGGACTTGACAATGCCGAAAAGATTGACAGTATGCTCAACGCAGGCTACAGACTGTCTCCGACAAAAGCCTGTCGATCTATTCCGGTGTCGTAGGGGTACGCAAATACAGTAGCGTCGCAAGCATCGCTTTATTCGAGGTGTTTGACCGAGCGTCGCAGATAAAGTCGCAGTGTTGAAACACGCTCAAAAAAGAACAGCCGTGGATCGATTGTTAAGTTATTGTCGCAAGTGAGTGTTTTAAGCCCAATAGATGGTCTCGTCAGAAGAGAATATGAAACAAATGAAACCCCAAGATAGCGACGGAATACAGCGCTTAGAAATTATGGCAAGCATGAGTGGCGGCGTTTAGATATACATTGGCGGATTTCGTGTATTTGGCATCGATTTGCCTATGATATGCGACGTCATACAACAGAGTACACATTCCACTCTGCATAATCATATCTGAATCATTGAGCTTCCGCCCATTATCCAGTTGTGTTGTTTAATTGGATACGCAAATTGAACCATATCACATGGACAACATAGGAAAGCGGAAATCAGATCCGCTGCCACTGTGTGAACCCGTTTTGGCCAGCATGTGGGGTGCTTCTGGAACAGATCTTCGAGGCTGGGATATACAAAGATGACAACTTTCGGATCGTAACAACCAGCTATCATAATAGTGCGAGCAGAATCCACATCTTCAATGGAAAATGATCCTACGACGACATATTTACCGTCGGGATGGACGGAGGAAAAATACAAGAATGCCACAGATCAGGACTATGAGGCCCTCACGGAAGAGGTATGTCTCCCTTAGCGTGAAATGCCTTCCAACCCTGCAGATCTAACAAGATCGCATAGCAACTCGACAAAATAATGGAACGCCGTGCTGCCGAAACCCACATAGAGACGGTCAAGTGGCTCGACGAAAAGAACGCTAAGCGCATTGCCCGTGGTGCTGCACCATTGCCTTATCCTAACAACATCATGGCCGGTGGACAAAACGAAGAGGCACCAATAAATCTCCCCGATCCGGCAACAGAGAACTTGAAAACCCTCACCAACCACGTAGAAGATTCGAACTTGGATCTCATCGGCTTTGTACTCTTCCGCACCCACTACACTGACGAGCAAAGATGGGAGGCGTTCGAGACAGGGTTCTACGAGCTCCTAGACGAGGGGATCGCGACAGCATGTGACGAATCCGCGGACTTCAAGCGCATCGAGGATAAAGTCTTCATGCGCATCGTATCAGATGACGCGCTTGAGGACCAGTCCCCCGGAGGCGTCGCGAGAGCGTATCGGACGTGTATGGAGGAGGACGAGGGCGGTGATAGCGAGGATGACGAGGAGGACAGCTTGGGGAGAGAAGATCGAACCCGGTCTGACGACTAGTATGTGTCTTTTTGTTGACGAGGAATGCATTCGATCCGTCGTTGATAAGACGGCGGGATCGAGTGCCTTTGTTAAGGCTGTTGATGGTACGTTGGGTATGGGCCAGAGGCATGAGTACCGGGGTACGATCAAAGTAGCTATTACATCGCTGATGCCTGCATTCTACGCTGCGCTCTTGGGATATAAAATCGTGGATGTGGCATCCAAGGTGTCAGATGATGGGATATGGAGGAACATGGGGCGGTGGGACCCGGGCTAGAGGGAAGAAGGGTCCAGGAGATGGGTTCATCAGGTGAGACATGGCATTCTTTGCATTCTGGCTGAGTCGGTTCTGGAGACTCGTCCAGTTGCATGCATTCCATCATGCCAGTTGGAAATTACTCGCTGTCCTCAATGGTCATTATCCCGATGCAGCAAAGCGCAAGAAAGGCCAACCAAACTGCTTCTCGAAGCCCGCGCTAGATTAATGCTGTTGATGGGTTCGCACGGTACCTGCATTAGCGCCTTGAGAACCTCCAGGCAGACTGTGAACGACGTCTTAACACCTGTTGTCCCTCTACATACATAAAGGGATACCTTCTGACATATAGCCCACGACAATCCTTCATCGCCCTTACGTTATCTGTACAAGTCGTGAAACAACGGAGAAAAAGAACAACCTCACCCTTGGTAGACGCTTGCAATAAACCACCCATATCCGCCAAAGTTGGCATAGAGGTTGTGTGAACAAAACCAAAATCGGCACAGCCCAAGTAACGCCTCGCTAAACCAATAACATGTCTCTTACCGCTCGCCGCCCGCTGCTGCAAAACCTTCCGCTATCTCGAGAGAATGGCTTACCTCACGTATTACATCTCCAGGCTTTGTCCTAAGCCCGAATGAATACCAAGTTTTGAGCCTAAAAAAAAAAGCGCGTTAAGACAACAAGCTATCCCACATACTCCTAGCAATAGCCTCGGGAGCTCTCCCCGCCACCTCACCCTCCCTCGAAGCCACCCGATCCCTCTCAGCCTCTCTCGTCTCGGGCGGAGTCCCCGCGAAGCTGACGCCTCTCCGGGGATGTCGGCGTGGATCATTCGTAGCGCCTTGGATTTGGACTGCGCTCTTGGCCGAGGGATCTGCGCTTTCCCGCCGTTGGCGAACGTGCGGGTGTCGGTCTCGGCCCGTTTGGGGCCTGCGGGCGGCTGTACTGCACCGCCGGCATTGGTGGGCGGCGATGCGGACGTGCTGAATTTGTTGCCGTCCCGGCGGTTGTTCTGGCGGGTTGGTAGGGAGACGGCGGACTTGCTTGCTTTGAGGCCTTCGACTTTCTTCTGTGGCGAGGTTTGCTGCTTCGCGCTTAGCTTTGTGCCGTGGCAGGCTTTCAACCGCCCTACGGCTTCGGCGATCGGGTCCCGGAACTTCTGCACCACTCGCAGTTCGGTGTTGACGGCTTTGAAGCGTCCTTGGAAGACCTCGGGACCCATGCTCAGCCCGGCGGTGGGGATTACACCGCCTCGGCCGTCGCCAGCTAAGGAAGCAAGGCTGAGGTACGACTTCAGTGTCTCGTTCCTCCTGTCGTAGATGTGATGTGGCACAAGGGGTTGCCGCTCTGCCGCGGCTTCCCGATCGGCCAGGGCTTTATCGTGCAGCATTCTCAGCTCGATCCTTGAGCGACCTAAACTTGGCGTAGCAGCTCCACTGGAGCCAGATATCGTCGAGCCAGGGCTGACGGGTCCCGGATGTGAGCCAACGGAAAATTGACTATTGTTTGAAACAGCCATTCTAGCTCTGTCGAGCGGGTTCTCGCTGCGCTCAGTCGGAGTGTGGAACGAGTACTGCTTCGGCGTGTTGTTTGCAGCGCCGGTGTTTGCACCAGAAGCCGTCGAGTGATCGGGATGTGAAGTGGAGGGTATGAAGCGCGATACTAGCTCGCCTTCGCCACCTCCGTCGTCTTGACTTCCATCTAACCCACGTATAGAAGAGGCTGGCGATCCACGCACGCTGCTGTGCATGCTATCTAGGGCGCTCACGTTCGATACAAGTGCTGGAGCAGGTAGAGAGTTCGAATTCAAGCGCTTTGCCGCTGGATTGGGACGTTCTCTCACAGAAGGAGCAGGCGAGTGTATTTGTGGTGGCTTCTCCTGTGTCACAGTGTGAGGGGGCGGCTGCGAGGGATCTGAAGGCGGCATTGCGGATTGTGAAGGCGCAGTCTCGGCAGTTTGGGGTCCGGATGGTGTGCTGCGCACCTCGGCAGCCGGATGCTCCATCGTTCCAAAGTCTTGCATAGGCCGCCCGGTTTTCGCACCTGCTTGTGCGGTTTCGACCTCCACCTGTTCAGCTTTTCCTTCCGGCCTCTGTCTCTGCATCTCCGCATCAGCCTGTGACGATTGCCGTGTTTCTGTACTCGGTCTGTTCGTCATCGGAGCAAAAGGATGCAACAGGCCAGATTTCTCCGGCGCTTTTTCCTGGGCCGTGCTTGGCCGTCTGCTGTTGTTCGCAGTATTTTGCCTCGTACTGTAAGGACTTGCGCTGTTGCTTTGATCCGTCCATTCATCATCTTGCAGCTCGCTACCTTCCATCTCGGGTCCTTCATCATCCGACGTGTCCCCTGCGCTTCCAACGGCAAAGCCGACCTTCTTCGCTGGCTGCTGCGATTGTGCCCTTTGCTTTTGTGCCAACTGCTGTTGATAGAGCTCGACCTCCTGCTGGTGGAGATCCTTCTCCTGTGGCATCTGATCTGAGCTCTTGGGTCGCTTGCTTTTCCCTTTCAGACCCGGTGACGGGGGAGCCTTGTTGGACATGGAATTGAGCGTTGTGAGATTCCTGCCACTCTGCAGTCGCGTAAGCTGTCCGTGTGAGAAGTTCTTCTTCAACTTGGTTGCACTCTTGGTCCTAGGAAGCTCGGTGACGGTCATATTTCGCCTGATGGCAGGCCTCTCTCGGCGTTCTCTGCTCTCGTCCAGACTACCGGGGAGTCTAATTTCGGTGTCGCCCTCATGATGGCTCCTCTGGCGCATGTGCGGCCGCCTGCCGTCTTCCGTCTGCTGTTGCTGTTGTTGGGACACACCATGTGAGGTATGTGCGCGACCCATCTTCGCCAGATTGCGTGCGCTGCTGTGGTTGCGCGGCAGCACAATCTTGGCATGGTGGTGTCGCTGATGTCCTCCCGCATGGCGTCCGCCCACTGGGTGTCGCAACGGATGTTGTTGGTGCTCTCCAGCGGAGCTGGGGCTGGTCAGGTGGTGGCGTGGTACACCGCTTGACGACGCGCTGCTGTGGCGCTTTGTGAGCGGTGGACGGGCATTGCTCGTGTTGCTTTGGATTGGCGGTGGCGCGCCCATGGTCGAGGAAGCCTGGGAGTTTGGCGAGAGGGCGGCGGGCGAAGGCATGGTGGTGCACGCTTCCCTTGATGGAAGTGGTTGGTTGGCTGGCTGGTTGAGGCAGCGCAGTTCGCGCGTGCTGGCCGTGGCCGAGATGGGAGGTGGCCAGCGCAGTGGTCGTGCGGGAGAGGATGAAACGCTGGACGGGGTGGTCTGGTGGTGCTACGGGGCGCGTGGTGCTATCGTGTCGACGGCGTGGGCCGCATGGTGGTGGGTGGGTGGGAATGTGCACGGGTGTGAATGGCTGATTCTCCACGCTTCTCATGCCGAATGGATGGAGAGGCGATGAGCCGATGCCGACGCCGTCGCCGTCGCCGCTGCCGGCCCCGGCCCCCACCATTGCTTGTGCCGCGCTCTTTCACATGCCCGCCATCCGAATACGTCACCCCACCTTCGAGTCAATCAGTATACACATCTTTCTGCTTTACTCCTGTGCACCGCACTGGAGAAGGTGATGTTAGTATAAAATCAACAGACCACGAACATCCCAAGGGCTAGTGAGAATGCAGCGCCAGAAAAACGTGCAGTATGACGACGACGATCTGTACGACGAAGAGGACGACTACGGCGAGGAACCGCAAGAAGAATACACCGCCGAAGACAAAGACAACTTCGCGACTCTTACTCCAGTCGTACGGGCCGAACTAGAGGAGGCTGGTCTGTCCGTATCGGATGCTGATATCCAAGAGTCGCTGTGGCACTACTATTGGGACGTGGGCAAGAGTGTCTCATATCTCAAGAATGCACGGACACCGCGACAGCAGCAAGACAAGACCGGAGGCGCGAAAAAGGAGAAGTCAAAGAGCAAGTTTGACCAGGCGGCGGAGAAGAGTGCAGAAAAGGCTGGTGAGTGCCACCTCTCTTTCATCCCGCTGTTTGCTGGAAATCGAAGGTGTCATGAGCATGGAATCATGTATCCTTCTGGAACAAGAGGTGGGCTACGCTCTTCCCGTACACATCTAAATTCTTACTAATCCAAACCATCAGGAAGTCCTATCATGCCCGCAATGTCAGCCGCCGACTGGTTTCGTGATGTACCATGGAGCGATGTGCCTTCCGAGATTCAAGGCCATCTTGAACCTTCCCTACCTGCAAGGCCGTCACCCAAATTACTCGGAGGTTCAACCAAGCTTGCGAAATTAGCAGAAGAGCGACGCAGAAAGGCTGCTAGTGAGACCAAAGAAGCTCCATCACCAGCGTCGACTAGCGCCCTAAGCTCGCTCGACCGTCTCAGCAAACCGAGAGAGGTTGCCAAGGAGAACGAAAGCCCGCAGCCTAGACCTGAACCAAAAAAGTACCCTATCAGAAAGAAACGGGAACCGACGCCACCTCCCAAGGAGCCTACGCCGCCGCCTCCTGAACCGGAAGAGGAGTTGCCAGACCTACGGGCCAGTCCAACAGAGTTTGGCATGACGCTCTCAACCAGCCCCACGAACGGCATTCATGCTCCTCAAATGACCCTTCAAGATATGCTGGGCGATTCCAAAGACACGGAGGATCCCTTCAAGGGCCCAAGCCCGGATGATGTCGTGTTCAAAGCCCAGGGCCATAGCAAAGGCATGAACAAGTAGCGTGTAGCAATGACTGACAAGTTATACTCCAATCAGGCACCGCAGCGAATATTTCCGGCAAAGGCAAGCAGCAGTCAGCCGGGGATGGGTTAGAAAAGAAGACCGAACAGTTGAAGCTCTCCGAACCCGCAGCACCGCCGCAGCCCAAAGTCAAGAGTAAAGGTCTTGATGTGCCCAACCTCTGGGCAGCAGATAAAGCCGCCCGAAAGGGTGAGGCTGCTTTCGTTGTGATTGGGCACGTAGATCACGGGAAAAGCACGCTGATGGGCCGGCTGCTGCTGGATACTGGAGCCGTAAGCCAGAGAGACATTGATCGGTATGGCCACTCTCACTTCTCCCAAGTATCCATTCACTTGCTGACTTGACCGAAATAGCTATCAAAAGCAAGCAGCAGAGCTTGGCAAGAGCTCCTTCGCGCTGGCCTGGGTAATGGACACAGGCTCCGAGGAGCGTGAACGAGGCGTGACAGTCGATATCGCCCAGCATCACTTCAGCGCTGATTCTGCCGACTTCACCATCCTCGATGCACCTGGACACCGCGATTTTGTCCCGAACATGATTGGTGGCGCCTCGATGGCCGACCTTGCAGTACTGGTCGTAGACGCCAATCAACTGGATAGCGGCATGAAAGGCCAAACGAGGGAGCACGTCCTGCTTGCCAGGGCGGTCGGGATCAAAAAGTCGTCGTCGCTGTGAACAAGCTAGACGCTACAGCGCCCGAATCCATGGAGTCAGACACCTTCGCCGACGTCAGCAAAAAAGTCCAAACCTTCCTCAGCGAGGTAGGATACAGCGGAGACGACCTCGCAATCGTCCCCTGCAGCGGCCTAAACGGGGAGAACGTCGCCAAATCGCCTCCTCCCTCCGGCCCCTCCGCCTGGGTCGCAAACCACCACCCCACCCTCCTCCAAGCCCTCGAACACTCCGTCCCCTCCCCCCAACCGAAACCTCCATCCACTCACCCCTCCGCCTCCAAATCGCCGACGTCTTCCGCGGCGGCATCACCAACCCGCTCTCGATCGCCGGCCGCCTCCGAACGGCCACTGCCAAGTCGGCGACGTCCTCACCGTGCTCCCCGCCCGCGAAACGGCCGCGATCCGCGGCATCGAAGTCGGCGCCGAGCCCCGCGACTACGCCGTCGCGAACGAAGTCGTCACATTGCACATCACCGAGATCGACCCCGTCCACCTCCGCACCGGCGATCTGTTCTGCTCTTCATCCGCCGCGGCGAAACCAGTCCATGTCGTTAGGACCTTCACGGTCCGGATCCAGGCCCTGAAGAGTTTGCTGCCGCAGGCTGTCGATGTGCATCTAGGTCGATTGCATGCGCCGGGGGGTATTAGTCATTTGATGTATACGCTTGAACAGGAGGGGCAGCCGTTGAAGCGGAAACCGAGGATGGTGAGGGAGGGTCAGAAGGCTGTCGTGAAGGTTTCCCTTGGCGATGATGGTCAGCCCGTGGAAGTCGGGGAAAGGGTGGTCCTGCGTTGTGCGGGTGGGACGGTGGCGTATGGGAGGGTTGAAGAGACGGGTTGAGAGAGTGGGTTAGATAGCGTAAAAAAAATACAATCGACGTCACTTCTTCACCCGTGCGTCTTCCTAAACTTCTGGTGATTCCTGATGAGCTTTCGTGGCCGCTATGCGGTTAAAGCGGTGGGGAAACATCCCTGCTGCCGCCGCCTACATGCGTGTGTGGGGGCCTGATAGACTTCATACATGCACAAACCCAGCAACATCTGCCTAACGGCCGCTTGTCTTGACATAAGCAATGCAACTGAGGCGAAATTCCACATCTTGTCCTGGGAGCAAAAGTACTTTTTCTCAGGAGGCAAGAATCCCATCTTCGCCCCTCCTACTTAGCTAAATCATTACAAAAGACGCTCGCTCGCCTTGAACGCTACACACTATATTAAAACATTTTTCTTTCCCCTCCTCCTTACAAATTCTCCTGAACAACCTGCAAAATCGCCTCCCGCGCCTGCTCAACCCCATCCTTGGACCCGATAATCTCAATCGCCTCACCCCGGCTCTGGTCGCGGGGGACCTGGATCTTCGTCCCCGTCTCCTTGCGGATGCCGTTGATGGTCGATCCGCTAGGTCCGACGACGTGGCGGTAGGCGCGAGGGTCGGGCAGGATGAGGAAGCCGACTGTGTCCTGCTTGGTGGCCTCCTCGAGGGCCTTGTCCAGACGGGACTTGGCGGCGGCGATGGCTTCGGTCGATGGGCCGGAGAGGACCCAGGGATGTCGCCTTCCTCGGTCGTGGAGTGCAGAGGGTGAGCCTCCCAGGAGTGCTGGTCGGCGGAGGCGGCTGGGTCGTCGGTGATGAGGGGCGTAGCGCCAGCGCGGCTAGGGACAGGCGCAGTGGGCTTAGGTGGTGGGCGCTGACCAGCGTGGTCGACCGTGACCTTCTGGTCGCCGCGCAGACGACGGAAGAACTGGCCGTTATCGGCGACGGCGTGGTGGAAGCGGCGGGGAACCTGCACCGTCTCGCCCTCCATGTCCTTGGTCATCTCAAGGATGTGAGCCTTAGCCTTCTCCACGTCTCCGGGTTGGCCAGAAATCTTGACCTGAGTCCTGGCTGCACCCTCCTCGTTCTGGCGCGGGACATTTATCTGCACACCAAACTGTTGCTCCAGCTGGCGACGAGTCTCGCCACCACGGCCAATCAGGCGCGGGTGCTTGTCGGCACTGATATCAGCAATTTCAGTGGTCTGAGACTCCTGCTGGCGGACAAGGGCCTCGATGGCAGAGCAGATGTTGTCCACAACGGCCTTCTGGCCTTCGACGCGTATAGTGTTGCCTTCAGCATCGGTCTTCGGGAAACGAACCATGCGGTTGTGCAGACGAGGCTCATCAGGACCGCCCGCCTGCATGATCATAGCACGGAGGTTGGATCCTGCCTATAGTTAGTTATGTTCAAATGAAGGAAAATGCTCATGTCGGACTTACCCTGCGGGCCAATGATCAAACGGTGGTGCTTCCTCTCCACCTCCATGTTCCTGGTGATGCTGTCGTCAAAGACCTTCGACTTAGCCTCAATCATCTTCTTGGCAGCATCGACAGCCTGCTTAGATCCCTTGATCTTGATCTCAGCACGACCGTCAGCGCTAGCAGCCTCGCGTGCATTCGGCACATCAATCTGAGCACCGGTCTCGAGACGCAGGGTCTCCATCTCACGACCACCAGCGCCAATCAAAGACGGCAGCTGGTTCTGTGCGACCGATACTGTGGTTGTGTGCGAGTTGTCCTTAACATACTGCAACAAGCTGAGCAGTTCATCACGGCAAGCATCAGCGCCCCGGCTCGGTCCCTTGACGACGACTTCGTTCGCCTGCTGCTGCGGACGACGGGCGTCACCCGCCTCTGAAGCCGCATCATCTTCAGCCTGCTTCGTGCGTGGGAAGTTGACGCGCACCTTGTAGCGGTCCTGAAGACGGTTGACCTGAGCACCGCCAGCGCCAATCAGGTCCTTGTGGAACTGCATAGGGATGTTGAGGTGATGAGTAGTCTCATCCTCAAGCTTCCTACCCATGTCCAAAACGTGCCTCTTACATGCGTTGGCCTTGGCCTCCGGACCCTTGATCTCGCACTTGCCATCCTGCAGTTGAATGTCGACGTCGAACTCCTCGCGCAGGCGGTTGATGTTCTCGCCCTTGCGACCAATGAGGTGGTTGGCGAACTTCTGAGGGAAGTCGAAGGTAAGCGTGAAGCCACGCTCGAGCTCGTCTTGCTTCTCCTGCTCAATGAAAGCGAGCAGGCTCTGGTTCAATGCATCAACGAAGTCCTGGGGACCGCGCAGATTGACGTTTGGCGCTTGTTGTCTTCGCTGACCCGCCTGCCTCTGGTTCCCGTAGGCCACCTGGACCGGGATCTGGCCTTGCGGAAGAGACTGGTGGTGCCTGTCGACGTGGCGTCTGATCTTGTCATGGAACTTGACCGGCGCCTCGACATCGCGGGAAACGATGCTCTGGTGGCTGCTCATGAGGTTACCAATGTGGCGCTGAGCATCTTGAAGAGCTTGCTGGAATGATTGAGAGTCTTGAGCAGTTGGCTGTCTACGTGGTAGCTGGTACTCAGGTGATGGAGCGCGGTCCTCGAACACCAGCAAGACCGGTGAATCTTCAGAGTCCTTCAGGGACCACAACGTGTACACCGTACTGGTCGCGGATCTGGCGAGCACCCTGCTGGCGGAGATGAGAGTGGTAGAACGGGTCTACATTCACAGGCTGGAAGCGGGTGGGGGGATGCCCGCTGACAAGGTTCTGGAGGTCCGAGCGAGCCTTCATGGCGCTCTTCTGGTCACGAGCGTAGATCTGCCAGTTGCCCGAGCTGTCGGGAATGATACGGGCACCATGCATGCGTTCCAACTCAGCCAGTGCCCTACGGCGCTGAAGGTAACGAGTGATGTCGCGTGCGTGATTCTGAGCGCCACGGGGCGCGTTGGCATGCTGCCTGGCAATGTCGAGAGAAGCCGATTGCATAGCTGAGGCCAAGTCGTAAATCTTGTCAACACCCTGTTGGAGACGCTCCGGAGGGCCCACAACAACGATGTCCTCAGAGTCACTGCCCTCTGGCGGCAGAATGACTGAGCAGCCAGTCTCGGCCATGAAGTCCTGCAGGGAAGTACCCATGTCGCCGACAATGAATTGGTGCCTTCCGCGCTCCATGCTCATCTGCTCGAGAGTGAGCTGACGCTGCAATTCCTGGACCTGCCTCTCAATCTCAGCTCTCGCCTGTGCCACAGCTTCCCGGTCACCAGAGAGCTGGATCGGGTAGTCAGCCTGAGGAGAGAATTGCACAGGCTGGCGGTTTGTTGGCTGTGCTGGGGGCGCCTGCTGGTTCCAAGTGTGATATTGTGGGATCTGCATCTTCAGGTCACGGCCCTCCTGCTGAGCAGCTTGCATCCTCGCTTGCTGCTGAGCAGCCAAAAACGGGTAGTACTCAGCAGGGATGTGCCTCAGTTTGGAGTTGACAGTAGCCGTATGCTCGCTAACGATCTTCTCAATGTCCTGTCTGGCCATCTGAACAGCAAAAGGATCACCCTCAATGCTGACATCCACCGTGTTGTCCAAGTCCTCGTCTTCCAGAATCTCGGCTGCCTCTGCCCTTGAAATGTTGATCTTGGCCCCCGTCTTCTTGGAAATAGCCTGGATCGTGGCACCTTGCCTACCAACGATTCTGCCACGGAGAGAGGATGGGACAGGCACCTTCAAGTTTTGGCGGGCGCAGAGCTGGTTGGCGACTTCCTTCAAGGCTTGACGTACATCGTTCGTGGGACCTGTACCTTCGAATGTATAGTGGCCAACTGGACCGCTGCGGACCTCAACATTGGCCTTTGAGCGCTTGTTGACGTCTCGGATGACGTCGCGCATAGGCTTCTTGAGCTGGCTTGGAGGAGTCATCATGGAGATCGGCAAGACGATTTGTTCACTGTTGCGGCCAGGCATCGCCATCTTGCCACCCTGCGAAGGAGCGGTGGAAGCCGGCGTGACCATGCTAGACATTGGAGTCGAGGCGCGGGAAGAGATGTTCGAGGCAGCGGCACCATTGGCCATGCCATTGGACATACCATTGGCGGCCTTGCCAACAGCAGCCGGCTTCTTGGACCATGGTGTCGGCGCAGCAGCAGCCTGGGTCTTCGGGGCTCCAAGAGCAGGGAATGCCTCCTCGGATTTGGTGTCCAAGTTCGTCTTGCTAGCACCCGCAGTCGACTGCTCTTCACGCAGCGGCTGCTTGCCGGCGGCTTTGGCGGACATGGAAGGTTCGGCAGAGGGCGTTGCAACGCGAGACGGATCGGTGCTGATGGGAAGGGAGGGCGCAGCAGACGGGTTCGGGGGCATGTCCTCATCAGGCGCATCTTCCACGGTAGCGGCGTGAGCCTTGTGGGCCTCTTCGGCCTCGTGCTGCTTCATCAGACGCTCGGCAGCAGACATCTCGCCGGCGCCGTTGGCAGCAGTCTCAGCAGACATGGTGTCGTTCGAGTTGGGTACAGGTGTCCAGAAGAATCAACCGATGTCGAGGCAGACAGGGAGACAATAACGGATAGTAGGTAGAGTGGGGCTAGATGCTCATACCACTGGAAGGGTTGTGAATTGGTAAGGTGTTGTTTTAGAGATGAAGACAACTCCTGGCAGACCGCAAAGGCAAGTAAACGATCAAGACATCGGCTCGAAGGTGCCAGAATAAAGTCAACGGGTGGCCCGAGCGATACAAGCTGCGCGCAGGGACCAGGCACGTGCGTCGAGTCTGGGGCGGGGCGAGACGGACTTGTCCGCTTGGCGTAGGGGAAGGACTTCAGACTTCACTTCGACATTTACACCGCTGCACCATCGTAACTGGTTGATAGTATGCGCCTAGCAAGACGTCCCATTCAAATGCAGCGGGCCAACCTCTGGGTGCACGACTACAATTGCTTCAACTCAGTCAGACTACACTGGTACGGCGCTGAATACGAATGCTGCGTTGTCAAGGCCGTTGTATGCGCCTTGTGCCTGTACCTGTTGAAGAAGTAGTATGGATTTCGCTCTATCTGCCTGTTGTCTTTTGCAACCGTTTGAAGTCACTCACTCAGCTGTACCGCTGCAATGTCTGAGTTCATGCGCTAGCGGCATTTTCTACGCACGCTCAGCACATGATCAGCAAAAATCAGATGCGGAAGCGTAGAATGAGCCGGCCATTCTGTTTCTTCGCTTTCAGACCAGAATTATGTCGGCAAGTGAAGCTTCATTTTGACATGTGGAGCTGTGGCGCTTTCACATTCCTTACACGCGACTGGATATCAGCTTCACCGACAGGACAAAATCATCCTCACATGACCTCCTCCTGGCGGACCCGCCATCTGATTTGAATATAAATATGACAGCCTTTTCCACTGAACTCACAGTCAACCACCATCCACAAGACATCCACAAGCTCTCTCCATTTCCCATTCCTTTCTACACACTCATTCCATCCAGAAACCATTCTACCAGCAACACCACAATGCCCAAACGAGAGCGCGATCAGAGCGTCTCAACAGATACGATTTGCCTCGACAGCCTGAAACACGACGACACCCAGGCTGTGTTAGACGTTTTTGATCGTCTCCGTCAGGAAGGCATCGAAGAAGATGTTTCCTTTTCCACGTCTCGTGGTGGCTGGAGATACGTCAGCCGGCAAGAGTCAAGTGTTGCGACGGCTGACTGGCATACCCTTTCCGAGCGGCGATGGTGTCGTTACCCGCTTTGTCGTCGAGGTAGCCATTCGACGTGCGGCGGAGAGTGAAATCAACATCAAAATTCGCCCAGATCCAAACCGCGAAAAGTCTCAGTTGAGAAAGCTCTGCGGATTTAGGAAGAGATTGACATCTTTGTCGGAGTACATTGACGTCCACGACGAAGCTGCAAAGGCTCTTGATGTGAAGGACGGGCAGACTTCACTACTCCGTGACGTCCTTCGTATTGACATCCAAGGCCCCGACTGCACGCCGCTCACAATCTTGGATATGCCAGGGCTTATCCAAGCGACTTCCAAGTCAGTCAAGAAGGAAGATATGCTAATCAGCCATGAGCTGGTCGAAATGTACATCAGAGACGAAAGAACGATTATCCTGGCCATCATCTCCGCTACCAATGATCTTGTGAATCAGAATGTCACAGAAAAGACACGAAAGGTGGACCCCGAAGGCAAGCGCACTCTGGGAGTCATTACGAAAGCAGACGCTGTGACAGGGAAGAGAGGAGACGCATGGATGCAAGCAGCACTGAACCAGGAAATCAACTTGCAGCTTGGATGGCATGTCCTAGTCAACAAGATCGAAAACGACGAGGATGCTACACTTGACGAGATCGGCAAAGCTGAAGCCAAGTTCTTCAAGAACAAGCGATTCGCTAAACTCCAAGCGGAGCAACTGGGTCTTTTTGCCCTGCGCGAGCGCTTGTCAAAGGTCCTACACGACAGCTTGGTAGAGGCTCTGCCTCAACTTGAGAAGCAATTCGAGACGAGAATGCAGCAAGCGCAGCAGAAGCTCGATCGGCTTGGCACTGCAAGATGTGATCCAAAATCCCAGCGCCTCTTTATCAGCAATATTAGCACAGCTTTCCAGAGTAGGATATCGTCTGCCGCTGCCGGAAGCTACGTTGATCCGTATTTTGCCAGCGACTCTAACCCGCACCGCAAACTAAGAGCTGATGTTGAATCTCTGAACCTGAGTTACGCTGAAGGAATGCGCGATTTCGGCGCATCAATTACCATCGATGGCGTCACGAACAAAAGCGATGTCAGTCAGGATGCGAATGAAGCAAGGACGAAAGCGCATGCCGATGAGGACGACGAGGACGAGGAACTTCCCCAACTATGAACCGACGGCAGGCTCTTAGATGGGTCAAAGAAGTGTCGCAGAGATCGCGTGGGCAGGAGCTTCCCGGGACCGTAAATCCGCAGACCGTAACCCTACTTTTCCGCGAGTTGTCTAAGACTTGGGAGGAACAGAGCCAGGTCCATCTCGATCGGGTCTACGTACTATGTAGCACTTTCATTGATGACCTCATTAGGGACTGCGTCGGCGAGGATAAGAGTGACGTTGTGAAGAAATTCCGCCAGCTACGTCTCAACCCTGAGCTGAAAAGAGCCCGAGATGAGGCGATTGCATGCCTCCACAGCATAGCCAACGACGAGCGCAAACATCCAAAGACCTACAATCCGCTTTTCGTCGTTCTCTCCGAGAAGTGCCGCACTCAGCGAACGATGAAGCTGGTAAACGAGCACGTGGCCCGTCAGAACGAAGCCTTCCATGGTTATCACTCCGAGAACGCACGCCAGTCCGTCGACGTACAGGCCCTGGAGAGCAGCATCGAGGCAGTCAAAACCAAATGCACAGACATGGACCGCTATGCCGCAGAACAGACTCTGGACCAAGTAGGAGCATGCTACAACTGTGTGCTCCACTTCTTCATCGACGCAGTCATCAAGCAAGTGATCGAGCGGACCATTGTAGACCAAATCACCCAAATTGTCAGCCCTGCGTGGGTCTCTGGCTTGAGCGAGGCGGACATGGATCAGCTAGTGGCGGAGAAAGAGTCGGTGAAGAAGGAAAGGGAGAGGCTAGAGCGCCTGGTCCAGAAGATGACCATGGGGCTCAAAGCGTTGAAGGAGGACCTGGCTGGATATTATGAAAGTCCGGACCTGCCTTTGTGATGTCCCAAGGCATTTGGGCTTTTCCATCTGGGATGAACTTTCGGCTGTTTGCAGATATAGAATGGATATAAATACGTGTATCTTAGGCGAGAGATCATAATGCTAAAGCAAGTAATGATATACCTTGTTTGTCTCCCTTCCTACGCACTTCACCATTCAGGCTGGTCGGGTCGAAACCACTATGTATGTTCACAGACCGACACACCTTCTTCTGATATCTGGCTTCTCTAACGATATTCCTCACCAACTACACATACATGTCTTTTGCGAGCCTGTGCTCTAGCGGAGTCAACTGGATCGTTTCTTTGCATGATCAAGGATCTTGCTCCGATATTTATCTACCACAGTAGGTATGCAACATGACCAACTCTTTCTATATGCGCAGCCGCGGATGATGCTCCAGATCCCCCCCCCACCAGACATCTCCAGACCTCCGGTCCAACCCGAAACCCTATTCCGGAACCCCACTCCCCACGCCCTCTCGAGCCTCTGTACCCGACCGCAACCGAGGATGGGAAACGAGAGCATGTTGATAGCCTGCAGAAAACGAGAGGAAGTCGTAACTAATGAAGGAAAAACTCATTGTATCACAGTACACCGTTCCATGTAATCAATTCATAACATAGGCAAAAGACCGAACCCAATCGCGCAGAAGTGTTGCCCTGGTCTCAAAAGCTCAAGAACCTAGCTCCCATTCCAACCCCGGAAACCCCGGGTGCTTGTCAACCCAGATCCGGATTTCCCGGTTTGGTCAGACAAGAAGACGCAACTCCGACTTCTCCCTCTCTATCCCAACATCACCTAGGGGCAGGGCATACATGTGCCAACCCGCACAGCCAGTTCCGTATCAAGCCCCCCAAAAGGAGCCAGCACGCGGAAAGCGAGTTAAACCCAATTTCCATCCTCGCCGTCGTTGACTGGCTGGATAGTTGAGAGGGGAGAGGTACCTTGGGGAGCTTTCCCCGCATGTGGTGATGTACGTACCCTGACGGAACACCCTCGTGCACGAGGACAGGAAAGTGAGGCTCGTGCCCCCTCCCTCCCATCCCATCCTCCGCGCGCCAGGCGGGCGATGCGGGGGAAGGAGGGTAATTGAGTTGTGACTTGGAGCGAGGTACAGACGGGTCCCAGGTAGCTAGGTTAGAAAGCAGAAGTATGATGCGTTGGAGTGACTTGAAACTCCGCCTTCCTCTGTTGTTGCATGGTGAACTTGTCACTTTGTACGTAGCAAGCCCTGGTTCCTTTTTCCCACTCTGTTGTTGGGGAGTACATCTGTACAGCCTTACACGACATACATCTGTGCTTACGCTGCCATATCCTGGAACTTGCTTGTCTGTGGGCAAGGGTGGTTATTCTTGGTAGCAGAAACAGGATCGAGGACGACTTTGCTCTGGAGAAGTGGTGTTGTTTGGTCTAGCAGCGTACTAGCCAGACAGCAAGACTCGCCTCAGCGGAAGACTTATAGAGGGACGTTGCGAGAAAGCGGGTCCAGCTTTACATGTGAGTCGGTCACCGGGAACTTTCGGCTTGTTGTCGTTCACGATAAGATGCTTCCATGCCACGATCCGGGTTGTTTGCGTACGGAATAGATGGGGGTTTGAGTCCGATGACGGACGAAGGGGAGATGCAGCAGCGGTGAAATACCCGATATGCTCAGGCCGAGAATGTTCACTGCGTTCATGGCACGCTATGCGAGAACAACTTGTGAATGCGTCCTTGCTGACCTAGAGCTTCTTATCGCAGACAACTCGCAGAGCCGAAGAAGCAAGTCATTGTTGAGATCACATCACTCTCGCTATCTAACATCCAAAGGATCCTCCCAACTGGATCTGAGGTGAAACACTCCGTACTCTCCTCTCCCACAAAAACCAACCCGTCAACACCGGCAAGATGAGCAGCATAGTCCCACCCGAGGTGGAAGCGGCCAAACAGCGAACCCAAGCCGCCATCACCTCCGCAAAAGATGCCACCAGCTCCGGCATCCAGAAAGCCCGCGAAGACCCACAAGCCGCGAAGAAGGACTTCATGCACAGCTCGCTGATGAGAGCAGCTCTGCCTTTCCTAAATGGCGGCGCGGCAGGTATGGTCGCTACCACGGTCATCCAGCCTGTAGACATGATCAAAGTCCGACTGCAGCTGGCGGGCGAAGGCGTCAAGACCGGTCCAAGACCTACACCCGTGAGTGTCACGAAGACATCATCGCCTCGGGGAAAGTGATGGATCTATACACGGGGCTTTCGGCGGGGTTGCTCAGGCAGGCGGTCTACACAACCGCTCGCATCGGCTTCTTCGAGACTTTCATGAAGGCGCTGGGTAAGCGGGCCGAAGATCAAGGTCGGAAGATTGGCTTTGGCGAGCGGGCTGGTGCAGGATTGATGGCCGGCGGATTGGCCGCCATGGCTGGTAACCCTGCGGATCTGGCGCTGGTGAGGATGCAGTCGGACGGGTTGAAGCCGATTGCGCAGCGGGCGAATTATCGAGGTGTTGGGGATGCGCTGACCAGCATTGCGCGGAACGAAGGCGTGCTGCGACTCTGGGCTGGTGCGTATCCGACGGTTGTGCGAGCCATGGCGCTCAACTTCGGTCAGTTGGCCTTCTTCTCTGAGGCCAAAGCCAGGCTGCAAGATACGTCTCTTGGACCTCGGGCGCAGACCTTGACGGCGAGTGCTGTTGCCGGCTTCTTCGCCTCGTTCTTCTCGCTTCCGTTTGATTTCGTCAAGACGCGTCTGCAAAAGCAGTCCAAGGGTCCTGATGGCAAGCTGCCTTACAAGGGCATGTTTGACTGCTTCGGGAAGGTGATGCGGGAGGAGGGCCCGCTGAGGTTCTACCGTGGCTTCTCGACTTACTATGTCAGGTGAGTTCCTGCGCGGATGACGGGAGAGTGGCAAAGGAGCATTGTGCTAATATGTTGATGTCACAGGATTGCGCCACATGCGATGGTCACTTTGATCGTTGCAGACTATCTGAATTTCTTGACCAAGTAAGGTGAGCTTGTGGCTTGAATATGGAAGGGGCATCCCATGAGGCGTTTGATGGAATGGAACGGAGTACCCTTATCACGGCGTTAGCATTGGCGTGCCAATAGTACATATCCTGTATGTCGGACAATTCCATGTTTTGAATTGTGCCAAATCTTCTTCAATGTGAAAACGGTACCAGTAGATTGGAAGATGATGGTCCGTGCGTTTCGCGCGTTTGAAGCGCGTCACGCCGGCGCGTCTCACTCTCCAGTTGCTCGGATCTGAGGGGCTGACGTACACTGGTTGAATTGAACCACCACAATTTCCGGCATTCCACAAGGCACACAGTAAAGCCCTCTTGATAATGGCGACTCGTATGCGTCAGTCTACCGAGGCGCCGACTCCACGTAGCACAAGGAATCCCCGAGATGCGCAAGCATCACGCCTTCGCCAGTCCGTAACGGAAAGCACGCCGCAACCGTCTCGACATGGAGCCAATGGAACTCCAGGTGGGAGGTCGAGCATGGCTCAAGCAGCTACTCGCGATGTGCGCCGATTGCCAGAATACGAGCCGCCCATGTTTCCAATGAACCAGGCCGCTCAGCGTCAGCTCGCTGCCCTGGCCAAATCCTCCAGTCTAAAGAACTTAGATGGAGATCTGAAGGCAGCCTTAGGCGCCGTATCTGGTGCAGCGCTCGCTATCAATGATCGCTTTCACGAGAAGGAAGGATTCGCGGCCGAGTTCAGGAAGCGTAAGCGCAAGGACATCGAACAGGGAAGACAGCCGGAGGAAGGAGAAGAGCAGATTGATGTCGACGCCAACATTGAAGAATTGCGGAAAAAGGTCGATGGGATGACACAGCGTATGGACGAAAAGATGCAGAAGCTCATAGATGCCCAGCATGAAGTGAAAGGCATCAAGGACTCTCTTGTTTCAACGGTAGAGGACGCACAGCGCTTCGCCAGCACTCAGGCCAGCACCCAGAATCTGCGCTCGCAGCGTCGGACGCGGCGAACAGTGGGCTCAGACGGAGAGGAAGCGGAAGACGACGTAGACGAGGAAGACGAATACCCAGAGATCAACCCCACTGACCCCACCAACGCCACCCAAGGAGCCAAGTCCATGAAAGATGCCTTCATCACCCGTCATGACGATGCTAAAACCCGCTACCAATCCCACACCCGCGCAGAACGCTACGCCGAAAACAACGACTACATCAGCTTCCGCAAGCTCGTCCACGACGCCCGCTACCCTTCAGGAGAAGTCCAACTCCCCCACGCCCGCACATGGTTCCCAGCCGGCGACGTGCCCGCTCCAGGCATCACCGCCCGACCCACTTCCACACGCCGAAATGGCGCAGCCAACGACGAAGAAGACGGCAACGAGGAAGACGACGACGACGACCTCGCCATCGCCCGCGAACAAATCAGCACCAAATGCCCGCTCACGCTCCGCGAATTCGAGGACCCCATCACCTCGAAGAAATGCAACCACAGCTTCGAGCGCACGGGCATCCTCGAGTTCATCGGCGGCAACAGGAACGGCCAGGCGCAGTGTCCCGTCAGCGGATGTCGGGAGACGTTACGGAAGAGCGATTTGGAGGTCGATAGGGTGATTGTGCGGCAGATCAAACGGATCCAGCGCGCGAGGTTGTTGGAGGAGAATGGGAGTGGCGGGTTTGAGGATGATGAGGAGGAGGGCGGGAGGGGGGATGGGTTGACGCAGAGGAATGCGGCGGTTATTGAGGATGAGGAGGATGCGGAGGATGTTGATAAGGTCCTGGGCAGTCAGCCGGCGGCCCCGAGGATCAAAGGTGAGCCCCGCTCGACGTTGGATGGGGGTTTTGCGCGGCCGCCCCAGGCGAGTCTGCAGCCGATTGATTTGAGGGAGAGTAGTGGGGAGGAGTCTGGCTGAATGAAGTGATGAAAGTCGGCTGTTCCTTACCGGAAGATTGCTGGTGTGGGTGTTTTGAAGACCTTCATCATATTTCTTGCTCATATCCAAACCTTGGAGTATATATACATCATCCCCTCTACCGAGAAACGAAGAACTTCCGCAACTAAGCCCTCTACTGGCTACCAACAAACCCATCAAATCCCTTCAGACCTGTCTTCCCCCGTCTCCATTTCACCGCTCTTTCTAAATCCCTTTCAACAACGAGGCCACTCACTTCCACCCATCGCCCCAAAGCCGCCTAACCCACGACCCTTCCCTCCTCCCTCCTCTTCTCCCTGCACCTACCACCCGTGGAACATCCCCCTTCTCCAGATCCCTCTCCTCGCCCCCCAAGCTCCGCAGAGGATGACTAATGACCTGCGTCCTGACCCCACACTGCTCAGGTTTGGAGCCCTTCAACGCCGAGTCGCTGGGGATATGCGGTTGATTCCCGCGGATATGGCTGTTGTCGCTTTTGAGCCGGCCGGCGGTCACCGTGACGCGACGGTGGTTTGTGGTAGCTGCTGGCGGCGGCGGTCGAGGGGTCGTGCCGCCGAACCGGCCTCCGGTTAGACGGCGTGAAGCGCGGGATAGGCGCGCGCGAACGTGCCATTGGCGGCGTTTGGCGAGGATGAAGAGGGTTGTTGAGGCGACTGGGTTTGGGGAAAGGGTTAGCTTGGCCATGTTTGGGGGCGGGGTTCCGCCTTGGTTTTTTCTTTCTTTTTTTCTTGTTCACGTTCTGCCTTTCTTGAGAGGGAGGCATGGTTGTGATCCGAGAAGAATAAAAGGAGAGGAGATGGGGGTAACAAGAGGGACTCACTTCCGAAAACCGCGACTACAGCTACGACGACAATCACGGCTATCATCCCGCCTCGACTCAGACTGAAGCTCGAACTGGATCCCGAAGCGCCAGCGTCACTGTCGATTTCGGAGCCGGAACCGCTACTCCCGGCGTTGTAATTGCCATATTCATGGGCTGAGGCGGTGGTAGCGATGGGCAGGGGCTGTGCGGATTGTGAGGTCGCTTGAAGGAGACTGGAGGTTGCTTCTGAGGAAATCGGTGAGGGGGCAGAAGAAGGTGTTTCGCCTGTGATACTAGATGCGGATGGTGAAGTCGATGTAGTGGCGGGAGCGGTGGATTCTGACAAGGCCTTGATGCGGACGTCGCTAGGTGTTTGGACCGCGCTGGAGGCTGTCGTCGAAGGGTCCAGTGTCACCCATTCCGTGACGGTCGCGATCCAGGCCGTGGCGCTCGTGGCCAGGGAGGAAAACAATATGGCCGTGTGGAGAATGCGCATTTTTGCTGTTTTGCGCGCTGTGTACGCGGATATCCTTGATGAAGATGTGTATGAGGGAATGCAGGACGCCACAGAGAATGACAGGAGTGAAAAAGAGCGTGGAGGACCGGAACAATGGTGAGAGAGGAGCAATACCTACGTTCCCCCTTACCCATGGCGAAGCGCCGACATGGTATTAACTTTTGCTGCTTGCAGAGTGATGGGTCAGTGGCCCTATCGGCCATAACGGTCATGGGCTGACATGGGCGCCAACAGCCTCCACTGATCTGTCGTAGCAGCACAAGCAAAGACGTTGATGGCAGCGGTTAGCAGGATGGGCGGTTACAAGGGAGGTGATGAAGTCTGGACAGCGGAGCGATTGGCTGGGCCCTGAGCGACAGAGCGCGACCTGAAACGTTCCAAAGACGGAAGGTACAGCGGAGGGTCGGCATCGGCAATTGATGGCCGACAGCTGGCCGACCCGGTCCGATCAGCGCGGCGTCGCGTGGCTGTTGTCTGGCGTGGAAGCTGTTCGTGGACTGTAGGCGATAGACAAGAATGGCTTCCACAGGTTCGTCTCCCCGTTCGTCGTTGATACACCCATAAGGGGTCCGACTAACGCTTGACGACACCTTCCAGTCCGAATATGCGTCGTCGGTGATGAAGCCACCGGCAAAAGCTCCCTCATCTCCGCCCTGATCAAAGACACCCCGCCGACGTCCCCCGTGCAACCCGTCTTCCCCTCCATCACCCTCCCACCCTCCCTCAGCACCCCGGACAATGTGACCACCACCATCGTCGACACTTCCGCCTTACCGCAGGAACGCCAGAATCTCCGCAAGGAAGTCCGCAAAAGCAATGTCATCCTGCTCGTCTACAGCGATCACTACTCCTACGAACGCATCGCGCTCTTCTGGCTCCCGTATTTCCGCTCCCTAGGCGTCAACGTCCCCGTCGTACTATGCGCAAACAAATCCGACCTGATGCCGACTGGGGAGACGACGGCGAGCGTGGTCGAGGAGGAGATGATGCCGGTCATGGCCGAGTTCAAGGAGATTGATTCGTGCGTGCGGACGAGTGCACGGGAAGGGTATAACGTGAACGAGGTCTTCTTCCTGTGTCAGAAGGCTGTCACGCATCCGATTGCGCCCATCTATGATGCGAAGGAAGGGTGTTTGAAGCCGGCGGCAGTGGAGGCTTTGAAGAGGGTCTTTTATCTGTGTGATCGGGATCAGGATGGCGTGTTGAGTGATAAGGAGGTGCATGATTTCCAGATGAAGTGCTTTGAGAAGCCACTGAGTGAGGCGGATCTCGGCGAGTATTAAGCGGAGTGTGAATAAGCCGGGCTCCTTGACGGATGAGGAGAAGGAGGCAGCGGGGATCGATCTGGATGGTTTCTTACTGCTGAATAGGATGTTCGCGGAGAAAGGGAGACATGAAACAATCTGGATCATTCTCAGGAAGTTCCAATATTCGGATAGTCTGAGTCTGAAGGACCACTTCCTACATCCCAAGTTCGACGTACCGGCTTTCGCTTCCGCTGAGCTCAGTCCAGCGGGATACAGGTTCTTCGTTGATCTGTTCCTTCTTCACGATCAAGACAACGACGGTGGACTCAGCGACACTGAGCTCGCCCATCTCTTCGCCCCCACCCCTGGCATCCCGTCCAGCTGGCAAGAAGCCGGTTTCCCTTCCTGCACTGTCCGCAACGAAGCAGGTTACATCACCCTCCAAGGCTGGCTTGCTCAATGGAGCATGACGACCTTTGAATCCCCCAAAACCACCCTCGAATACCTCGCCTACCTAGGCTTCAACAACGACAACCCCACCCGCGCCGGGACCACCGCCGCCCTCAAAACCACCAAACCCCGCAGCAAACGCCGCAACCGACCCGGCCGCATCGAACGCAACGTCTTCCACTGCTACATCCTCGGGGCGCCCTCGAGCGGCAAATCCTCCCTCCTGAACGCCTTCCTCCACCGCCCCTTCTCCCCGACGTACCACCCGACCATCAAACCCCAGACGGCCGTCAACGCCGTCGAACTGCACGGCGGCAAGCAATGCTACCTCATCCTCTCCGAGATGGGCGAGCTCGAACCCGCCATCCTGGAGAACCCCACCAAACTCATGAATTCCTGCGACCTCCTCTGCTTCGTCTACGATTCCTCGGACCCGGACTCCTTCCGTCATATCCTCGAGCTCCGCAGGAAGTATCCCGCGCTCGAGGAGCTGCCCGCAGTGTACACGGCGCTCAAAGCGGATCGGGATCGGGCGGTGCAGCGCACGGAGGTCCAGCCTGATGGGTTCTGCGAGGGCATGCGCATGGGGAAGCCGCTGCATGTGAGTGTCCGGTGGAATAGTATTGGAGAGTTGTTCGCGCAGTTGGCCGAGTGTGCGACGTTCCCTTCGCAGGGGTTTCCCAAGTCCGAGGACGGCGAGGCCGGTGAGGGCGATGGGAGTGGCATGGTGCTTTGGGTCGGCGGCGGGGCGGCGCTTTGTGCGGCGCTGGCTTTGGGCTGGGTGTGGAGAAGGAATTGGATTGGGGATCGGTAGGTGCTAGGGATGGGGTTTGGGAGTGGTGGAGGGGATATTTGGGGAGTGATAAGTCGATTCTCGTTCTTTTTTCTTTTTTGGTTATACCTTCACCTAGCGCATGTGATGATACCCAACTCGCTTTATTACTTAAGTGGTGATTAGATCACGAAGTGAATGTGAAATATGTTCTACTCTACTGTACTTCATCGTGCTTGCATGGGTGGGTGTACCTTGTTTTCACTGCCCTCCTCCTGAATGTAGATAGGATCAGCAGCTGATCATTAGATCCACACATCAGGAGAGCTGCCCATCAATAGGGAGACAGGTGTATATCGTCAGGCCATGTGCAACACGCAATATGCAAGTCTATATGAAGCATTTGTTCCATTCCAACATAATCAAGCATTGCTACAGTAGCAGGCCAGTGATATTGATTAGATGGATATATAGTAATGTACTAGGAGGTAGTGCATATAGTAAACTTCCGATCCGCTCCTACTTGTTATTAGTGGCCCGCTCCCCTAGCGCGACCTTGCCCAAGCGCGACCTCCATGCCAAGACAGTCCCCCATCTCTCTCTCTCTCTCTCTCTGCCTGTCTTGCTTGTCGCCGCCGCGCCGCCGCTCATCTCTGCACCTCCTCGGCTTTTGCCAACCGCTCGTTCTGCCGTCTCCATACTCAAATCAATCAACAACACATCTCTTTCTGTTCACCTCTCCGTTTTCTTCTCCTCTGCCTCCTTCCTCGTCAAAAGACCGGGTCTCCCCCGTCTATACCCGTTTCACCTCTCCCTCGGACATTACTCGCGGAACTCACGCCCCATCACCACCGACAGACCCGGCTGTGACGCGGATAAGGCGAGACGCCGATTCAATACTCGGACCTGCCTTCGGAGCTCCAACGCATTCGATTCCTATCCCCCGATTAATTGCCCGGCGCTACACCCAGTCGAAGCAGTAGTGCACAAGGAACTCCGCTGGAAAGAGACACGAGAGCTTGGGACAGAACGCAAAGTCTGAAGGCCGCTCTTTCGGTGTACGAGTGACGAGGGGCCACTGCTGGCGCCAGGCTGGCAAGCCACACCGGTAACAGGGAGGGGCCCAGCGCCCGAGACATTTCTGGCGCCGACAGCGGGTGGCTGTGTCGGTCCTCTCGCGCGCTTCATCCCGGACTTTCGTGTCATTTGCAGGGAAGCGAGACCCGGCGAGAGTGGTGAGCGAGATAGAGAGTGTGAGGGAGAGAGGCGGAGGTGAGGTGTGCTGGAATTGGATTGAATGAGGCGGTCGACTTTGATTCATTCGGTTTCAAGATGCAGGTGAGATCACCTTCCCCTTTCCTTTTTCCCTTTCCGTACTTCCGACATTGTCTTTCCTGGTTGGGTTGGTTTTCAGATATGTCATACATCCACGAATTCTAGACTCAGCTTGACTGACCGGAGCTGACTTTCCTTGCCCTTTCTCTAGCCCTCCGCCCGCCAACAGGAGCTCGAGCGGATCTATAACTCGCGGAAGCTTTCCCAATCGGCCAACGGTCCCCCTCCCAAGGGCCACGTGCCTCACATTTCCATCTCCGACGACGATCACCACGTCACCGAAGCCATCGGTTCCTACTACGACCACGACGATGAGCGGCAACAGTCTCAACAGCAGCAGCCGGCCATTGAGCTTCATGCCCAATCGGAACGAAGTCTATGAGAGTCGCGGTACGAGGCGAGGAGGGCCTGACTTTGAAGGGTACAATATAGGAGATATGTCGCCGACGACCGGAGGTGCACAGGCACCACAGTCACCGCAGAGGAGTAGGAGTTACGAGAAAGGACAGCAAGGCAGTCCGAGCAGTCCCTCGGAAACTGGCACTCTGAGCCCACGCTCGAGTCTGAAGAGAATGGGTTCGGGAGCGTCAGATAGCCAGCAGAGAGCGACTGGTCATGCATCCCCGCCGCCCCTGACGAGAAACCCTAGCAGCGGAGAGACTGCGAGCATGCAGTTCCCGCTGAACGATATCGACTACGAATCCTCCCCCGCCGCTGTAGCACAAGAGCTGAGCAATCTGCAGGCGATCCGCCGTATGAGCATGAATGTGGACAACGCAGATCCTGACCTGCCCTCTTTCGGCGGCGTAGTGCCGTCTGTAGCGCCCAAGACCCAGGATGGCGATGACGAGGATGATGCATCCCGGCTTTTCTGGGTCCCCGCCTCGCTGCACCCGGAGCTCGCGCCGAAGGAGTTCAAAACGTTTATCGAAGACCGAGTGGATAAGATCAGGCGGCGGAGCGGCGATAGTGATAGCTTGTCCGTTGAGGGGCTGGAAAGGAGTGGGAGTGGAGGTAGTTCTTTGCGGCGGAAGAAGAGTATGTTACGACGGGAAATCGATACCTCGAAACCGGGCGAGTACGAAGACGGCGCCGATCGCTTGGAGCGGAAACGGAGCAAAGGCATGCAAGTCCAAGGCGAGACGACGGTGGCGGATCTGGCTGAGCTGGAGAACCTGGTCAATGATCCGCAGCAGCTCATGCGGAGGATGTCGCTGGATACTGTCCGGAGAAGCGAGGATTCTGGAGTTGAGGTCCCGCCTTCGGAAGATATGCCTATCTTGCCCCCGGGAAATCAGGGGCTGAAGCGGAGTACGCGCACGACTTACCGAAGAGGTTCATTGAAGAAGGGGGAGCGAGTGCCGTTTTCGAAGCGGGCGCAGCAGAGGCATGTTGATTCCGACGATAATGAGAGTCCCATGCAGTCACCCGCGACAGTGGGAGGGGCCCCATCGCAAGAGGAGGCTCTCCCCATAAGAACTAGCGATGAAGGTGAGCCGATTCTCGGGTTGACGAGGGTGCAAACCGAGCCGACACCGGCTCCTCAGGCAAGCGGTGAAGGTCAGACTCAGCAAGGTGGACATCAGGCCCGCACAAGCTCTCGAAGGCGACCGACTCTTGGTGGAAGTCAGAGTAGCGATAATATTGTAGGACAAGCTGAGGCGATTGTGGAGAGACAGAGGAAGGAAGCCTAGACGACAGTGGACGGAGAGGTCCTTCAACACAAGTGCAGCAACAGCAGACTTCCCCTACGCAAGAAGCCGAGCCTAAGCCGCCCCAACCGCAGCCTGAGCAGCAGTACGAAGAGCCCGCCCAGAATCAGGAACAGCATCAGCAATTCGATGCAAGACGGCCGCAGCCAAGACAATTCCACTCGAGGCTCGCTTCCGGGCCTGGACGAACAACAGCACAATTACCTGGTTACAACAATACGAATCCGCTTCCCAACATCATCGAGACGCTGCCAGATGGGACGAAAGTGCCTGTTCCGGCAGGCGCCCAAGCCGATCAACAGCAGCCGCAACAATCACCGAAATTTCCTGAGAGAAAGTCTTCGCATGAGCTTCCAAGACCCATGCAGCGCACTGGTGCGCATGCTAGACCCGTACCTGGCGCGCAAAGAGCGGGCAGTACGCTTAATGATATCAGTGGTCGGCCGTCACCGTTACCTGGTAGTAGTAGTACGAGGACGGATGCTCTGACCATGGTGCCTACCTTCTCAGATGAGCGGAAAGAGAAAGGCAAGGAAGGTGGGAGGAAGAGTAGCTGGAAGTGGATTCTTGGCTCCGACGATGACGATTCCAAAGAAGCGAAGAAGGCTGATGCGAATGGTGGTGACGGTGTTGGGAAAGGGGTGAAGAGTAAAGTTGGGAGTCGGCTTACCAAAAGCCAAGCCGCGGGCAGCAATGCCAAGGATGCCGAAAGCGCACGGCTTGATGTCCTGCAGAACTCCATCGATGGCAGTCAGCAACAGCCTTCATCGCGGGGCAGAGAATCTCTCGTGCTGAATCGTGCCGATATCCAACTCGACGACGACTCCTCTTCATCCGCTAACGCTCCCGCCGCGCCTACCCAGCAAACCTCGAAGAAATCCTCCAGCAAGAAATCCTCCCTCGACACCAGCCGCAAAGACAAAGACAAGAACTCGGAAAAGGAACCGGGACTCCTGCAAGCCCTCTTCGGCTCGAAGAAGAAAACCTCGGACTCGGACCTCTCCGCCTCGCACGACCAACCGCCCAGCAAGAAAACCAAAGGCCACAAGAAAAAGGACTCGGACCGCCGCCTGTCGCCCGAACCCCCGCCCCGCATCCTCAAGCCCGACATCGACTACAACTGGACCCGCTTCTCCATCCTGGAGGAGCGCGCCATCTACCGCATGGCGCACATCAAGCTCGCCAACCCGCGTCGCGCCCTCTACAGCCAGGTCTTGCTCAGCAATTTCATGTATAGCTATCTGGCGAAGGTCCAGATGATGCATCCCCAGCCTATCCCCGGCCAGACCCAGGCGATGCAGGCGGCGCGCGAACGGGAGCGGGAACGGGCTGCCCAGCAGAGAGAGAAGGGCGTGGATCGGGAGTTGTCGGAGTGGCAGCGGTGGCAGGAGGTATGTCTCTTTCTTCCCTTGTTTTCCCCCCCTCCGACTTTCTCCTTACCTTTTCTCGTTTTCTCATTCGATATTGTTACTTGAGCTGACGACTTCGGTTCCTTCTAGCAACAATCCCGTCAAGAGCACCAGCAATACCAATCCCAGCAACCCTCGGCGTCCGGGTACACGACTGAAGGCGATCCCGCCGATTCCGGAGATGGCAATAGCGGTGGTGGAGGTGGATACTACAACCGCGAAGCCGCCCAGGCCCGCGCTAATGGTATCATGACGGGTCAGGCGGCGGGGTATTCGGTCGCCAGCGGGCATGACTATTTGGGGTATCCTAAGGGAGAGCAGCCTTTTGGTAGTGCGGAGGCTGGAGGTAGTGGTGGGAATGGTGGGGGCTTGTGGGATGAAGTGGATGAAGGGGAGGACGAGGAGAGAGGGCCGCGGAGGGGCGGAGGGGGAAATGTAGTTACTGGTGGAGGTGGAGGTGGGTTGTGGTAGTTCGCCTCTTCACTTTCTTTTTCTTTGCGGGGGGAAAGGAAATAAGTGTTGTCTTTTTCGTCTTTTTACCTATTTTGCTTTTGATGCATTGTCTCGTGGGCTGCGTTTTCACACTTTTCTCTTGGAGGGGCAGGTGTAGGTAGCAGTACCTACACTCCGCAACGTGAGGGGGACGATTTGCGTGTGTGGATGGAGAGGCAGGTGGATGGATTGACAAACGCGAGAGATTGGCCTGAGGAGGTTCAAACCGAGTCTACGGCTTTTTTCCTGGTTTCTATCTAATACCGTGTCTCTCTCCGTCTGTTTCTACTGGGAACTCTGAGGGAGCAGATGAAGCGGCTTTCAAAGCAGGAAGTGTATGCTGGGGGATGAGGGACACGAGAACGATGGAAGCGCGAGAAAGGCTGGCACGGTGTCAACATCGGTGGTGAGAGAAATGGAAAGGTGAGGGCCAGCTGATGTGCTGCTAGTCTGGCATCTCACCGCTAACCCGTCATCGTCGCCCCTGAGATCTTGCCTTTTGAAAACTTCTCATTCGCGATCAAGCCTCCTTTTCTTAGACTGTTGCGGGCACACTACCTTCAAGTAAATCACTCTGGTGGTAAGATGATGCTTTGCAAGATCTTTTGACGAAGTCTTTCGTTGCGAGTTGCTTCCCTACGGTGACAGGGAGGGCAGTGACATGACTTCAACCTGTGTATGTTTCCAGTTGCGAGCATCAAAATTCTGCCATACATGCCCGCGCTATAGCCCTGCGAAATACATGAGAAGTACTTTTTGTGATAAGGGGAGATCTGTCGCGCATTGCTTCTTCACTGGCCGCGCAGCCTGTCATGCCTATGTTCAACGCGATCTCGCAGTGAGATGTCCTCTGACGACAAGAACCAGATGGGTCTTGCTCTACAACCTCGCTGGAACGTTCTCGTCGGACAAGGTGAGGTCATGGGATGCATGGTCATGGCATACGTAGGCCATTTCAGGAACGCTCGGATGGGGATTAAGATAGGAATATCTTGAATGAACGCATGCCTCACCAATGACTGTTCATCGCTCCTCTATCCGAAGCTTATGTTCGTGGTCAGGCTTATTTTGGAGCGTGAAGCCTCGGCGAGTCGGCATTGGTTCCCTTGGTACAGATTTGACAGCGGACGCATCTAGGTCCTGCTTCAACTTTGATTGCGTCGCATGAGAGCCACGCGTTCTGCAGAATGACAGTAGTTCGTATGCCAGTCCGTGGGCGGACAAAGTCTACTTTCATTAATGAGACACGACGAGGTGAGTGTGGCTTGCCCGCAATATTGATGGCGTGGCCCGTACAGCAGTATCTCTTTCCCAGAAGCCGTCGGGCCCGCGACGGCTTTAAATATAAGGTTCGAGCGGCTAGTGACCATTTCACATCTGCTTTCAGATCTGGCGTCACATTTGACTGCATTCCATTGGGTCACCGGAGGGAGTCTTTGGGGTGCTAGAAGATGATTATAGTGGTTCAGCAGTTCCGACTTTCCTTTGGCATCGCGTGCCATCCGACTTGGTTGTTTCTAAGGCTTGCGCCACGTAAGCTTGGTCAAGCGCTCTAGCCGGATGACAGTACACAGGTAGGGGTGCGAGGCAGCAGGAGGTTGTGCGGAAGAAACGAGGAAAGCATGATGGGTTGACAATGTCGAAATGCAATACGTCAGATCTGGATTATTTCATACCGCATTTGACACTGGATGTCGGATTACATCAGCCGATTCTTGGGAAGTGGCAGTGGCAGACATGGTCCCGTGACCTGTCTTGGGCGAAAAACCTGGATGCACATCACCAGGAGAGGAAGCTGGATGCGGCACCGATGCAAGCGGTGCCTGCGGATTAGGCGGCGCACAGTACAGGGCGACGGTATGGCATGTAAAGCATCTGTCACGAAAAAGACAAAAAGGGTTACAATAATTAGGTATCAGCATCGACGGGCGGCCGGACCGGATGGATGACCTTTGGTTGGACACAGCGTCTACGTGGTCCGGTGCAGAGGGAAGGTTAGGTTGGTAAGGAACAGTACTTCCTACGGCAGCATTTAGCCTTCCGGCAATCACCACCAGCGCGGCGCAATAGCCAGCACTAGACAAGCCAGGGTCTCCCCATCCGCCTTTCTTCAATTCCACTTCTCGTTCACGTACACTTCGTCTCTGATCGTGACTGCATCCCACGGCTGTTCTGGACGACCATATATATCCCCCGCGGCCATTATACGGCCACCGCCATCTTGGTGGTGTGCTAAGGCCTACGAACGCTTTGGACTCTCCGCTCTCCATCTCTCGACTACTCCAGATACTCCCCGCATAGCACTGCATCACCCGCACATTACGGCGTTTTTTTGGGATGAACTACTAAAGATACCCTTCCATCGTTTGGGATCGGAGACCGCTTGTTCTATTTGTTTATACTTTTACTTTGTCGCCTTCGCCCTCCCACCGGCTTCTTACTCCTCCCCCGACAGCGCCGGCGACACCGGGACATCAGACCCCACCGCACCCTCAAGTTTCAGCCACAGCGCATCCGGCTTACCGCTGCCCTCCCAGTAATGGTGGTCAAGAGCGATGGCACCAAGTGGGCATGCCAATCATGCCTGAAAGGTCACCGCGTTAGCGGTTGCAACCATACTGGTATGTCGTCTTGTTCCTCGACCCCGCTTGCGCACACAGTACTGACCGCCGTGGCAGATCGAGAGCTCACCCTGGTGCCGAAGAAGGGCCGACCTGTAACACAATGCCAGCATTGTCGACAAGAGCGGAAAAAGAGATCGGCGCATGTCAGCTGCGATTGCGGTGAAGTGGAGAAGCCGCATCACTCCAAGGAGAAGTGCATCCACCTGCGGGAGGCTGAAGAGCGCGCCAAGGCTGGCCTTCAAGATGATCACCCCGTCCAAAGCGAAGAGAGAGACACAGCTCATTTGGCTGCTGTTGCAGAGGAGCAGGGATGTTGCTGCCACCACGGCGGAAAATGTTCGTGTGCAATGATGAAAAAGGAAGCCAAGAAGGAGGACAGCACTGGAACGCCACCCCACGGTCCTGCTGTGAAGCCGAGGTTGGAGGCTACCAGGTCAGAAGGCTCAATTACGAAATTCGAAAACGGCCATCATAAGCCTGTACATCGACGGAACCACCTTGCACATGAGTCCGGCATGCCATACAAGGTACCTTTGCCTAGAGCGCACACGGATGAAAGTGTCAAAGCAAAGGCACGACGGTCGGCAGACGGTCTTGGCCTGTCAAAGAACAAGTCATTCGACCCGTCTGTCTTTGCCACTGGCCAAAGTGGTTCGTTCAATGGCGGCCGAAGGCTGTCGAAGTCGAACAGCCATCTCCAAATTTCAACGCGGCCGACTCCACCTTTGCCAGCTTTGGCACTCCCAGACTCAGCCCGGTTGATATGAGCAGCTTTGATCGTTTACCGGCGCAACAACATTCTGCCTCCAAGTCACGCGAGCAGACAGTACGGTGCCACTCGAACCACTCTCTGGTATCGCAGATCAAGCGTTCGACCCTTGGTCAAACCTGCCGTCAGGCGATGCTTCCTTGATGCCGACTGACAATTACTTTGGCGCCTGGCCGACAGGGACGGACAATGTTGGCCTATCTCAGCCTGCTCTGACTGCCGCATCATCTGGCACACAATCCGAGATTGACGAAATCTCGGGTGTAGACGACATGTACAGCTTCGGCATGCCAAGCATACAGGAAGACATGAGTAGCATAAACTTCCTCGGAACCTCCGGTACGGGCTCGCCGCAATCCAACCGCCGCAGCCTGCCTCCAGACTTTTTCTCGGTGCTGCCTGGCACTGGCAGCGAATGGCAGCCGACTGAACCTGGTTTCGCTGCAAGCAATGCTCAGACTGAGCGCAAGGAAGCTCCTGGCCCGCAGATCATGAATTTCGACAACATGTGGCAGATGCCGCCTTTGCTACCAGCCACTGAGCTACCATATCGCCAGGCAAGCTTCCAGAGCGCTACGAGCCAGCCTTTTTCTCAAGGGTTCAACGCAGCTAGCCGCAATGGTCCCGACCCCTTCGAGGAGCTGTTTCCCTGGGATGGACTGCAGCGGCACCGGGTACAGCTCCCTGAACAACTCTCAGGATCTGGACAATTTCTCGAAGAGCGTGCCCTCGAACGCCACTTCTGCCCCGATCAACTTCACGCCTTCGAACGCCAACGGGTTCAGCTCGCAACCGTGGACTGATGGCTCCATGAGCGTCCCCAACAATCCTTTCGCTTCCCCTTTCAACATGTCTGGTCAGGGTTTCGACGGCTCCAACTTCGATGGCGATTGGTCACAGTAGTTTTTTTCCTGCCAAGTCCCCAGAGTCTTTCCAGCACGATCTTTGGCATGCTTGCGGTGCATCGCTCGCAGTAGCAGCAGCAGCAGCATTAATGTGAGGCATTTCCTTTGAGCGTTCAAGTCTGCCAGGCTCTATATCATCATTGGCTTTTTGATCTTCACCCTTTTTCGACTTCTTCTTCGGCGGTCTCTGAAAGGCGTCAGTCATATTGGATTTTGGTTGTGGTGGCAATTTAGTACTGGGTTACTAGCATAGCCGGGTGCCCCATCGATAAGAAGTAGATAGATTTTCTGCAACGTGATATGACTCCCTTGAATAATTACTTTGCGTTCCTGCCTTGTTCGGAAAGAGACGTGCGGTATTCGCGGGACACTGGCAGGTATTGCCTGCGGACTCGGTTGGTAATGCCAAGGCTGAATGCGTCACTTCATGGGGGCGTGACGTTTGATGCGGCATCTTGGGCTGACTCCGAACTCCGGTATTCTGATATATGGGATATACATTTGGGGTGCTTGCATTTACTCACGCTTAAACTTCCTACTTGAACGAGTGAAGACTTCTTCGGTTTCCGAGCGCGAATACATCTTGGTCGAGTCACTGCCACGTCTTCACTGCACTGGAGTGTGCATCTCAACTACGACTCGGCGACTGTGCACTTGAATCCACGGCAATTGTTGTTTAGTACACAAGCATGGCGCCACCATCCAAACGCGGCCTCTGTTGGTGTGTCTGCCCGGACACTTGGCAAATGTCATTCGGAACATGATCACTGATCCTCAGCTGAAGGCCAACGGACAACAAAGACGAAGTCTTCCCTTTCACAAAACCGGGTTCCAAGATCTCCTGGCTATACAACTGGTCGCCCAACCCAACACCAAGATGCTCCTCCATCCAATTCGTCCCCATGCAATGGAACCACGTCAACATCGACGACCTGCCGGCCAAAGCCAAGGCGGCGAATGCCCCGGCGATCCTGGGCTTCAACGAGCCAGAGTTACCTGATCAATCGAACATGCCCGCCGAACTCGCAGCACGAGAGTGGCTACGCTGTATCGAGCCGCTGAGGAAAGCAGGCGTCAGGTGCGGAAGCCCGGGTATCTCCTCAGCGCCCCAGGGAGTAGCATGGCTCAGCGACTTCATCCGCCGCATCCGCGCCCAAGGCTCCGACGTCGACTTTTACTGTTTCCACTGGTACGGCCCCGCGGAAGTCGGCCTGTTCTACGATTACATCTGGTCGACCTACTACCAGATGCCGGACCAGCAGAAGAAAGTCTGGATCACGGAGTTCGCGGCTACGAACTGGAGTCTGGAAAACCCGCTCCCCAAAGCGCATGTTGAGCATTTTGCTAAGGAGTCTTGCAAGTATCTTGATACGCTGGAGTGGGTCGAGAAGTATGCGTGGTTTGGTCCTATGAGGGATACGGGGACCGTGGGGAGGTATGCGAGGATGCTGGATGATGAGGGAAAGCTTACGGCGCTTGGGAAGGCTTATAGAGACGAATAAAGGAGATTTTTGTCCTTGGTTGGCAAGCGTCTAGGTAAGCGTCAAGGGCTGTGTATTGCCGAGCTGGCAAGGGGGATGCGAATGCAAGGCCGAAAATGTCGGCTTAAAAAGGCCATGGGGTGGAATGAAAACCGCTCTGGGGATCGCTTGGACGACTTGCATCTGCGGCACATTGGCAGCTTTATGGCCGTGATATGTCCGGTCAATACAGATACGCTAGGATTGAGTGGTTAGAGCGACGGGAGATTTCCATGTACCAAGTCGATTGGGTGACCGGAGGAAAGCTCGTTCCATCCATCTTTTAAGCCCAAGAATCTGTCTTATCACCACCCGCCATCCCGGCTTCCGCTTTAGGAAGGTACTCGAGCAAAGGCGCAATTAGTTCCACAGCGACCGCTGTGATCTCATGCAGCGAGATACGAGGCACATCGGGAAGCCGAAAAATCCAAGATAGCCAAGCATCTGAAGCGCGCTTGACAAGCCTCACAAGACCAGACGACAGAAGCTTGTCGCAGCGAACCCCGCAAACTTGTTGAAAGTCGCGCATCAACGCTGTGCCACTCGCCTGCAGCTCTCCATCTTTACATGTTTCTAGCAAATGCAATGAGACTTTGCGCTTTCACCAGGCCAGTATCGCCAACCTCGTGTTCGTCGTATCTGGGGCCCCATGCACGAGCCATTGGCTTTTCATGCTGGTGGGACTGATAGGACATTTCTCCCACTCTCGCTTGACAAACGCTCTGACGCTTGGACGAGTATCTTGCCTCATTTGTCTTCAATGCATACATCAATACCATGCATTCATAGCAAAGCCTAGGATGGTTAGCAATGGTTATGAACACGATAAGCGCGAGGTGCATTTTTGAGAACATGCTTTGGTCGGTCTACGCTCCTTCCTGTTTGAGCCGAGTCTTTTTTCCCGGACCGAACGGTAAATTGGATTTTAACCCTTCCCAGCTAGCTGGCTGTGATCCCCTTAGCGCGACCCTACCGAGTACTTCCTATCTATCGCGAGGAGGGCCACGCGCTCATATTGGGCTCAAGGAGGGCGGTCTAGCTCAAAGGAGAGATGTATCCGCGGCCCAGTCAAGAGCTTCGTGCCAAATGAACCGAGTCAAGTTGTGGCTTCGACGATAGCGATTTGGAACTATATAAATATGGCGCTGTTCCTTCATGCGGTTTTGTAGGTCTCGAGTCCCATCGCCACTGGCCTCTTTTCCTGTGTTCCAGTCGCCTGATCATTATTTCGCCACCTTTCTCAGCCTCTCACCATGGCCGGTGTTATCCCTGGCAACAAAATCTATGGGGACATGAGCACGGCAGATGCCGTGAGGGCCATGTCGCTGGATGCAGACAATGCCAAAGTGGCTGCTGCAGTCGACGATGTCGCCACTGGGCAAGTCAACAACATCCGCCAGCGTACATGGGGTCTCGCGGCCCGAGTCGACCCCACGGTCTCTTTCGAAGAATACATCTACTGGGCTGAGATCGAGCGTGAGATAGAGGCTGAAGAGAATAAGAAGTTCAAAGCAGCTCGCGGTCCTCGCACGTTGACCAATATCATCAAGAGCCGCTTCTCCACTGGCAAACAACCTCCTTCGGAAAGCAGCGAGGACAAGGAGCGTCGTGAGAGGGCGGTACAGCCATTGGACGAAGCTAAGCGTCCGGAGAACACGCAGATGCAGGTTATTGAGCCTTCGGCCTCGTCTGATCCAGTCAGAGTGACAGATGAGGAATGGAGGACCGCCGCCAGGGCCCTTCCGGACAGCTAGCTGGAGCACCATCTTCTATCTCGTCACCACCGATATCCTCGGGTGGTCGAGCTGTCCTTTTGTCTTCGCCACCGTCGGTTACGGAGCTGGCGTGGCTCTCTACGTCGTGTTCGGTCTCTTTGCTGGTTTCTCCGGATACTGCATCTGGAGGGTGTTCCTTGGGCTGGATTCCTCTCGCTACCCTATGCTATCTTTCGGCGATACGTACTTCCGCATCTATGGACCTAAAGCCCGACACTTTATTAATGTGACACAGAGTATTCAGCAGTTCTTCACTGTCGCTGTCTTGGTTTTAGGATGCTCGACTACGATTGCACAGGTCAACAAGGAGCAGCTATGCTTTATTGTCGTTATGATCATCGTTATGGCCATCGGCATGGTGTTCGGAAGCATTCGAAGTCTGCAGCGTCTAGGTTGGCTGTGCAACTTGTCTGTTTGGCTCAACATTGTTTGCTTCATCATAATGTAAGACGATGCACACCATGCTCAATTGTGCCGTCGCTAACGCCGTCCAAGCATGTACGCCTCCGCGAACAACCCAATCGATTACCAAGTCGTTACCAAGTCAACCTTGATCAAGACTATCGAGCCCATTCGAACATTTGCAAGCCGTCCACCTGCTCAGTACCAGCAGCAGGCCACCGGCTTTGCATCTCAATTCAATGCCGTCGACTCCATGGTTTGTAAGTTCATTTCTGTCAAAGATTCCAGTCTAAGCTCATTCAAACTGACCGATTGGGCAGACGCTTATTCCGGTGCTTTGCTGTTCGTGGCTTTCTTGGGTGAGATGAGGAATCCCTGGGTACGTATACAAAGCAATGACAAAATGATCTACTGTTCTAATCAAGGAGCAGGATTTCTGGAAAGGCTTGTTCCTCGCCCAAGGCTTCATCTGCTTCGTATACATCCTTTTCGGAGTCTTTGTCTACTCCAATTTCGGACAATACAGCGCTTCAAACATCGGCAATGTAAGACCTTACTGGCCGAGCTCAAATATGCTTGCAGATCCCGCTGACGCTCTCCAACAGGTGATCCAACCGTTCGGCCTTCAGACAGCCCAGAATATATTAGCGCTGCTCACGAGCTTCTTTGCGATCTTTCTTTACTTCAGTACGGACGTACACCATGCTGCGATTTGGCCGTAACAGCGCTGACATCCGGCTTAGATATCGGCATGAAGACCGTCTATCTCGAAGTTTTCCAAGAGATCTTCAATTTCCCGGCGATCACGACCAGAAAAGGCCAGTGGTGCTGGTATGCTCTTGGTCCCGTTTACTGGATCCTTGCCTTCGTTGTTGCAGCTGCTGTTCCCAACCTGAGTAAGTCTCTGACCAATTCGCACTTTCAAGGCACGCTACAATGGCTGACAAGAGATACTTATCAGATGGCATTGTCAACTTGGTTGGCGGACTTTTCGGCTTAAACTTCACCTACTCGCTTCCAGGTATCATGTTCGTCGGCTATCTAGTTCAACGTGGCGCCTCCCTGCCAGGTGAGGGCTTTGATCCTGTTACTGGGCAGACGACCCGGCATGACAGTGGTATGAAGCGTTGGGTGCGGGGTTACAAAAAGCATTTCTTCATCAACACCTTCACGACGCTGTACTTCCTCGCCGGACTTGCTTGTTCTGGCATGGGGACCTGGGCAGCTATCGAAGGTCTCATTCAAGTCTTCGGCCCTGGTGGTACCGTTGCGACTTCGTTTGGCTGTGCGGTGCCGGTCTGAATTCGAAACACCAGAGTGAGTCCAATTCTGGCATCACGGCAGGATGGCAGGATGGCAGGGACATTCTGCCTTCTATATCCTTATACACTTCGGTCCTGCAGTGCAGTAGTTTGGGTATATCCAGGCTAGGCCAACTTATCCAAGTCACCGAAGAGGGGTTGTGTCCAGTGCGGTCGAACTGAATTGGTTCTATGAAAGTGACGCATGTAGAGATGGACTCCGCCATTGCGGTTTCTTGCCTGCTGTCGTCTTGACATTGGCCTGCCAATATACCGACCTTCTATTGTTCAGAGCCTGTAGACAATCATATTGCGCGAGTGAATGTGAGCCTGACAATAACAGGGCGGCCGCAACCGCCTGACCGTTCGCGTCCAGTTATCGCATCAACCGCATATTGTTGTCGAAGTGAGATTACAAGACCAAAGCCCGATGAATTGGTGAAGTGAACTCCCACCAAAGCCACAGATCCGCATTAGCCGGACGCCGCAGGTCGGCCCTCGAAATCGGGGATAGCACTAGCGCCGAGATGAGCTGCCCGATAAAACAATCGAACACCTGCCGGCTGTTCTTCGCCGGCCAGGATACTGCGGGATGCTTTGAAATAGTGACAGGCCTGGTTTACTCTCTTGCTCTAATATAATGTATGTCCGGTAGGTATCATGCCACAGCAGCGATTGAGCTCCGCCTTGCCTTCGACCAGCTCTCCCCACCAACGGCCTCTCCGCAATGTCAACGCCTATCATCTGGACGCCCGAGACTTCGCCGGCATATAGCGATTTAGAGAAGACGGAGATTGGACATGATCATGAGAACGGTCCGAGGAGGGAAGAAGTGGAAGATGAGGACGGAAGTGGACAAAATAGGGCGAGGTCTATGGAGACTGCAAGGGAGGAACCGCCTGATCTTCACTTGAGGACTCCCGTACAACAGACGCGAAGCAGGTCTTCGGCGCGCTCTCACAATTCATATACCGACGGCTATACACACTTCACCGGTGACGAAGAAGAGGCGCAATCCCACGGTCAGGACAAACGCGTAGCGGACGATGCAGATGATCCCGAGAAGCAATTCGAGGTCAAATTCGACGAGGACGATGTCATGAACCCCAAGAACAAATCCACGCCCCGGAAATGGCTGGTCGTGGTCATCATCGCCTTCTCGTCGCTGTGCGTGACCTGTGCCAGTGCACTCTACACCAGCACCTACCAACAGCTGGAGCCCGAGTTTGGCGTGAGCCGGGAGGTCGCGACGGTAGGTCTAACGACGTTCGTGTGTGGGTTAGGACTGGGACCTATGTTCCTGTCGCCGCTGTCGGAGTTCTACGGTCGACGCATCATCTACCTGTGCGCGTTCGGCATGTACTTCGTCTGGCTGATCCCTTGCGCCGTAGCTCAGAACATTCAGACGATGCTCATCGTTCGCTTCTTCGATGGCTTGGCCGGCAGTGCCTTTCTGAGCGTGGCAGGCGGTACAGTAGGTGATATGTTCACAAAGGATAAGCTTAGTGCGCCGATGGTGGTCTATACTGCGTCTCCGTTCGTTGGCCCGCAAGTCGGTCCAGTGGTTGGTGGATTTATCAATCAATTTGCAGACTGGCGATGGAGTTTTTGGGTCTTGCTTATCTGGGCTGGCGTCATGTGGACGTTGATATTCTTCTTTGTGCCCGAAACGTGCGTTGCAACCCTGCTGCTAGAGCAGGGAGTATCAGCTAACAGGGATTTTACAGATATGCACCGGTTTTGCTTAGACGAAAAGCAGTGCTACTTCGTAAGGAGACTGGCGATGATCGATGGCAAGCCCCGATTGAGAGGTTGCAGAGATCGGTGGCGAAAACTGTGCTATGGTCTTGCATACGCCCGTTCCAGTTGCTATTCTTCGAGCAGATGTGTCTCAACCTGTGTCTCCTCTCTGCAATACTACTAGGCATAATCTATCTATTCTTCGGAGTAAGTGATACGGACGATTACAGCATGTGCCTAGATGGTCAGATCGCTAATGCGCAATGTACAGGCATTCGCCCTTATCTTTGAGAACAACCATGGCTTCAACCAATGGCAGACTGGGCTCACGTTCCTTGGTATTTTCGTTGGGATGGTGATAGGCGTTAATTGCGATCCACTCTGGCGGCGTAATTGTGAGTGCAATGTCTCAGTCTGGCTCAGCGCTGTGTTCCTGAAGCGCTAACGGCGGACAAAAAGACACAAGGTTGGTTTCAAACAACGGCGGTGCCTCTGAGCCAGAATACCGACTTCCACCAACGATTTTGTAAGTTTGGAGGCTCGGCGGATGCGTCGGCTACGCGACATATTCGTTTCGTTTGGCTAGACCTTGTTGAGAAGACTGACATACATGCCCAGAGGAGCAATGATCGTGCCAATCAGCCTGTTCGGGGTAAGTTCAACAGGGAGCAAAGGATCTGGCTGGCCCGGCAATGTGGATGATGATAGTCGCTAACGTGTGGCGCCCGTAGTTCGCCTGGACAACTTACCCCTGGTGAGTACTCAGATGCAATGTCGAGTTCCTGAGCCAGGCCTGTGGCTCTGTGCGAGCACTTTGCTGACGCTTCGATCTTACTATGCAGGGTGCATTGGATAGGTAGGTCGTGGATTACGATGCAGCGGCAGTCTTTACACAGGTCGGAACGTGCTGATCAAGTCCCAGTTCCCATTGTCTTCAGCGGCCTTTTTGGGCTGGGCAATATATTTTGCTTTAGCGGCATTTTTGTAAGTGCAGCATCGAGCTTAACCCGGTGGCGACAAGATGCGGCCCCAGTGCAAGAGCTGACCCTGCAACGGAAGACGTTCCTAGTGGAGTGCTGTAAGTTACTCGTCTGACCTGCTGCCGGCAGTCAGGCGAATCGGCAAATCCTGATTCGAGGGCTCATTTATGCTGCAGATCCACTCTATGCTGCCAGTGCTCTAGCTGCCAACTCCTTCGCCAGGTCATCGTTCGCAGCTGCGTTCCCGTATGTACCACTGCACTCACGGAAGCATGTCCACTTTCGCTAACGAAAGCGCTGTTAGCCTATTCGGTGTTCAGATGTACAACAGTAGGTGTTGAAAAGGGGCCAACTGTCTTGGAGTGGAAGAAGCGGTGACTGATGTGGAAATACAGCGCTTGGCTATCAGTGGGCTAGCAGCCTCCTCGCGTTCATCGCATTGGCAATGACGCCGTTCCGTAAGTTTTAGGGCAAGACGATCTACGCTGCGGGTGGCTAACCATCATTGCGTGCTAGCGATCTTGTTTTTCAAATATGGCAAGAGACTCAGGGGCAACTCGCGCTTCGCGCAGGCTTCATAGCTGGATTAGTCGTCGGTAGCTGCAGGTGCTGCAATGTATGTCATGGATAGCCCGGTTTTTGGCTTCCATGAATAGCTGTCACACGGCAGCAGATGGCTCCTTTCTACGTCCCGGAGCTCCTAGTGGCTGCTAAGCTCTCGCGGTTGGCAACCACAGCCACGTGACACAGCAAATGCAATATCGTAGTGATCGCGCTCACATCATGGATATATTTGGAGAGATCTCTGTGCGACGACCCAAGATCCAACCAGATCGCAGGCGCCAACGCCCTTGCCTCGGGCTCGCCCACATGATCGCACAGCGAGGCGGTGACAGCGGCCTTTGCCCTCGAAAACGTGGTCGGCAGGGTAATGGTGACGCCTGTGAAGCGCTGTTTCGAGCAGCGCCCGGCCAACTTGAAAGCTCCCGCCCGCAAATTGACGTGACGTGTGCTGCCGTGGTGTGGACGGGAGGTTCAGACGCAGTGTCATCAGCAACGTGGGCAGCAGTAGTGGAGGTCTGGTCTGGTCTCGCCGTCGCTGTCTCGTCATGTCTCGTGGAAGCGACAACACGGCAACACGGCTGGGGCGGCGGGGAACGGCACGTGGCAGCTCCGTCGGCCGGTCGGTACGCGGGGCGCTACAAAAGTCCGCGTCTGCCATTGGCTGCAGCCCGTGCCACGGGCGCATTCTCGCCAGTTGCGGGGAGCGCGCTCTAGAGGTAGGAGGGACTGGAGAGGCTCGAGAACGTCTCGCGCATCGCGTGATAATTCCCATCTCGCCGCACAGCACACACAATACGAGCAAGTCATACTGCAGCCCACGCTGTGCGTCCATTATCGTGATCGCCTCGCGAGTCCGAGTCAACGTCAGACGCCTGCGTGCTGGATCCTGGAGCGGTACACGACGCAACGTGCAAATAGCGAGACCCGGCAGCATGGAGAGGGCTGCGCGATGAGTGGAAGCGAGCGTGACACAAGCCGAGCGAACACACTGCTGGGACCCCAATGGTCTGCCAATCGCATGCGCCCTCGCTAGTGAGCACGACAGAAGCGTCCCATCTTTTTGCACCGGATTGACCCGGGAGCACGCCGCGTACCTCTCAGGCCGGTAGGCACATCTTGCGTCGGGCTTAGCGAGGAAGGTGCGGTGCGCGCGCGCAGGAACCAACATACCTACCTACGAAACCGATACCTCCGGCAGGAGCGACGTGGTGCTGCTGCTGCTGCTGCGAGGCGGGACGGCAGTCCGTCGCGGTGCTCGCCGACCTCGAGGGCCCCGTGAAGAGGACTTGGTTGCCTGGGTGGACACTCGCGTCTGGGTGAGGAGGGCGGAAGCAACGAAGGACAGCTGAGCGCGTTGTGACACGGCACCATCTGGGCACCACACGTTGAAGCACCGCCGAGAGAGCGGATTGCTTGTCCTGCACCGCCGAGCGCTTGGTTGCACGCTGCTATTCCAGTGTGGCGGGTGCCCTTGATCGAGGAATCATCGAGTCCCAGCAGGCGGGAAGCGGCAGGCCCGACGTGGGTCTCGTTGTCCGACGCCCTGTGCTCTGCGTCTCGTGCTTCACCAGAAAGGCTCCTGTCTGCGAAACCGTGGGAAGGTTAATATGTCGCCCGATGCCGAAGATGGGTCCCCCTCTCCAGAACCTGGCACCGAGCAGGAGTCAGGCATCATGGCAGAGGAAAACGCGACCAAGGAAGAACGCGCATCGACTGAAGAGAAGTCGCCATCCAAGGATGGCAATGATAATAATAACGGCAACCAGTCTTCCAAGTCCAACTCCAAGGATCCATCTCGCCCCCGTAGAAAGAAGGCACGACGAGCGTGTTTCGCGTGCCAACGTGCCCATCTGACGTGCGGTAAGGGCCCAACGCTGCCATTCTGTGAGTCGGATCAATGTGAAGTGCATGCCAGCTGACGAAAGAACCACAGGCGATGAGAGGCCATGCTTGCGATGTATCAAACGTGGACTGCAAGACCAATGTCACGATGGCGTGCGCAAGAAGGCAAAATATCTCCACGATGCGCCCCCTGAAGCACTTATTCCCGGGCTTGCTGGGCACTATCAGATGAATGGCGCCCCTAACATGCCCACGGTTCAAGGGGCACCACAAGTCGTGCCGAATGGCTTGCCAGGATCGCAAGCAGGCGCGTACTATGGTCAGCCTCAGAATCCACCTCCCAATTTCTCCCAATATGGGCCAGTGAGCCAAGCGGGACAAATGAACGCACCGATGATGGACAACAGCGGTCTCGTCAACGACTTTGGTTCACAGCAAAATGTCAACACTCCACCACAATATCAGGCAAACCCCAGTCAAAATGTTTCTCCTGCACAAGACCTGACAAACACGATGGACACAGGCAATGCCATGGCGAACGCGGGCTCCTTTGACAGCTCTTTTATGGACCCTAATGACCCGTCACTCTTCAACTTCAACATCTCGGATTTGAACTTCGGCAATCACTATGGTGCTTTAGAGTTTGGTATGCTTGGCCACATGTCTGGAGCTGTCGGCACCCCTGATATGGACCCTCTCAGCAACATCGGACAGCAACCAAACCAAGGCGGCATGTATGACGGCTCGAACGGATTTCAGGGCAATTATGGATTCAATCAAACGTTTCCGTCATGGCAAAGCGTACCCAACAATAATTCCCTCTCCCGCCAGAATAGTGGTGCCAACCTCTGGGGCATGCAAGGCAACATGGACGCTTTTGCCATAGGGGAGCAAAACTCCTTGACCGGGCAGAGTCCGCTATCCCAAGATTACAATGCTCCTGGCTACAGCACATCACCAGAGACGAAATTTGCTCAACCGGATCAAAACAACAATCAGCAGCCTGACTTGCTGCGGCAGACACTTTCTCAATCGCATCAACAGCAACAACAGCAGCAGAGGAGACATGGCGTCTTCCCTGGAAATCCCAACCAAGATCTTTCGCGAAAGCGGCGGCGAGAGACTGCTGAGATTTACAGCTCAGTGCAAGCACCTTACTCGTACACGCAAGGATTTCACGCCCTTACCGCCTTTCTCAACAAACGCTTCCCCTCAAAGAAAGTGCTTCGGATCGCCAAAGCACTAGCCGCCATTCGACCATCGTTCATTTCATGCAATCAAAACCTCAACCACGACGATCTGATTTTCATGGAGAAGTGCTTCCAGCGAACACTTTGTGAGTACGAAGATTTCGTCAACCACTATGGCACGCCAACCATCATCTGCCGACGTACGGGGAGATTGCGGCGGTGTCTAAGGAGTTCAGCTTGATCACTGGATGGCGGCGTGACGTGCTCTTGGGCAAGGAACCGAACCTAAACGTCAACACAGGCGGCAACGCATCGGCTTCAGGCACACAGACCGGCAGCTCTTCTCGTGGCGCAGCAACTCCGAGGGTCCCAGGAAATGTCGAGCTTGATTCTAGCCGACCACAGCCAGTCTTCCTGGCAGAGCTACTTGACGAGGACTCCGGTTGTGCAATTCTATGAAGACTTTGCAGAGCTTGCGTTCGGCGCTTCACGGACGTCTATTATCGGCGCGCCATGTAGCCTGCTCAAATACAAGACAAAGAACGATCCTGGCTGGGGACAAGATGAGCAGCTCGGTGAGGATTCCAAGCCCAAGCAGGAAGGTCTCATTAGGGGTGAAGGCATGAATGCCTTGGGCGAGAGGGACGGCAGGGTCGAATGCAGTATGTGCTGGACGGTGAAGAGGGATGTGTTCGATATCCCCATGCTGATCGTCATGAATGTGAGTGTTCCCTTCTCCTTCTCCCCGCTGTGGATCTTTTCTGACTTTCGCACAGTTCCTCCCCGTGATATGAAAGCGCACATCTGCTGCATGGCTTACCAGCCGCTTCCACCAAACATCAAGACTGCATGAAGGAAACCGTGTACGTGCAGGCGGATCGTCATCATCGATTTGATACCCGCCGCTGGCTCGGCAGAAGGGTCTAGGCTAGGGCAAAAGGTGAAATTTTCTTTCGTGTTGTGTGTTCGGATTTGGCGTTCTTGGTGAAAAGGGTTCATAAAACCAGATGGCTTCACGGCGGAGCTTTCCAGGGCGTAATTCGTGATAGATTTAGGCACAGATTCACGATTTTCTACGAGAACGCAGTCGAAATACTCAAAGTTGAGCAATGGCCTTTTTTCCGTTTCGTTGCTGCCTTTGCCGCGTCCTGAATATTTGCGGCCGTTCACACATGAGGTTCATGTAGAGTCTCCCCCAAAGGCAAGGCACGGCCTCGGCAGCACTTGCCCTCGCTGCCTTGCTTTCCCTTGCTGCCTCAGGCCAGATTCCGATAACGATAAGCGATGGCCCCTCCATGACACCAACAGTCCTATCTTTAATCAGCCTACAGCCTACCCACCCTCATTCTAAACAATGTCGCTATACGAGCTTCAACCGGCGCCAACCCCGTCCCTCCTCCTCCTCCCCTCCGCCGCCGACCATACACCCGGGCCTTCGCCGCGTGTTGCCCTCGCACAGGCTACGACCGATAAGTTCCACAAAAGCCAGAACCCCAAACGTTGTGTCACCACATTTCCGGAGGGAGCGCGAGGGATTCTTCCAAAAAAGCCACTCTACGCAAAGACCTACCGATAAGCAGCCTCGCGAGCATTTCTTCCCGCTTCGCTATGTCCGCTTCAAACCGTCCTGATGGGCCACGGCCTGAGACGACTGGGCCGGACGAGGGCCCCCAAGCTCCGTTCCCGCTGAGGCTGAGTGGGGAGGTGGTCAAGGGGTTCGGACGAGGGAGCAGTGAGGTAAGGATGATCAAGGTGTCTTGCACCCTTTTAATAGCTCTTGTGATCTTCGATGCTGTGTAAGGGTTTGCTGTGCCTAGCCGCTGTCATCAGCTAGGGAGTTCTTGGTGGGCCTGTCCTGCTACTGCTGCCATGTTGGGGCATGGATGGCAGGCTATGTGGAACACCCAACGCCATGGCCTGGGACAGCTTTATCAGAGCTTCCTTGAGGAAGCTTGGGTTTGTGCGAGATAGCAGCAAACGGGGCATGGCGTGGTACCTGCAGATGAGCAGCTGGACGCAGCACACCCACTTCTCCACCATTGCGGAGCACAAGATCCGAGCGATACCTTTCTCAACTTTATAGATAAGGCGCTGGGTGGCTTCTAAGTAAAGCACGGAGTTGGCTGACATGACCATGTGTAGCTAGGGATCCCGACGGCCAACATTCCTCTTTCCGGACTCTCTGTAGGCGGATACGACGATATCGAGTCAGGTGTTTATTACGGCTGGGCTGGCATCGCACCATGCGCAGCCACCCATCAGCATCCACCGGGCAGTCAGTCAAAGTACAAGCTGATGGCCTCCCATATCGCCTCAGCGCTCGGCAAAGTCGCCTTTGGCGGTTCCGACAAAGAAGATTCAGAAGAGAGAAGGAAACATTGACGAGCGAGAAAGGCGCGGTCTATCCGATGGTGATGAGTATTGGCTGGAATCCATACTACAAGAACGAAGTGCGGAGTGTGGAGGTGCACGTCATGCATCAGTTCGAGACGGACTTCTACGGCTCGCACATGAACGTGAATATTTTAGGCTTCATCCGGCCTGAGTACGACTATGTGAGCAAGGAGAAACTGATCGAGGATATCAAGACGGATATTGATGTGGCGGGGCGAAGTCTCGCGAGGAAGCCTTATGCAAAGATGAGGGATGACCCTTACTTGCTTGACTTCAAGGGCAAAGAGCAGGTCGCCAGTTGAGATGAGTCGTTGCAGATGGAATAAGAAATTTCATGGAAGTGATGGCGAAAGTTTTCCATTGATTACATTTCGTTTCCACATTGAAGTGTGCTGATGGCACTCACGCATTGCCGCGGCCGTGTATATTCATCGTCTTCGTGAACCTCTACACATCTCTTTCCATCAATACTTGACATCCATTACGCCCCGCCCTCGCGCTTAGCATACTCATCCTCCATCCTCTCCTCATACGCCCGATCCCTCACCGCCTGATCATCACTCACATCCTCGATCCTCCTCTCCGGCACCGTTCCCGCACTTCCACCAATACGTCCCGCGCCGGCTCCCTCCAGCATCTGGTTGCCCTGCGCATCGTAGTGTTTCGTCTCCTGGATCATCGGCTCGCCCAGATTCTGCGCCGCTTGGTTCACTGTGGTTCCGGAGGGATCGGTGTAGGTTTGCTCGGCGACGCGGTGGCCTGTCGTTTGGCCGCCGGAGCTCGAGGAGCTGCTTGAGTAGGAGTAGGAGGTTGAGCTGAAGGTTGAGGAGGAAGACATTTTCTTGATGCCTTAGATAGGTTTGAGGGCTCAAGGGCTGTTTGTAGCTGTTCGGCTTTCGTTTAGAATTGATTGGTTGTAGAGGAAGACAGGGTTGTGAGAAGTTCGAAGCATCGGGTTGATATATTGTTTGTTCACATGCCAAAGCTTTGATCTGATGTCATAAGTGGCGGTGCAGCTACGCCACGTTCATTCTCGAAAGATCGGTCCTCGCGCCTCTCAATCTGGCTCTCTAAGAAATTGGAATGTAGTTGATGGTCATTCATCGGACTGGCTATAATCGCCTCAACGGTGTAATTGTAAGTTTAGAGAATGCGCTTAACTGGCAGGCACTATTGACTGCATTCATCTCATCTACGCTAGTGGCTTGGCATGAAGCTGGGTCCAGCAAGACAGCTACTAGTAGGTATAGCTCCCCACCATTCCGCGTCCTCCATTGTTTACTGTATATTTCCCTTCCTGAACATCTTTCACCAAGTATTCTTACCTGCGCGTAACTATCTGGCGCTCTAGATTCAGAACATCGCACGCAAAAAGGGCACAGAAGACGTCTACGCGAGATGTGGCAGTCTAAATGGGCGCCAAAGCCCGAGGAGCAAGAGACGCAGCCTCCAGTTTCGAATACTGAGGACACAGATCCCTCGAACGCCAACCCACAAGCGACCGCAAGCAACGAGGCTCGACCAACCACGTCCCTTTCGGCCTCCGCTCCAGCCTTCTCGCCAGTCACTTCTCCTGCACCGCCGCTGACCGATGCTCCACCACCCGATGTATCTACCACAGACGAGTTTGCGCAAACCGGCGCAGTCAATGAGGATCTGTTCGATGATGTGACACCCATCGACGAGACAATGCGAGTACGCTCCGACGACGACCTCTTCACAGACGATTTCACACCAGTTGCGCAGCCCGTGGTCGAGCAAGCAGCGCCTGTACCCGTACCTGTCCAAGCGCAACCGACTACAGATGCGCCGCGAAGAGGAGGCCGAGGAGGAAGAGGTCGAGGTCGAGGAGACGCTCAATCGCGTCAAGCCTCTAAACCTACACCGCAACCAGATCATCAACAAGACTCCAATGGAACAACCCAGCAGCAACACCAAGCCCCAGACTTTGCACCCACGGGTCCGCGTAAAGACTCAACACCAGCCGTACAAGGCGACCGTCGATCGACCGGCGGCGTGCGCAAACCAAAACTCTCCGAAGCCGAACTCGCGGAGAAGATGGAACGGATCAAGCTCAAGAACGCCGAACTGAACGCGGCGCACGAGCGCGCCGAAGCGGACGCTGCTTCCTTCGCCCACCGCGAGGCCGAGGCCAAGGTCAAAGCCGAGCAGAGGGCGAAGGAGGAGCGGAGGGATAGGCAGCAGATGATGGGGGAGCGCGGAGAAGAATCGGATGCGGAAGTTACGGGCGCAGGAGGGGAGGGAGTGGGATAGTGAGAAGCAGGAAGGGGATTTTGGGAAGGGAGGCAGGTTTGATAAGAAGGGTGGGTTTGCGGGTGATCATAAGGATTATACGGATGGGCGCGAATATTTATATCGGGAGCCGAGGGGCGGGAGGGAAGGCGGCGGTCGGGGTGGCAGAGGTGGTAGGGAGGCGAGACCTGCGCAACACCAGCCTACTGCTCTTCCGAAGCAGGAGGATTTCCCGGCACTTCCGGGGTCGGACAAGGTTGGTGGCGAAGAGAGACCGAAAGTGGCGAGGGAGTCGTCTGGTTTGGCTGGGCGAAGTTGGGCGGATCAGGTTGAGTCAGCTTCGTGAGGGAGGGTTGGAGCTGTCTTTGGAGATGTTTCACTTTCGCTTTCGCCGTGTAGGTCGCGCGCTGTACAGCAATGTTGAGAAGAACTTTACATCGCTCGCTTGACGAACAAGTTTGCTTTCTTCGAGGAAGCGACGGCTGAAACGCTGTCGATTACTCTTCAAAGCCCACACGCACGAACAGATGTCATCTAGTACATCCCGATACATTTTTGTCGTTATTCACTGCCACGTTTCAGGTGGTCGAATGACTATCCGAGCGCCGCCTTTACGGCTAAAGATGGTATAAAGTTCGGGTTGTAACCGCTGGGAGCAGACTGGTTTGGACGATCAAACAGTTGTCCCTGCGGTTCAGCGCTTGAACTTCCATGATTGATTGAATGTGATGGCTATAATGTTCTCGCAAAATTGCAAATGTGTTGTTACGTTCATAATCAAGGAATTATTGGTCATATCCTCTGCTAGCATACCAACAAGTAATAATACTGGAGTGTTCCTGCCCAAAAGGGAAGCTGCACACCTTAGCTTCGGTTTGAGCCGCTGTTCCGCTGCAAAATGATGAAATGGTCCAAGCTCCATGCGCCTTGCATGTGAATTCGCCGAAGGCGCTGTAGAGACATTGAACCCTTCCACAACAACAACCATCTGAACAACTATGGCCGACGTTCGCTCGATGCTTCGCGCAGAACGCGCATCACGCCGAATTACACACCCCAACGCCACATACACGAGCGATGGGAGGCTGCTATGTAACCTCTGCGAGATGATGATCAAGTCGGAGGCCGCATGGCAAGGCCACTTACACTCCTCTGGACACACACTGCGCCTTGATAGGGCAAGAGAAGCGGCCGCAGCGAGGAACGTCGAAGCTACGGGAAAGAAGAGAAAAGCGGAAAGTCTGGACAGTCCTTCGCCGGAGGACAAGAAGCGAGCACGCTCGGCGGGAGAGGAAGCACCGGACGCAGAGGAACAGCTACCGAGGCGAGTAATAATGGAGACGGAGACTTTGCTACGGCCGCGACTGCGGCCGTGAACGTGACCAAGCCAGCGGAAGCCCCAGCCAACGGCGGCGCACCATCCGCAACCGACGATGCGGTCGACGAAGCGGAGCTCGCGGCTTTCGAACGCGAATTGGCAGCGATGGAACAGCCGTCCGACGCGGCAGCCGCAATCCAGGCCGATGCGACGATTTCAGCGGCGCCTCTCACGGCGGAAGAATTGGCCGCGCAGGCGCGAGAGGAGCAGAGCGCGCAGCGTGGAAGACGCGATGCTGAGCTTGAGGATGAACGGGAGGATGCTGCGCTGGCTTTGCAGGAGGAGTTCGAGGAGATGGATAGTTTAGAGCAGAGGTTACGGAAGCTGAGGGAAAGAGGGAGGCGTTGAGGAAGGGGAGTATGGAAAGTGGGAAGCGGGTTGAGGTCGATGGTGCGCTGAAGGACGGGCCGAAAGGTGATGGTGTGCCGGAAGCTGTCGCTGAGGATAACGACGATGATAGTGATGACGATGCCGACGAAGACTTTGATGACTGGAATTTTGGCGCGCAATGAGCAGGGTTGGCAACCCCGGAGTTGTCCTCCTTTGTGGGTCGGCTGATTTGAATGATGCACTAGATACCCCTGAGCCGAAGCGAGAATGCAAACGTCGATATTTTGCTCTATTAGAATGACCTTGAGCTTCATTTCTGGAGTGGTGTCGCCTGAACTTGGCTTGAATATATGGACGTGGTGAATGGACCAAGATGAGCAGGAGCAAAACTTCCTGACGGGCTCTTCCCAGTCACACGTATAACCGAATGAGGCTCCATATATGTCCCAAGTGTTACAAACACTTGGCGTTGGTTGCGGGAGGCGTGAACCTGCTCGGCGACATGGTCAGTGTCATCGTCTTTCGAGACATGCTTCCAGATTGGAACGCTACTCGACAGGATATCACAAGAGCGAAGACTTGTTGGTATATCCGGTCGGCTACGAGTGGAGGCTTGATCAGATTCGGTCACATGATAGCGTCGTGGTGACTGAAGGCTCGGCAAACGACGGCTACATTGGTGAATGCAAGCGTTCCTTCCCTTTTGATCAGCTGCGGATGACCCAGCGCAATTGAAGCCCTTGTGTCTTGAGCTTGTGAATTTTGAAATAATCTTCGGCAACGATCAAAATCTGCCTCCAGACTGACTTCTGTCCCAAGACATGAAGTTTCGAAAGCATTTAGCACGATGAGTGCCGTCGACAACAGTCTCCCTTTGATGCACACACATTACCTCTCACTACCCCAGCGGACATACTGCGAGCGTAATGCTACTTATGCAGCCAGTCTAGCGTGCGTGAAGAAACTCCAGCAGCGGGTGTTCGAGATGCAAGCGCAGCTAGGAGCCAGCAAAGACGACCCAGAGCTTACCGCAGATGTTCTGAGCAAATGGAGAGAGAAAATCAACGTGACTGAGGAGCTTTTCATGGCCGACGACGACGAGCTTGCATCGCTTGCAGAGGCTCTGTTGACGAAGAAGAGATTCAAGACAGAAGATGAGTTGACCAAGATAGATGGGAGGTGGTACTGGGCATTGCCTGAGGGGTAAGTCGTCAACTTGAAAATGCGGTAGTTTGATAAACTTCCTAATGTTCGTTTGTAGGCAGCGATTCATCCCAAGGCATACTGATGCTTTACAATTGCGTACAAGCAAGATTGGCTGTGAGCCATACCCAAAGTCACTGAGCCGACGTGTGAGCAACAGATTGTCAACACTTCTACCAAAGCGCACTTTGGGCAGTGGCACAAGGCTGAAAAGGTCTAGTCGGTAGAAGGGCTAAGGGTTGACTGGTGTATTGTATAAGGGAGCTTAGTCTTGAAACAAGAGTCCAGCAGCATACTCTACATTCCCACTGGTGGAGTTCAAAGCAGCGATGGCCTGCTGCTGACTGAATCCAAGATCTTGGAGTGTTTTGACGCTTTCTGCTGGGTATGGATGCGGAGGCGCAGAAAGAGCTTCTTGCCCGAAAGGTCGGACTGGCGTTTGTTGAGCTGGTGAAGAAGCGAACTGTAGCGGAGCGTTCAGACATCGAGACATTCTTGCTGCCCATTCCCATGGTCTCGCTTGTTCACCAGGCAGTGCATTGAAATATTCCCAGCCCATCACACCGCCCAAGTCTGGATGTTTCTGGCGCAAGCTGTGCAGCACGGCTTCCACGTGCTGCTGTTGAATATAACCCGAGCCTCCATTGGCAGGATTTGTGAGCAGGCCGATGACGACTTTCTCTGGCTTCCATCCAATGCGAATAATCGTCTCATACCAGAAAGGATTACTGCAGTCGCCCCAGCCATTGTAGAACTGGGCGTTGTACCATGCAATTTCGTGTCCCCGCATCGCCTCCAGCACATGGTAATTGAACGCTGGGCCGGAAAGGTGTGGCGTGTTTACGAGCAGACCAGTTGCCACTGGCGCAAGCGTAATGAGGAAGGCAGACCCGAAATCTGCCCGTAGACGATCAATAAGACGAACGATTCCGGGGATGGTCGTAGGCTCCTCGATATCGAGATCTACGCCGTCGAGTCTATGCTTGCGCAGCATATCCCTCAATGGTGCGTAGTACGCTTCAAAACGAGCTGTATCGTCCCCATCCAGCCTTGCAAAGCTACCTTGGGCGGCTCCGCCCAGCATGCCTAGCACTTTCACGCCGCTGGCCTGTAGCCATGCCACCTCACCCCATAAAGTTGCGAACCTTTCATGGTCCGGATGATGGTCGTTCAGCGTGATGTTCCCGGGGCCTTCGTTTAGATGTATTGCGGCCACTATGACATGTGTGACTCCCGTGTTTTGAGTAATCAGAGGTAGAAGCGAGACGGGAGGACCGTTGTTTGGTCCATGGTGCGTTTGATGGTAAAGCACCACCCGGCGGCTATTTGGTGCACCCGGCCTTGCTGGTATTGTTGGCGCATTCATGTTGGAAAGTCGCAGTCAGTTCAATGCACTGCTCCTGTCATGTAAAGTCGCTGTTCAAAGGGAGCAACTCGAGGCGATACCTCGGCATTTCTGTTGTATTTCATCTTGGCGAGCTCAGCACGAAAGACATCCTTGATCGGTGTGCTCAGTCTCCAACAGAAGCATTTCTCATCAATGTGGAGATCTTGTACAGTATGTATAACCTCGAGGACATCTTTCTTCTTCAATCCCGACTGAAACATTAATGAAAGCAAAGCAATCCTTTAGTTGTCTTAGACAACGCCTCATTCGGGGCTTGGCATTAGTCAAAATGCGTTACCAGAGCGCTCTTGTTTCTACCGCATCCTGCCAAAGGCGGCGACGTCATAATAATGGCCTTTGTAGACGCTTCCGACTCAGTAGTGATCAACGTTACGACGACCCGTAGACTCTGACCACGCTGTTCCCGTCTTTCTTGAGCTTCAATGCTATGCTAACGCGGCTTAGAGAACTCTGTACAGTCTCAGCAAAACATTGGAAACCACCCTTACCTGGCACCAGGTGCACACTTGTCCAAACGCGGCTGCCTCCAAACCAGCAACGTTCTTACTGGAAACCTGCCGAAATGAGCACAGAGAAAGTGAAGATGCTTGTCCTGGAGACAGACTCTCCCCATCCTCACACCCTCCAGGAAAGGGGCAGCTTTGGTCAGGTGTTTAGTCACGTTTTCAAGACCGCAGGGCAGAACCACGATCCACCTCTCGGAATTGATGTGGATATGCATTATGTGGTTGACGACCCGGCGAAAGGAAAACATGGCCATGTACCCAAATTCGAGGACATCCCTGGTGATGTGCGCGCTGTACTCATTACCGGCTCTTTGTACGATGCGCACGGCAATGATCCGTGGATACAGGACCTGCGGTCTCTCATTACCGATCTCTGGCGAACACGGCCTGGCATGAAGTTCAGTGGCATCTGCTTCGGCCATCAGTTGCTGGGACGCGTTCTTGGCGCGAAAGTTGAGCCAACGCCCGGAAGGCAGTGGGAACTTGCACATGTGAACATGGACCTGACAAAAGTCGGCCAGAAGCTCTTCCTGACGGATGATACCAAGCTTGCACTGCACCAGATGCATCAGGATCAGGTCACAACGATGCCATCCTCAGACTCGACAGACCTCCTCCCTCCTGGAGCTAAGGTTCATAACTGGGCTAGCTCGGAGCATACCAAGATCCAAGGCCTCTACATTCGAGACCGATTGTTTACCTCGCAAGGACACCTGGAAATCGACGGACCTATGGTCCACAGGCAGCTCCAGCTGCGCATCGAAGCTGGTGTTATTACTGAGAAAAACAGAGATGAAGTACAGTACGCAGAGCAGACGTCGCATCTCGAACACGACGGAGAGGTCCTTGCAGCAGCTATCCTGCGGTTCTTCCACGGTGATGACCACGACATCGACTAGCTGGAACGAGACTTGCTCACGCGCCTATAAAGTTTTGTGCAAGCAAGTATGATGCCGCCCAAGATTACGAGCTTGTATGCTGTAAACATGATTAACTTGCTGCTCTATCGGTGCAAGACTCAATGTGGCTTCTAGGAAATCCGATCTAATTGCATAGACATTGCCTTGAAGCATATCCACTACGAGAAGAAAATTCGTTTCTATCGCATACCGGAAAACTGTCCAAAAAGTTCCTTATCCTTTCTACAATCTTTGTATCCTCAAGCTCGCAGCTCTATACCCTTTGCCACTCCCCTCTCAAGTCAAATAAGGCTGATAGGCCTTCTCTTCAGCTACAGCCTCCCGCCAAAGCCTCTTGTTCGCCCGAACCAATCCGATCTTCAAAATCATCGCACAGCTGACACACAGGAGTGCAAAGACCATCATCATGATGAAGGCGAGCTGGTACCGCGGCCGGTCGGACTCCACGAAGAAGTATGGTGCGATGATGTTACCTATTTGGCCAAGTACGTTGATGATGGCCACGGATACGGCGCGAGTCTCTGGTGTCCTTCCCATCACGCCTGTCACCCAACTCATTACCAGCGAGTTCGAAATGTACATGCCTCCAACAAAGATGTAGGAGGCGGCGTACCGGGCATCGCCGTTTTGGGTAATGAGGCAGATAATGTAACCAATGCAGCCGACTGCCACGGGTCCGGAAAAGTGATAGCCACGTTCGCCAACTTTGTCTGAATGCCAGGAATTGATCAAGGATCCGATCGCGGCAAAGATGTACGGAGGTGCCGTGAGCAGTAGGGTGACGACTCTGCTATATCCAAAACCTTCGACGACTAGGGTCGCTGTTAGCTTTGGGTGGCACCAATACAAAGGGATGTATGAGACTCACTGGAGGGGAAAAAGTTACTGAAGCCATAAGCGGCAGAAAGCCCGATGTTGACACCAACAAGTGCCCACAGCTTAAGATCCTTCAACGCCATCTTCAAGCCTTGAAAGACACCGGCCTTAGCTTCAGAAGTCGAGACACGGTCTGCAATGATGCGAGCGGCAGCAACTCTTCGCATGTCCTCGGTCATGCTCCAGCTCGCACTTCCAGACTTCGAGTGCGGGTAGTCAGGCAGGAAAAATGCGCAAACGAGCGCTGTACCCGCGCCAGCTGTCGCAAGTACGATGAAAAGCCACTGCCAGCCGGCAAGGCCAGCCTTGCCAGTAAGTGTGCCGAAGACAGCTGCTGCGATGAGTCCAGCGCAGCAGTAAGCGATTGTTTGACCGGTGTATAGAATGGCTACCCGTAGAGCAACTTCCTTCCTCTGAAGCTTATTAGCAATCTCATCTAGAGCATCAGAAGTCGGATCACTTACAGTGTGCCAGCATCCGAGAAGATAGATAGCCTTCGTCAACGTCAGCAACTCTTCCTGGGGAGCGATCCAAGGCAATAGAATCAGACTTACACCCGGGAACAATGGAGCTTCCACAAGTCCCAAGAAAAAGCGGAGGAGCACGAGATCTCTGTAATTGTTTGCGCCACACGTCGCGGCGGAGACGCCAGACCATACCATGGCCATGCAGCACAGATACACGCTGGGACGGACCTTGCCAATGATCATGTTGGATGGGATCTGACCGATGATGTAGCTTTGGGCAAGTTAGCATTCAGAAACACCTCCGTTTTTCCGAAAAAGCGCTTGAGCTTACCCAACACTGAGGATCGTTACCGCCGTGCTGTACTGGTAGTCCTGAAGACCGAGGTCCTGATCCAAGGTACTGATACGAGCTTGACTATAGAACGTTCAGCAGCCGTTCCTTCCCCCAAAAGTGCTAATTGGCGATATGAAGGAAACTTACGCAATCGATGCTCGATCGAGGTAATTGAAGAAATACAGGACCCAAAGGCAAGGCATCAGAGTCATATCAAGACGCCTGACGACCTTCTTCTCAAGCTCGCGCCAGTTCGCAATACCCAAGTCCTCGATGACTTGATCCGGAGCCGGGAGATGCTCGTGGTCTTTGAGCTCTTCGTCTTCGATATGCCCAAGGGCCTTTTGGGTCGGGGTGCGCACCATCATCTCGACATGATGGCCGGGCTCGGCGCCCTCAGCACTTGGCCGGGGGGTGTGTTTCTGTTCAACCGCCATCACGTGCGTTACAGTTTTCAACGATGTCAACGATGGAGTTGGGAATGAGATACAGAAACAACGCCTGGAGGAGCGGCCCTTTATACTATCTCTTCCCATCTATCTTCTATTGTGACCGCGGCTCGCCTCACCACGATACCAACCGGTTGATACAGTGTCTCCTTCTCCAAGATATCTTCTCCATACCCCGCATCTCCACCTCCGCACATACATGCTATCCAATATATACATCTGGCCCACTCTCTCTCCGGAACTTGACCGAATATATCAGGGTAGATCAAGGGTGTCGTAGCTATGACCGGTGGCGACTAGAGATGGGACAGCGCTGCCAAGACCCGGAAGTCCCATTTCGTTATACCGCAAGATGTCTCGACACCCCAAGAAGCTATTGTCCAAGAGAAGCGGCAGGCAGGTCGAAGGGCTTGCAAGGAGCCAAGTAGGCGGAATAAGTACGCGACGAGAAGCAATGTCTTGGAGAGCGGGACTGACTCGTCTCGTGGCATGCAGCCAAGGATTCCTTCGCGGCCATCCCCGCGTCTGGGGGGCAGATACCCAGTATATGCTAAGCAACGGCACTTGCTCATCCATGGCTCGTTGCAGATTCGCATCCGTTGTTGATACGTGTGGTCTCTTGGTCGCGGCTTGGACCCCGGAGTATTCTCGTCCCAAGGCTGCGATCGACAGCATCAGTGTCTTGTTATGACAGTGACATCGCAGTTGTCCTTGCAATTCTTGCTGTGTCAAAGACGATGCCAACCATGGTTCCAAGAGCGCTTGGCCACTGAAAGAATAAGGGAGACCAAAAGCGCTCTCGCAACTGACTCGAGTGCAAGGAGACTGGCTGAGATGGCGTGGCTCGGCGAGATCCGCTCTTCTTTGTGTTAAGATGTATGAGAAGTGCCCTCCCGGCCATCAACAGATTGCAAGATCTTGCAGTAGATCCTTTGCTAACACTACCAAGCCTCTGGACGCCGAATCCCCACGACCCATCGCGATGAACAGCTCATCGTCCAAGTAGCCATGATACTTCCTCCCCTTGCTTTTCCAGCTCATGGAAGTCGTGAAGAGCTGATCGCCCTGCTCCTGCATAGGATCTGAATCCATCGTCCAGGTCGCGTTGCTTTTCCATCGACCCGAATACCATAGCGGCTTGGAAGACAGACCATGTAGCTCGAAAGGCGAGCTCGGATTGAAAAGCATGACGTACGGCTCATAGATCCCGTGAAATAGGTAGAACGTTTTCAGTTGGATAATAGTGAATATGTAGGTGCTGGCTCCTTCGCAATCGGGGGACGAATGGTTGCAAAGTGTGACGGAAAGGGAATTGGTCCCTTGGTGAACCCATTCCAGCGGCGAATTGAGCTTCGGCATGCATTTATCCATGCACGCCTTGTCGTGTTCTGCAGCAAGAGGGGCGAGATCTTTGCCCACGTCGCCACTACTGCTCAACTTTGCAAAAGAGCGAGGCGTGACATCGTAGTGGAGATACATCTCACCCTGGTCGTCCCAGAAGACGAACCAATTCTTCTCGATCCTCAGATCTACAGGCGGAGGTCGCTTCAGACTTGTTGGCCAGAAAAAGGGCTGCGAGGTGTCGGTGAGCAAGTCTTTGGCGTCCCACTCGACCAGTCGACGCAAATCGTGCAGCCACTGGCCTAGACAGCTTTGCTTTCCCTGCGATCCGTAGATTATGTATGGCGCATTTGGTCCATAGAAGACACGCGCATCGTGGGGACCCAGCATCGGTTGGAAGAAATCCAGATCATCTTGACACAAATCGCTCACTGTTGAGCCGATGGGCAGGATCAGTGGCGACTTGACACACACCAGCGTGCCGTTCTCGAACTTCGCTTCGCAGTACAGCTCCGATCTCCAGACCTGGGTCGCATCTGCGCTCTTGTCCCGCAGAGCGACTACGATATAAGTATCCTTTTTGGACGGATGCGGAATGATGTTCGGGTTGTAGCCGACATGGTCGTGGAAGTCTATGCTAAACCAGGTTCCATCGCCTGCTGGTGGAATGCGGGAGACGAGCTCGATGTGCTCTTCGCTAGACTTTTGGTTCAATGTGTCGACCAGCTTTGGCGAAAGTTCGAAGCCCGACCACCAATCCTCGGTGTCGTTGGAAGTAGTGGGTGCTGATGAAAGCTGCTGATCAACGGTGCCGGCCGCCACCTTCAGAGGGGATCCCTGAAAGCGGAGGAGGAGTGAAAGCGCGAGGACAACGACGAAGACTGCGGTGACTGCTATGACAAGTCTCCGCGGATCAGCGAGACTGCCATGAACCGCCTTGATCATATTCGACTGCTGCCCATGGAGAGGAGAAGAGGACTTGTCGCGACATGGAGTATGTACTGTAGTGATTCTGGAGATGGTAGCGGCTGTCGCCGCACAAGCCAATGTCACAAGCTGGGGTTAGCTGCGAGGCTAGATCCCACCGGTTGCATCTTTACCGGGCCATTGGCCAACTTTAACTATTTCATCGCCGCGGTATTGGGAGGAGTTAATTAACCAAGGTACCACCAAGCGACCTCTTCCGCTTCCCCTGAGCACACGCCGAAGTTCGCATCCTTGCGCTCGAAGTATCTCTATTATGCATGCACTCTCTCCAAGCGGCTTCTGAGAGAGTGTGAATGCAGTGGAGCCCAGACAACGACCAGAGTCATGTTCGGCTGTTTCCTCACAAAATCCAACGCGGGATCATTCTAGAGCACGCGAAGTGGCGGCTCGGCTATGGAAGCCACCCGGTCGAATGAGTCTGCGGCCCCTTTAGATGCGCTCGACATCGATGAGACGGAAGCAGACGGCCTTTTGCGCGGCGATGGAGTCCAACCTAATCATTTCAAGAATCGCTTCGCCAGCAATGTGCAGGGCGGGATGTCCGGCAGCGGCAAGGTCACCATTGTGTTACAGTGGATCAGCGCGCTTTTTCGTTCGTTAAGTATAAGACCGGCTCGACCAGGCCTCCGAGGAACTGTTCGTGCCATTTTCAACTATCCAGAGAGAGGCACAAATTTACGCGATACTGCCTGGCTGGATGGGCTGCGTGGCCTTGCGGCATTCGAGGTTTTCATCTTCCACTATATCGATGGATGGCTAGACCGCACAACACCATGGGGCCATGGCGAACACATGCGATCGGAATGGTACTACCTACCAATCTTCCGCACTTTCTACGCAAGTGGTGATGCGGCCGTCTGCCTGTTCTTTGGGATTTCGGGCTACGTCCTCTCATATCGCATGCTATCACTACTTCGCCAGCGGCGCCAGGAGAAGCTACTGACGGCCTTGTCATCGGCGGTCTTTCGACGCGCCATCAGGCTATACATGCCTGTCCTAATCGAGACGTTCATCCTGATGCTTCTGGTCCGGTTGTTCGACCTGCCCAAGCCAACCCCATACGAATCCGCACCAACACTTTTTGCCGAGCTCAAGGCCTGGTGCGTTAGCTTCGTACATTTACTTGCACCTTTGAGGTATCCAGATCGCTTCGATAAGCTGCTGAATCCATACGACGGTGGCATCTCGTGGACTATCCCACTTGAATACTACGGATCCATGTACGTGTATACGACAGTGCTTCTGTTGTCGCAATTACCGAGCATAGTCGTTCGAAGGGGTCTAGCTGTCGCACTGGCTATCCATGGTTTTGTCAAAGACGACTGGATCGCCTCGCAGTTCGTCATGGGCATGATTTTTGCGGACTATCAACTAGAACGCCGGGACGCATCACAATCGCAGCTAAAAGAATCCTCTCACAAACCTTCACGCTTTCGACCCTGGCTCCTCGGTCTTATGTTCGCTTTCGGATTCTACCTCTCGGGACTGCCGGGAAGTACCCATGTGAGCGATACTGAAGTTGCTCCACGACCCTTCTTCGACTGGCTTGCGCAGCCCTTGACGAATGTTGGCTTGTACTCCAAGGACCGTCAGACGGACAGATACATCCTTTGCATCGCGGCCATGTTCTGTATGGTCAGCGTAGGAGAGACCCCAACGCTACGAAGACTGCCAGAACTGAGGGTCGTTCAGTACCTTGGTCGCATCTCGTTCGGACTGTACTTGTGCCATATCTTCGTAAGAGCGTGGTTACAGCCTATTCGACAAGGCTGCCTCGCAGTGGTTGGGCTGCCGACCGATTCGATGGACTGGACTAAAAGTGAGGTGGGCGCTGGCCGACTCTTCATTGCGTATGTAATATGGATGGTTATTGCCACTGCTGTCAACTTCGTCGTCGCAGGACAGTTTGAAAGGTTCCTGGATCGCCCTTCAGTATCCTTAGGGAGGACGATCGAGAGATGGTGCCAATCTCATGCGTCGATGACTTCTGAATCGCAGCTGCCGCAGACTGATGTCTCACGAGGACCGAATGGTCAAATCGATTGATGAAAGAGAGTGAGGTGGCACGATTCAATCATAGTTCACGGACTCTCGACGGGGAAGATGTTTCCGGAATGGGTTTTTAATGTTTGGCAACAATTTTGTGAGCCATTCTGAACCTTCAAGGCGGGCTCCAGTTCCGGACAGTCCGAACTCGAAATGGGAATCTTTCGACTAGCAATACAGCTCTATGACTATGATCTCCGTTAGCTGTTGTGCTCTCCACGCTACTATATATCACCTTCGGTTAGCAACACACACACACTCTCTCTCTGCAGCAATGAGATGTAACCCATTTTCATTATTCTTATAGAAAGTTTCGACTGTACTCGGAATAGAGATGAACGCACCTCCCTACCAAACAGTTTCACTATCTTGAAAAATACTGAACATGAACATGAAAATACTGGAAATATTATGGCAATTGCCAGAGGCATTTCATAGTTCATTACATGCTGGCCGGGGACGTCCAGCCGATAAGCTTGAGCAGGACTGGCTTCGACCAACTCACAACGGTGGAGCTTCAACGAACTCGCCGACTTCGTCCCGAGAATTTCTTGTCTGTACCTCAACTCTTCTCTCTACTTCACATCTACCTTTTCGCATCAGCGCAATCCCGCGCTTGGTGTAAGACTGTTGTTGAAGGATCTGATTACGATCGATAACAGCTCCCTCGCAATATGCCAAGGGCAGGGATATCCTTCCCGCGTGTGGAGATCTGATATCACTGTGATGTACATCTTCAAAAGCAGCCGGGACAAAGCTCAACGGCAGCGTCCAGGGCTGGCAATCGCTTTCCAACCAGAAATTTTTCTCCGGTACAAATCTTTGGAAGGTAGGGGCTTATGGGATGCACATTTTCCTCTTTGCAATATCTTCTTTCGCCCAGTGGCGTAACTATCGTTTAGTCCACCGTTCAGGATGAGGAATTCACTCCGGAAAGGCAGCCCGCGAATCAGGCCCCATTTCAGTCTGACGGACACCCTTGCTTCCAATGAAACGCTTCGCCAGAAAGTGCGCAAGTATAGCGGCCTCGACCCCGATGCGCCAGGAAAACTGCAGGCCTATCGGAGTGAGGAGAGCGTATGGCCTCACATCCGGACGATTTTTCAGGAGCCGCTGGCGGAATTCCTGGGCACTGTGGTTGCGGTCATGTTCGGCTCGGGAGCTGTGGCACAGGCTTTGCTCAGCAAATCGCAACCTCAGAGCTTTCCGGATAACTACGGTGACTGGTGGACAATCAGTTGGGGGTGAGTAGACGAGTGTACTCCATTTTACATACTGCAGCGCTAACGCGGCATAGCTGGGGTTTCGGTAAGTTAGAGGCTGTATTGTTGCTATTAGATCCACTCCTAAAGCTGACTTGCTGTGACTGAAGGCGTGATGATCGGTATTTATGTATGAGCATCCAAGATATTACTGTGTAGCCACTTTGCTAAAACTGTTCCAGGTCGCGGGTGATTCAGGCGCCTACCTCAACCCAGCCCTCACCTTATCCCAAGCCGTCTACCGCGGCTTCTCCATCCGCAAGATCCCTATCTACTTCTTCTCCCAATTCCTGGGCGCCTTTGTCGGTGCCCTGTTGACTTACGCAAACTACATCTCAGCAATCGACTTCTACGCCGGCGATGGCGTCCGAACAGTCCCCCCTACCCAAGGAGCCACGGCCCAGATCTTCGTCACCTTTCCGCAGCCTTTCCTGCCAACAGCTAGCGCCTTCTTCTCGGAAGTCTTCGCAACAGGGCTCATCACGCTCTCCGTCTTCGCCCTGAAGGACGAAACATCCAACGGCGGCATCGCGAGAGCGGCAGATAACTGGTTCCCGCTGAAGATGTTCTTCATCTACAGCGCCATCGGCGTCTCGTACGGCTGGGAAACCGCTTTCGCCACGAACCCCGCCCGCGATTTCGGCCCCAGAGTCGCTTGTACTATCCTCGGCTACGGCTCAGGACTGTGGACGAACGCTTCGTATTATTTCTGGATCCCGCTTGTGGCGCCCTTTGTCGGCGCTATGATCGGGGGGTTTATTTACGACTTCTTCGTTTATACTGGTGCTAGCCCTGTTAATGCGCCTTGGTTGGGTCTGAAGCTGCTTATTAGTCCTACGGAGGAAGAGCGGAATAGGGATGCGCGGAAGGAGGAATGGGATAAGTTGCCCGAGCACACGAGTTGAAGGGATGGATGGATGGATGGATGGATGAGTCTTTCCTTGTCTATGCTTGTTTGGTGCGCCGGGCTTTGCTTCGGATTGACTACGGACGACGAAAATTTGCCTCCGAGATTGGATCTCACCTTGCTGCCTGGTTCGGATTTTTGTCTTGCGCTGGCTGGGCGTGGGTTCAGCACACCGACACCTCCATTGTTCGTCAGTCAAGACTGCTGAGATCAAGATACTTCGTTCCCAGCCTATCCGGGTCTCCCAATCCACCAAGTCCCCCGGATTTTCCGAACCACTCCGGCCACCTCTTCGACTCACGCCCGCTGCCGATAACCAGTTGATGAAATATTTGGTCGAAAGCTGTCGATGCGACTGCTTGCGCTTCTTCTTGTATACCTTGAAGTGCTGCAGCGAGCTTGTCGCGCTTCCAGTACAAAGAGAGCTCACTTGTCACCAAAGAAAGGAGCTCTGTAACCGGATATGAGTTAGGAGAAATGGTATGGTCATAATGTAGGATATATGATACAGGATAGACACTTCCTATCCTGGGAAGGACTTAAATGATAGTCTATCACGGCGCAACTTACTTCATTACCCCTCGGGCGAGGCAAACTGTCTGGAGTATGAGGAGGAATGCCACAGTTGCGTTTCTGGTCAAGCATGGCGTGCACGAAGAGTCCAGAAAAATTGAGTACATTTTGAAAAGTTAGTTAGTTCTGTCCTATTAAGATGAAAGAGGTAATAAGTTTTTCTTTTGTTGAAGTTGTCTCACGACTACATGTACAGATAGAAAGCAGCCATCATCTACTGGCGATAACCAGGGAACTGCTTAAGCAGATCCTCATCCGCCTGTCGAAGCTTAGGGCAGCTGAGCTGGCTAACCAGATCGCCGACGAGGTCAGTGACAGGGTTCAGCAGACCCAAGAGCAGATCCGGCTTCGCTTGCGCAGACAGCTGGAAGGCAAAGCAGCCGAGGTTGTTGCCCTGCAGGAGGTCGCCGGCGTTGAAGACGCCGCCGGTGAGGTCGTTGATGTCGACGCCGGTGAAGCTGTCGGTGGTGCCGAGGTTACTGTTACGGGTTGTGTTAGCCGCCTGAAGAAGAGAGTGTGGAATAAAGGGTGGAATAGAAAACTTACCCGCCGACGTCGAGGAATTCGGGGTGCAGGGCAGCGGCGTTGACAACGTCCGCAAGGAAGTAAGGAGTCTCGTACGGGTAGGCGATTGCGCGCTTGTACCAGTTCTCGGGGATTCTCTCCTCACCTATTTCGGAGAGGTTAGCAACTGCATCTCCTTGTTATTCACATTGCAGGCCTACCTTGGTTGGCAGTGTAGCTGCCGGACTCTCCGTCGATGGCGAACCAACTCTTGATCACATCGTAGCTGAGCTCACCCGCAGGCGCCTCCTCACTATGATTGGCCATGAAGCGGTAGATGAAGGTGTATGCTGCAGGCTGCACCAAGACACCCGTGAAAGGTCCGTTGAAGAAGTATGGGTTGGTCTCCTTTTGGGTGTTGAAACGCTGGGCACGGAAGGATGTCAGGGACTCCATGGTCACGAAGCCACCAGGAGAAGCATCAATCAGTTCCTGGAACTGGTCGGCTTGGGTTTTGTAGTTGTTGCCATCTGTAATGGTCAGCTATTGCTCTCTCATAGGCAATGGAAATGTCGTTACGGGGATGAGACTCACCCTGGTAAAGATCAGGTCTCGTTGGCGAAGCGTCGCTCTCGTACCTGGGAGGCGAGAATCGTCAGTATTTTTGCAAGTTGACGTATAGAGCGATGACTTACTTGTTATGAGATCCGCTCAATCCATTGCCGCTTCCAACGGAGGCAGGGGGCGTGCCGCCCATGGCTGGAAAAGCATTAGCCAAACCGTTTAAACTGTCAGAAGGAAAGTAAACCTACACCATGCAGTGCCGCTGCCATCGACGGCAGCACCGAGAGTCGACAAAAAGAGAGCCAGGTTCGGGCCCATACCCACGACCTGGGTCGTCGCCTCAATGTACTGGGTAATGGTAGCATATCCGTTCCTCGGCAGGAAGCCGTGGTTGGCGAAGGCATCTAATCTCACGTTAGCTGTTGATTCCATCGAGACATACCGCCTAATGCTGGCATATTGTGGGAAGACCTACTCAGACCTGGGCAAGGTCCTCTGATGTCGTCCGGGCCGGGCGCCTGGTATTCATGACCGCTGCCCTCGCTGACGTCGACAAACTGTTCGGGACCGGTTCAAACAACGCAGTCGCCGCACCGGCACCTTCCTGTCGTTTCAGGATCTCGTCGGCTCTGGCGGCGATCTGGGGGTCGTTTGCTGCCTCTTCAAACACCCAGGACGGGAAAGCGGCAGTCAGAGGCACGAGTGCCCCGAGAAGCGTCGGCGTGGTCGTAAGCTTCATCGTTGATTACTGAACTCTCACGTCTGCGATGATTACTGAAGGAAAGTGTAAATGGGTAGGAAGGACGTAAATCACGCAGGTTATGTGGCACGTCGATCGCTTTATACAGGCTCTTGCTCCAGCAGAGGGTGACATTCTACTCTGACCCACGTCCTCCGTTGAAGACAGCAGCGGCAACAGACTTTCCATGGCGTACGTGGGCATTAGGACGGCAGGGCCAATCAGTGGCCGTGGAAATAATGGGCAGTGCTGGATTAGCGCATGTCACCCTGTTGCGAAAAAGTAAAATAGTTGCAGGTCGCTATTAGTCCCGTCCACGTCAATGGCGCAAGAATTGCAACCCGCATGACGATGGATGGAAAGTGAAGTGGTATAGGCTCGTCCCAGAATCCGGACAGTCGGGACTTGGCGCAGCGTAGAAGGCAGTTGTGGGCCAGCCAATCAGCGGACCAAGAAAAGTCAGCCGGCGTCGAAATAGCCTTTCTGGTTGTTTTTGTCACGATGCATTTGGAAACGCCCGGTGTCGATCAGCCTTCGCACTTGCCAAACTAGCAACCTAGGGTCCAGATCTCCGCATGACCCCGCTGCCGATCTCCACAAAGGACTGCAGGACGACCGAATGTGCCTCGGTCGGCGGTCTGCTTTTGGGTGGCGACCTTGACAAAGCCACTTCGGTCATATCGGTCGACCCTTACATGTGCCCTTGCATGTGCGCATGTACTTCCTTCCAGATCTCCGGGAATAGAGCTTTAAGAGTCTTGTGCGAGCATACCCCGAAAAGCTAAAAGGTGATTTCGGAATTGCATCAAAGCCTTTCAATTACATGTCGCGAGATTGTGATCGTAGGAGACCTTCATGTCAATAATGGAAGCAATCTCGCCGGATACTGATAGAACGGTGTGCAAGCGCTTGGATCAAGCGTTCATCACGCAGTAAATTAGATAGAATCGTCCAGCGCGTTTCTGTATTCGACATACGGAGGTCTCGGCGAATTGTTTCACAACCGGCACGCGAATAATGTAGCAAGCCGGCCGGCTCGCAGGTTGTTGTCGCGCATACCTAGGTACAGTCCCTGCTCGCGCGAGTCGTATAGACAGAAGATCGGCGCATGTGATAATCGTAGATCTCCATCTCACACCTCTTTCCCAGCTCGCTCAACCAAACCACCTTTGTGCAAGTTGGGCGCGCGTCTGGTATCACGCTGCGAGCAACCCACTCACGGCCTGTGCACCCCTCAACGCCGTCAGAAGATGCACAGGCAAGCTCGCCTCTCCGTCCTCGGTAGCGATCCCCCTCGCCTTGGTCAGGACGCCAAGATTCCGATATAATCGCAACACCTCCCGCAGCGTCATCTCCGACTGCTTGACATTGCCTTCGTCCACGTTCCCGTTCGGCCGGACCTGCACTGTCCACAGTAGATTCACAACGAGGGAGGGCAGTGTTCTCCCAAGCCTGCTGGTGCTGTTCTCTAAGTCTGAGCCACCCCGCTTGAAGAGCGCGCCTGATGCGATCGAGTGAGACGGTGCTGGAGCTTTGTCGCTGGTGGGAAAATTAGTAGGGGAGAACAGCATCCCCCAAGTCTCGTCGGCGAGATCCACTAAAATGGCCTCCGGGTCGGTCTCTGCGATAGTGGCCGCGGGATCACTTGGCGCTGGAGTCGGCGGCGCATTTGGGCCATTTGTATCGGGTGAGACAGTGACTGCGGTGCCCTGAGGTGTCGTTGCTGGAGTCAAGATCGTAGCGCCAGACCCAACATTCTTACTTTCGCCGTCGTCCACAGGCGCTGGCGTGGAAACTTGGAGATCCGGGTTGGTGTTTGCCAAGAGTAAGGTGACGCTGAAGGGCTGCTTCCTCGGCTTCTCGATCACGTGTCTCCAGCATTGCTTGTAGGACTCTTCCATTTCACCGACCGTGACGATGAAGACTCTCCACGTGACCTCCCTTGCCGCTAGGAGGTCGCGCGTGCGCTCCCAGGCTTCGTTCGCGACATCCGTGAACGACTTGCCTCGCAAGCAAAAGGCCTCCGCTGACCCATTCTTGCCCGTACTATCCGTCCACGCGACAGTCATCCATTCCCCGTCAGGACTGATCGCGTAGGCAAGATGCAATGACGACCCTTCATGCATCAAATCACTTGGCGGCTCGGCGGAGAGCTGGAAGCTTATACGCTTCGGCGGCGGCGTGGCAAGCTCTGCGAAAGGTGCGGAGAAGTTTGGCAGTGCAGAGGAGACATCCTTGCCACTCAAGACAGACGGAGGACATCGATCGTAGACCTCCCTAGCTAAGGTCCCGAGCTGGCCTAAATCTAATGTCATGACGGTGTCAGCAGAAGCGACAAGGTCTACAGGCAGCACCTGCATTACGATGTCACTCCTCGGCTCAGCACGACGTGGCTTGGGCGCCCCGTCACGGTAGGCTTTGTACAGCTGCCAGAAGCACGCGCAAAGATGCTGCAGAATACGATGTGACTGATCGAATGGGTTCAGCATGTAAACCACGATAGTCTTTTGTGGCTCCACGTGACCGACATGCGCGAGGAAGCGACCGAACTCGTTACAGGTCGAATGATAAGCCTGCAGCGCACCCGACATGGAACCATCGCTTTCATCCCCAAGATCGACAGGTACTAGGCCATCTTCATAATCGTCGCCTTCGATTTCCTCTTCGACATTACGGATGTGAGCATGCGAACCAAGCCTAGAATTCTCGTAAGTAGTTCCAAGGTCGCTGAGAAAATTGTCGACAAGTCTCTGGAGATCTTCGTTCAGCGGGAAGACGCAGTATGCGCGGATATCCTTGGCCCCACTTGAAGGCGACAGACTCAATGGTTCCCAGAAGCTCAGCGCTGGTGGCAGCATCTCGTAGGGCTCATTGCCACGCTGTATACGAACATACGGTGGCGCCAGGGACATCATATCTGGCCCCAGATTTGTGCTGTCGAAGCGGGGAGGGGGCGGACGCGGCTGGCCTGGCCGCGACGGCGCTTGTTGAGCTGTCCGTGAAGGTGGTTCACGGGTGAGTGCAAGGCTTGAGAGCTCGCAGTCGTTCATGCCAGGCAAGAGACGGCCCAGTAGAGAAGAGACAATACCTCTGGTCATCCAGGCGGTGGAGCAGAGATGTTCGTCGGCTGAGGGTAGGTACTCGAGCTGTTTTAGGATAGGCTTCGTACATGACACAGCTTGTTCGCCGACTAGTTGGGCAATGTAGACCAAGTCCAACTTGGTGACGCCAATGTAGAGGTCTTCCACAGTTGGTGGATCGTCATCATTCCCCGTTTGCTGCAAGCTGAATTCGACCGGAGAGGCTTTTGCATGCATTATGCCTTCCAACAGTGCTTTGGCTTGAGATTTGTCAAGTTCACCATCGTCACGAAGACGTTGTGCCGCATCAGTGGGCAGCCACCACTGATTACCATCTGGCACAGCCGGCCTCCTGCGCTTTTTCGGATTCCAAGGCAGTTGAGGCGGCAAGCAGTTCTCACTCACGTCGCTCCCGTCGGAGGTAGACTCGCTCTCGCTGTCCACGTCACCCATGGCATCTTCAGTAAAGGCCAGGTCCGTCCGCTTACGCGGCAGACCGATGTAAGGAGCAGACCTCTGAGGCGCAAAGTGTGCCCCAAGTTTCAGATTGCTTGGTCCATATGCATCAGAGTATTTTCGGCCCAAGTCAAGCCCGTCCCGAAAGAGAATAGGTCCAAAACTGCTGCGCCGATGCTCACCCTCTTGATCACGTTTGACATTAGCACTCGCAGGCACCGGGGGCGGTAGAAGACGCTCTTTGATACCGAAAGGGCTCAAGGGCCGTTCGAGAGCCGAATGCGGTGCGGGTGTCTCGTTATCGAGATGGGTGCTGTGATCGAAACTGATGCCAGCATCGGGCGCAGCGGGTTGCACCTGATCCGCATCTCCCTTGTTAGGTGTCTTTGCAGCGTTCGCTGGCTCCTGCAGAGGTGACATGACATCCGCATTGCCTCCTGCCAATACATTGTCGTCCGGTCGAAGCTCGGACATCTCAGCATCCTCGTCGATGGCAGGCACATCGGGCACCACAGTCATGTCATCTTGTTCATTGAAGAAGTCAAAGTCTGCATCATCAACTTCGTCGCCACCGAATTCCATCCCACCCATGTCTCCGAATAGGTCGTCGTTATTCTGCGCAAATGCCATTGGGTCGGATGATGAACTCGAAAGTCGCGCTTGATCACCAGTGTCGCCAGTCACGTTGTTATCTCTTGCATCCGGCTGATCTTTTTGCTCTGGGATGGTAGCCAAGGCGTTATTGTCAGAGCTTGGCTGATGATTAGTATGGCCTGGCATGAGGTTGTCTTCCGGCGTAGGATATATACCTGCCATAGATGCCTGTTGATCGACAGCACGCTGATTGAAGGGTGCAGTGAGTCCTATGTTGTTTTCTACAGTGGTGGATCCACCCTGCGACGCATCAACATGCTCTCGCTGCGCTTCAGCTAGACTCTCCTGAACTGCACTGGTGCCGTCTGCAGCCTGCAATCTGCTTTCAGCCCCTTTAAACCACTCTTCGGCATCCGCAAGAGGATATGAAAAGCCGTGCGGGTCGTCGCTTGCGGCAAACCAGCTCTTCCAGGAACCCTCGCACGCTCGAGATTTGGCCTTGACAGTCTGGCCAAAGCACATGGTTGCAGGCCAGGTGAAGATTTGGCCTTCGGCTGCAGTCGGACCTTGTAGCTTCACGGGAAGCCATGCAGTGTCATGTTCCACTACGATGCCCTCGACGCGGAGCATGCTGCCTACTGCATCTCTCCAGCCAGCGCCAGCGAATGCAGGGCTCACGTCAGTATCCGCTACTGGCGTGACATGGATTCCACTCGGAGCGAGAAGAATGTCAGAGTCCCTGGAGATGAGGTTTCTGCTTAAAGGTGTAAAGCTCTCCGAGCCAGTAGTTGTCGTAGCATAAAGCGTCCCGGACTCGGTCAGATTGAGGTGTAGATGCAGCACAACAGAAGCTTCGCCAGGCCCAGTCGGTAGCAACCAGCTGAATGGCCCAATGCGCAATGCTCCGCAAGCCTGGTTTAAAGCGCTGGAAACAGCTCCCTGAATAGCGTCAAAAAGTATGCTTCTCACGTCGTGCCCAGCCAAGCCTGCTTTGAGAGTCAGAGAGTCGAGCGTGTCATTCTGTTCTTGCCGCAGCTGTTCCGTCTTCTTGGCGAGCGTGGCCCGGACATTGTTGTCAAGTTGCCCAAAGATCCACAACTGTTGCTTGCTAGAGGCACACAAGGCACCTTGGCCACGCAGCGTCGCAACGAAGCCTTGCACATCATATTCGTTGTTGCCATTGTAGACATGGCATTCCAGAGTCTTCAGCCCGTCGGTGACTTGCACATTGCTTTTGCAGTTCTTCAAAAAATCCATCTTTTATCTGTGCCTTCGCTGTCATGGGACGATGCGGTGGTATAGTCGGAGATGGTTCGCGCGGCGCTTGTCGTGAGGTATACACATGGGCACGTCGAGGTCGGATCCCCGGTCTCCCTAGATCGACGTATAAAGGATGACGGCAATCGCCAATGTTGAGAGCGACTGTGTCAACATGAACAGTCTCGCGATCCGCGGCCGACTCCTAATGTAAGCAGCGAAGTATCCTCCACAGCTCGGCACTTCCGGCGGACGACAGCTTCACAGCTTCGAGGCGCGTGTTTCCTAACGTCTGATATCCGCCGGCGCCGTCACTTAGTACTGCCGAGCTTCCGAGCTGCTGGCGCCGGCCCGCCTCCGCATTCGGCTGTCGATCTTCCGCCTGCCGAGCAGACAGAAAAGTTCCCAAGCTTGATTTAGCGATCGCAGCGTTGGACCTCTCACCTCACATACACACATCAGCAACATGAAGCTTTCCAACCCGAGCGCCGTGCCGGTATATACAATCGCCGGCGCGTCGACTGCGAGGCCGTTGCCGGAATGGCTCGCGCGCAAGAGGAAGCGCAGTCTAAAGAAAGACCCGGAATACGCGAATCGGATAGAGTTGCTGCAGGATTTCGAGTTCGAAGAGGCAAGCTCTTGCGTTCGGATAAGCGAGGATGGCGAATGGGTGATGAGTACGGGTGAGTACTCCACGATAGCATGATGTGCGCAGGTGAAACAAAAGTGGCTGATCGCTGACAGGATGAGCCAACAGGAACATACAAGCCACAGATGCATGTGCACTACCTACCACATCTATCGCTCTCATATTCACGGCATACCAACGCCTTGAACGAGACGTTTTTGCTGCTGTCTTCAGACTACAGCAAGAGCTTACACTTACAGACCGATCGTTTCCTTGAATTCCACACGCCTGGCGGCCTGCACTACACAACGCGAATACCAAGATATGGCAGAGATTTGAAATACAACCGGCGGACAGCAGAAGCCCTCGTGCCATCGGTTGGTGTGAATCCCGACGGCAATGGCGAAGTCTTCCGTCTCAACCTGGAGATCGGACGGTTCATGAAGGGCTTCGAGGTAGATGTGGGTGGCGATGATCTGGAATCTTTTGGTGGTGGAGCTCTGCAAGGCGGCATTCGGACAGGAGCTGTTAACTGCGCCGCGGTTGCAGAAGAATCGCATGGTCTTCTAGCCTTCGGAACCTCGATTGGTACGGTGGAGCTCTGGGACACCCGTTCGCGGAACCGAGTTAGCGCTTTAGGCCCGCCGACATCTCTATTGTCGGTCGACGATCAGGACACGAAACCCGAGATAACTGCTCTAGAGTTCCATCGCTCTGGATTGAACCTCGCGACTGGAAGCAGTACTGGAATTGTGCACACCTATGATCTCCGATCACCTGTACCTCTGTTGCGCAAGGACCAAGGCTACGACTACCCGATACAAAACCTCAAGTACCTCGAATCATCCTCACGGAACTCTTCTGCGGGTGGTTCTGAGAATCTTATTATGAGCGCCGACAAGCGCGCGATCAAGATTTGGGATGCTCAGAATGGTAGTCACTGGACGTCTGTTGAGCCTGCTGTGGACTTAAATCACGTCGAATGGGTGCGAGACACCGGCATGTTCCTGACCGCAAATGAAGGCAGGCAACAGCATTCTTTCTTCATTCCCCAACTCGGCCCGGCTCCAAAGTGGTGCGCTTTCCTAGACAATCTCGTTGAAGAGATGGCTGAGGATGCGGAGGACCCGAACGCTTTCAACTCCGCTACTGGCAACGCAGGTGCTGGCGATGTGTACGATAACTACAAGTTCCTGGATATGAAGCAGCTCCGGGAACTGTCCCTGGATCACCTTATTGGGCAAACGAATCTCCTACGACCTTACATGCACGGATACTTTGTCGGCCAGCAGCTGTATGAGCAAGCTCGCTTACTGACAAACCCGGATCTGGCACAACAGCAACGCCAGAAGAGCATCCAAGAGCGCATCAATAAGGAGCGCGAGAGTCGTATCCGTGGTAACAAGAAGGTCGCTGTCAAGGTCAATAGACGATTCGCCGAGAAATTACAAGCTAGAGAAGAAGCAAACGAGCGGAGAAAGGCCGCTAGAGTCCTCAAGCAAGGCGGCGACGCACCCAAGGCTGCTGCAGAAGAGGCCGAGGCCGACGAAGCAGCGGACAAGGCCGAGAAGCCCCTCATGGACGACCGTTTCAAGGCGATGTTCGAAAACGAAGACTTTGAAATCGATGAGACGAGTCGCGAGTTCGCCATGCTCAACCCGTCCACTGCACCGGCCCCAGGAGGCGAGAATAGAAAGCGCGGTCTCACTGCCGTCGAGGAGGATGAACTCGATGAGCGGCGAGGCTCAGACGACGATGATGATGATGACGAGAGCGGAGACGAAGACGCAGAAGCGGAGGCCACAGCACTCAAGGCGCGCCAACGGCAAAGAAGCGAACGTGACGACGAGGAAGACCCCCGCAAACGCATCGGCAATGCTTCTTACCAGAAGAACACCGGCAGCGGGAAAGGCAACAAGTTCCGCCAGCAGCAAGGCCGTAGCAACGAGCCGCAGATGCGCGTTTCGTCTTCGACGAACGATTTCAAGAAGCAGAAGAACCGACAAAGCAAGTCCTTTGGCGACTTGGCTTCGAGTTTGCCGGCGAGACAGCGTGATGTGGGTGGAAATCGGGCTACACGGGGTGGCGTTGTTGGCGAGAAGGAAGTCACGTTCGCGCCGGAGAAGAAGGGCAAGAAGAGAGCGGGTGAGGAGGATGGTGGGGCTGGTGGACGGCAGGTTTCGAGAGGGCAGAAGGAGAAGGAGAGGAGGAGCGCTAGTGGGAATGTGTTTAGGCGGATGTAGGACTAATGAAGCGGTCGTTTCGATTTTACTTTTGGCTTGGTGTGGAATACATGAAGGCCAGCGATCTAATAATTCGACCGTCGGTGGTTTGTTCTACCGGGGAGCTCTGGGAGGAGACAAAGACTTTTGTACCTTGTACAGTATCTTGATGGGATAACTCCTGGTAAGGAAGAAAATACCATCGGCGCATGCAGTGCATATCTTGATTAGTAAGGCCTCGTCCCCGCACGAGCAACATCGATGTTTTGACCTCTGCCATTCCACAGCAGGTCCACGTAGTCACACGTTTGAACGTGCGCTAACCATTTTACGTGCCGTGTAAAGAGATATCGGTCTGCGATGTCCTCATCAGAAGTATCAATATCTCTAGAAGCGCTAAAGGTTGTCTGCGCTAATGCTTAGTAGGAGGCAGCGCACGACGAGCCCCGAGTCATATGGTCATACCAGCCACCGGGGGTGCTCTCAGTTCTCGCAATTGGAAGTACCAGCTTCGTTGGGGAACTCGGCGGTGACCAAGTGTTGAAGTACCCGCTCGATGCTAGTGAGCGCGAGTATATCGAACATGAAGCCTGCATCTACAACATTCTCGGTGTCCATTCACGCATCTTGCGGTGTTATGGACTGGATGGTGCCGGTCTGCGCCTTCAACGGGCTGCCAATGGCACATTACGCGATGTCTTAAAGACTGGAGGCAGCAGCGTTCGCGATCAGCTCAAATGGGCACGTCAGCTCGTAGAAGCTGTCGTATACATCCAGGGCAAACATGTCTTTCATTGCGATATCAGTCCTCGGAATTGCTTCATCACCGACAGATACGACTTGGAACTCGGCGACTTCCAAGGTGTGTATGTGTCATCTGACGGTACAGTCCACGAGGGATACAGTAGGGAAGGGAGCAAGGCAAGCCTGCCTCGAAAGCCTGCCAAAGTTGACCAATACTCTGACCTTTTCGCGGTTGGGAGCACTTTGTACGAAATCATGGCAGGTCAGGAACCTTATGAAGACCTGGATAGTATCGATGATATGGAAGAAATCGAAAGTCTTTTTTCGAAGGGAACCTTTCCCAATACTGACTTCTTACCGGCTCACAAAGCTATCGAGCGTTGCTGGAGACAGAAATATGATTGCGCCCAGCAGTGTCTTGATGACCTAGTGGCCATCGAAGCTGAAATGTCTAGTGCAGTGGCTTATGGATGATTGATGTGCTCCGATTTAGGAAGCTCGAGCGTGGCGTACTACTTGCAGCAAGGCAGAACTCGAAGACAAATACCTATACTGAGTGCGTCTGTTGAGCGAGGACGATGGTGATATTGGTAGTATTGGTAGTATTTTGAATCCACTCAAAGGTGCAGGCAAAAGAAGATAACCACGAGGAGTGCTAAGAGATGCGTCAAGACAAGGCACGAATGGAGGTGCGTATCTACTATTGCCGGCTCCTCGAATTCAGCAACCCGTGCCGACGAATCTCTGTTCAGGTGGGAGCTTCAAAAGAGTACCTAGCCTCCACTGGCAACCCGGTCCCGTCATCATCTTCCAGGCGAGAGTTCTAGGCGAGGCTTCCCAGTAATGCATGGTTTGCATCTCTAAGCAGGACCTTCCCGCAGTGCATGCGCACGACGAGAAGAGCAGATGCAAGATCTCGATAGTAACCTGCATGGGCGGCCGTCCCGTGCGATCGGAACGTACCCTACCTCCCGCACTCGCCTTGCCGAATATGTATGACGCCCGTCCTGCAGGCTGCATCTTGCTGCTTATGCAGGTAGGGGCTCAGCACTTTAAGTGGGTGCGTCTACTTCACTTATCTTCGTGGCGATTGCAGCGAGACTGGTCCTTGGAATCGAGATACTCTGGCTCTACTGGTTGCATTCAAGCGAGTGTACATGCGACTTAGTCGGACCCGCTGACCACCTTTTACCGTATTGAGGAGGACATACCTGCGAGACGCCGCTGTTGGGACGCCTCATGGCGTGGATTCTGGAGACTAGGACTTACTTCCAGTGAAGATGGCTTGTGGTGGCTTCTCATAGAATGGTCGAGGCGATGTGGTTGTCGTCGTCTTGCCGAAGACTTAGGTGATTTATGTGCAGCTCGAGGTCATAAGGACGTCATCACTGTGATATTCTCCAAGGCGAATGTGAAAGTAACCTGTATAATGATACAAGAACCAGGAATCGGTCGACTTGTACCGAAGCTGCAATGTGGTGTGGTGGCTCGAGACATACAACCATGCGCACACGATGTACGAAGCTCGATGAAGATCATCAGACATCAGCATGAATGCTGCATGGTTTCTGAGCGACGAGTCGTTATAAAGCCGGTGCCAGTGGCATTTCCGGGACAGTTCGCATCCTAGAATCTAGTCGAACTGGTTTTTGTCGCTTCCTCAACCCCCCGACAATGAGATTCCTCAGCCTTTTCGTTCTAGGTTCGACAGCCTTCGCGGCACCCACGGACAGCCCGATTCAGGAGAGGGCCACTCAGCAGTGTGGCCAATACCAAACGCAGTACAATGGAGCCTATAGTCTCGCAACAAATGGCTGGGGCTGGTCCACAGGTACTGGATCTCAGTGTTCGGAGATCAACAGCGTATCCGGCAATACTATTGCTTGGGACACGACTTGGTCCTGGAGCGGCGGGCCTACGAGTGTAAAGAGCTACACAAACATCCAACAGCAAAGTTATCCCAAGAAGCAGCTGGGCCAGTATTCCAGTATGCCGACGACTTGGAAGTGGAGCTACGCTGGCACCAATCTTGCTGCAAACGGTGAGTATCATCCCGCATCCCACAGCCTTGGACGTTTGACTAATGTGCTAGCAGTGGCTTACGATACCTTCGTCGGCACCTCTCCCAACGGTGCCAATGCCTTCGAAGTCATGGTAAGAACATCGCTTCCTGTCTCAACACGGCGTCCCCTAACATCCCTTTCCTCACAGGTCTGGCTCGGCCTATACGGCAGCATCTCCCCCCTATCATCCAACGGATACCCCTTCACGCCGATCGCCAGCCCCGTAATCAACGGCGTCCAGTTCGACCTCGCCTACGGCCTCAACGGCAACGTCAAAGTCTACAGCTTTGTCGCCCGTAGTCGGGCTGCGACCAGCTTCAGTGGAGACATTCTGAACTTCTACAAGTACCTTCAGCAGAATTATGCGAGCAATGGCTTCACCTCCAACCTTTATCTGCAGGCTTTCCAGGCTGGGACGGAGGTCTTTACTGGTAGCAATGCGAAGTTTGATACTACGGCATATTCTGTTTCGATTAGTTAGTGGATCGCTATTGAAGTCGGCATTGATTTGGTGGTGGTGAGAAGGTGAGGTGGAGATTGCTAGGACGTTCGTTATCCACGTGTGAGGCTTACTAGGTTACTTGAGCAGAGCTTCGTATGACACTCATGTTCGGCAAACCCAAACTCCGTCCCCATCTCATTGTGGTGTTTGCATAAAAGTGGTGACGGTTGCTGCTGATGACGACTCATCAAGCGTCGGAATATGGGGTAACTCCACACAACCCCGCCTTTGACCTTGTTGATCATACTTTCGTCTTTGGGAGCTTGGGTGCGCTTGAACCTCTTGTCTTTGGGTTCCTGATGCTCGGCCGGCCTTTTCACCTTTTGTCCCCACGAGCTCAACCTGTCCACGGGACGCGTCAATGGCGAGATGGACGGATGGGTGCCCCGGGTCGTCAGTTCCCTTGACGCGAGGGAATTTTGCCTTCTGAATAGAGCTATGTCATGTGCCTCCCAATCCCGTAACTCTCGACGTCCAGCCGGCAGTTAGGATGTACGGAGGTAGAAGATAGGTGCACGTTGCTGGACTTGACTCTCTTCATTGCGTGACTTCTGTGATCTCCCAATCCGCTTCTCTCACCATTGCTGGTCGTCACCTCCCCCTATACATGAAACTGAAAACACGCCGTACACGCCAGAATGCCTCCTAAGCCCTCACCGCCGACTTCACATCGCGAGAACATCGCCCAGCATCCGCACCGAAACCCCGACTACGGCGGTAACCCACTCGCCCACATCCACAGCAACAACTCCGATGGCACACAGTCCTTGCGTCTTCCCGCCTTCGCTGGCGGCCTGCAACCAGGTCTCTACAAGCCTCCGCCGTTCAAGTTCGGGAACCCTGTTCCCTTGGGACTGAGTGGTTTTGCTTTGACTACGTTCCTCTTGAGTATGATCAACCTGAATACGAGGAACTTGGGTGGGCAGAGTAGTATGGTGATGGCGCCTGCCTACGCGTATGGCGGCTTCGTGCAGTTGCTGGCGGGCATGTGGGAGATTGTGCTGGGCAATGGTATGTGAGAAGTAACTTGGTATGGTGTAAGTTCGATTGGAATTGTTTGAGAGCTAATCATCTTTGCTCTGCTACAGTCTTCGGTGGCACCGCCCTTAGTACGTATGGCGGGTTTTGGATATCTTTGGGCATTATCTTGACGCCGGGTGGGTTTCGGATCGAGCATGCTTACGGGATACCCGACTTTTATACAGGTACGAATGTCTTGTTGAAGTCATGTCCAGAATTGGGGCTGTTTGCTGACATGTCGTCCAGCTTTCGCCTTCTATATTTTTGCTTGGATGATTATTACCATCATCTTCTGGCTCTGCACGTTGCGCTCTACGTTGTTTTTCACTACTTTTGGTAGTGTCTGGATCGCATTCATCTTTCTAGGTTGCGGCGAGTCTCATGTGTAGTACCGCTAAGCTTGAAAAAGAAAAAAATCTTGCACAGTTGCTGACGGTTACATTTCCTTCAGCCTACCTCGATGCAGCCAGCAACGACGGAGTTCCAGACCCGACGCTCACACGACTCAGTGGTGGATTTGGAATTGCCGCGGCGTTCATTGCTTGGTACAATATGATTGCTGGCATTGCAGACCCTAGCAACTCATTTTTTATGATCCCAGTGGTCCACTTCCCCTGGAGTGATAAGGGGCGAGAACAGAGAAAGGCGAAGAGGGATAGGAATGACAGCGATGCAAGTGATAGGGTGTAGGCATGCGCGTAGGCGGTAAAGCCTGGGTGAAGTATTTGCCGTACCATATTATTAGAGTGCGTAGGTCTTAATTATCAGTCTTCGTATCTCTCTTGCCAAGTATTGATTACGGTTTAATGAGTCCCCATCAACATGGCCGCGATGACTGCGCCCTGACCAAAGCACAATAGGGTTGATGAGGGCAAGCGATGGAAGTGCAGTGCTTTCTAATCAATGCGCCGCCAATCCTTGATCGGCGGCTGACTTCTCAGCCCGAGCAACTCGGGACGAATGCGAAGTACGATCGGGGTTAAGGTACGTCATGTCCGGCGGCTCTGGGCATACGGACGCTCCAGGACAGTTTCTCACCTTTTTTCAACCAACATATGATCTTGGGAGGGAGCTACAGTGGCTTTGGTTGACAGTGCACTGGGCTGTCAGCCGGAAGGTCGTGGTAGTAGGAAGCATGCTGAAATAACGACTTGAACCTTGGATAACCGTCGCTTCTAAGCTGCATTGGAGAGGGGCAGAGGGAAGACCCGGCGGCGACTCGCAACAGAATGACGGGCACTTCACCGAACAATCGCGACGACGGACGTCCCGAGAACGAGACTGCCGCTTCAACGCCGACCTCGTCACACCATGCGGACGGCTCGAGCCAAAACTTGAGATCGGCGAAAGATCGCAGCTGCCCGTTCTGCGGGCAGGCCTTCACCTCTTCTAGCCTAGGAAGGCACTTAGATCTGTACATCAAGCCTCGCAACCCGAAGCCGGCCGACGGAGTACATGATGTGGAAGAGATTAAGAAGCTTCGGGGCGGCATCACACGGAGACAGCCAAAGGCCAACCTGAAGCCAGGCGCGAACATCAATGCCAGCGGATGGGGAAAGAACGGCAGCGAGGCAGGCACGCCCGATCCGGAGCCAAGCGGCAGCGGCAGCGGTGGCGGTGGCGGTGGCGGTGGCGGTAGTGGTAGCGTTGGAAAGACACATACCAGTAGCGGCCCATCATTGCATCCGCAGCATGGTCTGGCAGCCAGGGTGACAGATGCCAGCCCAGAGTACGAACCTCCGTCAAACCCCATGAAAGAGCATCAAGGACCAGTGCAGACTTCCTTCAATGCTCCCAATTGGCAGGCGACCGGTGTGATCAACGACCTCCCGCCGCGTCGGCCCTCGAGCAACCCATCCCAGCGACACGGCGAATCATTCGGGCAGGTACAGCGCATCCAGCAGATGCGAAAGGACAACGCCGGGAACCGTGTGCAAAGACCAGAGACCGAAGACATGTCTACTTTGAAGCTGCAAGAAGCTGCCGAGGTAGGCCGAGCGGCAGAACTGGCTCTGAGGGAAATCATGGGGAGCCTCGAGGCAGCCAAGGCGAAGACGGAGCCAAAGCAGCTTTTTGATGACGTGGATTTCTTCTCACTCTCTTTTCCAGGACTTTGTCTTGCACTCCTGCCTGCGCCGCCCGCTCTGTTCAGTTCTACGCCTTTTCCAGGACCCAACACTTGGACCTTGAAACCACCCGGCCCCGCGCAAATGGAAAGCCTTAGCAATGCCCTATCCCACCGTCTTGCCACTGTCCGTAATTACAACGTCAACAATTGGCTAGACAGCGATGTTTTTCGACACAACGCCCATCTGCAGTCCGCGTTCGAGCATTGGAGTCAGCTCTCTGAAAGCCAACGTCAGGAAGCCTGGATTCTAGAGACTCTTCGGTCTGTGTCGCGCGCCAATGAGACCAAAGAACACCAGAAGACCGAGCTTGAAGCAGCTCAAAATCGCATCAGGCATTTAGAGGCCGAATACGACCGCTTGAGTCGCTGCCAGCTGCCTCGCGAGTATCTACTGCATCCCCCAAACACTGTCCCCGCCCCAGCTGCTTTGATGAAAGAAATGCAGCACGCCTCAAGCCATTTGTACGCCCAAGCGGCCGCCAACGTCGACTACGACGCCGACGCACTCCTAAACAAATGGCGCACAGCAGTCAAAGCTACACAGCGACGTTCCACCGCTCAAACGGCATCAGGACCCGGTGGGAAACCTACACATTCCGGCGCTGCGGCGGCCAAAGCTGACGCCAGAACCGATATCATCAATTATGAGCGCCACGAGACGGATCCCAGCAGCGAGCAGATGAGAGGCGACATGATCATGCAAGGCGCCATCTTCGGCGTCGGCGGACCCATGACGCGACCTAAGCCCGGCGGGAACATCCACGAGTCTCCCGCCGGCGACACCTCCACCATTATCGGCTGGGATTACGAGACCCCGCCGAACCCGGGCGTCGTGGTCGATGAGATGGTGGATGGGGAGGAGGTCGACGCCGTGGGGGATGAAGACGAGGATGCTGAGGGTGAGGCTGATGAGGACGCGGCGAAGCATGGGAATAGAGCGCTCGTGCGCCATACGAGGTCCGAGATTAGGAATGAGAAGGTTAATGGGGTGACGGGGTTGAACGGGAATGGGAAGAGGCCGCTCGGGGCGACTGGGACGAATGGACGCGCGGGTGGGCCGAAGGTTTTGAGGGAGCGTTGGAAGTAGTTTGGTCTTCGAAAGTCTTCCAGTTTTTATTTCTCTTTGCTTTCTTTATTTTTTCTTTTATTTTCCCCTTCTGCGATTGGGAGCCCTCGCACGGAACGATGAGTTGCCCAGAAGGCATTGGCTGCGTGATACCTTCCTACGTCCCAAACACAGCTTCCCCTCCTCTCACATCTCTCCACCTAAAACCTCACAAGCTCTCAACATACTCAGCATCGATCCGGCCATCATGTACAACGATCCCCTTCGTCCCATTCGAAACCTTCCCATCATAATCCCTACCATTCGTCGGATCCAGAATCGTATAGTTAGCAAAACAAGCAAAATCATAATTCGCCAACTCCATCGCTTCATACTGCGAAGCCAGAAAATCTTCTTTGCCACACATGCCATCGGAGCGGCCTTCGCAGAAACCTCCCCGGATCGTATTGAGTGGGAGGATGCCGTCGTTCAGGCGCATTCGGATGAATTTGTGCGGCGCGTTGGTGGAGTCGTAGCCGTATTGGGTGGGATAGTAGGTCGTCCTGTGATCGTGGACGGGTTCGGGTTCGGGCGCTGCGCAGCCGATTACTTCTGTGATTAGTCTTGCGCCGAAGGGAGTTAGGTGGGAGAGGAGGAAGTGGCGAGCGGGGTCCGGTGGGTATTCGGATAGATTAGGGTGTTCGCGGAAGTAGTCTATTGACATGGAGGTCAGGACTGAGACGATGATGTCGTCGTGTGAGAAGTCTACGTAGAAAGGCCTTTGCAGGGGGAAGTCCTTGGGGTTGTCGGTGAGGGTGGAGTTCACGGAGCTGTTACTGTTGGTGATGTATTGGTCCGTCAGCCGGGCAAGAAGTTCCTGTTGATAGCCGAGGCCTTGTGCGCGACCTGTTGGTGATCCGAATGAGTAGTCGTAGTAGTATCTACATCAGGTCAGCGCAGTTGGACAAAAGTGTCGATTTCTGGATAATCACGCACTCGATATCAAGAGTTTGCTCAAATGCGGCCCATTCGTCTTCAGTGAAAAGACTACAGAAGTCGCTCATGCCGATATACGCATGCTCATATGCACAAATGCTCTGCATAGCGTACGTGTCGTTATTGTTGAAAGTGAAGCCGTCAGGTGCATACTGATTCATTCGTGCGGTCGCGTTGCCAATGTACAACGGAACGTACTGGAATAGCAAATCCAAGTCGCCCAGATACGCTGATTGCAACAGGTCTTCGAAGCAACTGTCATAGGAGGCTAGTGTATTATTCTCGGTGCCGCCCTCTGGGATTATGAGCACGTCGAAAAGACTCCCGTTGACAAAGCTGTTCAACCCTGGCATGGCTTCTTTGTAAAAGCTTGGACCAAAGAAGCCAAGCGCCCAGGAGATTTCAGAGTTCTCGATCCTGGACTGGCTGGTAGTCCTCAGAAGGGGTTTGGGGCGAGTGCTGCCGTTGCGGTAGAATGGCTCATACTGTAGCTGCTCCGGCTCTGCGTCGAACAGAATTCGACCGTATTGATTCCAAAAGGCAACGCCGCTTTCGAACTCTGTTGCTGCGCCTTTACCAGTCAGGTAGGACTCTCCAAGAAGATACCTGTAGGTGTTGAGGAAGCTCAAAGGGCCGGCAAAACTTGCATTTGGATTCGCTGCCGTGAAATTGGCTATCTTAGCTGCGAATCGCTCATCATTCAGGCCGTCGTCGAAGTAAGATGTTGGAAAGCGCTGTGCATGACGTTGCAAGCTGTGCACCTGTTCGACCTGACAGCCATCGGGAAGTCCGACGTCTTGAACACCGAAAAAACGCTCGTCGTTATCGCGATATGGCGAGAGCTGGCCCCAGTGCTTCGAGATTTTGTCGATGTCTTGAAGCAGAGTGGGATCGGACTGAGAGTCCTCTCCGTTCCTCGGGGCAGCCGAGGCCAAGGTGCAAAGTGCCGCGATTGCCAAAGTCTGCATGTTCAATACGACGGTGGTGAGAGGGTCTGTGATCTGCCGTACCAATGGGGACCTGGTTCTTGCGTTGGAATGGGGAAATGGACGGACAGAAATGGATGAGTGGGAAAACTGGAAACCCTACCTTCCCGCAAAACTATATCATGCACCACGCAGACCACGTCGACAGCACCGATGCCATCTTCCGTTAGCCTCTACTAGGGTGGTGTGGTAGTGTTCGACGTCAATATGCCGACAATAATCTGTTGGGTGAGATGTGGAGCGTAGACCATTGACTTCGCTGGGTGGGCCCTGGGAAAATCTAACCCGACATAGAAGGTGAGGTGTGAGGTCGTCACGTCCACGGGTGTGAGATGAGATGAATGCCTGAGGATATACGGGGAAATCTCGGTAGATAGACAGGACTTTGGAGGAGACGAAGAGATGGCAAGCGGATGGGTCAAGGCGCTAAGCTCAGACCCTGCCGAAGGGCTAATGGGGCTAGCAAGAAAAGTTGGAGCGCGTTTTGCTTCGCTACATATCCCACCTTTCCTCACATTCTTTTGGTCCTGCATCATCCTTCCTTTCCCTTCCTCGCTCTCTATCACCCACGATGGATGAGCAGGAGTTCGTCTCGCTGTTGCGAGCTCTGCTGGAGCCGGACACCAACAAGGTGAAGCAGGCTACCGGCCAGCTGAACAAGTCCTACTACACTTCCCCTCAGTCGGTAGTGGCTTTGATTCACATCATCACCTCCAACCAGTCTCCCGAGCTCCGCCAGCTCGCCGCTGTGGAAGTGCGCAAGCTGGTGTCGAAGCACTGGCTGAACGTCCCGCAGGATGCGAAGCCGCAGCTGAGACAGCAGCTGCTGCAGTCGACGATTGACGATACCGACGCGAAGCCAAGGCACAGCAAGGCGAGAGTCATTGCTGCGATCGCCAAGGTTGACCTCGAAGATGGCCAGTGGGAGGAGCTTCCCGGGATGTTGCAGCAGGCTGCTACCAGCCAGCAGGTACGGCACCGGGAAGTGGGCATCTACATCATCTTCACCCTCCTGGAGGCCATGCCAGACATCTTCCAGGAGAACATGACCCAGATGCTCACCCTGTTCAACCGCACTGTGCAGGACCCCGAGTCGGTCGAGGTCAGGATCAACACCATGTTGGCTCTCTCTGAGTTGGCTATGGTGCTTGACACCGACGAGGACATGAAGAGTCTCAAGAGCTTTCAGGACACAATCCCTCATATGGTCAAGATCCTGCAGCACTGCATTGAGACCGATGATGAGGAGCATGCCATGCAGGCTTTCGACGTCTTCAACAAGTTGCTGTCGTACGAATCTGCTTTCCTCAACACTCACTTCGGCGACCTGCTGCACTTCTTCATGCAAGTGTCAGCTAACACCGAAGTTGACGAAGATGTCCGTAGCCAGGCACTGAGCTTCTTGATGCAGGCTGCCCGGTACCGGAAACTGAAGGTGCAGAGCCTTAAGGCTGGCGAGCAAATGACGACGATGTGTATCCAGATCGCAACTGAGCTTGAAGAGCTCCCATCTGAAGAAGACGAGGTGTCACCGGCCAGATCAGCACTAGGCTTGCTCGACATCTTGTCCGAGTCTCTGCCTCCCAGCCAGGTCGCAGTACCCTTGTTGAAGGCCATTGGACCTTACGTCCAGAACCCAGATCCCTCCCACCGTCGTGCAGGTATCTTGGCTCTCGGCATGTGTGTTGAGGGCGCACCCGACTTTATTGCTACCCAGCTCAAAGAGATTCTGCCGGTGGTACTACACCTACTTGAAGATCAGAACAGCGGCGTGCGGTCTGCCGCACTGAACGGCGTCGCTCGTCTTGCAGACGACCTCGCTGAGGACATGAGCAAGGAGCATGCCCGTTTGATCCCTGCTCTGATCAAGAACTTTGACCTTGCCCTCCAGGCGATGCGGTCGGCCCAGCCAAGCTCCAAGGAGTACGAGCTCAACTCTCACATTCTCAAGGCCTCCTGCATGGCCGTTGACTCTCTTATCGAAGGTTTCGACCAGGAAGACGCATCGAAGTACGTCAACGAGCTTGTGCCGCGCTTCGCTATGCTCGTCGAGCATCAGGACCACCGAGTCCAGATGGCTGCCGTATCTGCCGTTGGCTCTATCGCAGCCGGTGCAGAAGAGGCCTTCAAGCCATATTTCGAGAAGTCCATGCAGACCCTCGGCAAGTTCATCTCAATCAAGGATGACGAGGATGAGCTCGAGCTCCGTTCCATCGCTATCGACGCCTTGGGCAAGGTTGCAGGTGCAGTCGGTGCCGAGGCATTCCAACAGTTCGTTCAGCCGCTCATGCACTCTTCTGAGGAGGGTCTGCATCTCGACAACCAGCGGCTGAAAGAGACTAGCTACATTCTCTGGTCTACTCTCGCAAGAGTATACGAAGAGAACTTCGATCCCTTCCTGCCTGGTGTAGTTAAAGCTCTGCTTGACTGCTTGGAGCAGGAGGAGACCGACTCTGAGGTCCAGCTTGGCGCTGAGGCTTCAGACCTCGTTGGCCAGGAGGTCACCATCGCCGGCAAGAAGATTAAGGTTGCAGGCGCTGGTGGTGTCGTCGAAGGCGCAGAAGGTGGCGACGATGAAGAGGATGACTTGGTGCAAGAACTCATGGAGGGCGATGAGGATGACGACGACTGGGACGACCTTGGTGCCGTCACCGGTGTTGCAATGGAGAAGGAAATTGCCGTCGAAGTTTTGGGTGATGTGCTCACCCACACGAAGGCCAAGTACCTGCCATACATGCAGAAGACTGTCGAAGTTGTTCTGCCACTTCTTGACCACAGCTACGAAGGTGTGCGCAAGTCCGCTGTCGGAACCATGTGGCGAGCATATGCCTGCCTCTGGGGCCTAGCTGAGGACGGTGGCATGCAGAAATGGCAACCCGGCCTCCCACTCAAGGTCAAGCCCTCTGCTGACCTTGAGAAGCTCGGTGATCTTGTCATGAAGGGATCACTCGCGCTTTGGGAGGAGGAGATGGACAGGTACGTGATGCTTTCTTTGCTTTTGAATACCCTTTTTACACTGATGACAACACTACGTATACCCAGCTCACTCAGATGTCTACGGACAAGTGCTGCGAAAACGATAGAGGCTGTTTCTGAATTGTTTGCCTTTTACTGCGTCATTTGGAGTTACGAACGTCATGAACATTTGCTAATTGCGAAAAAAGGGCTACTGTCACCGAGATCAACCGCAACATGGCTGCTACGCTCAAGCTGTGCGGCCCTGCCATCCTTGCCCCTGGCCCAACCCCCGGCAACTCTACTCCGCTTGAGCAGATCACTGCTCTTCTCATGATGCTGTTGCAGAAGCAGCATCCTTGCCAGAAGCTCGAGGAAGATCTGGATGAGGCGGATGCGTTGGAGGCCGAGAGCTCCGAGTACGACTGGCTCGCCATTGAAACCGCGATGGAAGTAATCACTGCCCTGTCTACTGCTCTCGGACCCCAGTTCTCCGAGCTGTGGAAGATCTTCGAGTCCCCAGTCGTCAAGTACACTTCGAGCCAGGAGCGTTTCGAGCGCTCTGCCTCCGTTGGTACCATCGGTGAGTGTGTTGAGGGCATGCAAGATGGATGCACAGCGTACACTGGGCGCTTGATGCGTGTGCTGCAGAAGCGCCTCGGTGATGAGGATCCAGAGGTCAAGAGCAATGCGGCTTTCGCGATTGGTCTGCTGTGCTTGAACAGCAATGACGCAAAGGAGGTCCTGGGCAACTACAACACCATCCTCCAGACCCTTGAGCCGCTGTTGGCGAAGCAGAGCGCATCGCCATCAGAGCACGAGGCTCGCTTGCTTGACAATGCTGCCGGCTGCGTGTCGCGCATGATCAAGAAGGCTCCCCAGAACGTCCCACTCGAGGAGGTGCTGCCAAGGTTGGTGGACATTTTGCCCCTCAAGGAGGACTTCAGAGAAAACGAACCGGTCTTTGACATGATCGTTGCTCTGTACCAAGCCCAGAATAGTGTGATGCAGAGTCAGACCGAGCGCCTGATACCGGTGTTCGAGAAGGTCCTCGGTCCTCCGGAGGAGCAGCTTTCTGACGAGACAAAGGGCAAGGTCCAGCAGCTTGTCCAATATTTGCGCCGCTAAATTTGAAAGCGGCAGGACTGTTGTCGAAAGATCGCTGAATGCGCTGGAGTAAGGTTGTTCTTTTCTGATGGCATTTGGTGGCGCGCATTGGCATGCGTGATGTGAAACTTGTGATACCCGAGCTTGTTGATACAACAACCCATCATCTCAATGAGCGATGACGATGAAGACATGATATGAGTGCATGAAAAAAAGTCCGAGATGAAGAAGATTTTTTAAAAAAGCATTTGTATCTAGCGGAATAAAAGCATGGCTGGCGCAACCCAGCTTCTTCTTTCTGTTAAGAAATGAGTCCAATGTGCCTACCTTACTCCGGTACTCGTGAACCAATCCTCTTCCAAAAATCGCATCTTGCTCCTCTCCCGCCTTCCCAAGTATACGCGTTCGTCGCCTGGATGTCATTCATCAACCCCGGGCCTTCATACTGCGTCACGTTGGCGGCGGAAGAAACGACCTGTGCACTATACGGCATCCCGCCCGTCTCATTCAAATTCAGCATCTGGTACGCCCCCGGCCCCTCGGTCGTGTATACCGGCCAATCACTCGCCGCATTCACATCCACTACGGAACCATTACCATTCCCATTCGCCAGCGCGTTCGCGATCGAGGGATCCCCTCCCGTGATGAAGTTCGCCCACATCGTCGTGAAGGCCTCGTAGAATGCGTCCCCAACATTCGCCGCCTGGCCCCGTAGGCCCTCGGCCGCGAGGTCCGCCCCGTGCGATGCGGCGGGGATCGAGTATTGGTATTTGTATGCCGCTTTGCCTTCGGACGGCTGGTAGGCTTCGGCGAGCCAGTAGCTCGGGCATACGAAGGTTGTTTCCGCCTGGAGTAGTGAGGAGGGTTTTTGTTTAGCCATTGTTCGTTTCCCCAATTTTTGGGGAATTACTTGGGGGGGGTGGGGTGGATTGGAGTCCGGGTCAACTTACGTAGAGATTGTAGGCTCGTTGCTGGGGTCCGACGATGAAGGAGCCGACGTTCACGGCGGTGTCGTCGCTTCCGCAGTCTCCGCATGTTGCATGTGGAACGGCAGAGGAGGTGTTGGGGGCTGGGACGTAGTATTCGGTGAAGATTTGAGAGTAGTCGTTCGCCGTGAGCATTGGGTATTCCAGCTTCACCCACGCTTCGAAGTCGCTGTCGGTGGAGATGTTCGGGATCACGAATGCGGTGCCTTCGGCGGCGTTGTTGCCGGACATGACGCGTTTCCCGTTCACTTGGCCGTTGGTTAGTTGGCTGCTAGGTCGTTCGCGGATGATTTCACCGTCGGTCACGGGCAAGAAAGCCCAGGTTCCCCAGGTCCCGGATCCGCTGATACGAGCGTTTGCTTCCTGGAGGACGTCGGTTGGTGCCTGGCGCAGGCAGTCTAGGATGGTAGTGCTCGTGTTGCCGTATGCTCGTCCTGGAAAGCAACCAGCGGCTTGGGCGAAGGCGTAGTATGCCTGAGAGGGCTGCCAGCCGTTATAGGGATATTGCATCGGGAGGTATGGCGAGGACGCAATGGCATTTTCAAACAGGCTGTCTCCAAGCATCCCCCCATACGCCATGGCCTGTAGCATTACACTCCCTCCGCCTGCCGATTCACCGGCGATGGTGACATGTCGTGGATCACCGCCAAATTTATGGATATGCTGCTGCACCCACTGCAACGCAAAATGATGGTCGAGAATAGCGCTATTGGTGTCCCCGAACTGGTGGACTTCGTCTGACGAGAGGAACCCGAAAGCTCCCAGACGATACTGGATCACGACGCTGACAAAGTCGTTGCCGCCGATTTGAGTTATGTTACCAATGTCCTGGCTTCCGTCACCCGCTCCGTATCCTCCGCCATGGATCCAGAAAAAGACCGGGAGAGGTCGGGTAGCATTTGCAGGGGCGTAGACGGAGAGGAAAAGACAGTCTTCGTCTCCAGTGGTGTTGAAGCGCGGGTTGGATGGTGCTTGATAGCCCTGTGGACAGCGAGGAGGGAGAGAGTCCGCCTGAATTACTGGGTCCCGATTGATTTCTGGCGTTTGGGGAGCACGCCATCTGTTCTCACCGAGTGGCGGCGCAGCGTACCTTATTCCTTGCCATGTGTTTAAGTTGAATGATGCATTGTGATAGCCTTGGTAAACTTCATACCCAAGATCTACCTGGAGCGGTTTCTCGGTTGACGAAGTGTCCCGTTTTACCGCGCCTTCAAAGATGTCATGAGGCGCTGCTAAGGAGAGGGTAATGAGTAAGGCCGTTATCAACGTCAAGCTCAGCATAATCAAGAAATACTGGTGTGCAGTCTTGGAGGAAATGACAAATACTCAGCTTTGGAGATGCTTTCCGTGAGCGGACATAGAAGACTGATGGCGACACATGGAATACTTATAGCCTAATGCTCTTGGAAGCAGCCTGTGGAAACCTTGAAACGATTTAGCCAGGCATTGAAGCAACAGTACAGCGCTGTCGTGAATCTGCATGTACCCCGCGAAACCCCTCACGTTACGGCACTGATTGCCGGTGGGAAGCCGGTATTTCAGAGCCAAGAAACTGAAGCTGAGAAATGCGATGCTGAAAGGATAAGTCTTATCTTTCGCTTGTGGTGCGATGATGAAAGGCTCATCAAGAGCTCTTATTAATTAAGGTTGAGCTTCGATATGAGCTCTTGGGCAATTTTACTAAAAGCCTGGGCTTGAGGCCCTTCCGGATTCGCGACGACAGTGGGCTTCCCTGTATCGGCATCGCTGCAGATTTGAGGATGCAGAGGGATGTCGCCGAGCAAATTGACACCGATTTGCTCGCATTTCTTCTTTGCGCCTGCAATGATGATTGTCAGAGTGATAGCTAAGGAGAGGATCAGAGCCCAAAGCTTACCGTCAAGGCCAAAGATATCATGGTTTTGCCCACAGCCGGTGCAAGTAAACGAACTCATATTCTGCACCATGCCAAAGATGTCAACGTTGGTCTTCTTGAAGAAATCGACACCGCGGACCGCATCCCGAAGGGCTAGGTCTTGCGGAGTTGAAATGATGATTGCTCCTGTCGCACACATCAGCATTATCGCTTTCAGCATAACTTGAGACAGGACTGACCGGCAAGTACGAGGCTTTGAGCGATGGTCAGCTGAACATCACCCGTTCCGGGAGGCAAGTCTAGGATCAGGAGGTCCAGCTTTGGCCAGGATACTTCAAACATTAGCTGGTTCATTGCCTTCTGTACCATCAAGCCTCGCCATGCTATAGGACTATCTTGAGGCACCAAGAAGCCCATCGACATGGCGCGTAGGCCATAGGCGGTAAGTGGCATGAGGCGATTATTTGAGTCCAGCTCCGGCTCAAGTCCTTCCAGCTAGATCTCCACTCAGCGCATTATTTCAAACGAGTTGAATTGAAGCAGACTTACGCCGAGTAGTGTGGGGATGCTTGGCCCATAGATATCTGTATCAAGAATACCAGTCGCCACGCCCTGTCGTGCAGCCGCTAGAGCGAGGTTGACGGCAACAGTGCTTTTGCCTACACCACCCTTGGCACTGCTGACTGCAACGATCTTGGTCACATTCGGAATCGGGCGTTTTTCAGGAAGGCCTGGGGTGATGATCAGAACCGTCTCAGTAGACCCTGAGTGTTGCAGGACGTACCTCGTTTCATGCGAGCGGCCAAGTTCGGTGGCGTTCCTGATCGAGGGAGACCCTTTGAAGCTGTCAGCCTTTACGCATTCAATTGTTATACGTCCCGTGAAGGCTCGTTTAAGATCCATAGCTAAGCAATCGTCGTAATAGGAAGGAAGTGTATTACCAATGGGTTCTCATGGCCTTGCCTCAAGCACTGGGATGTGGATATCGCACGGCGACCGCACGCGACACCGAATGCATGGCTACGCACTAACGCTGGCAACCTCAAGCAGCTATGCATTAGGCTGTCCATTGTCAGATGATGAAAGGCAACAGCCTGCAAGGTTGGTGGATGAAGGACGATTCCATCATTCACAACCGTGAGAATTGGTGCACGGGTTCCGCGGCATTGATGGTGTCACGCCTCTGAGCCCATGAAATTTGGTGAAACTTCCATCAAGCTTCACCTGAGGCTTTGATCTGGCTGCTCAAAGTGAGCTCCAATTGCCGACCGAAACAGGCAAGCCGCAAATCCTCCCCCGCCTTTCCGGGTCGCCGCGCTTCTTTCGCGTCAGCCTCTACACATCCGCGCTTCATGGAATAAGAAGATAAAAAGGATCGACTTCGACGGCACCGCGGCGGACGAATGGCGCAAAACGTCATGTCGCATGCCACTGGCGACTCACCTGCCATCGGTGGTCTCTTCGAAGGACTGAGCTTCTTTCTGGTACAGCGTCTACCATCCCGTAGCAACTTCGTGGACAAGATCAAAGCCAACGGCGGTCGCGTAGTGAAGCTGGAGCAGCAGGCCGACTACGTAATCGCGGACCATGTGCGCAAAGACTGCCCACCTGGCAGCATCTCATATACTCTAATCGACTCTGCGATACGTAACGGTGCGGTTCCCGATCCGGAGGATCATCGAGCTGGGCCGCCTGTGGGCTCTATCCGAGATGTAGCGAGTTCAGTACCTGGAAAGCAAACGAGAAGAGCCTTTACCGCAGAGGATGACAAGATTTTGTGGCAGTGGGTGCAAAAGGCTGAAGAGCAGGGCGGCTCAGTCAAAGGCAACGACATCTACAAGCACCTGGAAGCCCATAATCCACGGCACACATTTCAGGCGTGGCGCGATCGGTATATTAAGAAGCTCATGGGCAACCCACCTGCTGGTTGCGCTAGGTCAAGCGCGTCGCCTGCAGCGTCGAAGGCAGAGGATGGACAACGGTCAGCAAGCGAAGAGCAAGGAAGGGCAGGGGCGACGGAGGAGCAACGAGGGACACCCGGTGACTCTCAGGAGAGCGAGAAAAATGCTCTAGAGCGCAAAGAGTTCAAGCTACCGCGATCGTCTCAACAGGCGTCGTCTAAACCTGCGGCGAGCCAGAGCCCTGAAAAGCAAGGAGTACCTGCTCCGGAATTTGACGAGACGGATTTTGAGGCTTTAATGGGGGAGGCGGAGGACATCTACAGACTGCACAAAAGCCAAGTACGTGATGCTTGGAAAGCATGGGCTGACGCGTTTCCGAAGCACTCGGCTAAGCGTTGGCGCAAGTTTTGGGAAGACCGAGTGAAACCCGAATATTTACGGCGATTGGAAGCGGAGGAGAATGGAGAATCGTCTTCTGACGCGGAGCAGATGAGCGAAACGAAGAATCTCAAACGAAAGAGGTCTGCGGAAGAGCAGACTTCAGTCGAACCACCTAAAGCGAAAATCAGACCGCCTGCTTCTCCCAAGAATGAAGCGGATGATTTTACAAATCGAGAACGCAGGAATTCTTCCAATAGTAGACACGAGCCAGAAACCCAACAGCCGCTCATGGCCTCTCTACGACCTATTTCGATTGCTAGCACTGAAGGGGAACAGGAGGATGCAATGCCTCGCCAGAACGGTGCGTCAGGGGGCCAGCCCAAGGAGGTTGGTGTGGTGCAGCAATCCGACTTGTTGACGTCCGAAGCAAATCGAGCTGCCGAACAACAACTCCGGCTCGAAAATGACCCTGAATTTGCAGAGACTAGCGATACTCGTCGAAAGGGTAGCGACAAAGACCTGATTGCTGAGCCATCGCAGCATGACGGAAACGGAATCCAAGGCAATGCTCACAACGCAGAGGCAAATTTTGATTTCCGAGCAATCTCACAGCCACAGCAAGGCAATATGTCAGCTCAAAAACCTTCCATCGACCAGGAAACGCATGCGGGACTACACGCCAGAATTTCGATGAGAGGCAACGGTTTTGGTCAGCACAATGACGAAGCGGAAGTCGAAGGCAGCGACAGTGGTTCACCGAGTCTGGATTCGCAAGTAGCTCAAGATGAGGACGTCGTGATATCGAATCACCTTGTCGAAGATGGCGAGGCTGAAGATGGATTGCGAAGCAATGAGATGATTGATCCTGATTTAACTGGTGATCCCTTGACAGAGGCAAACCTTGCAAGTCAACATTCGCTTCAAAAGGGCCAGCAGCTGCGCGGTGTCGATCTACCAGAGGACGAGCAAGATCAAGACCAGACGGACTTTGCTATCTATCTGCAGAACATTGTGCCTCAGGGTCAGTCTGCTCAAGAACAAGCAGATGAGGGCGAGGAACCCGGTCTAGCCTCATTGAAAGGGGCACAAGGAAAAGCCCAAGGCAACTCTGCAGAATTCCTGCAAAATCTTTTCAAGGAAGGCAAAGCGCCTGAACACTGGGCAAATGGTATAAGTCTGAAGCCGGCAGATCGGTCGTCTTTGCCTCGGGAAGACGAGGAAATGATCGATCAGACGACTTACACACACAACGAGACAGTGCCAGAGGAATTGCCCCTCTCTTCACAGCAGGAAATTGATGATGTGATCGAGGCGAACAGCCATTGGCCATCTTCGCCCAATGCATCTCATCGGGAGGAACCGTCACAGACGACGAGTCAAAATCTTAGTATGGCTTTTGAAACCCAGATCCAGCACCCGCGACCTCCTTCTGAAGAGCCTGAGGCGGAAGGGCAGGCCGACAATGACATGTTCATGACCCAGCCTCCTCTGGCAGAGGGCGCACACGGCTCTCTCCCAAGATCATCTGCGATGCGGGCTCGTGACGAGATCAATACTGGGCTTTACTTTTCCTCTCCGGTCAAGGAAAAGGGTCGCCCGGATGAATTCCGCGATCGAATAGACAGAGGCGAGACGCCCGAGACGCAGGATGAAGATGAACAAGAGGGACAAGGGTCGCGAGAAGGTTACATTGACCTTAGTATTACTGAGCCTGATGGCGGCTTCGATCTCTCTTCGCCAAGCAAATCCGCAGCTGCAGAACGCGGAGAAAGCATCAAGGAGCAGCATGCCTCTGTAGCAAATGCTGACGGCAAACATGCCTCTACAGGTTTCGCCGAAGATGGGATAGTGGAAAATGGACTCGACGCATCGCGTCGTGCACTGAAAGTCGAGGCTGAGGATGAAGAAGACGATATGGAAATGGAACAAGAAGTCCCCGCGGCGCTGGGCCAGGAGACCATAGAAGTATCTTCCACCTCATCCAGCTCCTCTTCTTCACAAGACGCAGAAGAAGCGCGGGATGTCGACCCTCGGGTAGCGAATACGCGGAAAAGTCGTCACGATGCCCCAGACACACAGGACATCCTCGACGCCGAGACGCAAAAGCCCGATTTCGACATGCCTCTCCCTCCCGACTCGCAGGAAGACGACGCCGAACCGGACATGGAGGATGATCTACCCGAAGATCCCCTCGACTTACAGCCGAACCCAAAACCATCCCATGCTTCGCAGCAACAACTGCGCCAGTCCGAACCCGAAATCGGAGCAACCCCGAGCAGCACACGCCATCTCCAGAAACAACCCCCAAGAGAAGCCAGAGGACCTGCCGCACCACCAACCTTCCCCCCTCCCCGCCATCGCACCCCCCGACCCGTCCCTCCTTCCTCTTCCTCCTCCGCCCAACCCCTCGCGACCGACACCGAAATCGAAACCTTCCTAACCACAATGCAAGTCCGGTATGCCTGCGGAGACTCCTCCGCCATCGCGGCCCTAAAACGCACATCCATGCGCCCGGACCTCGCCGAGCTCGTCGTGCTGGAAGCCAAAGCGGGGCGCGGTTTGCCTGAAGATCTCCCCGGCGTGTGGTCCGAAGCAGAAGATCGGGCGCTGGAGGGCGGGGATGCAAGGTTGTTGAGGCGCGTGGAGGCCAAGCATGGGTGGGAGGAGGTGCTGGCGCGTTTGGAGTTTTTGGGGGAGTGGAGGGCTGTGGGGTGAGTGAGGGGTTTGATGATGATGATGTGTGTTGGGGGGGGGGTTGGTGGGGAGAGGGAAAGGGTGGGCGTGGGGGCCCCCCCAATCCGGAGTTCTTCTGGGCTTGATAGCTCCTTTCTCTCTTTAGCTGATTCGGAAATCCTCACCATTTCTTCTTCGGCTTTGCCGTTCGGACGAGGTCATGCTTCTTTTTTTCCCCCTCATTGCATCGGGTTCGTCTCGCAGTGGCCCTTTCAACCACGCTCCACAGCGTCCCCCAGCCCCTCCCACTCCGGGTTCCGCTTCCGTTTCCGCTTGTGCGCCCCGCCGACTCCATCCTCCCCAGCCGCCGATCTCGTAGTCCCCTTGTGCTCCTGCCGCTCTGCTGCTTGTTTTGGGAGAGCCTTTGGCTTGGTAGTCGTCGTCGTCATCGTCGTCGACGTCGTGGTTCTCGTCTTACTATCACCGACCTCAGAAACCGATTCCCCCACCGTACTCCCGCCCCAAACCACCGCCGCCTTCCATCCCCTCTCGAACCTCACCCCCGGCAATTTCCGCCCGATCGCAAATTCCCCTTCCCTAATTTCCCGCGCGAATCCCCCCGGGTTCTGGACTTCGTTCACGGCCAGCGCGAGTAGGGCTTGCAGCGTGTATCCCGCGTCGTTGCCCGCGTTGTGCAGGTTTACGGGTTGCAGGTTGAGGCAGAGGCACAGGCGGTGCAGGCTTAGGGGGGTTTTCTTGGTGCTGCCGGCTAGGGTTTGGGTGTCGAGGGTTTGGGCTATGCTGGCGTCAGAGGAGGAGGAGGAGGAGGAGGAGGAGGAGGAAGAGGGGCTGGAGAGGTCGAAGGATAGGTGGCGGAGGTAGGCGGTGTCGTTTCCTGCGCCGTGGGCGACGAAGATGATGTTCCGACCGGGAGGGGTGGTGGTGCTGGTGGGGGTGGGTGGGAGGGTGAAGTCCGCCGCGCGGTCAAGCTGCGTGGGATCCGCGAAGATGTTCTGCAGGATGCGTCGCATGTCGGCTAGGTGCACCCAGGTGGTAGGGCCGAAGTTGAATTGTTCGGGACATCCCTGGATGAAGGTTTTGTTCTGCAGTCGGGCATACTCGACCGGTCGGTAGTGGGCGTATTGGATTTTCTGGAACCATGCTTGGAGTGGGTCGGAGCTGGGATGGAAGTGGGCAGTTGCGCGCGTGTCGAGGACGGCGACGCCGATTTCGGTGATTTTGGAATGGTTGTGCTCGAAGGCTTCGCAGTCGATGCAGACGAAGATGGGGTCCTTGACTGGGGTGGGGGATCCTTGGGATGAGGTGGGGTTGGGTTGTAAGCCGAGCATTGACTGGACTGCTTCCAGGTCCCGGGATGAGGCGAGTTTAGGACCTCGATTCTTTCCCATATTTTTGTATTGGTCAGCTGAGGCCGCTGCTTTTACCGATTTCTTGGAGAGTTCCTGTTCCTGATGCTGGTTTGTCGTAGGGATGGAATAGGTCAGTGGCGGCAGCCGAATCTCATCCGCGTATCTTGCGGCGACATTGTTGTTATTTGATCGTGCTGAAGAGTGTGTAGTATACCGAAATCTTTGCGAATAACAAGGGAATGGAGCAGGGTTTGGACGTCTAGTATGGGGTGGCAATTTAATCGACCGGGGTGAAGTTGGCCATGTCCGAAAACATTTCATGCGTAGAAGGTGGCGGGGTGAAGTTCCATGGATGAATATCTCGTCGATTATAGTACTATATGGTCGCTGTTCCAATGGACTTGCCTCGAAAGGTGATACTGGCGATAGAATGCACGTCGTTCAGCGATAATTTTAGCAAACAGTGTGAGATATCGTTTGCCGTAGTGGTGTAGATGGTTAGTGGCGGAGGGGATGCATGATTCGTGGAGTTGGTGGCTGAGGCTCCAGTCGGCCCAAGAATGACCGACGGAATGACGTTGGCTGGCTGGCTGGCCACATGCACTTGATGCACCTCACGCGAACAGCTGGGGTTTATACTGTACGCTTAGCAGAGCCGCAGTGTCTCTACTCCAGGGCTACTACCTGACCTCTGTAAGGCAACCACTTTGACTTGGATTGCTTCTACTCCTCACCCACACTCGTTCATTGTACCTGTCTCGCCCCATCGTCTGCACCAATCTTACCTTACCAAAAGGTACTGTCCCTTCTACGTAGTGTCGGCCTAGAGCCAGACCACCCACATACACCCCATCATCATCATGTTCCGAGCCCAGGCCAACCCCATGGATGATGCCGTCGTCAAGGCCACCGACGAGAACCTCACGAGCGAGAACTGGGAGTACATCCTCGACGTCTGTGACTGTGTCGCCGCCTCTTCCTCCGGGCCTCCCCACGCCGTCTCCGCCCTGATCAAGCGCCTCGCCCACCGCAACGCCAATGTCCAGCTCTACACCCTCGAGCTGGCCAACGCCTTGAGCCAGAACTGCGGTCCCCCGCTACACCGCGAACTCGCCTCCAAAGCTTTCACCGATGCCCTACTCCGTCTCGCCAACGACCGCAATACCCACGCCCAGGTCAAACAGAAGGTCCTCGAGCGCATGGGCAGCTGGTCGGACGAGTTCCGCAAGGACCCCGATCTGGGCATCATGGAGCAGGCCTATCAGCGGTTACGCACCACCCAGCCGGGCCTCATGCCGCCGAGTAAACCGGGAAAGCAGCAGATCAGCTCTGACGATCGTCGGAAAGAGGAGGAGGAGCTACAGATGGCGCTGGCATTGAGCGTGCAGGATAAAGGCGGGAACCAGGCGGCGAGTCCAGGCAGGGACGAAGGTCCAGGCGCTGCCTCCGAGAGGGACGATAGTGAGCCCCAGCCTGCTCAGGCCCAGCCGGGCGCCCAACAAGGCACGACGGCGGCGACGGTGAGTCGGGTCAAGGCACTATACGATTTTACACCTTCGGAGCCCGGTGAGCTGGCATTCAGAAAGGACGATGTAATTGCTGTGCTCGAGTCCGTGTACAAAGACTGGTGGAAGGGAAGTCTACGAGGTCAGACGGGTATCTTTCCCTTGAACTACGTGGAGAAGTTACAGGATCCGACCAAGGAGGATCTTGAGCGGGATGCTAACATGGAGGCCGAAGTCTTTGGCGAAATTAAGAATGTGGAGAAGTTGCTTGCGCTGTTGAGCGTAAGGGACGGTGGTGGGGGCGGTAGACGAGGCGAGAGGGAAGAGGAGGAGATTGGTGACCTTTACCAACGGACGCTGAATATCAGGCCGAAACTGATCGAGTTGATCGGGAGATATTCTCAAAAGAAAGGTCGGTCACGATTCCAGACGGATCCTCTACTGATGATACTGACAAGGTGAGCAGATGACTTCACGCAATTAAACGAGAAATTCATCAAGGCGAGACGCGACTACGAGGCCCTCCTCGAATCATCAATGTCACACCCACCACACCCCTACCAGCAACAACAACAATTCCCAATCCGAACCCCACAAGCTTCCCAGCCTATGTACCCACCCCCACAACAACGACAACCCTACGGCGCACCACCACCCGCAGGCTACCCACCTCAAGGTCCTCCCCCAGCATCCGCACAAGGCTACCCACCGCAACAACCCCCCTTCACACCCGCGCAATCCCAACCCCACCTCCCCCACCAGGATCCCCAACGCTTCTACTCCCCCGCCCCGCCTTCCGAACCCCCTTTATCCGCCGGAGGCGGCCCCCCACAAGGCTTCGCCACCTCGCCTTACCCTCCCCACGATGGCCCTCCAATCGTCAACGGCGCCGCCGGCGGCGCCTCAGCGCCCTTCCATTTCATCCCGGGGGGTGTGCAGCAGCATCAACAACTCCCGCCTCCACACCAACAGCAACCGCAACAGCAGCAGGAGGTCCGCCGGAAACCTTCACCGCAGGACTTCGGCGCCCCGCCGCCTCCTGGTGGTGGGCTTGCCGCAGATCCTGCAGCAGCAGGAGGAGTAGTAGGCGGAGGAGGTTTCCAAGGCCAGATCCGCCCCAATAGTATCCATACCCTCAACCGCGGGGATCCGCAGGAACTCGCTACCAGCGTGTATGAGAGTCCTGTGGATCATCAGCGGGGTAGTTATCCCGTAGGGGGCGGCGGTGGTGGTGGTGGTGAGGGGTATGCGCCCCCTCAGCAGCAGGGGGTCGGTGGACCAGGCGCTCCTCCTCCTGCTCCTCCTTCGGGGGATCAGAGGGAGAGTTTCTACCAGTACCCCCCTCCTGCTCATCCTCATCCCTCATCTGGTGGTGGTGCCGGTGTCCCCAATTCCCCAGGTGGAGGAGGAGGAGCGGGACAGATGATGTCCCCTTCCTCTCCTCCCTCAGCGGGGTTGGAACCCGGTAGTACCGGTGGACCAGCAGCGGGACAGGGGGGATATCCTCCTTCGGCGGCAGCGCCGGGTTTCCAATATCAGGCTTATCAACCCCCTCCTCCTCAACAACAGCAACAGCAGATGTCGGCTTCGCAGGGGGAGTTTGGGTGGTCCCAGCAGCAACAGCAACAGCATCCCCAACAGCAGTATCCCCAGCAGCATGAGCAGCAGAGGTTGCCGAGTGGGAGTAGTGCAGGCGGTGGTGGTGAGGGTGGGGATCCCGGGGATTTCTATCGATGATGGGGGGTTTACTTTGGAAGGGTTGTTACAAGAGAGGAGATGATGAAGGACGGGAAGAGGGGCGGGGGAGGAGGAGAACGGGGAAGATGGGGAAAAAAGGATGGGAGGAGGAGGGGAAAAGAGGCAAAGAGGAAATGGAGAAAAGAGGATGGGGCTACAGTCGATATTTAAGGTGGAGGATGGGTTTGTGGGTTGTATCTGTATAGTCTTCCGAAAGTCATTTTGAACATCGCAGGTTTTCTCTTCTGTTTCTTTTTTATCATACTCCTTTATTTTTACTGCTTCGGTTTTTTCTTTCTCTTCGTAGGTTCATTTGGCATTCTCGTGTTTTCTTTGCTTTTTTTCGGACCGCTTTCGCTTTTCGCTTTTCGAGTCCCCTTCCTCCCTCCCTCCCTCCCTCGCTGTCTCTTATCTCTCTTTCCCTTTTTTCTTCCTCGATTTCTTTCTTTTCCTTTCCAATTTTCCCTTCCGTCTTACCTTCTTCCATTTGCAGCCCCGTGCCCGCCTTCTTAGTCGGAGGGTGGTCCTTCCATTGGTCCGGCAATGCGGAATATCTGATTAGCCTAAACGCATTGGGACATGCGTGCCGTTCATGAATTTCTGAATCCCGGTAAACTTGGCACGAAAGACAACATGTTGTAGAGAACAGAGGATTCCCCATTTGCACACCGGCATCCAGAGGTAGTAGCAAGAACTCCAGAGGTAGTAATGAAATGTCCTAAGGACATGCCGGAGCGGGCGCCAGTGTCCGGAGCGGTTGCTAGCAAAACAGCGCCATGTTAATTAAAAAAAGCCCTTTTTTTTTTTTTAGGAAAATTCGCATATGTACGCTATAAGCGCTACGCGGCCCATCGCGAAGACAGGACTTACTTAGGAAAAATACTAGAAAAAAACCTCTTCTACGTCAAGCGTAGGCTCCCCGAGGGAAGGATTCCACACGTATACGCTATAAGCGCTGTGCGGCCTATCGCGAAGACAGGACTTAAAGCTGTTCGTGTCAAGCACGGCCTATCGCGAAGACAGGACTTAAGCTGTTCGTGTTAAGCACGGCCTATCGCGAAGACAGGACTTCAAGCTGTTCGTGTCTAGCACGGCCTATCGCGAAGACAGGACTTTAAAAGACATCGCGTACTCTTGCGAGAACAGGGCGGATGTGTCGTTTCGAAGTGCAGTCAGTAGTGAGACGGGGCAGGCTCCAAATGGGTGCGTGCGGATGCTGACATAATCTGAGCCAAGGGATCTTACATAAGTCGTTATACGTCCTATGGAGCGAGTAGTGTGACGGGAGCATCTAAAGCAAGGGTACCTAATGATAGAGTATTAGTAGGTCGTTCTAACTACATGAGAATACCTGCTGTTGTTCGTTCTTGGCCTTTTCTTTTTGCTGATTCTTCTTGTCTCCCGCTCATTTTTTATCTTTCTCTTTGTTGGGTGTTGGTCGTTTGGGGTACTGCCTTATGTGTGAGAGGCGGGGGGAAAAGGCATAAGACGAATGACAGAGTGGAAAACGCGAGTAGGCAAAATTAAATAATAAGAATAATTCAAATTGAGTCGAAGGAAGAGGAGGACGAAGACTAAACTCCCCCTCCCTTTACCTGTTTCCTCCTCCTCTTGCAACTATTATCTGTACGTATTCTAACCCGCTCCTTGCTTCCAAACGCTCTACCTTGCTTCCCAACCCACCCCTCAGCTTCCATCAACCCACGGACTTCCATCTTCTCACCCCCTCTCCCTCATCCGCACCCCTTTCCTCCCCTGCGCAGCTCCCATCCACCCCCAACCCAACCTTTTGTTTCTAAACACCACCACCTTCAAAAATGCTCCACCCCGGCATCGGCCCCATCAACAAAAAACCCTTCCTACGACTTCTGCTGCTGGCTCTGCAGGTACTGGTAAGCGAAGAAGGCGACGGCGCCGCCGACGAGGATCAGGGCGTAGACGCCCATGCCGAGGCCGCCGGCGTCGGAGGTCTTGGGTGCGCTGGCGGTCGAGGTCGAAGGGGCGGAGGTCTTGGGGGCGGGGTCGCCTGGCTGTTTTTGCGGGAAGGGTTGGGTTAGTGGGGATGGGACTTGGGAGGGGTTTTTGGGGTGCTCTGTCTTGCGTGCGATGGTGTTGGACGACGGAGGCGGGTTTGGACGGGAATGCGGTTAGGAGGGGATATGTGTATGTAGAGTCATGATGACGGTGTTCGGGGGGCTTCAAGAGGAGAGGAAGTTGTGCGGTGCTGATCAAAGCAGCGTTGGAACGTACCTGTCTCTTCAGGTTGCCGACCAGCATCCCATTCAGAATCTCCCGGGCTTCGTCGCTGTGGCCTACGTCCTCGAAGGCTTCGGTCGCGTCCTGGCCGCCGACGTCGAGGAGGACTTCTTCGCCGCCTCTGTGCATGGGTTAGCCTCTGGCGTTCTTTGTGTGATCTTGCTTGATCGTGACGTGTAATTGTTTTTAGGATGGCTGTCCTTGCTATGCACGACCTGTGCAATCCTGTGCAGGACGGATCTGACTTCCACATCCACCCAACACCTCCGACCGCTCCTGCTGCCGTTTGTAGAAAGCTCGACGGGTATCTTGTCCGCGCAGACAGGCAGCAGGGTGTCGAGAGAGATGCAGCAGTGTGGACAATGGTGCGGATGCGAGAGGACAGAGGGAGAGAGTGTAGACATACGGGTGCTCGTCGACGAAGCTGGAGGCATTGTAGACCTTATCGTGGATGACCATATACAGGTCCTTCTTGGAGGTATGCTCGCTCACATCCGAGTAAGTGAGTTCCTTGGTGTCGGACATTTTTGGCTCTGTTTTCCTTTTTGTCCTTCTTCTCTTTCCTCTGCTCCTGTGTTACAAGAGGTCCCAAAAGACTTCGTCGGACGGTTGTATTAGGGGGTCGTAAGGTGGATGGGTTGTGTTGGCTATTCAGGTGGACTGAGGTGGTGGTGAGAGTTGAATCAGGATATCTGGCTACGCTATGCTCCGCTACGCAGCGCTCACTCGCCCGCTCAGACCTAAAGTCCAGTAAGCAACTTCGATTGGCCCTCGAAGGAACTTGAAATCAATTTGCCCCGCCCGGCTCGCTGCCCTTCGGGCTCACATGCCTTCCGCTCGGGAATTTCTTCGGCTGATGTCCAATAGACTTATCCGCGCACGTGACCCTTATCATCTTCCACCCATTCACCACGGGATCTCATTCCCAAATAGGGTACGCAGTGATGAGACTTGTATCTGACTGCAATGGACATCGATGGAGGAAGTACATACATTGGATCGGATGGAATCACAACAAATCAAATTGAACTGAATTGATTGATCAATTGATCGATTGAGTCGCTCCCCAAAAGGAAAACCCCCATTTCCCAATATTTTCCCCTTTCACCTCCCATAAGCGCGCAAGTGGCTACTGCAATAGCTACCGCGAATGCTCCCTCTGTGTGTGCTACCAATGATGAAAGATATATGTATGCCAAAGAGCCCCAAGCGCCCAAAAGAAAAAAAAAAACAGCGCAAAAAAAAAAAAAAAAAAAAAAAGGGAGGAGCCGAAAAAGGAAGCAATAAAGCCGATCTCTCTCTTTCTCTCTCGTTTTTCCCACCCCGGGGATTCCTACCAAGGGAGGAGAAAAACATCCCCTAGTTACACCTTCGCTCGCAATATGAACGAGCTCGCCTTAAAGAAGAAGAAAAAGGAAAGAAAAAAAGGACTCCCTTCTGCGCCAGTCCGCTACTTTGCCTTTCGTAGAACCCGTAAAACCCGCTCGTGGATATCTTTTTTCTTCCCTCCGCTGAAAACCCCCTTGCTATCTGAATCCCTTTTCCTCCCCGCTCCTTTTCACTCTGCAATGATGGACAGACTCTCCATGCCCCTTTTTGATGCCGCAACGAGCGAGGCGATAAGACGAAAGTGTGCCCATCGTAGCCATTTCGAGCCACACATCCGAAACTTCCCATATGTCCCCGACGATCGTCGGCCCCCCATTCACCTCTTCATTCCTTCCTTTTCTTCTTTCCTCAAAGCCATAGCTTGTCTTTCCCCCTTCCTCTGCTCTCAGCGGCTCGCCTCCACGACAGTGGAAATTTCCTCAGCAAAGAAAAGAAAAGAAAACCCCTAGTCAAAGACGGCATCGCGCTGAACGTGTAGTCGTACATTGCCATTTACCAGAACGCTCAGTCGCAGTGTCGGAATTTTGGAGAAGATGAAATACCGAGGAGCCTTGTCTCTATGGAGAGAGAGAGAGAGGCTGGAATGCTTTCAGGGAGCATAAAGAGAAAAAAGGGATGAGTCTCTCAGCTACCCTTGTTCCTCCGCTCCTCTGCTCGCGCGAGTCGTGCAGCCTTGACGAGTGGGGCCAGAGTGGCCAGGGGCTCTGCTGTCTGGATGAAGGCGTGCTAGAAAGGGTTCGTGTCAGCACGTGATAATCTAATCTCTCCCTTTTGTATCGTAAAATCTGAACTTACCTTCAACAGATCATGGGCACTAGCCCGCTTCTCCGGGTCCACCTTGAGCGCAAAATGCAAAAAGTCCCTGAAGACCGGCGTGAGGTTGTGCTCTTCCTTGATGGCCGGCGTACCGTTGGTGGCGATCAGATACAACGCCCTCAGTGGACTCTCGGTCAGGTACGGCGGCTCGCCTTCGATCATCTCGATGGCCATGATGCCCAGGGACCAAATGTCAATCTTCCGACCGTATTCCTTACGAGTAACGACTTCGGGGGCCATCCAGTATGGTGTACCAACCATCGTCGTTCGCTTCATATGGCTCTCGTTGATCTGAGCGCAGAATCCGAAATCGGTGAGTTTGATGCTGCCCTCCATGCTTAGGAGGATATTGTCGGACTTGATGTCGCGGTGGATGACGCCCTTAGAGTGTAAGAACTGCAGTCCATGCAGCGTCTCTCTGCAAACGGCGGAAATCTGACCTTCGGACATCATGTTGAATGTCACGACGTCTGTCAAGCTGCCGCCTTCCATGTACTCCATAATCACCCAGAGGTCTCCGCGCACAAGAAAGCTGTCTAAAAAGTTGACCACATTCTTGTGCTTACTGTCCTTCATCACCATAATCTCGTTGACAATCAGGTCCTTCTTGGGCTGCTGCTCCAGATTCATCTGCTTGATGGCGACGCATTTGTTTGTGCCAACTTCATACGCCGTATAAACACCACCGGATGCACCTTGGCCGATCTTGACAAGATTCCTGTACTTCTTCGTAGGGTCGGAAGTATTGCAAATATGTTGAAGCTTAGAGATGATTTCGGCGTTGTTCATCGATTGCCTCGGTCGCTGCCTCGGCCGCGGGGCTGGTCCTATTCTCGGGTCCACAGCAGGTGGGTGAGCTCCTGCTCGAGGATCCTGCGGCATAGGTGCGGCCTGCTGTGCTTGTGCCTGGGCATTGTGTCTTTGTGATTGGGATCTGTCGATCGACTGCTGCTTCAGTACCTGTTGTGCGTGCTTCATGGCTTGCTCCTGTTGTTGCTGGTATTGCTGAGGGGAGCTGACGGGGGACTGAGACTGATAATGGTGCGCATGGCCTGCCTTCGACCGGCTGCGGCTTAATTCCTGCTGGTTTTGATAATCGTACAAAGTAGGGGGAGCACCACTGGTAAGCGGATACCCCCCTTCGGTACCTGCACGGTCCTGTTGCTGTTGGCCCGGGACTGGTGGGGCTGCTCTTTGAGGCATCAGATTCTGTTGGCCAGGCGCCTTTGGCGCAGGACGTAATGGCAGCATCTGATTGCCATTAAGTTGTGGGCTTGTCGGTTGTGATGACGTAGCATAACCTTGCTGGCCCTTTGGCACAGGGGGCGGCGCACGAGGGTTTTCGAAGCTCTCGCCCTCGTTTTTGGGGAAACGCGGACTGGCTGGCGGGCTTGCCATCTGTCCGTAAGGTCCAGAGGCGCCACCGCCTGGCGATAAAGCGCCTTGAGGTGCCGTTTGAGATTGTGGGCTTTCTGCGACGTGTGCATTGTCAAACTTGTGGTACGCATAGTCATCGCTGCCCTGGTCGTTGTTCTCGTTGTAGAAAGTGACGACATCAATGATCGCCTGAGGATGGCGTTTCTGCTCCTGCTCAGTGATACCATTGGCTTGTAGCGTCCGTTGCCATTCCTTCGGTAGGCCCTGCTTGCTTGTCAGCACCTCATTTCACGCGATAAACATCCTTACCAAATGAGGAAGGAGCGTCCGGATGGACGGAGGGAGCACTAGAGAGCCAAGTCTCCAGCCACATAGACTACGCCTTCCGCTATGAAGCGGCCTTCGAAGCCAAGATGCTCGCTGCTCACTGCTCGCTGTTCGCTGCTCTCAACTCACAGAAAGGGGGATGCGACGTACCGTAAATTCGCCCGTCTCTTGATCATACCCTACATGAGTCACGTGAACGGGGTTCTCTGGAGCTGAGATATTCGGCCTACGCGGCGAAGCCAGGTTGAAGAAGCTCGAGAAGCCGCTCTTCTTCTTCAGGCCTCGCGTGTCCTTGACCTCGTCGCTGTAGCGCTGTCGCGGCCCTCGCACTTCCTCCATCTTTCTGCCGGTGGCGGCCTGGAAGCTCTGTGCGAGCCCCGGCCCTGATGCGTGTCCGGTCGTGTTGGCGTGTGGGAAGTTGGGAGGGCGAGGCGGGTGGGCGGCACCAGCGAGCGGTTGCTGGTGATGTGCGGGTTGAGAAGCCGCGGGAGGGGGTGGGGGTGCGTCCCGCGCGGAGTAAGGGACTTGGTTGAAGCTCTCCAACACTGCGGCGCTGTCGAAGCGCTCGCCAATGATGTCGGCAGAGGCCTGCGACAGGCGAGAGGGATGCTGCTCGTAGGGTTGGAGGCGGGCGTTGGCGGCGTGCGAGTTGGAGTTCCGGGTCCAGTGGCTGTCGACGGTGGGGCTGCGGGAGTGGTGCGCCGCCGAGGCCTGGGTCTGGGCCTGTTGGGAGTATTTCTTGCCTACGGGCGCGGAGGGAGCTCGTCGCAGGGGATGAGGGTTCTGGGTATGCGCGGTGGTGCTTCCTGCACCGGTGGTGGTGGTGGGAGGAGCTTTGGAGAGACGTCGTCGGCTTCTCTGACCCTCAAGCCAATCAGGGCTCATGACGGCGTGCGGACCCGCCTCGCTTGCCTACGACACAAAGCCAACCTTGGAAGTCAATCAAATCGCATCGCTCCCCAGTCCAGACCTGGAGACCTGCGCAGGCGAAAAGCAGTAGTCGAGCGGGATGAGCAGTCGTACGCGCTGCTAGCAGACGCGGCACAGAGCAACAACTGGGGTCTGTTGTGAGGAGGGTCCGTACGGCTCCTTCAAACTTCCACTGCCCAGTTTCTACTCCGGATGAACACCGCACGATGCTGCCCACCTTATCTCGCCTAGCTCCGCCCGCAGCAGCCACTCGGCAACGCTGACGCAGCTGTCTATCTCCACTTGGTTTTATCCGATTGGATGTGTGTCCACTGTCTACGCTGGAGACTGAACTATAACATGAGTAATTAATGAAGATGGATGGGAGAGACAAAGTCGAGTAGAAGTCCCTTGTGATTCGAAGAAAACCAACCTCTCCCCCTCCACGACTATCAATTCCCGCGGTCATAACAACATCAAGACTCCCACTGCCTTCCTCGGTCTGCAGCCCTTCAGGCCGAGCTGCCTTTAAGTTGCGCAACAACAAGGATCTTCCTGCCCATCGGCTTCTTTACCCCGACCCGATTATACGCTAACACCTATACTTGCCGATGGGAAAAGGTCTAAGACCGGCAGCGACCACATGGCTCATGGGCATTGGTTTTTCTTTTCCCCTCTGCACTCAGTTCTTTTTCTGATACGCCGGATCCCCGATAGACAGGCACAACACATGCACGGTAGATCGGAAATGGCCGAAGTCGATCCTGTACCACGTCTGTCCCATCCCACCTAGATTGCTACACATTGCGTTCAGAGGCGAGGAGTGATTGAGAGCGGCTAGCAAGAGCGCGCCAAGCCGGTATCAACGGTTTTCGTTTTTTACTTGTCCAACATCACCATCACGTCGTTTTACGTCCATCTGAAAGTAGCTGCGCCGCTTTTTTGCTCCGTGGGAACTGTGCGCCGCCCATCTTGCGCAACCGGTCCCACTTGGCTTCTGCTGCAGAAACTTCCAAAAAGGCGTTGGAAGAATACCGAGTGCGTGGACACGTTATCGATAATTTCTATGCTTTTCGTTGCTTTTATGACCTGTCTAAGTGATAGCAGAAGGAGTCCCATCCATGCCTAGCTCGCGGTCCGCCCTGCCGTGCCGCAGTGCCTTATGGTGCCTGTATGCAGAGTCGTTGGAAGTCGGACATGGAACAACGCCACATGGCAATCGTACCTACACTGTCTTCGTCAAACGTTCTTCTATGAATGAACGGTGTATACGTGTAGATTCCTTACCCTTGGTTCAGGATCGCAGACATTCGCTCAATACTGAAATCGTACTTGCCGAAAGTTATCAAGTTGCCACGCGCTGAGCCGCACCTTCCCCCGACCTACCAGAAACATGTCTTGATCTCATCATAGCTACCTGCGGTAATTCATCACACCATTTTTACGCCTATCCCCTGTCTTCCTCAAATCGCCATGCTCCCAAACCTTCCCTCAATATCATTAGCATGCTGAACACCCGCGGTGGGGCGATGGTGCTGACCGCCGATGCCTTCACCGCATGTCGGACAACGTGCCAGCTGCATTGGCATACCACACTCACCGACAGTGAACGGATGGCCATTGACGCATCGATACCAGTGACCTGTGCCTCTGAATTCCCTAGCCATCGCGGCAACCACCATGCGCATCTCGCTGCTGGAAATGCCTTCGTCGAGCATCCGTCGGACTTCAGCAAGCTCGTCAGATAAGCCGCTGGTGGGATCCGCTCCACTGGCTGTGAAGCGCTTGCAAATCGCCTCAGCCGTATCTAAGTGCGCGATTGCTTTGTTTCTCAATTGCCCCAGGTGCTGAGATTCCGTAGTATCGTCATCCTCCTCCTCAGTCGCCATGAATGTACCACATTCCATCGCGGCGAACTTGGCCCAGAAGATATGCGCCTCTGCTTCCTGCCTGACATTGACCGTCCTAGCTGCCTCCTCGGCCAGCTCGGTGCATTGCAAGCGATTCGCGTCGAATTGAAGCGTTAGGATACCTTTTGCCGGACCATCCGCCTTGTCATGCATCGCAATCACATCGCCGAGGATGACAATTTCGGTTCGAACCAGAAGAAGCATTGCTTGAAGGTGCTCATGTAGCTGCAGCTCCTCGCTGGCAAAGCTAAACTCCGCAATGTCGGTGGCGGAAGCTGAAGCTAGCTGCTGACGGCGCCGAGTCTCTACCAGATCGCGAACACGCTGGTATGGCTGCTCATCGATGACCAGTCTGTCCGAAAAGTTCTTGACAGCAGTACGGATTGCAAAGGTCTGTCGGTATCTCTTCGAGTACTTCAGTCCTTTGACTTCGTGCAGCTGATGATCGATCGAACCGGTCAATGCGACGTCCTGGCTGGGCTTTCTGGCTGTTTCCAGTGAGTCGAGCAGACGACATTGGTCACTTGCAAGGCGCTCAGCGAGGTCGTGATGAGTACGGTTGGCCCATGATGTCAGCTTCTTCGCGCTCTCGTCTAGAAGCGCCCTCCTCACGATGCGGCCGTAGCGATTGATACTCCGGAGGGAGCCACGGCACTCAGGGCATGTTTTGAGCTCCTGGGATGAAAAGGGTTCCGACGTCGACTTCAGCGCAGTGAAGGCGCCGGTAAGGGGGTCGATCTCATAGTGAGCGGCCATGTCCATAGTGCCGTCCATGCTGGTTGCGGTAAAAACGTGACCACAGGGAGGAAATATGCAAGGGTCCTCGTCCAGATCCACGTCTCGGTAAGCGCACAGCATCACCAAGTCGGCGTTCAGTGACTTGACATGCTCTGAGCCATGAACTTGACAAAAAGCACTCGAAGGGCAAGCCTCGCCGCATACCGAGGGACAGCGACAGCCGCAGGAAAGGGTCCTCTCGCATCTGTAATTTGGGGTCAGCACCTTTGGATCCCGAAAATAGACGTCGACGTCCAAGCTTACCTCTTCGAGCATGGAAGCCAATCGCACGGTGCGGCACAGGGCAAACGGCATTGAAGGCCGTGAGGGCAACTGGAGCTGCAGTGCTCTTCAGCACAAGGGGCGCCTGGAAAGTAGAAGTTAGAACGAGACTATCCAGAGGATGCTGATGTTGCAAACTTACAAGGCTCATTGCATGTCTTGCTACACGCACTGTGAACACAACTGGCTTGACATTTGGCTGCGCAGGGTGGGCAGTCTTCCTCGCCGTGGCAGGTAGCTTCGCACCTATGCTGACAGGTAAACGGCCGTAGGCACTTGGTTGAGCACTCTGGATGATGGGTCTTCATCACGACGCCGTCCACGCGTGTTTTGCACTCCCAACAAAATCTCTGGCAGACATGCCCGCATGGGAGAATTGCGCAGCACATCACCCTGCATTTGTAGTTGTCGCTGTAGACGTCAGTACTACATGGCTCCTTTACCTGGTGCTCGCAACCCGGAACAGTCCAAGTGACGGGGACTTGGCACTGGACTTTGGATGGGTCCTGGTACTCGAAGCAGCGAAGAGTCTTATGAATGTGGCGGCATTCCAGTTGGACATTCACGTCTTCAACCAGGACCATGCACTGTGGGTCGCATGGCAGACCGCATTCCTTTTCGCACGTGTGGGAGCATCCTGATCGAGTCCTATAGCATGGCTTAGAGCAGAAGACGGCGTTGTGAAGCATATCGCTATGGCATTTGCTGGTACCTGCAAGACAAGTTAGATCTTCCTCACAGAGATTATAGTGTCATGGTACCGGTCCACTTACAAGCATGGCCACAGGATAATTTCTGATCGCATAGCAAGTCACAGCCTGCTTCAGGCGAAAGGCGTACAAAATCTGAAGGCTGCTGCACGCTCATTGGCGTTGCCTGATGGCGAGGACAGCAGAGTTCCAAGGCCATCCCGAAATTGCCGCTCGCGCGAAAGATGTCCAACACGTTCTCCCACATCTCGACAGAGCCGGCTTTGCTGCCGGGATCTCCGGTGATCGTATCAGCGTTGCCAATGATGTACATCCCATGCTGAGCACGCGAGAGGAGAACGTTGATGCGGTTCGGTGTCTTCAAAAATCCAGGCTTGCGCTCTTTGTTGCTCCGGACCAGGCTGATAATAACTACTTTGGCCTCCTCGCCTTGGAAATTGTCAACGGTAGCAATGCGCAGAGCGCTCAGCAGAGTACCGCGGGCCACAGAAGTGCGACGCAAGGGTGCGTCAGGGCTTGGTGGGTCGCCTTCGATCTCATTCCCAGCATCCTTCAGCAACTCATCACCATCCCGCTCGTTCAGAACAATCTCGAACGAGCTTGCGAGCTTCCTGCGGAGTAGTCTCAGCTGGCCCAAGTACGGCGTGATGACAGCAATTTCGTCGGACTTGTACACTCCTTGATGAACAAGATGCTTGACCAGAGCGGCCGTCATCTCCACCTCATAAGCGTTTGTGTGAGATGTATTGAGCCCATCCCCAGCATGATTCTCCGGCTGTTCATGATGCATCCAGAAGAGACGCCGACGCATGCCGACAACGTCGGGCAAAGAACTGACGGACTCAGCATTCTGCAGATCGGGATAAAGCGTCTCTTGCACCAGCTGAGAAATGCTAGGATGCATCCGGCGTTGTACCTGCAGACGACAAAACGGCAGAGGGTGAGCGAGTATATCTTGAGGCTGCACCAGGCGTTCGAACAGTGATAAGTCCAGGGCGTACTGTGCCCCACCCCGGCTCTCGGTCGAAAGATCATAGTTTTGAACATGCGGCCGTAGCTGTTGATGATCGCCAACGAGGATGGCATGCTCCACCGATGGTAGAAGGGCGGTTAATAGATGCGATTCAAGTACTTCGCCAGCTTCCTCACAAAGCAGGACCTTGGCATTGACGCGGCGAAGGAGATCCAAGTTGCGCGCAAGGCCGCTGGTGGTAATCCCAATGATGTTCGCCTGGCGCAGGACGCGCTGGTCTGTCTCGGTGCGTATGTTATCCAGCTCCTCTTGGCCTTGTTGTACGCTGCAAGAGCGGTGTAAAACTTCTCACGGACCTTTTCGGCCGCCTTTGCGGTCCACTCGCGGTGCAGACGACGACGCTCGCGGGCCGTCATTCGATGAAGGTCTGCGTTTTCAAGCTCAGCGATCGGCCGGGGTTTCTTCTGATCCCATGGTACAGCGGTAAGCCATTGCTGCAATTCTGAGCCCTGATGCCGATTGACTGTAATGAACCCCTCCTCGTCTATGTTACTAAAAAGTTGATGATGATGTTGTGGGTGCCATTCGCGCAGATAATCTTCGATAGAGGATTGACTGCCGAGCTCTGACATGGAGCGAAGAATCAGCTTCAGCTCAGTGACTTCATCTTCAACCTCCTTTGTCAGCCTGAACCTTTCCGATTTCTCCGTCTTCGTAAGATCCAGCCTCTGCACGACTTCACGCAGGTTGACATCGGCCAAGCGATCGGACTTTGAGCGCCCACCAATGCGGACTATATTGGAGACGCCTTCATCGAGTAAGCGCTCCAGACTCTGATCTAGAGCATGATTTGTGAAACACACACAGAGGATTGGCCCAAGGTTGCAAGGCTTCTTGTGCGCAAGTAGAATCTTGATGAGCTGGACGCCAGTATAGGACTTGCCCGTTCCAGGTGGGCCTTGGATCAAGGCCAGGGACCGCGAAAGCGAGGAGACGACTGCCTTCGCCTGTCCGTGGTCGAGACTCGAATGCTGTGCCAGCTCCGCAGCCAAGCCTTCGATATCTCGACCTGGAGTAAACCGCAGAGCCTCACCGCCTGTTGTGACCGCCGAGAGATCGAACTCGAAACCAGGTCTGGTTGCATAGTTCGGAGGTTGGATCTCGATATCGCGGGTCGGATTGGCTGTTGTGGAGACGGGAGCAAGGACGTCTGCGAAAGGTACTTCCAAAGTCTCGCTCAAGCGTTGCATTGCTCGAAGTGTTGTCTGAAAAGCGGGTAAGAGGACGCCGGGGAACTCGACTAGCGACAGATGGGCATTACCACCCAAGGACAACTCGCTCAGCATAGTATGTATGCCGTCCTGTCTGGCAGGTTTGACGATAACATGAGCACGCTGTTCATTAGACCATAAGTCGTATTGCTTGTGGATTGGAATCTGCTGCTCGCCTTTGGTCGCATCCTTTTTCGGGTTTCTAGGCTCCGGAACCACAGTCAAGAATATTGCTGAGCCCAATGAGCTGAGCAGACATACCAAAGCATCGTCGCTCAGCCTCTTTGAGTTCTGCCACCAGTCTTTGCGCTCATTCTTGTTTTTGCGTTGAACGTTTCCGGGCTGATCGAAACTGATTGCAAACTCGATGCCGTTCCGACAAGTAAACGTCACATCGACGATCGTAGCGTTGCCATAAACGAATGCACGCGAGGTCCTCTGCTTGTTCTGCTGGGATCGATCGCGCACCTCAGGCGTTTGGAGCTTTGCAAGCTCCGTCTTAGCCGTGTCACGAAGTTGACCGACGGTGTCTGCACGCAGCAGGCGGAAGTGGCGATCGAGAAGGCCTTCAAGACCTCCCAGGTGCCACTGGGTCGGGTCAGCCAAGGGGAGATATTCGGCCCCCGCGAACTGAATCTCCAGTGTCGTTGGCAAAATGGAGATCTCGCGGATGTCTATATGATCATTGTCGTGCCTTGGTACGCCGTCAATGTTGAGCTTTCCCGGGCCTGGACGCTCCAGAGTGAAGGAGGCACGCTCGCCGTTGTGTTGCTTGCCTTCGGACTGAGTCGGTATGGCTTGACCGAGACCGAGACGCTGCTCTGCGCGCCGCAAATGCCTCTGAGATGGCTTGACGGCGAATCTGACTTCGTCTGTCATTGGCTCCTTGAATAAGATTGCGAATGCTTCGGCGACAGCCTTCAGCTCATCGTGTACTTGAGCCTCCGTATTGACCTCGATGAGCTTGTCGAAAGCGATGAGAGTGCACTCGATTGCATGAATGGCCGCTGTATTGATACTACCATCACCGTCTTGGCCTGATAGACGTAAGGCTTGCAGATGCTGTGCAACAGCAGAGAGGAGCCTGATTGCCCGCTCAGCGCCTTTATCCCACACAATGTTGTAGATTGTTGTAAGACGAGGTTTCAGAATCGCCGAAGCCGTCACATTATTGTGGGTAATGACCTCGAGGAAGTGGATGATCCGGCTGTCGAACAGCCGGGTGAGAATGTCAGGATGGACTTTGTCGAGCGGCTGGTCCAGCAACTCGATGATGCGCTGCACCCCTCCCTCGCTTGCAAGAAGGACGATCACTTCTTGCATTCTACCCGCATCGCTGTCAAGAAGCTCTGTTGCCTGCTTGAAGAATCTGCCCAGGTTAGGACCAAGTAGGGTGGGCGTTCCTATCCCCTGCGGGATGTTGTATCTCCAATTCTTGAACACCGCCTCAGCATTGTCCACGTTGCTTGGACCACTGGCACCGGCCGTAGCAGCTTGGTCGTTAGATGCTTTCCAGAGATCTATATCAGCCCGATCATGTGAGTAAGTGCAGGTCTTGCCCCGATGGCATTTGCCCTTGGCGAAGTTGATGCAGGCTTTACGCTTGAAGTTTGGATCCTTCACGTGGGCATACTTGCAACCGTTTCCATTCTTACATTGGCCAAGCTGGAAGAAATGGCATGGCCTGCCGATTCGGTGTTAGTGGACAAATTGCTTCTGCGGATAATGCAAGCAAACTCACTTTTTCCCAGTCATGTTGCAGCGTGAGCTGTGACCTCCTTGCAAGGCCCAGCCTGTTACGGCTTGGGCGAAGACGTCCCAGAAATGTTGACCTCGCTCCTGACTAATGTCAGCATGACTGGTATTATAACACTAACAGTACTTTAACGCATGGTCTTACCGTTTGTCGTTGCGTGTTTGGGTTCGAGCAAAGGGAGTGCGACAGCCGTATTCGGATCCGATGCTAGGCGTGGCGTGGGACGTTGAAAGGAGAGCTTCAACTCGAAATTTCAACACGACTTCGTGACTCCGTGCGGGCGAAAATACTTGTCTCCTTGGCGATGAACGCTGGTCCGGTGTACGTCACCTGCAAACGCCGCAGCGGCGCATGTGAAAGTGCCATTCTCCAAATCTAGGAAGAGCGTATTCACTCCTGGAGGGGCACGCGGCAGCAAACTGTGCGGCGGTTGTATGCAGTCTCTCCCAGAGCTTCAAATCCAGGTCAAAGTGTCTCCAGGCTGCCAACAGGCTTGTATGCAGAAGGGCCTGGGTGGCTGCATGCATTGTACATTCATGTACGTGGGAACCCAAGCAAAGGTTTCGGCTGCCCATATGCAACGTGCAAACCATCTGACCGGCTGTACATACAGTATCCACTGCGGCAAGTTGAATGAGAAGTGGTTCAGCGCTGCAAAGAAGAGAGTTGGTAAAGGGAAGCCATCGCCACTGCGGACTAAGCAATACAGTGCATCCAAAAGACCCATATTCGAAGGTAGCATCCATGCTATGTCCATGAGAAAGCAGTGATCCATCCACTGAGCATCAATACTTCAAGCAAGAAGCACAGATAGAAAAAGGGAATCAAAAAAAGGCGACCTTCGGCCACCGCCACTGCGAGCCAGGCTGCACAGTGGAAAAAAAACCCGTGTCCGAAGACAGCAGGGATGCCGTACCCACAAGGGAGCAGCAATCCAGCAAATGAGCTGGAGTACTTCAGTGAAGAAGTAAGGGAAAAAAGAGGATTTTGAAAAAAGGCGACCTACGGCCACCGCCACTGCGAGCTAGGCTGCACAGTGGAAAAAAAGCCCGTGTCCAAAGACAGCAGGCATGCTGAACCAACAACGGAACAGCAGCAAAAAAGAAGCATTCGCCCTCTTGCGAGGGGTCGTAGGCCACGGTCTTTCGCCTGACCAGCTGCAGTGGACCAGGGGAAAACGCGACGGAGAGAGGAAGAAGGAGGTGAGGAGGAGCGCGCGGAGTTTTGTTTTTCGAATTGGTTCAGGGTCCACGCTAGCGTGCCTTCTGAAAGCTGGGTTGAGTCGTTCCTTCCCAAACGATAGGATCGGCGGGTTGCTGCCGGATTGCCCTATGATCCGATAGGGAAAGTACGGGGCACGGGGTCCGTTGAACCGCCCCCTTCTCGATCTGAGTGCAGCTTTCCACTCGGTGGCGCTGCTTTGCTTGACGACCATAGGTCCATACTGCAGCATCAGTATGCTCAATCCGGTCGAGATACAACGACATCTTGTACTAGAAGGACATGAAGTGAGGTCGAGATGAAGTACTTTGCATCAATCTGAGGAGGCTGCAGCGCTGCGTGATGGGAGAGATCCCTGAGTGTTTGTTTCAATATTACAGCGGAGTGAGGAGGCCATGTAGTTATCATTGAAGACATGAGTGTAAATGGAACATCACGTACTTGTGTGCTTCTACCATGGATCTAGCTAGCGGGTAAAGTACCTCCACTGGACCAGCGGGAGCCTGAAGCGCTGCTAGTGATCTCGGAATCGTAAGACTACTTAGACCGTCCACCACCAATGTCCTGACCAAGCTGTAGCAGACAGTTAGCACACTATTCCAACACGACCCGAATCCCATAGGCATGGGCATGAAACTTACTCTGTACCCCTGGTGCTTCTCCCACTCCATTCTCTGCCTCGTCACCGGCAACTGTCTCCTGAGACCCTTAAAGCTACCCTCCGCGAGCGCAGTGAAAGCCCGGTTCAGCTCCTCCTGGAACTTGTTCTCCGCCTTTGCGATCTCCTTGACCACTGCCTCCGCCCCACCACTCACATTGCCAGCCTCGACCTTCTTCGTCGTGTTCATCCTCACGTTGCCATCTTCGTAATAGTGCACGTCAATCTTGACGTTGCCTGACAGGCTGGAAGAGGAAGGGTCGAAGGTATAGGTGCTGCGCCAGCGCCCATTCCAGAAGTTTTGCGGCGAGTATTTGTTCGCGACGAGGACGAGCGTGATGGTGTTGGAGGTAGGGTAGATGCCAATAGTGGACGAGGGGAAATGTTCCGCTGAAGCAGCCTTGAAGGCTTGCTGGAGGGAGCGGATCAAGTCGGCGTTGGGTGAATCGATAGGCTGGGACTGCGAGTTGGAGGTTTTCTGTTGGGGGTTAATGTTTGAACTCGAAGGACACAAAGGCGGCTGTGCATACTTGGGCAGCATGATCAACCTCGAAGGATGTCTCGCTGGCGGTGTCGAAGTACCATCCATTTCCTAAGGAGTTGTACTGGCTGAGGATCGCCTGCACTGCCTTAGCATCGTGATCAAGTCCATGGGATTCTCCCTCATCCTACCGTCTGATCGCCGCTTGGTAGCTTGACAATGATGTATTGGTCCTCGTTGTACTTCTTGTATGCCGGCTCGAGCGACTGCACTTCACTTGGAGCTAGTGCCTTGATGTCTACCACAGGGCTTTAGCAAGTGAGCGTTTCGGATTGGATGCATGATCCCTACCGGCAACCACGTTCGAGAGCTGCAGCAGTCAGCTCAGTTCACATGTTCCACGGTTGGCTGCTCCTACCAACCTCTCCCGGCGGTGCCGTTTCGACGAAAGATGCTACAGTCTGCTGTTTCGACGCCATGATCGATATGTGACTGTTTGTAGGCGGTCGAGGGTTGCAACAATCTGGAAAAAGCGATTATATAGCTTGACGATATGCACAAGACCAGTCCTCGACCTCCTGTTGTCTGGTAAGGTGGGATGAAGTCAAGCGGGACCGTCTCGGGAGCTGGAGCCGAGATACTTTGCAGCCTCAGGCCTGCCACCCGGCCACCTCCAGCTCCATCCGTTGTGCCAATCCAGTGTTATAATGCAGCTGAAGGCATTCCTTCCGACCGAAATGCAGCGAGTACCATATTTAGATGCTTCAAACACAAATCAAGAAAAATTGACAAGGACTTTCAAGTCAGGTTAAAAATGAAAGTGCTTCTTTGCTTCATGGCACCAAAATGTCAAACTATCAAATACACGCCAGCCAGGATCTCCAGCGATGGTATCACACTAACTCCCACCAACGCCTCGCTCTCAAAAAACCAACAAGACAAAAAGCAACAAAGGCCATCGGCGTCCCGAAACGGACCCGCAGCCGTAAGAAATTCACTCCAAGTGATCGTTCCACTCATTCAATACTCATCTTCATCAACCCATCATTCGTATCCGTCATACCCTGCAACCCCAGCTTCTTCCCCTGACTCGCCAGTCCGTTCCCGGCAACATTGCCTCCACTATTCGATCGCACATTGTGCAAAGCCTGCGGCTGCGAAGAAGTAGGCTGGGAGGACTCGCTTGGTGGACCCTGCGTCTGCTGTCCACCGGCCTCCTTTTTCGTTGATGCAGCTGCACGATCAGGAGGCTGACCCCAGTTCCCTTTGTTATCATCCCTCTGCGACGGCGACTGTGTCAGCACCGGACTATTCTGGGAACTCATACCCGGGGAGACGGCCCGGCGCTTGATAGTCGCGATATCAAAGTCGTCTTCCCTTCTGCGCTTGAACTTCTTCAGCGCGACATCGTCGTTCACCGGTGCAGGAGGAGCCGTCGAGCCAAAAGCGTCGCTAGCGTCAGATGCGGAGCTCCTGGCTCGTGGTCTGCGCCAAAAGACATCGGTGGTTGAGCCGCCGCCCTGTCCTGGTGCGGGGGATTCCATGTTGATGTCGGAGGACATGGCGCTGCTGCCTTGTCGTGGGAAGGCCGGTGGAGGGGGTGGTGTTCGCATAGAAGGGTCGAATCGGTTCCAGTATTCCATTCCGCCGCCATTGCGGGAAGCTTGAAGGGCGAAGTTCATCATTCCAAGACCGTTCGCTTTGCCATTGTTGCTTGGTGTTTCACTGTCGAGATCACGGCCGAAGTCCTCCTGTGCTGATTCTGGTACGGCAGGTAATAGGTTAGGTGAGGAAGCTGCTGTGGCGGTGCCAGGCCGATTGGGGTCCTGAGTGAGGTCAAACTCCGACACACTCCCATCTCGCTCGCGGACCTGCTTAATCGTCTCAGACTCTCGCCGCATATCCGTGTCCACTGGAGCTGCCTCTTCGAGTAGAGCAGCACGTATACGAGCAAAGCCTTTCGTCTTTGGAAGCAAGTTCCCTCTCCTGACCACCGGTCTCCTCACAACGCCTGGTGTACTTGGTCCTGTATGTGAAGACGCCTCATCCCCACTGTCATTCCCGCTACTCATATTCAAGCCCTCTGTACCTAGGGCGAGACTTTCACGCCTGCTTCTAGCAGCGTTCGTCGCCCATTGGAAATAACCAGCAGAGCCGTGCCCAGTGGCAGCAGACTCTATGCTCCTTAGTGGCGGCGGAGAGGTTGTACGAGGAGAAGCCATGCCACTATAACCACTCCCGCTTGCACTGCTTGAGCTTGTCCTTGTCTTCCTAGCCCCTTTGTGTAACTTATTCCGCCGAATCGTCTTCATGAGAGACGCTTGTGCCGGACTGAAACTGCTGGCATTTGCCCAGCTCGGCGGATTGTGTCCAGCGAAGGGCGTTGGAGCACTCGGGTTCTGAAGCTTGTGCACTTGCGGTGTGGTGAAGATGGCGTCATCTTGGTCCTAAAAGCATTCACGCGTCAGCATTGCCCATTCTCCTTTCACTTTTCATTCACAGCTCGCTGTCACTTACATCTCCGCCCATGCTTGCGTCTTCATCACTCTCATTGCTCTCGCTGTCGCTTCCCATCATATTCACACTGCCCACCGAGCTACTCACTGTACTCCTCTCAGGAGCCAATCCACCCCATCCGGTCCCAATACCTCCCATCGCTGGCGAGTCCAGCACCATACTCCCAACACTGCCCTTCCTCCCTGGAATATTCACCCCCTTCGTCGTCATAACCGGGCTACTACCCGGACTCCCCATGCCCGGCTGTCTCTCGGCCAAAGTCGAATGATGGAGATTCGTGCACGCGCGGGAAAAGTCCAAGCCTCTGGAGTGTCTCGGTAGCGACGTTGCAGGGGAAGCAGAAAGATCGTTGGCGGCCGTTTGCATGTATATCTCCTTCTCGTCCAGCTTGGGGCTCAGCGGAGCTGGCTGTTCCCGTGACCACCCACTGCCATTCGCGCTTCCCGAGGCTGCTGAGGGTGAAGCAGGTGCGGGCATCTGCAATGAGAGCCCTCTTGCAAAGTCTGGCCTGCGTGAGAAGGGGGTCTTCTGCTGGGTGGGAGTATAAATGCCGGTGATGGCGGGGTCATGGTCGTCTTTGCTACCCTGCCGCACGCTCTCCCGGAACGTCGGCGAGGGCTGGAGAGCTGTGACGGCCTGGGCGGAGGGCGGATCGGACAGGGAGCGGTTCTTGCTGCCAGCCTTGGAGGGCGTGGCTACCTCACGAGGCGAAACGGCCGGTTCTATGGCGCTTTCCATGGTGCACGGTGAGCCGGAGCGGTTGTGGCTTCAAGATGGCGTTGAGCTAGTGTGCACCACGATGGTGAAGCATCGTGGAAGTTTCGTTGCTACGCGTTTGATAGTCTCGATCTGGCGCGGGATAGTAATCACATTGGATCGTCAAGCGATATATGGAATTGCGGTGGCATTGTCCTGTGGTTTCACGATGGTCGCGTCCGAGCTCCCCCACTAGGCAGCTTGACCCACAAATGGCACTTCCGAGGTCACAAGCGAAACATTTCATGGGCCTGAGGTGAATGCTACCAATGGCTGCAATGATGTTTCTTTTTGAATTTCTACAAAAACCAGCTAGAAAAGATCTTTACAGTATGTCTACATGGCAGTGAATAGCAAATAAGCGAAAGGCCAGATGCAAAAGATGTGTGTCAGCAATATGCTATCTGAGTCCGGCGATCCTTTGAATTCTTGACATGCCACATCAGTCCTGCGAGCATCGTAGGTGCCAGACCGTCATCGTCTTATCCTTGTCCGTCGTCGTCGCTCGCATGCCCGAACATATCTTTCGCATAAATCCCGGCAACAGCATGGACATCCTCCCATGTTGCTTCCCAGATACTTAGAAGATGGATGTACCACTTCCCGCGACCACACCTTTCCTTCTTCATTTGTCCGACGGCACGACACATAATACCACCATCCCTCCTGGTCAGGAAAGTCGTTGTATCGGCATCCCAGACCTTGCTCTGACCACATAGCGAAAACGACGCATCGACATAAGGCGGCTTGTCGTGATAAAGGTCGTGAAGAACGAAATTCTGCTTTCTCCCTTCACCTCTTCCTGCACCTTCATGCCAGGAATCCACGACGCGCGCATACAGTTCGAGGAGAACCGGTCTGTCGCTTCGCACGGCTTGACAGCCAACGTTCAGCGCTTCACCGATGCGAAAGCATGTCCGAAGTACTGTCGTGTTTGACGCTCCCCAAATTGGCGAGCGATCTCGTACTGCGCTTGGGAAGGGTGTTCGGACCACTGGCTTTGCTTCATCATTCCGATTAGTGGCTCGAAAAGAGCTTAGTAGTTGTTTCTCGGCATCTGTAAGTAGCGCTCCGCCATAGTCGTCGTGCTCATCGACTTCTTTGACATTTTGTTTGGATGTACGCTCTCCTCTGACGAAAGCCTTCTCAGCTTCGTTGGTTACGTCTGCAAGAAGATCCTCATCCGAATCGTCCAGCGCGATTGCTTCTTCTTCGGTAAAAAGGTTTGGTGTTACAGACGGTGTACTATTTTGCTGATGAGTCCGCTTTCGCACACTGTTGAGCGCCATTCTAGAGTGCGAGATGGGCACCTGTATAATAGTCTCCTGCCGTTGAACAATGCCTCCATTCGTCGAGGGATGCTCAGGCTCTAGCTCGAGAGGCGGGCCGAATTCATCCTCTTCTTCAGAATAGGACAATGTTGATTGTTGGTCTACAGTGGACGGAAGATGCTGAGACTGGCGCAGAGCTCCATTTCCATCAGGTCGATCAAGCAAAGGCTGGGATTGCTTGATCCCGTTATTCTTTGTCGCTGAGGAGTCGAGGTTACCATGCGCGGTTCTGCTAGTCAGCTGTTGGCTTTTGAGTGCACTCATTGACGTTGGCTGCCCTGTTGAATGAACAGCGTCCATGGAAGTAGGCTGAGCGTACACTGAGACCATTGAGTTGATCGTTGGTTCTGAGACATGGCTGGATGTAAGGCTTACAGAGCCCGTGCCCTTCTTTACTACGGTACCGGAAGTCTTGAGTGCTGGCCATGCATCGGTGATTTGACTTTCACTGGGACTACTGCTGGTGATATCACGTTTAGTGTTGCTCTTACGGCGCTTGGATTTCGGACCTGATTTGGCAGTGCTTCCTCGTTTGCGACCTTTGCCGCTCGCCTTTTTGGTCGTTGGATGACACGGTGTTTGTGTGGCTGCCGGACTCGTTTGACCTGTTTTGACGCGTTCAAAGGGGCCAGCGGCTGCAGAAATAGAGCGAGACGGTGATCCAGTAGCTCTGAGTCCACTTTGTTCGTTATTGGCGGCTGCAGGTGCGTTTACTGGGGTGAAGCCAGCCATTCCTTTATTTCCGCGTACTTCGAGCTCGTTCCAGCCTTTCCATGCAGACATGTCACTTTTCACTGAAACTCGACAAGCGCGTCTTACGTTGCACAGAGTGTCAGTATCTTTGCGTGCTTGTGTCAAGGGAGAGCATGAGGTGAGGTTCCATAGGCTGCCCGGCAGTTGCCGGTCCAATCATGCAGGTGTAGACCTGGCGACCACGCGACCACTTCGAGATAGTGAAGAACTACATGTAGCTCGAAGCGACGGTGTTCGGCAGTGAGACATTGTCACCTTCGTCATCTGTTAGCTGCACTGCCACCACTCGAGGACGGCAGTGAATATCCTGGAGGCGTCTACATAGCTCCACCTAAGTAACGGCCTAAGAGCAAACGTCAAATCTCGCTCCTCGTACACTGTTGAACATGAGTTGAACATGGCCTGGTGTGACTTATGACAAGTACCTGAAGTGGGTGTGAGGCAGTGTCAGGTATCAGAAGAGCAAGGCGGACCCCGGCCGCGGAGTAAACCTTGAAGACATCATAACGGAAGAACACCGGCTCAAGATAAGATACGCCCCGCTTCCCTCTCAATTGGAACGCCTGTCCACTTCTACATCATTCTCAAAAGTGAAGGGGAAGTAAGAGTCTCAAGACACCGGCAACATGTTTGGAGGACCGAGAAAGCCGTATTCGGCTGTGACTGTGCAGATAGACCGTTTAACAAGCGAGCAGTACGAAGAGGAAGACTTTGGAGGGCTGATTGACCTGGTGGAAGTGATCCGCATTCAGGCATCTGGGCCAACAGAAGCAGCAAGAGCACTTCGAAAGAAGCTGTAAGTGCCTAGGTATTCCTAGCAGAACGATCCTGCTGAGCTTTCGCTGACCGGCGTAAGGAAATATGGAACCACGCATCGGCAAATTCGGGCCTTGGTCATTCTAGATGGCCTTATGGAGAATGGGGACTCCCGGTTCCAAAGGGCCTTTCTGGACGAGCCACTCTTGGAACGTCTACGTATCATGGCTCGTGAGGACATGGTAGACCCTTCCGTCAAGAAGAAGTGTCAAGTTCTCTTCATCCAATGGGCTAATGCGTACAAAAACACCCCTGGTTTGGAGCGGATCGCCAATCTTTACAAGGAGCTTCCGCGCTCTCAGCGACCTATGGCAGCGCGGCAGAAAGTTGTTCAAGATGATCACGCAGATTCAGAACCAGAGGCACGGCACTCACACTCTCCTGCGCCTACACCTTCGGGCAGTCGCAGCCGGGCGACTTCCAGTGCTCAGCCACCGTTGGTCGCATCTGCCAAAAACCAGCCTGTCACCTTGACACCAGCTTCCTCCGCCTTGCCTTCCAAGCACTCGAAGAGCAAGAGCAAGTACAGCTACGGCAAACCATTCAACCTTGCAAAGGAGAAAGACAATATGACGAACTGCATTGCCCGAGCATCAATTGCCTCAACAAACCTTCTCAACGGTCTCCAGCTCGCTAACCGAGAGACTGAGCGTGTATCACAAAATCGAGAAATTGTTAGTCGATTCGAGACAGCCAAGAGCCTCAGACGACAGATTCTGCTTTACATCCAACAAGTTGAATCTGATGATTGGATTGGGAGTCTGGTAAACGCCAACGACGAGCTCGTGAAGGCTTTGACCGCCTACGAAATCATGGATCGCAGCATCGAAGATGACAGCGATAGCGAATGGGAGCAGCCTCCGCCGGAAGCTCAAGCACGACCTACCCAAGGATCTCACTCTCGACATGTGAGCGCCGACACCGCCGCACAACTCGCAGGTCTTTCTTTAGCTGAGGAAAACCCTCCGTCAAAGCCGGCTAGGCCTGCTCCAGCAAGCGTACCGATGCCACCGCCGCCTTCTTTTCCTGAAAGGTCGTCCAGACACGATGATGCAGGTGAGGAAGATGACGATGACGATGATCCCTTCGGTGACTCCAACGCTGCGCCGACCCCACATCAAGAACGTCCCGGTATGACCTGGAGAGAGGTTTGAGCTGAGCGACGGTCCACGCCGCATCGAAGGTCCAGCAATCGGGATACCTTGGCTGGATGCATGCGAATAGGAAGACTCAGGCTAATTTGACAGTCGGGGTAGTAGACCCAAGCACGCTAGACCTCCAACGCGCATTAGCCAGGAGCGGCTCGCAGCTGGAATTTGAAGATCGCATTGTCAGTTGGCAACGAGACACAGCTTACGATGGACATGGCTCGGCCCCTGCTAGTTCGATACCAAATTCAGATCATGACCTTCGGCATTCGCGCAGCAGCCTTGCGCTCTTCTCTTTAAGTCACGCGCTTCGCTCTCCTTCCAGCTTGGACCGAGAATCTGAAAGTCGACCACTGACGGCAAGAAATCTCGCGCTTGGGCAGGGAATTACTTTGGCGGAGCCTGAGGAGACTCCTGCATCGCGACGTGGCTCGTCCGGTCTGTTGAAGAGACTTGGTAGGATTCTCAACAATTACGTGACTCAGCCAAGTAAACCGATTCCACTTCAACATCTTCCGATCAGACAGGCGACCCATGCGACTTCACTGAGCGAGCTCCGAGAGATCGAGGTCGGACAGTCTGCATCCAACCTTGCGAGTCCATCTCCGCAACAGATACCCATTGCTGGCGGATTTCCCACGGCCCAGGAGGGCCCCGCTCCTGACTCTTCTCAGAACTCGGAGGCAAATATCCCGCGAAATTCCTTATCGTTGGACGAGGCACCATCGACTAGAGATCCCCTTCTTGATACCAATACCAGCAGCCAATCGAACACCGGTGCACCGCAACTCGAGCTTTCAAATCTAGGCGACTTTACGATTAGGTTTTCCTTAGAAGCACAGGATGGGCACGAATCAAATTGGACTTAGTCTCAAGATGGTTTTTCTGGCTAGATGAGTTTGTTTTGGCAGACTCCATTCATTGTACCTATCCCTCAAAGTTCCGTACGCCAGCCATTCCGATTCGCTTCTGCAATTTTGCTCATCCCAAAGCACGCCGCAGAACTCCTCATCAGCGCCCAGCTAGCAGCATTATGTAACCCCTTCCATCATTATAGGCTTCTCGGCTTCTGTGTTACATTATTGTACATGGGATTGGTATACCTTTCCCACAAAAGCGACCCCAAATATTAGCACATGGGTCTCCTCATGTTCCAAGGGAGAAGAAGTACTTACAGCAGAACTCGCAGTCGCAGTTAGGACCGCACGGGATGTCAATGCATGGTCGAGGCTTCGCCACGCCCTGGGGGATCTTCACGGGCTTGGAAGCTAGGAGGGGTGCTGTTGCGACCTGGTTTCGTTGGCACATTCTGCCGTTGTTTCTTTCGGACGAGATGGGGGGTTTCGGTGTTCCGGATCTGGTTTGCTGGATGCCAAGTCTTTGAATGGCGCTTCTGCTTTGGGTAAGCACGGTTCTTGGCGGGTTGTGGATGTCGGTCTTGATACTTTTCTGTCTCGTAGCAAATGAAGACTGATATTAGTGCGACGTGAACGTCTTTCAGTGTCTCTTCTGACGGCAAGAGGACGATCGAGTTGATTTATGAGGGATTTCAGGCAAGGTACTGCAGTGAAGATGTTCTTGGCGTAAATGGCGCGCGTACAAGTCGTCGTTCGCAGCTCGCGTGCGTCATGGGGCATGCGCTAGAAACATGGAAGTCCTGGCCCGTGCCAAGTGTACCACTGCTGCGCCATCCAACTTCACATGCGAAGCGCTTAGGAGGGAACCCCCATCGAACTATATCTGAGCAGCCCTAGCACACCTCCCAAAACCGTTGCTATACCTCGTGAGACCACACCCTCTCGAACCCAATCCAAATCTCCGACCCAAGTCCCTAACACAACCGCCACCAGATCTATCCCGCAATCACTGCCGCTACACTACATCAAATACCAAGCCACCTCACTCAGACCGCCCAAAAACACTTCCAGAAATAAAGACAGACGATCATGCCTCCCTCAACCACCACCACATCCGCAACCTCCACAACCTCATCCTCTTCCTCGATGGCCAAAAGTCCGATCGCGAAACCCGGCGTCAAACTCCCCTGCTGGTGCGGCGACGACTGTCAGTGCTGTATTATCCCTTGCACGGTCATGTAGAGAAGAGAGAACACAAATCGAAAGGCATGTGCATTCGGGGGGACGATTGATATCTGATGGGAAATATGAGGGTGGGGGGATATGATACCACGGCGTCTTTAGCGGGTTTACATCTTCTGCGGGTTCACCTTTTTTTTTCTTTTGGGGCGGGGATTGGGATGATTTGGATAGGCTGAAGGCAAACTTGCTCGGGCGCAGGAAGAACGTATCTAAATGGCGCGTGACGCTGGGATCAAGTTCTACACGAGATTCGGAAGGATTGATGATGGCCGCGCTCACAAGGCCTGGGAAAGACGGGCTTCAGTGTTGGGGGGATGTGCCTTGCAAATGCTCGATGGGACCTAAGAGCGTGCTTTCGATTACTTTTTTTTTTTTTTTTTTTTAAAGAATAGGACTGTACAGCCAATAATCGCTACTGGAATCCGCCGAATATCCACCTCGCTTTAACACAATCAAATGTACCACGCTATAAGCATGCCTTTCCTGAAAAGACGTTGGGCCGGTCCCGCACATACTAAGCCCCATTACCCTTCCTCCACCTGAGACCGATCAAATCCTTTCCCGTACAAAAACACTCTCCACCCCCTCAACTCCCCCTTCTCCTCACCCAATCCCCACTCAAGCCCTCAGCAGCTCAAGAAGCAGGAACACTCTCAAACCCCCTCCTACCATCCTCGGTGCCCCTAAACGGCGAATTCCTGAAAGGCGTCGCGGAGCCTCCCCGCTGAGACCGCGAAAGACTCAACCGCTGACTCCACCTGCGCTGCTCAGCGGCGAAATCCTCGTTGATTTCCAGGAGCTGCTCCGTCTGCACGCGGATACTTTCCAGGGTGCCTTCGAGGGACATGCCGGTGTCGTTGTCCTCGATATTGCGGGAGCTGCTGTGGTGGGTAGTAGGAGGACCGACAGCAGTAGCGGCGGCGGCGGTGGTTGTGATGGGGGAACGATGGGCACGGATGGATGGGGAGGCGAAGGGGTCTTCTGCCGCTTCTTCGTCTTCGTCTTCTGCCGCTTCTTCGTCTTCGTCTTCTGCTTCTGGATATAGGAGGGATTTCCCGAGGTGCGGCGTCCGGCGTTGAGAGGAGAAAGGGGAAGATTTCATCTCTGCGACTTCCCGCTGCGCAGCTTGCAGGGCGGAATATAAGTCCTTGTTCTGGTCCTCGAGCTGCTTCACGCGGGGCGATGGCACGGTTTCCGTCGTCAACGACGCAGCGCCCGCTCGTCGACCGTCTTTCGGGTAGGCCGGCGTCGGCGAATAGCCACGTTCGTCTTCCGATGCGTAGGCCAGAGGCGTTTCGATCATTCCGGGCGTTCCATCGCTGTCCGCTTCCCGATTGACGAAGATATGCGAAAGACTTCCTGAAGGAGTTTCGGCCGCGACGGGTGTACCTGCTTCGAAGGATGGGGCCCGGTGCTGCGAGGGAGCTGTAGCTTTCTGTAAAGCCTCGGCGTGCTCTGCTTCGAGGGCAGCAAGTCGCCTCTCATGAATATGGTCCCGCTCCCTACCAGCAGCTTCCGCACGTCTAGTCGCTTCTTCCTCAATCTCTCCGATTTGCTGAGCATGCTGATCCATTACGGCGCGGACATTCCGCTCGTGGCCCGAAGCCATCTCCTCAATCGCTTTCGTATGCTCTTCCCGTAACTTGGCAATCGAATCATGGAGCTCTTGAACAGCCTCCTCATGCTTCCGACTTTGATCGTCCAGCTGCTTCGTCCGCTCCTCATTGGCCTGGTCAAGCTGTCCCTTGAGTTCACCATAGGCTTCGTCAGCCCGGCGGACTCTGTCCCGGAGCTTCCTGTCATTCTGCATTTCAATGTCTTCGAGTATCCTCTCAAGCGCACGCTTCTCTTGCAGCAAATCCGCATACTTGGACTCCAGCTCGGCACTGGGATTGCCCTTGTCCGCGGATGCCTGTCGGAGACTCTCCAATTCCCGACCGTGATCATCGCGCATCTGATCTAACTCAGCTCTGTGCCGATCTTCTAGCTCACGTACGCGGCCCTCAGTAGAGTCTTGGACAATCTTCAAGTGCTCGCGGTCTTCGCGTTGCGCGTCTTCCAACGCCTGTCTCTGCACATCCAGGACATCACGCTCTTTTCTGAGATCCTCCAACTCTCGTCTTTGTCCGTCTTCAAGCTCAACCTTCTGCCTCTCAAGACTCTGATACTCATCCCTCATCTTCCCGAGCTCGACAGCATGTTTCTCGGCAAGCTCTTCACGTTGCGTCTCCAATGCCTTCGCATGAGCGTCCGCTTTTTCTTGACCATCCTGCTCGAACGTGCTCAAGACCTTCTGAAGACCGCCCAATTCATCTTTGACGCCTTGCAGAGCAGATTCGGCGGCACGCTTAGCCGCTTCGGCTTCATCGAGCTTCTCTCGCACTTCAGCCACCTCCGCTTGTTTCTGCCGAGACTCCTTGGAGGACTCTTCGTGCGCCGAGCGTAGATCCTCGATCTGTCCTAGGAGCTTCTGTTGAGCTTCATCGACTGATTGCAATTTGCTCTCAGCTTCTTTACGAGCTGACTGAACATCATGCACTTGCTGCTGAGCAGCCTGGATCTGGTTCTGGAGGTCTTCAAACACTGTCGTGTTCCCACGTGAAGCCTCTTCCGCCTTGCGCTTCGCTTCCTCGGCAACTTGCTGGTGTTCGTGAACCTTCGCCTGTAGCTCCTCTACAACCTTTGTCAGATCCGCACTCTCCTTTTCTTTCGCAGCCGCTTGCTCTTCGGACCGTTCTTGCAACGCTGAAGCCTCTTGTCGGAGCGACTCTATCGTTTCCTGAAGCTGCTTCTCTTGCTCGTCCTTCGCTCGTGCCGCGTCTTCGAGCTTTTGCTGCAGGTTGGATGCGTTGCTCTGCAGCTCTTCGACGGTAGCGTTCAGAACCTTGGCTTCTTCATCTTTACTTCCGAGCGCATCCGCATGTGTTTGCTGCATTTTTCCACTCTCGGTCTGCAGATTTTCCACTACACTCTGCAACTCGGAAAGCTCAGCGCGATGCTTATCCTCCAAGTCCGCCTTAACCTGCTGGAACTCCTTCAGCTGGTTTTGAAGCTCCTCGACAACTTCGCTGCCACTCTTGCCTTCGTCCCGTACCCGCTCAAGCTGTTGCCTGAGCTCGTTGGCAGTGTTTTGCATCGTTTCAAGCTCTTTTGCAGCGCTGGAATTCTCGTTTGCATGGAGATCCTTCGCCTGCTCAAGTTGCGCCCGCAATTCGTTCGCGACAGTCTCGCTCTGCTGGCCTTGCTCCTGTGCATTCTTCAGGCTTTCCGCATGGGCATCTCTAAGCTTCTGCATCTCCTCGCGCAGACTTTGAATCGTGCTCGTGGACTCCTCAAAGGCCTTCTGATGCTTCTCGAACTCCGCATTGTCCTGCGTGCGAACACTATCTAAATCCTCCTGGAGCTTCTTGCCGGCTTCTTCTGCGTCGCGAGCAGCGTTGCGCAACCTTTGAACCTCTTCCTCGAAGCCCGCCTTGGCCTCACTGAGCTGCGCTTCGAACTTGCTGCTCTCCGCACTTCTCTCCTGATCATTGGCGACTTGCTTCTCCTGACTCCGCTTCCTCTCCTCTTCCAAATCCTTCCTCAACTGATCAACCGTCTTCTGTATCTCCTTCTTCTCCTTGGCTTGCTTCGCGACATCCTCGTTCAGCTTGACCTGACACCTGTCGATCTCCATCCTCAAATCCTCAATCACCTGACCAAGCCTGTCACTGTCGCCTTCTTTCTGCTGCAGACGTTCTTGTAGTTCCTCCTCATTCTTGCTGGCACTTGTCTTGCTTAAGCGCAAAGCTTCTTCAACGGCTTCGATCTTGCCCTCAACGCCAGTAAGACGGCTGGACTTGCGTCGCTGCTCTTCAAGCTCGAAACGAAGACTGGAAAGCTCAGTCTCGCGATCCGATTCAACCTTTGATAATTGATCCTTGTGATGAGCCTGCATAGATTCTATTTCCTTTTGATGTTCTCGGCGAAGCTCCTCCCGCAATGCTTCTTCGCTCGACTGTTGCTCGCGACGCAGCTCTTCCCGTAATTCTTTCTCTTTCGCCTCATCTTCAGCCGGGTCACGTTTTGGTGCCGACTTCGCAGCTTCGGAAAGCTTCTCATTGCGCTTTTCGAGCACCGCAACCTCCCTCTTGAGCTCAGTGATCTCGGCTGCCAACGCCTCCCGTCTTGTCGACTCGCGGAACAGGTTCTGCATGACTTCCATGTCGCGCTTGTTCTGTTCTTCCTCGCTCATGCCCTGGTAATATGGTGCTGTGGAAGGCCTGTGGGGGATGGAGACGGATTGAGATCGTGAGTTTCCTCTTGCAAGCTTTGGCCGGACAGCCTCTGTGTCTGACATGGATTGTTGATGAGACCGGATTTGAAGCTTCCGCGGCGACGCTGGGGGCGCAGCTTCTGCTGGCTTCGAGGCCGCCAAAGGAGGGACTTCATCTTGTGCTTCGGTCGTGGCGTCCGGCTCTTCGGCGATGCTGGCAGCGGTGGAAGCTGACTTAGTGGTGCCGTTGGAGCTCTGCGCGGACTTTGGGGACGTCACGCCTTTCGCGTTACTTGCAGAAGTGCCTGGTCGCGTACTGGTCGCTGAGGGCCGCGTGCCTGACGGAGTTGCCGTAGAGGTCCTTGTCGAGGTGGATGGCCTCTTCGGAGGGACAGAGGTCGTCGTGCCGCCTAGTGTAGTCCTCCTCGTCTTACTGTCTTGAGCCGAGTCTGGTCTTGCCGCCCTCGAGCTGGAGACAGCACTGGTAGAAGTGCGCATGGGCCGCTTGTTCTCTTCGCTTGGGTTGGACCCATCTTGACTGCTGCTTGGAGGCTTCCGAGCTGATGCTGTGACGGGTCGTGTAGGTGGCTTGTTGATGTTGCTGCCGGTCGTCCGTTGCGAAATGGCACTCGGTCGGCTCGAGGCAGTTGAAGCTCCAGGCGTCTTGGTGTTAGCACGCGAAGCTGCAGTGTTGGCTTTCTTCGCGTCCTCGCCGCTGGCAGGCTTCGCGGAGCTTGTGGCTGGTGCTCTCGACCCGGTGGATGCGCGCTTCTCCATAGTCGATGCAAGACACAGTCAATAGCGCTCAGGATGATTCTAGAGTCATTGCAACGCGATTCGCAACCTTGAGCCCCTCCTGAAGGATTCCGGATTCTGTTCTTCCTCCGTCCAATGTTGCTTCCGTTCGGGAGAGTGAAACATCCTGGACGGTAATCAGGCACGACGCACGCGCCTCTGACGTTGGAACGCGTTCACTTCGGCATTCGGCAGTGGCGCCTGGTGCATACGATTCCCGCATTTAGAGTAAGCTCACTTTACCATCGACGTTCCAACGTCTCGCAGAGGCCGATAGTCTATCCGTTGAGTTATCGTTGCTGGGACTTGACACCTTAATATCTGTCGTAAATGTCTTATGCCTGTACACATAGCTACGGATTGACAAGCTAACTTATCCCTGCTAAACCAAAGTCCAACTTCCCTCTATTCCTTGAAATTCCGTTCTCTCCCACGCCGTGCCGCTTCGTGCACTTCCTGCCTAATCTCGAACAGCACATCGTCCATCTCCCTTTCCTCCTGCCCGCCTAAAAAAGACTTGGACAGGTCGCCTAAGATGTCGCGAAGTTTGCCCATGATGCTGGTGGGCGTAGCGATCTGCCGCTCTCCCACAGTAGACGGGTCATCTCCCGTCTGTTCTGGCTCCGCCTCTGCTTCGTGCTCAGTAGGTTGTTCTTCCGGGACTGGTGCACTGGTCGAAGGGTGCGGAGTTGACGCGGCCGCCGCTGCCTCTCTCGAGGCGTTTCTGTTCTTTCGTCTTGTCGAACGAGACGGCCCTGCCTCCTCTGCATTTTGTTGAGCCCTCTGGACCAGCTTGGCATCTTGGCCTTGTCGTTGCTTCCTAGTCTTCGAAGTAGCAGGGGCCTGCTGTTGAGAATCGGAAGGCGAAGCTTGCTCGTCATTGCTGGCTTCGGTCTGATCTGTCGCCTTCCTCTTCAGACCACGGGCGTCGATTGCTTCGGATTGCTGACTGCTGGCTTGTGAGTTTCTCTGGGACGCCTGCGATCTGCGGGCTCTTCTACGTCCGCGCTTCGATAGTTGGCTCTCTTGTACGCCTTCGACCTCTTCCGATGCGGCTTCCGACGTCTTGGGGATGTTTCGATCCTCCTTCCTAGAGGGGACTTCCACGATTGGGCTTCTCGTCTTATGAGCCTTGTTCTTGCTCTCAGGCGATTCCGAAGGCTGACTACTAGCCACCACAATTTCTTCCTCCATGTTCTCGTCGTTGTCCTGAGACTGGCTGCGTCCGACCCAGCTGCTGAAAAAGCTCGTTACAGTCTTAAACGGTGACTGTGACTTTCGCTTTTTAGTAGACGAAAATTTGGTAGAAGAGCGCTTACGCTTCTTGCTGTTCGGTTGACTCTGCTGGCTTGCTTCGGGTGATTCGGCGTTCTCAGGTGGTGGAAGCTCTACAAAAGAATCCTCAATCCTGCTAATATCGACATCGACTGGCTCATTCTTGGAGGTAATTTCTTTCTCACTTGTCTTCTCCGAGGATCGTCGCTGTCGTTGCCTCGTTGAGCTCGGCGGAACGAACGTCGTGCCTTCGGTTGCATCAGGATCAAACTTCGCCTGATGACCTTCTACAGCTTGCTCCTGTTCGCGCCGTAGTTGTTCGTTTGGCAATGGTGTGTCTGATGGAAGGTCTGAGTCGATCCGAGCTGGCGCTGTCTCAAATACTGCACCGGTATCATCAAAATTCTCATCATCTTCCCGGGGTGGCGAGGATGGCGGATCTTGTGCCAGCTCGCTATCGGATTCATGCATCTCAATCTGGGCTGATCCCGGATCCTTGGCGGAGGATGGTGTTGGAGAAGATGGAATGTTGTCGTCGCTCATTGGAGCATTACCGTCCGTTGGGCCTGTAGGGGTTCCGGTGTGCTCTGCTCCCGTATTTTCTAAGCTGAAATCGAGGCGCTTCTCTAGCTTTCTTACAGTCGTGTTTTGTTTGACGACTGGGCTAGATGAGAGTTCTGGAAACATCTGTGCATTTTCATGCTGTCTTGCTTTGATCTCTTTTTGACGTTCGGTAAGCATTTGAGAGTCTTCGAAATGAACAGGCGAAGACTCAATTGGAGCAAAATGAAGCTGCGAATCGTCGTGCCGTAGCCAGGCTTTTCCAACCGGCTCTTTGCGGCCATTGAGACCAATCGCGCTGACGGAAGTCGAGTCAGGATCTTGTAGCTGTCCTGAAGTAGCAAATTCGCTAAAGTCGTCGGGTTTCGAAGCTACGGCTTGAAGCGCAGCTTCGATGGGTTGCTTTGACAGAGCAGCCGATGTCATCTGGCTTTCGAAGAAAGCTGGGAGCTGCAGGCTGTCATCGTAGATCTCATCATCGACGGAAAGCCCAGGTAGAGAGATGTCCGCTTCAGCTGCGCGAATACGCAGCACTTTGGCCAGCGTCTTCGGACATTCTAAGCTCTCGTCGATGCCAAAAGTATCGTTCCAGAAAACAATAGACTGGTTGACGATGCTTCTGTGTGGGCTGGAGAACCCAGCGACCAACAAGGGTTCCAGAGCACGTAAAGTGGTTGTACTTTTGTCCGGCATATTATGAAGCAGAAGGATGATTTCGTTCCAGCTCGAACATACAAGGTCGCGCATGTCGTCACCGGCCGAGGTTTTTCTCGTCTCGTCGAGGATCCAGACCGATAAACCGTCCTGCGTCTTCTGCAAAGCATTTGCCACCAGTTGAGCTGGGCAGCTTCCGAGAAAAGACATCAGTAAACGCACGAAGGTTGCAACTCCTGTTCCAGTGCCTTCAGTCAAGTCTTGGACACTGTTGTAAGATTGAATGAGGATGTCCACTATGAGCTTGTAGGTAATGTCAAATGCATCAAAGGTGGCAGATTTGTGAGGCGCAAGTCCCACGCCCCACAGAGCTCGTCTGGCTTGGTCGATATCTTGCCTTCTCCCAGACCAGCTCGCTTTGCTGACAATAGCTGTACCTAGATGCAGCTTAGCTTCGTACGGAAGGCTAGAGCCGGCTTCGACGGCCGTCTTCGCCAGTGGTTCAAAGACCCCCAGAATGACTCCGTTATTGCCAGATTCAGAACTCGCTAAGCATATCATGTCGTGAAGGAGTTTATTAAGTGCCACAGAGCTTTGCACGGAATCATCGATATACTTGAGGCCATTCAGCAAAATAGAACATGCGTTGCGGAGTTCTTGCCCCAAAGTCTGCGAGCTCTGATCGCTTTCAGAGGGGTGATCTGCTTGGAGGAGGTCGGAAGCGCAGTCTGCAATACAACTCCAGAGTGTAGACGAGATGTCAAATGGCGCTTCAGGTACGTGTACCGTGAACCATGTTTGAGCCGAGCGGTGGAGCAGCTCCACTCGAGTCGCAGGAGTTGCCCTTCCAGCCGTAAGAAGGCGTAACGTCTTTGAGGCCGTATGTGACAGACCAGGGAGCTTTTTGATACATGCTGGTGTCTCATAATACAAGCCAAAAGTGAGAACGAGGAGCGATCGAGGCGGGCTATGGTGCTTTGAAGCGCGGTGCGATGGTGTGAGCGCAGGTTGAATACCCTTATCCTTCGTCCTTACTAGGATGTCTTCATTGAAGGGACCGTTGCCGACGCATTGAACAGCAGTCGAGAGTAGGGTCGAGAAGCGATCCAGGAAGATGAATGGATCTGCATCTGTAGATGGCTCGGCGCATCCAATCCAGAGTCTGCGAAAGAGATCGCCTAGCAGGGCCATGGCCTCCTTCAGCTCGTTCGAAGTTCTCACTTCCTGACTGCCAGCGTCCGCTAAAGATTGCATGAGAGAATGCCAAGTTGCGTTAGGGGCAGCGGTGGCTTCTGGTGGCATCCATATCGCTGAAGCTAGGATCGGCTCTACTAGCTTCATGACCTTTGTCAATCGAGACCGAACCCAACGGGGCTCGAGTCTTGGCAATTCTTCCGGCTTCACAGGAAGAGTGTCTAAAGCTGCATCCACGTTCCATAGCCCAGAGCTCACGGTAAACAGTCCGTGAAGTACTTTGCACGCGATGTAGCGCCCTTTGTTGTTGGCCTTGATCATGCCGGACAAGACGGGATCCACGAAGGAATCCCAGGCACTATCGATCTCCTCGTAGGAGAGACCTGGTCGTAGAGCATAATGTAGCAAGTTGTAGTAGCTCTCCAGAGCGTACTGGCGTATTTGCTTGGATTGCTGGTCGGCGCCCTTTTTGTCCATGCCCATGGTCGGAGGTACTTTGAGCATGCCAAACATGACGCGACCGACCGATGCATCAGGCTGGATGGTAAACACTAGCTTGTTCCACGCCAAATGGCCTTGATACCTTACAGTCAGATTGCTCGAGTTTAGACACTTCTGGATGATGAGGAGCCATGTCTTGAAATTCGGCCATTTCTCCAGAGGACTGCGCTTGTTCCGGAAGAAAAGAATGACAGCTGACCAAATTTGCGGCACGTACGGCCCTAACTCCCTCTCAGCAATCATCTGCATGAGACGTAGGCTTATGAAGTCACAATAGCTTTGGCTATCTTCGACCTCTGCCTGGAACACGTCTAACAGTGCCTTGGAGGCATGCGGTTGGGATCCCAGTTGGAGGCCAGCTTGCGTGCACATTTCGATTGCTCGGATTCTCACGTCCTTTACGCTGCTCAGCATGCAGTGGATAACCGGCTCTAGCCAATCGCGCATCTTACTTAGCATTGTGCCAGTAGCTTGCTCGAGAAGTCGCTGGTAAATGACAAGCCGCGTGGCTACGATGCTGTTACCGCTACATCTCTCCTCGATGGTTTGAAGAGCGTGAATGATTTTCTCTGCACGGCCAGGCGTTACCACCGATGAACGGAATCGCTGCTGTGCGAGCAAGAACAGATGCGTTTTCACCACAGCTTTCGGCATATCGGGTTGTTCGATGACGGTTATCGAGCGGTCAACCAAGAAAGTCCGGAAATCGTCGTCCAATGCTGCGGCGAGCTTTTGGTTGAACAAAATCGTGACCACAAGCTTCAATGCTTGGGTGACGATATTGACATCTAAGCTGCCATTGCTGTTCTTCCAAGCCACATCCCGGGAAATGAATTGCATTAGCAAATCCATCTTCGCAGCCATGGCGTCTGGCTCGGGCACGCCTTCATAAGCTTTGAGAGCGCCATTCAAAGCCAGATAGGCATCCAATCTATTGCTGACAATTTGGCCAGCCAGCTGCTGGATCACTGATTGCAGCATCTTGGAGAAGCTTCCAGGTACCTGCGGTGAGAAATAGCTGATTTTACTCTCTAGGTCGTCCGGGGTTAAAGGCGGCGGGTTGCTTGACTGTTTCAAGATTGACTTGAGAGGCTTTGCATCTTTTCTCGAAGGCAAGGCTTCCCGGGCCTGCAGGGTCGGCGAAGCGCTATGGGCTGAGTTGCCGGCTTGAAGGTATGTTGGACATGGCTTGAAGCCAACCTTTTTCGTGCCCCGCGAGCCAACCAGTGGCTCTTGCGAGGATGGAGTTGACTGATGGCGAGGTGTCGAATCTGGCCGTGGAGCGGATCTTGTGTTCTGCAGGGCTCTGTCGACCTCGTTGCTGTCGTCTAGGAAGCTTATGGCGTCGTCTACAGCTCTCGAGATATCTTTCGGTGGTGTCGGAGGGCGAGTAGGAAGACAGTCAAATGCAGAAGACGATGAAGACAACATTGCTTTCCCGGAACGCCTGAACCAGATGCACAAACAGCCTTCATATGAACATTTCGAGCGTGGTAGGTGGAGTGAAGTGCAGGACCGAAGGACTGAAGTTCGGAGGTGACGCGCTTCTCGCGTCGCGCACGAGCCACGTACTTTACGCGCTCCCCAGCCTCTCGAACTGTCGCGAGTCAGGACATGTCCGTGCGTCGCTGGTCGCCTCACGTGACTAATTATCGTCTTCAAAGATTCAAGTTCACATCTCACCTCACCCCATCAATAACGCTCGTTCACGGGTATGGGAATCCATTACTGCCCGGGATCACGAGTACAGAGCATTACATCCAAACTTCGCGCTCAGAATTAACTCTGGCCGCAGTGTCTGTCTTTCTATTCGTTTTTTTCCAGTCTTGCCGCCCAAATCCACACCAACACACCTCCAGCCAGCCGTGTCCGCCATCAGCATGTCTCAAGGTAGTTCTATGTGCTTCTTGTCCATAAAAGCAGACCTAACGCAGTTGCTCAGGTACCGAAGAAGTGGACCGACTCTTACTGGATCTAGAACGTAATTTGGAAAGTGCCAAAATCTCCCTGAAGCGTGAGTCGAAGCAGCGAATGAACAAAGAATCGAAGAAGACAACGCTGACACTCAGCAGAACAAGAAGCCTTGTTAGAGCGAGTGAAGGTTCTTGGCCGGAATCCGACTACTGCCACTCCCATCTTTTCCAAAAAGGTACGCCACTTGAAACTAGGTCGAGACCGCAGAAGCTGACGCTCACAGGGTATCTCAACTCTTTCTCGGTACGCACTTGATGGCGACGCCTCGAACGCATCGAGAGAAGCGTTGCGGACCCTGGCCAACGCTTTCCTACTCAATGAAGCTTCTCGCCAGACATTTGTCGATCTTGGCTACGCCCCCAAGGCCGCAGACAGACTCAAAGTCGACGACCGCGATGACGAGTTCGTGATTTCGAGAATCCTGTTCCTGCTCACTTACAAAACAAACCTCCAGTTCGACTACTTGGTTGAGCACCACGAGCTGGCTGACAGTATCAATCGCCATGTTGAACATCACGGCAAGACATACTCGAAGACGGGGCGTCGGAAGTCAGCAACGTCTCCGATGGAAGAAATGTCTATGATAGAAACGGCAAAGCTCATATTCAACATTATGGCCCATTATCCGGACCTAAGGTCTCGCTTTACACCCTCGATTGGGCCTTTGCTCAATCTGATTCTCTACCACCCGCTGCCATCACCACCCCTGCAGCCGCCAATAAGTACAATTCTGAATGCGTTGATGGGCATGGATTTTGCGTCGGCCGAACATGAGGCCGAGTCTAGTCCTCTTTTCCCATCCGACAATCCTGAAGGAGTGATGGATCGTCTTGTTTCCATCTTCGACAATGCTCTTCGCAACACACCTGAGAAAGACCTCGACCCCGCTGCAATGCCTCTCTGTACGCTCATCCGCCGTGCCTATCAATTGGCAAGCGAGCAAATGAAAACATGGATGCGCGGGCTCCTACTTCCGCAGGAACAAGACCGTGATCAGCCGCTTGGGAAGGGCGAGACTCTATCGGCTCGATTGCTACGTGCAACGTGTGCTCCTCACTTGCCAAATCTCAGTAAGAATGTCTCCGGACTCCTTTTCGAGCTGAGCGACCAGGACGCAAACAAATTTGTTCAGAACATTGGGTACGGCTTTGCTTCCGGTTTCCTGATGAGCGAGGGTATTCCTGTACCAGCGAGTGCTACCGAGAGGAGTAACACATCTGGAAATGGAAATATTGGAGCGAGAGCGGATATCAACCCTGTCACTGGTCAGAGACTGAATGCTGAGGATAGTGAGCCGTCACCTAGCGCGGAAATGACCGAAGAGGAGAAGGAGAGAGAAGCGGAGAGGCTCTTTGTTCTTTTCGAGAGACTCAAAGCTACGGGCGTGGTGGACATTCAGAATCCGGTGCAGCAAGCGAAAGATGAAGGAAGATTTGAGGAGTTACCAGACTAAGTTTGAATCACTACGGAAATATGAAACGCAAGCTAAAGGTTTTCTCGTGCGTGAAATTTCATCAATCAATAAATCAAGGACGCCTCCAATCCTCTGTCTGGGCCGTAACGCTGGAACTGCGATCTACTCCATCGAGCAATGTGGTATTCACATGGTCGATTGGTATTGCTATTGTGGCATATGGGGCTTGGCCTTCTCACAGGCAGCCAAAGTGTCTTTTTTCCTGATGGCGCCCACTACGCGGATCGGTTCCTCATTGATGTCCCTTGCGAAAACTTCATAGAAGTGAGCTACCATCGTCTCCCTCAACTGTTGACCTCGGACTTGGTCTTCGCCATCAGCCATCCAGTCGACGCTGACAACCTGGTTTGTAGGACTCTGGTTGACGAAGTCTCCAGATTGGACGTGCTTTGGACGGATGCTGAAGTACTCTCTCTTGTTCCGACCGGCGACCCTTGCCAGGCCAGTGTTACTATTGGTATAGATTGGTATTTCCCACAGCTTCTCGTCTGTGCGGCCCACAATCAACCAATACCGACCCTTCTTCAACCACTTTGAACCGTCGTCCTTGAAGAAAACCCGCTTGTCACTGTCTGGAATGAAGTCGCTTTCACAACGGCGGATATCCCAGTGCCAGACTATCGTGCCTTCCTTGAGGTCGGCGTGGAGAACTCCGCCCCTTGTACGAGGACCAGGCTTCCAGGTCCATTTCCTGGTCGAAGTGCGGATGGTAGTAGCACCTGCGATGCGTTCACGGATGGTACGACTGTCAGGCTTGCGCCAATCACTCATCCAAGGCGCAAAGCTCTTGCTGGCCGCAATAGGTCGATGCGAGAGAGTTGGCTCTGCAGCGGCCTGCAAGCCCTCGGCTGTAGTCAACAAACCTTTTGCCACCTCCAAGGCTCGAGGCTTAGCCTTCGACTTAAGCTTTGATCCACAGCCTTCTTCCTGGTCCAGTATCATCTTTTGGACGCTCCTCGCCAGTTCTTCCTCGTCATTCTCCCCGTTGCAATCTTGCAAGATGCTGAATGGCAAGAGTTTGTTGCGGGACTTCTGCGCCTGGCTAGACTTGGTATTTCCGAGCAAGGATGCTGTGGTCACGTTCTTAATCGCTTTCTCAAACATTGTTCGTTTACCTTGGTCTTGTTTGGGTGTGTCGAACAGACTTGTGCTCTGTGAGTGCATGCACGGAATCACGTTGACCCTCAAGCCGCATATTTATCACCACCTGACCTTCGAGACCGACAGTGATTTGTGTCATGTCTATAAAACAATGCGCTTGATTTTCAAAATGACTCGAGTCAGACATCGGCATTCACTTCTTTACGCTTTGGAGTTGGCTCGGGCTAGCACGGCTAATGCCACCGGAGACAAAGAAAGCAGGTTTGGTCGGCTGTACCAAACACAAACAAACAATGACATTGAATTATATGGCAGATACAAGCGCTTCTTTCAAACGCTTGGTACATATGATGCGCTTGCACATCGACCCCCGTGCTCGGTTCAGTCCTGTCACAAAAACTACTGAATCTTACCCTTGAGCAGTTGTGTTCCGACTCTACCTTACGAAACCAGGACCAATTGTCCTCCAGCGTATCCTAAACTCAACACAACGCATCATGAAGATGAATGTAGCTGTCAAGCAACGAATTCATCGTCTCCGGAGGTGCACTCACCTTGCCGGTAACAGGTTAAAGTCGCTCTTCAACATCAAGCGAGACAAGTCAAAGCTGGAACGGGGAATAGACACTTGTCATGGACAAGGCTACGTCGACCCTTCCAAGCTGCATGGGTTATCCGAAACATCCTTTCTGAATAGTCCACTGCCACAGAATGAGGGTGGTCATCATGTCGATACTCCCCCTTCGAAGCCCTGCTCCAAAACTCAAGAGGTCACAAGCGAGGCAATGCCAGTTTCGTTGCCTGGTGACCGCTGGATGTACAGTGGAGAGGGGGCAAAATGTCTGACTGATGGTCCCACGAAGCTTGTTTTGGCGAGCGATGGGAGCAAGCCTTGCATGGCTATCATTCCGGACACGGATCTCACCATTCGGCTCCAAAAGACCATAAAGGAAAGCCGCACGGTCAGCGATGCTGAAGACGCTTATCTGCCCAAGATTGCTAAGCTTCGCGACATGTGTGAGAGCTTCCAAGAGGAGATCACGGACATCGTATCCGCCATTGCTAGGTTCCAAAACTTCCCTAGGCACCCTGATGTTGAACTGAGGGTTGAAAGGCTCCATCAGAGAGCAGCCAAGCTCGAGAGAAAGAAGGCATGGGCGGAGAAAAAGAAGAATGATTACGAACGTCTCCTTAAGAATAAGCAGACGACCCAAAGATCGAATGTGCTCTATATGCTCGCTTACATCGAGGACGCTTTCGTCGACAGTAAATTGGTCGATCCTCTACCTCCTGTAGCACCAGTCAGCCAGGCCAAAACCGGAATCGCATTTTCAGAGACTGCGTCCTATCGCGACGCCTTTAGGCTGGACGAGAATGCTCAAGAGAACTCCGAGGCTCTCGATGAAAGATCGATGCAAAGCCGAACAAGCGGCATCCCCATCTGGGAAGATCCAGCTTACCACATATATGAGCCAGCCCCTAAGAAGGCTACTACCGAGGCAGAAGCCGTCATCTGGAGTTATGAATCCGCAATGACACGTCTTAGGGTAATGCAGCAGGACTTCGATGATCGAGAAGAACGATTTGAGCGAGAGGCCTGGGAACGAATGGAGAGACAAGCTGCGGGCGAAAAAGTCGAGTCGGACCTTGCGTTCGATCATCGCCAGATTCGGAAGACTCGCGAACTGGCAAATCGACTTACTGAGGCCGAAGATCTGGTTGAAGCGGCAAAGACACATGCTGTTGCCATGGGCGTTCAAATTCCGGCTTCTGACATCGAATCGGGTTTTGTAGACGACGTGGACGATGGATATCGTATCAGTTCTGAGGCCAGAGAGGCGGCGAGTGTTGATAGGGATTCCATTGCAAAATGGATGACTGAGGTACCAGAAGAGGATCTTGAAGGGATACCAGAAGAGGATCTTGAAGGGATGATAGATTTTGATCTCGATGACTGGGATTGCCGATCTGTTGCGATTTCAGAGAGTGGAAGTATGGTTGCTGAAGGTTCAGATCGGAGGAGGATAGACAAATGGCGGTCCATGTGCGAGACGACGAGGCGAGAAATTTCTATTTGAAGTTGAGTGTCAAGATGCGAACCATGCAGCTCTCCTTTTCGAGAACAGAAGTAGGCAAGGACGCAAGTGTAGCTTCCAGCGTACAAAAGAATGTGTACATTTGTCCATTTATAGTTGTTCCAGAAATATCTCTGAGATTACAGAATGTGTCTTTAGAGCCTTGTTCCTTCTATCTTCTTTTTTTTTATATTGTCCCCCTTGCAGATTGAAGTTGGTAGGATAGATTGCAGCCTACAACTGAGAACGCCATGAACTATGTAAGGCCGCCGACCCTCCAATTCGAGTATTTGTGATGCTCAATGAAATGTCGTCGGCGTGTACGCAGCCGAGGAATCATTCTTTGTACGACCTACCCCGGGCCAAAAAGTTTGGACCCCCGTGGAAGTAGGAATTTATGGGTTAGCTGTGGCAACGCAATTTTGAAACTGAGGTGTGTTGAGCATGTTTACGATAGACGGAGCGGGAATGGATAAGAAATAAAGGAAATAGAATCTCAAAGATCGCCATACTTATACAAAACGACCAGTAACTCTTATTCGCCCAAAGCTCTGAACCCCCTACGTTCACCTCTCCCTCTCTCTCGTCCCAACGACACCTATCCACCCCAACCCCCTCACCCATCCTCATCCCCCCTCCTCCCAACCCCCTCCAACATCCCCCCTTCCCTCAACCAAGGCAAAAACCTCCTCTCATCCAAAACCCCAGAACCCGCCACCCCACCACCAACCGCCTCGCCCGACTCACCTTCCACTTCGTCTCCTCCACCAACCAAACCTCATGCGCATGCTCCGAACGCACCCGCGAACCCCCTCCCGCTGTCCCGCTAATCCGCCCTTTATGCGCTACACACTCCTTCCAGAACCCCTGGAAAAACTTTCGTTTCAGCAGCAGGTACGCGGAACATGCGAGTTTTAAGTCCGCGGCTAGAGACGATTCGGCGGGGTGCAGGTTGTGCGTGTACCGGTCCTGACTGAGATCCACGGGCTCCGAGACGCCGGCGGTGGCGAAGTACAGGGTCTCGTTGCTTTCGAGGCGGGAGAAGGCTGTGCTTGGGTCGAGGATGTTGGGGCAGTAGTCGGTGATTTGCTGTGCGGCGGTGTAGTCTGGGTGGTGCGGTGGCGTGGTGGAGGTGAGGAAGGTTTGGGTTAGGAAGTGGAAGAGGCGGGGGTGGTGCTTGGTGCGGGACGGAATGCTCGTGGCGGTTTCTTTGAGACAGTTGTTCTGCCTGAGATGGCGGAGAAGGGGCGCGATGGGGAGGATGGTGTAGAAGAGACGTAGATTTGGATCTTTGGGGACTGAGACTGCGAGTATGCTTCCCAGAATTTCCGGGTGGCGCTCCAAATATATTGAATCTTCTACGACCACTAGATGTCCTCTGCTCATCCAGGGAAGTTCATGCAAGTTGTGGCTGTCCACTCTCAGGATATTCGGCGCCGAAAGCTCGGGATTTCGGAACTGATCCAGAAGCCATTGCTTCGTATGTAGGCAGAGTGGAACCGCTTTTGCTGTCGGAATGATATAAAGCGGCTTCTCGTAGGCTTTGTGATTTACGACACGAAATCCAGAAGTCTGCATCGACGTCACAGAGTTGAGGTCGATAGTACTGCCGGTGTAGGTGAACGTAGTGTAGTGAAAGGGCCCGCCAGGTTCTGAAAGAGCGGCCGGGGGAGCAGGCGTGTCTGAAGTGGTCGGTGGTAAAGCTGAGCCACCTGCTGCTGCGACTGAGCTCGTCCCATCGGCTCGACCACCTGGCTGAGGTGTGTCAAGGGATGTCCGCGGTGGCGACCAATTTGTAGTCGCCGTCGGTGGTCCGTCGTGGCGTGCAGCAGTCGAATTCGAAAAGGATTCATGCTGACCAGTAAGGCTGCTTGCTTTGTTCAGAGGCTGCTCGCTGGACAGCTCGGTCTGCAGCGGATCAGGGGATGAAGTCCGCCGAGTGCGTCGTCGATCTGGAGTTTGTCTTAGGTTTGGTAGGGGTACACTACTCTGCTGAGCCTGCTGAAAATGTATCGGATGCATGGGTGCTGCTGGCGGAGGGTGTGCTCGGTAGCGTGGGGCCATTTTGTGTGTAAGAACGGACAATGAGTGAAGGAGACAGTGGATTGTAGCAAACCGCGTGAAGAAAAGGCAGTGCCCTACCTACGACATGTGTTTATGATCTGTTGATGGATTCTGGTATGTGTTCGTGCATGTGTCAGGACGTGAAAGCTCTGCCTCGCTGACCTCGCGGATCTGAAGCTCAGCATGCAGTCGCGTGACTCGCCACCACTGCTTCAGTCTCTCAATTTGACCTCAATTCACGGGTTTCGGCCTGACTTACCGACCCCGCGCTCATGCAAATATATGCTAACGTATCTTACACATTCATTGCCTCCTCGTCCAGTCATTGCCCACTCTAGCTCTCCGGCCTGTTCTCAGCGTAGCCCGCACTTCCCACCGCCTGCTCTGTGGTTTCTTCCGTGTTCTCTTTCGCCAGTCCGTGCTCCTTTAGCAGTGCCTCAATCTCATCCGCGCCCCACAGATGATGGTAGATGGTCCCGTTCGGCGTCTTTCCTACCGTCGCGAACTCAATCTTCTCGCTGCTCAACTTTGTGCTGTCCATGGTCTTGCTCAGTGTCCTGACTGCCAGCTCGCATGCCTGCTTCAGATTGCAGTTTTCATCGTAGTCCTGCTTCAACAAGCTCTGTGCCGAAGCATTGTTGGCACCTACTGACGTTGCCTTCCATCCGCCGTAGTTACCCGATGGGTTCGACTGGTAGAGCTGGAACTGTCTCTGCGGGTCCCAACCTGCGTAGATGAAAGAAACACCGAACGGACGCAGACCACCGTGCTGAGTGTACCCTTGCTTAAGATCGCACAGGCGGCGTACAAGCTGTTCGCAAGGGATGTCGGCGTTGTAGGTGAGGAGGTACTTTTGAGCGGCTTGACGGGCGTAGTTGATGAGGATGTTGGCATCAGCTGTCATACCTGCTACAGCGCAGATCATGTTGCTGTTGCAAGGGGTCAGTATTCATCGCCGAACCGCTAGAGGCGTTGATGATGGTACGCACTCATTCAACGTGTACAGCTTCTCGGCGCTTGTGTCCTGCTCCAACAGCTTGCTTGTCACTTTCCGCTCTGCCGCCAATACGATGCCATCGTTCGCTAATATGCCCAGTGCGGTACCGGCGTGAGAGATGGCTTCTAACGCATATTCGACCTGGTAGAGACGTCCTTCTGGCGAGAAGATGGTGGTGCGCGAATCGTAGCGTCGTGACATGATGGGCGCGAACTAGCTATAGTCGACTTTGCGAGAATTGGGCGTCGCGAAATAGATGGCGATTCGCAGTGGGACGGCAGATGGTGATGTCGTTGGTTGTTTCGTTGACCACTTGACGTTCGAGCTCCAGGCAGAGAGTCGGCGCGTCAAGCTGCCAGAGCTCCCGCCTGCTTCGGGTGTTGCCGGCGAGGCCGCGGGCTTTGAGGTCAAGAAACATTGCCTACAATTTGATGGGAAAGTGCACCAACTTGAACCGATATTGATGGAACCTGTCCGCTGTCGACACGACTAATCGTGCACCCGTTACGAGGCGGAAGCACCGACATCATGTTTCGACTTCACACGAATCACAACGGAGGACAGAGAAGCTTCTCATTCTGGTTCATCCGCCGTTCCGGCGGCTGTCAAGTTATTAGTAGAAATAAGGTGAGATCTCATCGAGAGTCCTTCTACGCTTCTCAATACTCGCACACTCAGCTCTCGAGGAGAGCATCAACTACGAACGGTGATCCACCGATGCTCATCCCCCAGACGACAATACGATCCGGACCAAGAGGCTTCCACGACGACCCAGAGCGCACTGTGTGGTAGATGCCTGACGCAACCGGCGTACACACACATGCTCACTGCTGTCTTTCCACTCATTCCATGATCTGCGACACAGGCAGACTGAAAGGATGCTCTCTACATCCCATCGTTTGCCATGTCGGTGGTCTAGCACAACGCGGAAAGCCCACCGAGCCCGCACAGGGAAATAGGCGACAATTTATTGCGCGCAAGGTATACAATCCAGATCTGCAGGACACCAGCATCGACATGTCACGCCGCTACTTGGAGAACCTAGGATGTAGTCGACGCCACTGGACGCAAAATATCTGGGAGGCCAAGTCCTGATATGCAGTTGCGATGTTGAGTTCCAAGCAGAGGCGAGCCGTGCACTCGGTATTCGTGTGGAGCTCTAGTGAGGCTCGACTTGAAACACTTTCTGCAACCCCGCGTGAGTACACCCACGTGCGAAACTTCTTCCATGAAAGGGAAGCTTTTCCTCACCTGGCTGGAAGTTCCAGTTACGCTCGCGCGATGTTGCCTCTTTAAGCCCGGCTTAGATCTCTTTGCCCCTTTAAGGACCAACGAAGGTTTCATGAGCGACCTCGCTGGTTCCTTTTCACGTCTATCATGGAAAATTCTGGCTCACGGAACGCTACACACCCGCACTCACAGGAATGTGGTACCTTCTGAGGCTTATCATGAGCTCACGCTTGCACACAGGATCAAGTGTCACTGCCGGTCGTACCATATCCCTGGCTTCGGGCTTGAATCGTCAACTAGCAAAGGTCCGGAACATTGATCCGACACCGCACATTATCGGCTTTCCACCGCCGAGATGACACGTTGGCGCTCTCAAAACATGCCCGTGAAGACGACTGGGCACATGACCCAAAAGTGTCGCGGCAAATGACTAATCTTCGTTCTCGGAATCCCAGGAAAGTTCATAAAATTCTTTTGGATAGGCAAAGCAGACATGCCACGTTGAGGTTGCCACCCTTGGTTGGATTTTTGTGCGTCTGCAGTGGTTGAGTATACATTGTGTGTGTCAGCTCACACTCACATTTCTTCTCATATATATAACCTTCAAACGTATCTTGCGCGACTTCCAGCTGAAAATGACAGATCAAAACCACCCGCCCAAGTACTTGGTGCAAGACCTGGCCCAAAGGTATAAAGATCAGGCGTCTGCATCGTCATGACTTCCTATTTTGACATGACCACTCCTTTAACAGAAAATCGCAATCAGGCCTTTCCGAATCAAAATTGTCAGATGAATACCCCAAGTCATCCTTCCACTTCTTTCGCACCAAAACCGGATCATGGAAACTCAAGCAGCCAAGCACTGCACCCTGATGCAAGCCATGTACATCCTCTTCAGATATTATATGGGCAATGATATTTACCCTTCAATACTCATGCAGCACTTGCACCGGTGTATTCGCTGCTTTGAAGAGGCCTGCGACTGGGCCAACTCTCTCGGCGTTCAACCGAGTCGAATGACTTCTGGTTGGAAATTCTGCGCACTGGCAGAGTACTGGATTCACCAATCCCGATATGCCCGTGCTGGCGCTACTGAGCCTGAGCTACTATCCCTGATCGAGCGCCTGTGTCACCATTTCAGCTTCGGACTCCACCCGGCGATCCCACTGACAGACTCATTCTGCCCGTCAGAGCTGTGTCCTATGCGACAAGGATGCTCCCAGGTCTCTGTGGCCACTTCGACCACTGTGGCGGAGTCGGGTACACTTGAGGTGGTGAGCGATACCTCGAGTACGATCGCAAAAGCCCGCTCGCACTTCCAATGGTTGCACGAGCGTCTTGTCGCCCAGGGATTCCAGCGTTTCATGCCCATCAACGAGCTCCCTGCTGACATCTACAGAATTGTCGTAAAGCATTGTGTCGCGGACGGACCGCATAAGCTTCATGATCTTATGCGATGGCGAGACATCAGGTCATTCCTGAGCTCGAGCCAGATTGGCTATCATACGGGAGTGCCCATTCTGGAACAGATAGGACTTCTGGAAATTGACTTGACTGAGAACATCTGCTTGTCGATACACGAAGACGGTACTCAGGTCTCGTACGACAACTATGCCGATGGCAAGATTAAGACTCTTGCGAAGTCCATCCGCGCACTCGACTGCCTCGCGAGATACTCCACCATCATGCTGAAGATCCCACCCCTCCTTACCCTTCCAGAACAAGAGCTAGATGGAGACCGATGGGAAAAAGCGCATCTCAACCTCGAAGCCCTGCGCTCGGCATGGCGAGGATACGACGTTTCGAAGGACGCACAGATGAAGATCAGCGCAGAAATCCACGTGGCGAACCTCGTAGGCAAGATTCCTAATCTGACCAGATACGTTCATACGGGCGAGCGGCCCTATAATCTCACGGCGACGGAGGTGGTCATGTGCACGCACCGCGATCACTACGGCCAGATGGACGAGGAGGAGGCAAGGCAGTACAACTGGGTAGAGCCACCCGAGGAGCTTACGGCTCCTAGTCAAGCTTTCCATTTCGCTTTCAACGAATCTACGTCCGTTGAGCTGGCGCACAAGCTGGGCGTTCTAACGAAGCTGGGGGATTACTTCCGCAAAAAGGGTAAGAAGGTCTTGGTTAGGGAGAAGCTGGAAGCGGCTGATGGGATGGAATGGCCGATCCCGGCTCGACCACAATGCCCTCGTAGGAGAGAGCGTTGTGAGTTCCATGCTGGCGCCGATGTGAAGACTCTTTACATGATAGCGGATAGAATGTCGCCTAAGAGTCAGGGGCTGTGGTTGTGCGTGGATAGTTTTAGGGGGTAGCGTTGGCTTTGAGTGTTTTTGGATGTGCTACTTTGATTTTTGATCCACTCCGATGAACAAGCTATCTTACCTCGTTACGGTATGGTCTACGCCGCCCCAGTGACAACGCACAAGAGTTGTTGGAGTGCATGTAGTCATCGTCCATGACTCGTTGAATGTGAGCTTCATGTGAAGATGCCTAAGGCATCATATCAGCTTGCCCCTCCATTGAACCCCACGATGAGTTTCGCGGAACAAATTTCCTATGACTGGACGCGGCCCGACTCATACCTTATATTGATATTGCAGGTGCTCTTCTCTTCTTCCACCTGCTCAACCACACTACCACATCATGGCCGCTCAACAAGCCGCAGACGCGGTCAAGGACGGCGTTCAAGCTGTTGCCGACGGTGTTCAGAGCTTGACAACAGGCGACAACAGCGCCAATGCCCCCGAGGCCGGCAAGCTGCTGGACGAGGTCACGGGCGAGTACATCTCCAAGACCGAATTGAAGAAGAGGCAGAAGCAGCGTGAGAAGGAGAAGATCAAGGCCGAGAAGGAGGCCACCCGCAAGCCACCGCCTCCGCCGAAGCGTAAGGCCGGCGGCGAGCAGGAGGATGAAAGCCAGCTCAACCCGAACCAGTACTTCGAGATCCGTTCGCGTGCCATTAAGCGCATGAAAGAGACGCAGAACCCCAACCCCTACCCGCACAAGTTCCACGTCAACTATGACCTTCGCAACCTGGAGAAGGAGTATGGTCACCTCAAGAAGGGCGACTTGGTGCGCGACAAGCAGATCTCTATTGGCTGCCGTATCTACAACATCCGAACTGCGGGCGAGAACTTGCGCTTTTATGAGGTTGCCGTGGACGGTGCTGAGACCCAGATTATGGCGACCAATCTGGAGAACACCAGCTCCGTATCATTCGGCGACCAGCATGACCACCTCCGCAGAGGCGACATCATCGGTGTTGTTGGCTTCCCAGGCAAGACCAGCCCGAAGAGGGAAGACAACCCAGGTGAGCTTTCTATCTTCGCTCAGGAGGTCAAGCTCCTGGCGCCCTGCTTGCACCAGATCCCATCTGAGCACTACGGCTTCAAGGACCAGGAGGAGCGATACCGCAACAGGCATTTGGACCTCATCATGAACAAGTCCACGGTTGAGACTTTCAAGGCGCGCGCCAAGATCACACGATACATCCGCAACTACTTCGACAACAACGGCTTCTACGAGCTTGAGACACCCATGTTGCTGAAGTCCGCAGGCGGTGCCACCGCCAGACCATTCTGGACCGAGCACAACGAGCTGAAGATGACTCTCGCTCTCCGTATCGCCACTGAGCTTCCATTGAAGCAGCTGGTTGTTGGTGGTATTCACAAGGTCTACGAGCTCGGACGACAGTTCCGTAACGAGGGTATCGACCTTACGCACAACCCAGAGTTCAGCACGTGTGAGTACTACGAGGCTTTCGCCGATGTGTACGACGTCATGAACCGCACCGAAGATCTCGTCGAGGGTCTGGTCAAGGAGGTCTGCGGCTCGCTCGAGACTACCTTCACCACTCAGACTGGCGAGACCTACAACGTCAACTGGGCCAAGCCCTGGAAGCGTGTTGAGATGATCCCAGCTCTCGAGGAGGCTTGCGGCGAGAAGTTCCCGCCTGGTGATGAGATGCACACGCAAGAGACCAACGACTTCCTCAAGCGCATGCTCGAGAAGACTGGCGTCGAGTGCACGCCACCCATGACCAACGCCCGCATGCTCGACAAGCTCGTTGGCGAGTTCATCGAGGAGAAGTGCATCAACCCCACCTTCATCACCGGTCACCCGCAGATGATGTCCCCTCTCGCCAAGTACCACCGCTCCAACCCGGGTCTGTGCGAGCGTTTCGAGGCCTTCGTCTGCAAGAAGGAAATCGTCAACGCTTACACCGAGTTGAACGACCCCTTCGACCAGCGTCTGCGTTTCGAGGAGCAGGCTCGTCAGAAGGCCCAGGGCGACGACGAGGCCCAAGTCCTCGACGAGGGTTTCCTCACTGCCCTTGAGTACGGTCTCCCGCCCACCGGCGGCTGGGGTATGGGTATTGACCGCATGGTCATGTTCCTCACCAACAACTACAGTATCAAGGAGGTGCTCACTTTCCCTTTCATGAAGGACGAGGTTCAGGCGCCACGTAAGGTCACCGCTGCTGAGGAGGTGGGTGTTGAGCCTGCGCCTGTGCAGGAGGTTGGTCATCACTAGATTGTCTCCGGAAAAGGCGGGAATCTAGTTGGTGGTGTCCTTTCCGCGGAAAATGCTGTTTCAGATGGGGGTGCGTTGAATACATAAAAGCATTCACGGGCGTACGGTGGGCATGCAAGGAGGGTTGGTGGTAGAGATGCATCGTTATGAGGTTTAGACGCAGTTCACGCAATTTACGGTTTTCTTCTCATATCTTCCTCCCTCCCATCATCGCTCGTTCGTGTGGACCACGATTACTTCAAGTCACCGGCAACATGGCTGTATCCAATTTCGGTATCTTACCCCATCCGCCACTCTCCGCCGGCAACGACATTCCCCACCATGCATAGCGATTAAATGAAAAGAAAACCCTGTTATCAAGTGCCCTTTCCCAACTACCAGACGAATCTACAGTCTGTTCTAAAAGCCCTACCACTCTGTCACAATCACCGATTCAGCCCGATACTTGCTTACCCTTCCCACTATCGCCTTTCTCCTTTTCCCCACCCTCCTCATCCTTCGACCCTCGCTGTAACAATTTCTCCACGATCGAGCCTTTCCGTCGAGCGGAAGAGCTACTCGAGTTTGACTTCGTCGAGCGGATACTGCTTGTTCGCCTTCGTCCGTTGACTTTGGCGTCGTTGTTAGTTTTGCAATCTTGTGAGATTGTAATGGAGATCCCGAGGGTGCATACGTACCTGCCTCTTTCGCCAACTCGGGCTCGTCTTGGGCGGCGGCGACGACGGAGGGGAGTCTCATGTTTCCTGCTCCGCCGCGGCCGTAGGATCTTTTGTGATCGTCTGGTTGGATTACGGTTGCTTCGTCGTTGGTGGACATTTTTCTACCTCGTAGTCGGGAGCTGATGAGCCTTCTTTCTTGCTTTCCTTGCCTATTCTTTCGTCTATTTGCTGGTTGTTGCTGCTTGATAGAATGGCGGATTGATGTATCAAGAGTCCTGGGTTAACCGTTCCGCGCACTCTCTGCGATCCGATTCTTGTGAAAGGTCGATATCGCCTACGGTCGCTGTAAAGTCAGCTTAACCTTTGCCGCAGATCACGTCCCGAGGTCGTCCTGCTTTGGTAGGCTTCGAATAGACTTTGGCGTTTGTGACCCGAGGAATCGTCAATGGAAAACAGGGCTTGAAGCTACCTTCTTGAGGACTATCGGTACAGGTCGGAGAGGATAGATCTGATCGCGGCCTCTTCTTGTTTTTCCTCCCCTTAAACCAACCAGATCAACTCTTCCCTATTTCTCACTCCACTACTGCCGTGTGATCAATCCACATCGTCTAACTGTCCCAATCACACAATAAAACGCGGAATAGAAGTAAGCATTGCCACGGATTTGCGCAATAAACATGCAAACCGGGTAAGGGTCCAGAGATAAGGATTTGGGCTGACATTGGCTGCTTCCTCCAAGCTTTCACTTTGTCGAAACCGGCAGATCACCACCCTTTGCTTTTTCTTCCCCCCCCCCCCCCCCCCCCCCCCCCCCCCCCCCCCCCCCCCCCCCCCCCGGAAAATCCCAACCCCGCGTTGCGGAGAGAAAGCTTGATGTTGTCACGAGGACCAATCTGGGCCTGTAGATGTTTCCTGACAAAGTCGTCATTAACACTTGCTTGTTGCAATGGTGAACTGGGTGAAGAGTCCGACATAGGTAGTTCGAGGCATTCTTGCAGATTGCGTAGAAAATATGACAGATGATATCCTGTGGAAGTCGAGGTCCATTGGCAGAAAGAAGGGGGTATTGTTCGCTATATATCTCGCTTCCACCATCTAGGTACACATAAGCAAAAGAAAGACACACACACAATCACCAAAGAAAAAAAAAAAAAAAAAAAAATCAGAAAGGCGCCAACCTCGAACTGTGTCCGAAAATCTCTCGGTCTCGTCTCATTCTTTGTGCCCGCCAATGGAAAACCACCATGGAAAAATGACCCATCTCGTGATAATCATAATCCACCCAAAGGAACTCCCCCATGGCAACTACTAACCACCCCGTCTCCCTAAGTACGCCGTCTCAACCTCCATCCCATGGTCCTCCGCACGACACCGTCAACCCCCACTCCCCTGCCGTCCCCCAAAGCCAAGTATTACTAGCCTAGTAATACTCCGGCAACCCCGTCTCATTAAACATCGGTATCTCTCCACTCCCACAATTAAAATCCCTCTCAAACGCCTTCTGCGGCAGAATCCCCGCCGACATCCCCGCCTGATAATTCCACTGCACCGCCGACTCCGTCTTCCACGTCCAGTAGAACCAGCCCCACCCTTGCTCGAACGAGTGCATCTGCGCTTCGGCGAACATCTTTAACCACTGTTTATACTGATCGGAGTAGGATGATGGGTCGGCGTTGGCTTCTTCGCATGAACAGCGGGGCGAGTTCTGCGTCGGACAGGTAGGTGTCAGTACCGAGCCGTCGGACGATCCCCCGGGCGTGGAAGCCATGTTCAGCGTGCCCTCCCACCGCGACCCGACGCCCACGTTGTTCAGGTACTTGGCGCAGTCGGTGTCGGCCTGGGACCATTCGCCGCAGAGCGTGGGACCGAAGCCTGTGGACTTGTCTTGGGAGCGCAGGGCTTGGGATGTCCAGCCAGAGCAGGCGAATTGGATCTTGTCGTGGTGGTTGAGCTGGATTTGCTGCGTGTTGAAGATGACGTATTGGTGCACGTCGAGGAGGAGGTTGTCGTAGTTTTGCAGTTCGCCTTGCCAGTTGTCGAGGCCTCGGAAGCCGTCGCCGAAGATGATGATGCCGGGGTAGTTGTTGGACCGGATTGTGTCGATGGCGTTGCGTGTCCAGGTTAGGACGCGTGGGACGTCGAGTTCTACCATGCGGGGCTCGTTGACGAGGCCGTACATCGTTACGATGTTCTTGTAACGCGGTTGCGCGAAGAAGGTGGAGAGTTGTTGGTGGATGGCGATGGTGCGGTCTCCGTTCAGATCACCATCCGTCCCGTTCAACCAGCCTATGTTTCCTTGACGGCCGGAATGGTTCCATCCGTTCTGTGACCCAGGCGCTCCATGGAGGTCCAGGTTTATCCGCAGACCATACTTGCGCGCCCACTCGATGCCCCGAAGTAGATATCGCCACGAAGCGTTGGGAACGTAAGGGTCGCCGTCGTAGGTTATCACCGCCCAATACGAGAACGGAATCCGCACATGGTCAAAACCAGCGGCTTGAATCTCAGCGAATGTCGATTCGGAGACCCATTCGGAATAGTGCTGCTCAATGGTCCTCTTCGCTCTAGATGGTCCAAGCCTGTCGCTTAGCGTCCACTCATCGATTACGTTGTCGGATGTCGTATAGCCATCGAACAGCGAAGGTGTAATCAGTGGCTCGATACTCAGCCATCCACCAAGATTGACTCCGCGGATCTTGTCTGTACCGTAATTCCATTTCTCGTTCAGGGGCTTGACATTATCGTTTGCTCTCGTATCGTCATCCCACGTATCATTCAAACCCATGATTGAAAGCCCTCCCACAAGCTCCGAGGTAAATGTGACATTGAAATCCTTAGTATCGTACCATGAAAATGGGTCGAACGAAGTATCCTGATACGCCTCGGGGATGTCCTTCTCCGACACGCCGTCCAGGTTGCTGTTTGCAGGTTGTGAGGAGACTGGATTCGGAGTCGAGTCGCTATTATCGTCATCTCCAGACCCATTCCCTCCTACCACTACTCCCACAGGTATAGCGATTGCTAGAATGAGTAGCACAGCGCCAATACCGATGAGGATCTTCCGTTTCCGCTTCTTCTTCCTGGCTGCTTCCTCGTAGTCGCTCTCACTGCTCCCACCACCGCCTCGCATGCGCACATTGTCCCGCCACTCCTCCTTCTCGCTGTAATATCCGTGTGCGCCTCGCTCAAGCTGCTGCCCGCTCGCCACCCTTCGATCTCGACTTCTCCGTCTGCTCTTCGATTTGGGCCGATCGTACACTAGCTCTGAGGAATCATACCCCCCGGCTCCACCGCGGTCCTCCTCTCGCCGCCGTCGTTTCCGCTCGAGGTGTTCCTGCCGTCTCCGCTCTCTGTCTGTACGTCGCTCTGCCCGCTCACGCTCCCGATCGGCATCGTACTCCGCTCGCGTGTCTTGATCATCATGCCGTGCTTGCCCTCTCTCTGGCCCCGCCGCATGCTCCTCCCAACCTAGCTTGCGATTGAGCTTATCCAACTGCGCGAGCTGGCCTGCCGAAAGGGGCGCTGTAGCTGTACTCCGACTGTACTCCGTCTCTGGGCCTCCTCGTCGCGAGCTCCGTCTTCTCTCTTCGGGATGTCTTCTCGGTCTCGCCTTGGTCGGACTCGGCGATTCCGGATATCTCTCATATCCTTCCGCATGTCGTGGAGAGCGTTCGGGGAAAATCGCCATTGGAGTCTACACGGTGATGGGCGCGTCTACGGCGTTGGCGGCGAGCGGGAGAATCACGAGGTTCTCGAGACGACTGTGGCATGATGGGGCAAGATACATGTACGGCAGACCTGAAGACAACCGTAAAAGTGGCGGAGGGTATGGGGGAGCGTTGGGTATGTATAACACTAATAAGAGACAGAGGATATACTACTGTTTAGTACTTGAGTCCTACTACTTGGACGGACTGTCCATAGAGCGCATGTGAAGCTTGGCAGGATGGCAGGCTGGTAGGTGCCCAATGTGTTTGCGTCTGGGCTGGTTGTCCGGAGCAACAGGAGCCGAGACGCCGAGACGTCAATCAACCGCGCAATCATCGCCCGCTTTCGTGCACGCCACGTCAACCAAGATCTGCCCATAGTGCTGGGCGTCATTTTGAGGACCAGTGTGTAAGGCGATTGATTTATCGAGCGGTATCAAGACATTGGCAGGAAGTGTCTCAAGAGTCGGCCACGAGACAGGAGTGACAAGCCAATCCAATCCCCTAAACATCAAAAGAACTATAAGACTGGAGATTATATAAAATCAAAGAAAATCAAAAAAAACGGGAAAGAACCTAAAACCCGTTCAAGATCGAGAAACGGAGAGTCAGATAGAGATTAAAACAGATTCAGAGCAAAACGGGAAAGTGTCACCCCCAAGGAGAAGAAGAAAAATAAAAATAAAAATAAAAATAAAAAATGCTAGGCACAGCAACCTCCTCCATCTACCTCTTCGGCGACTCCCTCACCCAATACGGCTACGACCAATCCCAATCCTTCGCCTGGGTCGCCGCCTTGTCGCACCACTACTCCCGCAAACTGGCCGTCATCAACGCCGGACTTAGCGGGTACAGCACTGATAAAGCGCTTTCTATCCTTCCCCAAATCCTGCCCCCCCTCCTCCTCATCTTCCTCACCATCAGCCACCAGCCCAGGAACATCCCAGATCAAATTCTTCGTCCTCTTCTTCGGCGCAAACGATGCTCGGCTCCCCTCAACAGGAAACCGGAACAACACGTGCCCCTCGAATCTTTCAAATCCAACCTCCGCGCTATGGCTACACTGCCCCCGACTCCGAGCCCACCATCCCGAGACCAAAATTCTCCTCATCACCCCCCTCCCGGTCGATGAAGGACTATGCGAGCAAGACGACGCAGGGAAAGGGATTTCCTACCCGCGCCGCACGGCCGAGACCACGGCCATGTATGCGCAGGCTGTGCGCGATGTCGGCGTTGAATTAGTCGCCAGCGCTGGCGGCGGCGGAGGTGGAGGGGATATAGCGGTCCTAGATCTCTGGGACCATTTCATGCGCGTAGCGGGATGGGTGCCAGGGGAGCCTTTAGTCGGTTCCAAGGACGTCGAGCAGGTTGATCCCGGGAAGGGAGGGCTGGAGGGGTTGTTGAAGGATGGGGTGCATTTGACTGGGGAGGGGAATCGGGTGCTTTTTGAGGAGTTGGTGGGGACGATTAATCGGACGTGGCCGGAGTTGGACGCGGAGAGGTTGGGGTTTGATTTGCCGTATTGGGGCGATGGCGAGGCTTGGAAGCATTTGGAGAGGTGATGGATAGGGATGGGGTTTGAGTCTTTGCGGTTGAAAAGCGTGGGGGTTCCTTCGTAAAGGGGGTGTGGGCATGGATAAACCCTTACACCACACTGCCAAACTCCTTCGAGATTCACATATGAATCTGAGTCCTATACCTGATCCAACTATCCGACTCCCGAAAAAAGTCCATCAAGCTCGCCATCCCCCGCCCACCATTCCTCATCACGAAAGATGCGGAAGATACAACGACCACGGCACAACCGCATAAACCTCCCTCGGCGAATTCGGTACAGCGATGAAACTCTCCACGACGAGGAACGCTCGGCTGAGGACCTCTGCCAGGACGAAAGGATAAACAAGAAGAAGCAGAGTGCTAGGATAGCTTTGTGAGCGAGAGCATTGCGAACAGAGGATAAGGGGAAGCATTTAGGGATATGATGGGGTAGTGGGATTCGTCCTGGAGGGCTTCGCCGGGATATACCGATGAGGTATCGCAAGGGTTGGAGTCTGCGTCTTTGGATGTCGACACAGACGATGGTGTGCTGCTTCCCGACGTGGCGGCGCCTGGTTTTGCATGGAGGTCGCTCTTGTCTTCTCTTCCTCCATGCAGTGATCGCAATACGGCCCTGAGCAAGCATACTAGAAGTCCAAAACCCCCAGCAGAACCGGCATAAAAGCAGTCGTGTACACAGCACAGGCTCTCCAGACTTGCCCTTCCTGCCTGGTGGTGAACCTGTAATTCCAAGCCCCTAAGTGCACCGCTCCGTACGCAGTGAAAGTCGCCAGGCTGTAGAGCATGTCCTGACGGTGGAAAGCGATGAGGCTGAAATTTTGCCGAAGTTTCTGGAGCAGCAGGCCTAGCCTTATGTCGAAAGTGGCTTCCGCGTACTGTCCAAGGTCATCTGATCGTTGATGCTGTTCCCAAAGGTATTTCCAGTCTTCGAGGCTGCAGGGGGAGAGGAGGATGTAGCCATCTTGGTTTGTGGAAGCATTCGACTGGACTGAAAACCCGGTGTCCGCGATGTTCTCACCAACAAAGACTTTGAGGCTGTTGTCGTGCATCTGTTTGAAGGAGCGGCTTGAGATGAGAGAAAGTCCCCACGTGTTGAATGTCTGAGCTTTCCGTGCCTCGTCGAAGGTATCCTGCGATAAAGTTCGGACATCTCGATCTTCGCACAGTATCAGGTCATGCGTCATGAAGCGTTGGTGGGTATTCGTCTCGGTATCGCGAAGCGCAATGGTAGCCTTCCGAGAGAAAACATTGAACTCGAGTGGAGTCCAAGGAAACCATTCCCGCCTGCGCTGGAAACTCATCCTCGCTTCGTATTCGCAGATGCTGCTTTTGATGATCGTGTGGGAAGCGAGATCGTATGGTTTGTACCACCAAAAGAGGTAAATGCAGCAGGCACTGATGCAATGGATGAATGTGTTAAGCTCTAGGAGCGTTATGGCTAAGTCCATCGAGACGCGTGAGATGCATTGGCTGCAGAACCAGAGGGACTGGCCACATACTATAGCTTTGTCAATCCAGCTTACTTTGGACCGGTCAACAATTTCTGGCTCACGTATGTGTCGGAGACACTCAGGATCCTGGTTGCACAGCCGGTATATCATCTTCGGCGAGAGAGTCAGGTGAGCTAACCCTGAGTCCCGATGTGTGATGGTCAAACCACCGCTAAGTGCGTAGAAGGCCGTCGTAAGCGTCCATAGTTGAGATGATGCCTCGGCTGCGTTGGTTTGTCCTGCTAGATTGCTTTTTCCGAGTTCTTTTGGCGTTTTGTAAACTTAGTTTGTGCCACACAAGCATACGTAGCTTGTCGAGCATGAAGACTGGGCACAGTACTACTTTTGTCAGTATCGCATAGTGGGACGGCTGTTTTTGGGGTTCTTTGATTGTGGACTGCTCCTCATTTGAAGGTTGGGCCTTCTTCAGAGATAATTTGCTGTTGACCCTGTCACAGAGATGCTTTGCTTCTCGCAGTTGCGCCCTGGACGGATCAGAAAAGGGAATGAAAGAATAAAGGAAATCGATTGACTTTACCATGCATTGAGCGCAACGACCTCCGGCGCAATCAAAGCCAAGATGACGAACCCGACTCTTCGAAGTGTCTGTTTGTACGGACGCTCAGAGGGAGGTGGGATGTTCATGTGCACGGCTTGCCAGACGCAAAGGCCGATAGTAATGACGCAGCTTTGGTAGATTTGCCAGGTGCTCCGGTATGTGGGGTTGTTCTTCCATTCACCTTTGGCAGTGCTGTTGTCGCTGTTCAGCCAGCTTAGACCGGCCATATTGAGCTTCTCCGATGCTTTCAAATTTGGCCTCTGTTGATGTGACGGGGGATTACGGTCGTTGATGGTCTTTTGGCATGCGTGTCAAAGCGAGAGATAACTGTGCATCCGCATCTTTTGTAGCTGTATGCCGCCATCATCATACGATTGATAGCTTGGAAACCAACAGACCAAATGCCCAGTAGCCTCTGCAAGGCTGTGCAGCACGCAGCCGGTGCATCGGGCTGGTATCTTTGACCATGCTGTGAAACATTCTGCCACACGTACTAAGTCAGATAGCTACAATGCCTCCATCGCAAGAATAGCCAGCCAAGCAAGGGCAAATAATAAGGTGACTTTCACAGAACATTCTGCAGCGTATGGAGAGGCTGGAATGTTGGGCTTCAGAGCCTGATGGGGGACATTAAGCGAAGCTGCATCAAGATAGCGAGCATGCAGCCAATCTGAAGCTTCTTCATGACACCCAATTTGGCGCATGCACTCACTGAAGGTGGCTAGCTGGGTACCTGCAGCCCGTTTTATGCCTGGGTATGAACCGCGAATAGACGGAAGCCGAGGGGGACATGATGAGATCTCGACCGTCATGCGTCATGAGGAGATCAAGATAGACCGTGTCCTGGGACAAACGAACCGATACTGTCTTTTCGTGGCGGCATGATCCAGAGATAGTCGCCGGCTTGTATGGAGCCCTAGGCTATGGTGTATCTCGGTAATGGGATGGCTGTGGGGAAGCTGGCTTGATTGATGGTCTTAAACATTTTCTGCACGTATCGGCGCTTGAACGCACCTGACCCTCATGACTTTGTTGACAGTATGTTTCACTGTCTCTGGATTTAGTTTCGCGATATCGCAGAAGCATACTACAGTATAGCATGTATGGCCTGCGCGGGAGGTGTACTTGATGCCAGGGAGACGCAAGCGGGAGAACCTTAGGATCCCGAGGGTCCCGACGGGACAGGAGGTGTCTTCTGCCTCAGGCTGCAAGGTCTGATGAGGTAAGCCACATCAAGCTCCAGCTTGGACCACAGCAGTGCAAGGTCGGCCAATCGGCCCTTGTTTCTAACGCTCTCCACCTTTCGCAATCGCAAACCTCCCCTCCCTTGTGTACCACCTTTCGTCACCTCCACCACCACCACCTCCTCCTCCACCACCACGACAACACCACCACCTCGACGCGCATCGTCGCGCCCTCATCCGACAGACTCATCTCACGCTCCGTGATACCCTCGACACGCTGGTTGTAGGTTCAGTGACCGTGCCGACCGTTATCGCACTCGATCGCGACTCGCCCACCGCGTCGCTCATATTGTTTACCACCACGCGTCACCACCCTGGAATCTCCTGGCGTCAAGCGCACCAGCTCCCACTAGTCTACAGTCTACACCAGCTGTAAGTTCGTTGACTCGCTTACCGGAGCGTAACATAGCCCAAGCTGTACATTGAGAGCGTGTCGGCGTGCAGCACAGCGCGCTGAAGAAGCTCCGAGGAGGAGGCGCGACCAGCCGAGCAGCGAGCAGCGGCATTCACAGCGGAGCAGCGGACCATATCGTGTTGGTTGGGCGAGCGACGGACGTGAGGAGGAGTCGCCGCATCTCTAGTCGTGTCACGCAGAGGCGCAAACCTCCGCGTGTCGCATGAGAGTATACTGTTAGCTATAGACCATCGTGAAGTGTTGAACGCATCTGTTTCGCACCTTTTCCAACCGCCACACCGTTTCTGTCAGCCAGCTAGCCAGCTAGCCAGCAAGCAAGAGCAGCAGCAGCAGCAGCGACAGCATTGCGTGAGCCCCAAGACCAACCGGCAGCATGTCAGGTAAGCTGAAATCGACTCCCAATGCCACAACCCGGCTCTGGTAGCCTTGGCATCGTCCTGCCCAGGCACAGATACAGAGACTGTGCCTGAGTCAGGCAGCATGCATGTGACACCGTGCATTCACAGCCATGTACTAACAGCATGTGATTGTAGACGAACCCCGCCGCTCCGGCCGCGCCTCTAAGGGCGTCCACAAGTCCAAAGCTTCCTCTTCGCCCGCCCCGAACCCGCAGAAGCCATCCGCTAAAGTAGTCAAGAAGAGCAAGAAAGGCGGGAAGACAGATCAGCCTGAGGACGATGATGAAGGCGAGGAGGAAGAAGCGATTCGCTGCATCTGCGGCGACGATAACCCCAAGGATAAACGCGCCTTCATCGGCTGCGACGCGTGCACTGTGTGGCAACACAATGTCTGCATGGGTATGCCCGAGGATGACGATGATGTGCCAGACCATTACTTCTGTGAGGAATGCAGGCCCGAGGAGCACAAAGAGACACTGGCCGCGTTGGCTGAAGGCAAGAAGATATGGGAAGAACGGACCAGTCTGTACAAGCAGTGGAAGAAGATGAGCTCCAGCAGGCGGAAGAGCAAGGGCAAGGGCGGCGAGGAGCGCGCCCCATGGCTGAAGAAAGAGGCTGCCAACATGCCAGATGAAGAAGCTGAAGCATTGGAAGATGTCGAGCAGCAAGAAGAAGCGCAAGAGACCAACAACAAGCGCAAGAGGGAGTCCGTGAAGCCTGAACCCGAGCCTCGCCAGAGCCAGCCGGCCGAGAGTGAGGAGCCACCTGCAGCAAGACCCGACAAGCGGAGGAAGTCTTCTCAAGCTGCTGCAAAGCCCGGCGCATCACCTGACACCAATACAGCAGTCGTTGAGATTGAGCATCTCCCATCAGACCGCAAAAAGGTTGCTCAGGCACTGAGTAAGATTATCATGGACGACATCTCGGAGCGCGCAAGAGGCGGCTTCCGTATCCCAGACGGCGATACAGCGCGTTCACTTGGGGATCGCTACGCTGGGTTGATTGAGTATTCACTCTTCATGAACTACGATCAACCGACTACCGACAAATACAAATCGCAGTTCCGCTCTTTGAACGCTAACCTGAAGCGCAACAAGCTACTGATCGAACGCCTGCTCGACCAGAGTTTGACTCCTGACGACCTTGCCACAATGGAGTCAAAGGACATGGCATCTGAAGAGCTGCAGCGTGAACGCGCGAAGATGAAAGAAGACCTGGATCGCCAGGCGGTCATGGTCCAAGATGAAGGTCCTCGCATGCGCCGCACGCACAAGGGCGACGAGATCATCGAGGATGAGACTTTCCACGCCTCCGCAGAGGCTGCGAACCCTGCGCCTGTGAGGGAGAGAGCAAGTGTCGATGAGGGAGGCGCTGGTAGCCCAGTAAATGGTGCGGCTGGATCGCCTCCGCAGCCCAGTCAAACACCCGTCGACACTAAGAGGCCATCCATTGCAGCCGGCCAAGGTGGTGCGAGGAGGCAGAGCAGCCAGCAGTTTGACGCATCCAAGGTCTGGGGTCCAGGATCAGGCCAATCACCAACCGGTGGCAGCGTTGCACCGAGGCCAATGCAGATGCCGCCTCGCCGCCGTTCCTCAGTCACCCAGCAAGACGGCGCCAAGGAAGACGCGGATGTTGATCGCATGCTTCAAGATGACGAAGGCGACGGTGATGACTACGAGCCCTCTGCTGATCTGTCGAACGGCGACCCAAGTATTGTTTGGCGTGGCAAATTGATCCATGCAGGTGAGGGTGAGCCGGTCGTCAACGCGCGTTTCGTCGCTGGAAGAGATCTGGCGAACGAGAGACCCGCGACAGCACCTTGGAAAGACATCCTACCCCAAGCCTTGAGCATTGATGGGAGGCTGCAAATTGGCAAGGCAGAAGAATACCTCTGCGGTCTCCAGTGGAGCCAGTCATCTGACGTCTCAGTCTTGGCCCTCACGCCGTGGGACGACAGCGAGTCGTTCAAGAAGGTGTTCGAATACTTCAAATCGCGCCAACGCTACGCCGTCGTCAACAAGGACAAACCCAACATGATCAAAGACCTCTACATCATCCCCGTCGAAGCCAAAACCCAGACTATGCCCGAGCACATCGAGAAGCTGGAGCACTGCACCCTCACCCTACCCACCGACGAGCGCCTCTTACTCGCCACGCTCGTCGTCCACCGCAACGCCCAACAACCCGAATACGAACCCGGCGCCGTCCCGCCGCACCCCCACCACCAGCCGCCCACCCCCGTCAACGGCTCCACCGCCCAGCACCTCCCCCAGCACTTGCGTCTCGGCGTCCAAGGCCCGTCCGGTAGTCCCCTCGCCACCAACGCCCCGACCTTCTCCCCTCACCAACACCAGCAACAACACAGCCCCCTCCCGCCAAACCCCTACATCCCCTCCGCAGAACCCCCCCCCTTTCCCCCTGGCTCCAACCCTCCCCTTCCTCCCACAGCCTACGCCGCTCCGCCCATGCAACCCCCTCACCCCCCGGCTACTGTTCCGCATAACCCCCTCTTCACGGAGATTCTGGGTCCGCAGTTCGCCACCGCCCCCACCGCTCTCGCGATTCTGAACGCGGAGCCGCAGATTGGTCGCGAGAAGCTGGAGAATCTCAAGAGGATTTTGAAGAGAGTGAGGTTTGTCGCACGGATATTGAGGCGTTGGGGAGGAAGTTGATGGGGGGTGATTTTTTCGATGGAGAGGAGATGGGGGAGAGAGGGAGGGGGAGGGAAAGAGATGGTGTGGATGCGGAATGAGGGGTGGACGATGAAAGGGTGGATCGAGGAAAGGGATAGAGGATGGAGTTTATAGTGAAGGGGGTAGGATTGGCGGACGATGGGAGGGAGATTGGAAGTGGGATGTTCTTTTTTTTTCTTTTTCCTTTCTTTGACGAGCAACCTTGAGGGCGGAGAAAATGAGAGGAAGGGTAGATGGGGGATGGATCAAGAGATTGGGTGCACGGGACGGGGGATGGTTCATCGTAGGCTGAGAGTTGGAAGGGATTTTTGCCGACGGATTGTTTTTGAGAGGAGACTGAGCGCGGACGAAGCAGACGGCTGTTATTCCCCCAGAACTTTGCAAGCTGATCGAAAGGCGTGGAAAGATTTCAGAAAGGAAGGAGAAGAGGGAGAAAGAAAGGTGGGATGTCTACAGATAGTAAGGTTTCTCGGAGCGGATTGGAGTGGAGTGTAGAATAGTTGTGTTTGAAGAGAAAAGGAAGAAAAAAGTCGATCAGCGAAGATGGGGCTTCTTTTTCTTTTCTTTCTTTCTTTCATTTCTTTTTTTTTTTTTTTTTCTCTTTCCCCCCAAACACTGGTCTTCGCCTACTTTTGCAGAAGCAAGATTTCACAGTGGAACCTCTCCACGTCATGTCGAGTTGGTGGAAGCCTGTGGTTGCATCCGTATGGGAAAAAAATGGTAGCCATCTGTTACAATCTTTTTCCCATCCATTCTCTTGTTCCTCATTCGTAAGCGTTTCTGCCGCTGTCGTCTGGGAAGCTCTCTCTCTCCTTGCTAAAGGTTCTGTTTTCTCTTATTCCTTTTCACTCCATTCACTCACCCAGAAGCACCCCTGAGGGCGAGGATATGTGATGAGGCTGCAAGGTCAATATCAAAAGCTAGGATACATATCGTTCCACCATTTTCTCATTTATTGCTTGAGTTCGCCCGGTCACTGCGTCATCTTGCCTTTTTTCTAGGGTGTGTGGGTCGCACCCCCTCAGCCTGGGCCATCTTTTACCAAAAATCGTCGAACTCGAGGGTGTAGCGCTTGCTCAATTGGTTCAATGCCTTCTTTTTTGCCTAAAAGCAGTCCAAGTCACCAAGTTCCATTTTGTTCCTGCTCTACATTTTGATCCTGCTATACCTGTGCGGCCGAGAACGCTCGGCTTGCTTCTCCAGATTCCAAATTGGGGTGTTTCGAATAGTACAAGGATAATTTCCTGGGTGAGCAAAAGCTCTCGGTTTCGTTCGCTTTGGAAAGGAGTCAAGGCGAGCGGAAGAGATCACCCTCTCCCGCTGTGCGATTGGTGTCGAGCTGCACGAGTACTCGTCCTTCTCTTTAGTAGCCCTCAAGATATTCCCCTGGCTCCAAGGAAAAACAGGCACATCAGTACCCTTCCGGATGTACCCTAGCAGTCGACATGAAAGTTCAATTTCACCAGACAAGGTCAGATAGAGGTCCGTTCAAGAGGGTAAAAAAGAAGTGGGCTAGAGTCTCCGCGGATGAGATAGCTTGGGTGAGAGGTAAGGCAAAACAGCCATGCACGGTTTTGTAGTAGTGATTGGATTTGGTCGTTTTTTCCGGCATAATCTGCCGGTCTGGAGGAGCGCATTTGCATACGCGACGTCGGTGCTCCCGGGATGCGAACAATCAGACTTCCAGCAGTGCAGAGCGAGACCATAGGTCTTTGGCTATTCCTGCAATTTCAGGGCCGAAGACCTAACCCACCAGACGCGAAAGAAAGAGAAGCGGATTTGTTGTTGGCGGCGATACCGTATGAGAAAGCTCCAATGAAGTCGAAAGCTCTTCATCCAAAAGCGTCATGACCGCCGCCCGTGCTAGAACCCGGCTGCCAGTAGGACCCAGACTGCGGCAAGCCGTTAAAAGACATTTCCTGCGGTATCCAGTCATCCAAACCAGTTAAACCGCCTTCCGGGAAGTCACCGAGTGAGGTAAAGAAGTTCTCATCCATATTCATCATATCTGGGCCGAAATTAAAGTCGAATCCTTGCTGCGTAGCATTATCAATCGCATTAGCATCACCAGGCGTGTTGCTCGTAAAATGAGACGGGGTTACAATTCCAGGCGTGGCCTGGTACGCTGCTTCCTGCGCCGCAAGACCTGTCACGCTCTCAAACGCCGCCTGTTGGCCTTCGGCCAGCGTCTGCGGTGATGAGTCGCTGCTGGTACTACTCTGTTCGACGATCCGCCGATCTCCGGGAGCAGCGTTCCTGCGTGAAGGTTGATCGTTGGCGAAATCAATCGTATCTCCATTCAAAAACGGACTCTGCGTTTCCTGAGGCCCTTCGATCATCTGCGGGTGCATACACCATTGTCGCAGCTTGAACAATAACGCGAGGAAGATAGCCGGTACCCGGCATCGAAATGGTCCGACTATTTCGCGGACGTGCAAGATCGCGCGATCCAGGTAGCTTTCGGCTTTCAGACTGCTGCGGTCCAGCACTGCACCCAATCGACTTCCAGCGTGAGAGGCTGAGAGACAGAATTTGGCGAGGATAAAGGCGGCGTAAGAAATGCGCACGAAGCTGAAGACGGGGAGGGCGCGGCAGCTGTCGTGATCCATTGCTAAGAACGTGTCAAGCAGGGCGTGGGAGCATTGTATACATTCCGCAACCGTCTCAGCTAGGACACCGGTCGGTATTTCCTCGCCTTCGTAGGCATGTACGGTGCCCATCTGGTATGGCGCGCGGAAGTCGTTGGGTGAGTGGTCGACGTGTAGTGCGATCTCGTGGAGGTATAGTCGGACAGTATAGTACATCATATTCAACGATGGGTTCATGGCTTTGGTGGGAACGTTGTCGTACCAGGTCATGAGCCGTTTTTGAAAGTCCTTGTGCATAAGCTGCGTCCTGAGCTCGGCAATGGAAGCGATACCCCCTGGATCGTCATATGCGAAGGATACGTTGATTTCTTCGGCAATCATGATCAAACGGACCATGCCACAAGGGTGGCGTCGGTCGGCAGCGAGTCTTTGGACTGCTCCAAGTATTCAGCGCACTCTCGCACGTAACTGTTGGCTCTTAGCATATTAGGCCTGCGTAGAGCGAGCGAGACGGCGGCACAGATAGCATAGCATGCCAGAAACGCCCGCCGGTTGGTGGTTTCTGCAGTGTTGTCGCTTCGAACTCGCGATCTCGGCGCCATGCTGAGATCCGGATCCGCAATATCTTCAATAGGGTGTAAAGTTGACGAATACAAGCTGTCAGCACCGCCACGTCCCGCGCTGGGAAAGCGGTTGCGCTGCTCTGCTGGTCGCGTTCCAATGCCGATATCCATGGCCATTGTAGCAGCCATGTGGATGTACTCGTAGTATTTGAGCTGGCCGAACTTGCTAGGCGGATGGTACCATATAGCGCTTATATGCAATGCCTGGACCAGTTCGAGCGACTTCTCGCTCTGGACCACGACTTTCGTCGCATACTGCTGTAAGACTTCTTTATCTAGCATAGCAGAGAGGTCCGAGTGCTCTTTGGCAGCGGCGGCCGCGACAATGGCCAAGAAGAGAGTCGGCTGGGTTTCTCGCATTTCCTCCGCCACTATGGACTCGGGAATGGGAATGAAAGGGTAATGTGGAAAGAGGTCCTTACGATAGGTCTCGAACAGCTGTCTTGCTGTGGCCATGGACAAGATGCCTCTGTCTACAATGTCGCTGTCCGTCCGCTCTGTAACGATTGCCGGTCTAGCAGGGCGAGCATTCTGTGGTGCCTGAGCAGCCGGCTGCGTGGTCGGTGCTAACGGATTCGATGGCTCGCCGAAGTGCAGATCATGCCTTTTAGATGCTGCAAACGTATTGTCTTGACCTTGCTGGCGCTGAGAATGGACTGTAGAGGCTTTTCCTGAGGATGAACTGGCACCATCTTGCTTATCCTTGAGCATCTGACGCATATTCCTCATCTCCCTCTCCAGCTCCGCTACTCTGGTATCGGTCCTTTTCCTCTGCTTGCGTTTCTGCAAGGGGGTGAAGGTACACGGCCGGCCGGTACGTACGCATCGCTGGCAAATATTGGGGTTCGTATCGGACGGTAGACATCTCACTTTCTGCGAGCGGCAGTGTGCGCAGGCCCTGTGAGCTGGTACCTCGCTGCCAGCTGCATCCTCCATCTTCTATGCCGGGACAGGTTGCATATCCTGAGGTGGTCGTCCTTCGATCGATTTCTCAATTTTACATCGGCGAATGCCTTTTCCCATCCGACCCTCCTCTTACTTTCATCATGATGTTCACTACACCGGACGGCAGCAATCACATGAAAGTTGACAGCAACGAGCTTACTCAGCTTGCTTTCTTTCTTATCACCCTCCCATTATGACTTCAGATTCTCTTATCGGTGCTGAGTAACAGCTGTAGGCAATTTGCTCATGAACGCGACCCCTCCAGCACTCCAACCATTCCATTGACCACTAGCTCGATGAACAGTCTGAATTGGCATTTCGGGTATCTACCTAGGTATCGCTTGACTTTTCAGTGTGCACACAACGGCGAGGTCGACCGTGGGTTTCTAATTCCACTTCTTCTTTCCTCTCCATCTTCCCTCGCCCGTTTTCAGACCACTGTCTATTTTACTCACTGCACACAGCATTCCCATCACTTTGATCGCGGCGTCGGAGATCCTTGGGAGCAATGCTAAGCCTCATGGGAAACGAGAGCTCTCACGGAGAGAATCAGGCAGTGTGACCATCGAGAAAATCCTTCCTATTTCTTCTATGCTAATGCGAAAAACAAGACCATACACCCAGCCAAAGTGACAAGGCTCCCAATCTTTACTATCCCCGCCTCGCTCGTTGGTCGCGGCTCCTCGTTCAGAAATCCCATCGAGTTCAAGTCCGCAGCTTCCGTCTGGTTCACTATCCTGATGTAGGAATTCCCCTCGTACACAGGGATTTTCCGGTCGTTCACATCGATCGTGTCTTCCGTATAAGTAGGTCTGCATACCTCGACATAGGTGTCGTTTAAGGGGACCTCCCTCGGGCAATCGCTTAGCCATCCACTAACGCAACGGAACAGTGGTGTAAAGGCGACATACGCGTTCGTGCCTTCGTCAATATAGTACCTAGCTTCGCGGACGGCACCCTCCTAGCTGCCAGAGTAAAAAAGATCTGCATCTTCGGCGTCGATCATCGTGGATACTGTATGTCGCACGGAGGCCTCGGTATAGAAGTAGGTACCGTTCGGATCACCCCGTAGCCCTGACCCCGCTGAGACATTCGCGTGGGCATAATTCGTGAAGTAGCCGCCTGCTTCAATGGTGCAAGTGCCGTTCTTGTCACCGGTAGTAATCACATTCGTCGCGTTGCAAATGACGGCGTCTGAAATGCGGCGGGTGAGTTGGCTGTAAAAAAGGCTGCTGGAATCGTCCTGCCACGCTTGATTGTAGGCTTGATGATAGTACGCAGTCTGATTGAAGCCTCGACACCAGTACTCTGGAAACTGCGACTGGGCTTGCACATGCTCTACAAACAGTGCACCAAATAGTGCTAGGAGGCCGAAAGAGCTCTGCATAATACCCTCCTGTCGAAGCAAAATATTGCAGATGGCTTAAGGGAAGGGAGGTAGAAAGGAATGCTGAAGGAAATGCTTACTGTCGCTTGCAATTGGCATTTTACTTTATCTGTTGCCAAACGAATCCTTCCACGGAGTGTACGTTAAAATCTCAGAAATGGCAACGGCTGGTATTAGAGCAGCCTCGGTCTTGGAACACTGTGCTGCAGCAGTAGTGACACGGAGCCATTCGATTGGTTGGACTACATTATAGGTATACCTTAAGAGTGTAAATTGAGCTCGCCAAGGCAGCCCAAGACTTTAGTTCTGCGTCGGGTGCACGATGTACTTGTACACCGTACTTACATTTGGCGCAGATCATATCTCCATTTCCTATACTAAGGCGAAAAGCATAGCGATCGCACTAGCCAAAATGGCCCAACTTTCAATTTTCACCAACCCTGCCTCGCCCGTCGACAATCCTTGTGGCGGTCGCTCGTTGGGATTGCCCGTCAAATTCGCCGCTTCCGTCTTGTTCACCGTCTTGATATAGGAGTTACCCTCGTACACGGCGAGGCCGCCTCTCGTCTCGATTATCGGTCCCGTGTACATCGGCTCGCAGACTTCGACAAAGGTGTCATTCAAGTCGAGCTCCATCGGACATTCACTAAGTCTTCCGCTAATGCAACGGAATAGAGGTGTGAATGCGATGTAAGCATTCGTATCTTGTTCGATATGGTAAAGAGCTTGCTCGACGCCGCCAAAGTGAGTGTATGTAAGTGTCGTGGCGTTGGTGAGATTCGTTATTGTGTAGGCTACGGCGTTGCCAGCATTGTAGGTGTAGTTGCCTGTACCAGATATCCCGCCCCATTGGAAGTCGTAGGCCGAGACGTTGGTATGGTATTTGGATTCGAAGAAGCCGCCGGCTTGGATGGCACAGGTACCATTCTTGTCGCCGCCGTCGGTTATGACGTTCGTCGAATTGCAGATGACCGCCTCGGAGATGCGGTGGCTGTATTCATCTTCGTAGCCTTGAGTGTAGTTTCCCGTCTGGTTGAAGCCTCGACACCAGTATTCAGGGGAGTAGTCATATCCTTGTGCTTTCACTTGGGTTGCACGCAGCGTACTAAGTACTGCCAGAGCCGTGAGCATGAGCGTATGCATGATGCTTGAGGATGTGGACTCAGACCGTTAAGAGGAAAGAAAGCTGAAGTACCTCACGCTTATAGTTATCTGGGAACAGCACTTGATCTTTTATTTGCTTCAATCCTTCCCCGGAGCATGTTCTGCGCTTGTAGTGAAATGGCTTAGATTAGCATAGTCTCCTCACTACTGCGGTGTTTCGTTGCCGTGCAATCGACACATGACTTCGTTGTATTGCATCATGGCTCAGTGCTATGTCCCCGGGTGCCATGGAGGGCTCTGTGCATGAATGACTCTGCACATTAAGGAATAGCAAGCTCTGAATCCGCACACCAGTCTCAACCTACAGCTGCTACGGTGCTTGGCAGTGAGGATATCGCCATGGATTGGTTACATCTTCTTTTGCCAAGATGCTTGGGCTGATCCTCCCGCGGGCGGTCCCAGCGGCATCGAGAAGGTGACTTGTCCTAAGACAACTACTAAGACATGCCAGTGGCGACCTGTCGGGCGACGAGCCTCGCTGTGCATACTGTAAAGCAGCCAACGAATGATGTCGGGAAACTTCGCAAAGTATGAGACGAAGAAGCGGACGATCCAAAATGTGCGTCGCGTAGCAGTGCGCTTCAAACACCTGGACGCTTCCTAGGAAGTACCTTGGCTTGCCTAAGACTATGGATGCCTGCTACAAAGACCTGATATCTTTCAACCCTTGACATCCATAATCGAGGAACAGCTCAGTATATCACAAGCCGTCCGCTTTTGACCGCTGCATCTCCGCCCATGGTGCGAAGACGTTGGTCTCCTTGGGGATGACTTGCCCCAGCTCTGGAAAGTGACGGCATAGCACATTGCTCATGCTGGTATTTTGCACCCACAGGAATCCTTCCTTGGTATACATCTCGGCATTCCACGCTCCGGCAATGAACCGGTCGCTCTTCAGGCGTCTACTAGCCATCAATATGAAGATTCGAAACGCTGTGTCGCTGAAACCGAATCCCGGCGGAACTGGCTCGCTGTGAGATCCAACCAAGGTGTCTACCTTGTCGATGTCTCCATCATAGACCTCGCTGAGCTTCTGTGCAAGCTCTTTATTGCCTCCCGTGAGCTCTTCAAAAGTCTTCGGGACGTTCATACGCAGGAGTCTTCGGAAGGTGGTGTAGCGAGGAACGCCTCGCTCACGGTCGCGGACTATGTCTACCGTGCCCATGTCTCGAACTTGACCATCAGGCGTTTTGAGTTGCTGCATGAACCGAGGGTAGTTATTGTTGGTGATTGCGCCAGGGTAGTTCACACCGAACGAGTAAAATACATCGGCAAAGGTGTTGCCGGCCTTTATCGGGTCCAGAGAGTGAGTGAAGAGGACATCTTCTGTGTCGACGGTTCCCGTGAAGCTGCCACTCGGACAGCGATATAAGTTGATGGTGTCTTGCTTCTAGTCAGCAGTCGCCTTTGCAGGCAACTTATGGGATAAAGTGAATACTGACCTGGCACCAGAGAATGCATGCGATATACAGAAACAAATTCCTCAGTCAACGAGTAAGGTATTCCTTGATGGTCGACACCTGAGCCCGGAATGCCGCTGATGGCCTCGCTGGTTTTCGAGATACGGCCAACAGCTTTGGTGAGCTTCTCGCCAACGATACCCCACCAATTCGCACTCATTCCTATCTGAAGAGCCGGATGTGCCAAGATGGCTGGAGTCCACTCGACCGTATGGATCTTAGCCATCAGAGCGCAGTTGACGATACGAGCTTTATCAAAGATCTGGTCGCTGCGGAATGTCAGTTTGAAACAAAATCGATGACCATATCACTTACCCTGTCCAATCTGGATGTCCCTGACGGATACCATCGCAAATAGCATTGTGCTCGAGAGCGAAGAGAGTATGCAACAGCTCAACGCCGAGCCACCAGTTATCACTGAAGCCCGTCTTTGGTGTCCCATCCTCGTTACGAGGTATGAAGAAAGGTTGGTTACCGACTCGATCCAACTGAAGTTTTCCATCCTGGCTTTTGCTTCTCAACTGTCGTGTGACGGCTTCGTTGGAACCGTAGATTTGCGAGCCGTCCCACCAAGCGGTGTTGACATTGCGATAGCCGGGACAGAGCTGATCGGAAGGATGCAATTCTGTGTCAGTCTTGGTCTTGAAGAGGCTCATACGCTTTCCTTGCCAATCATCCTCCGGTGAAAGTGGAATATCAAGTGTTGTATCGTCCTGGACACGTCAGCTTCGAACTTTACAACTGCATTTGGCGAGTGAGCTCACGTCCTCATGGTTGAACCAGTCGTGGACTTGGAACTGGATCCAGGCAGCTGCGAGCAGATTGAGTGTCGTCGCCGGTTTGAACTCATGGGTCTCCCTTGCCATGAACGCCTGGCTGACTAGCCTGGGGTTGGGGTTCAAAAGCTCCTCATCGGTCAGCTTCTGACAGTACTTGCGATTGAAGTTGCGTCCGAAGCGCATCCCCGCGCAACCCATTCGACGCATCTCAAGTGAGTTGTCTTTCCCATCAGAATTGCGAGTCCCGATGAATCGCTCTTCCACTGGCGGTTGCTCCCCAACCTTGCCTTGAACGTCTGCGGATGCGTATCCATCATGAAGGTTGTAATTCCGCAGATCGATCCGCAGAAAGTCAAGGTTGATCGCTCCGATGAACCCGGGTAGATTGTACCATGGGATCGCTGAGTTGATGATTCTGAACGCTTTAATGAAAATGCTCTGGAAGAACGTGGGCTTGAAGTTTGGGGATTCCATTGTTATCCAGGCTGGAATTCAGTCTCTACGATGACGGTCTGCAAATGCCAATACCACCCTAGAGGAACATATATGTCTTGTAGGGTTCTTCTCAGCCCAGTCCAGTGATAGTATGATCCACAATAGGTCACGCATCGAGCTCTCTTCGAGGGCACCTATCAACATCACTCGATGGGACAGCCAATTTCCTGGGCGCAGGAGGCGCATACGCCTCTCAGCGTGGCTGCGGTCAGCAGCAACATCAATTTCCCGAATCAATGGATGACTAGGTACACTTTCAGCCAGCTCCTCAATCTCCAGCTGACTGCAGATAGCTGAATTGCTGCGGGATGGGCGGAGCGGGGTGCAGGCCCAGGCTGAGGCGCGCGTGCGGTACGACGCCCTCTCAGCCGTACCTTGTACATCGGAAAGCCCTTTTACTAAATGGATCGGGTCACATATATTGTATGGGACCATCAGCCAGGCCAGTGTGATGTTGATTCCTTGACCTTTTCGTTGTGGGAAGACTCAATTACAACCGCTTGCAACCGGCATCTTTCCTCACTCTGCTTCATTCTCATACTTACTCTGGTCAGAAATGTATCTTGGATTCGTTGACCTTTGCAAAAGCTACTTCGTCAAGGACACAGACAATCAGGATTCACACGTCACCAACAGCGCATCTCATCATCAATATATCCGAGGGGACATTCAAGACCGTGGTCCATGTCCAGCTTTGAACGCTTTGGCTAATCATGGCTATCTGTAAGTAAGGTGATCAGTCTAATGAACAAACTTGTCTGACAGCACAGAGACCTCGCGATGGGAAGAACATGACCATCCATCAAGTCGAAGAGGCATTGATGACCAGCTTGCATCAAGACAAAGCCTTGGCTTCCGCCATCTCAAGACCTCTGAATCAGATTCTCCGTCCGGATGGCACTTTCGACCTGGTCGACATGCGTCGTCATAACTACATTGAGCACGATGCCTCTTTGACTCGGCTCGACGCACGCCAGGGCGACAATTACACCTTTCAGCCCGCCATGCTTCAGGCAATGCTGAAGGACGCTCGCGGCGGACCCGTAACGGTGCGATCGCTTGCTCGATCTTACAACCGACGGAAAAGGGAACGCAAAGCAGATGGTGGTGTCGCCTTGCCTTGGAATCTCTGGTTTGTCAACATTGTGCAGACAGTCTCTTTCCTCAATACGGCTGACACTGGCGGCCGGTTGACGCAAGATGTCTTGATCCCTTTCTATGAGGAAGAGAGGATCCCAGAGAGAATTTTGAACAACAACAACACGCGGACTTTGGTGGGTTTGCTGGTTTATGCTGCGAAGCTTATGGTCTTTATCGTTCTCGGTTGAGTTACATAGCTTGAATGTGCAGCAAGTTCACTTTTGGTCCGTTGTCTTCAATGGGCCCTTTCGGTCTCCGAAGAGAAGGCTCAAGGACATCGGAATATGCACCGTATAGATCGGACTTGAACTTGGCTGTCACATGGCTTTGTGGAGATATAGCGGTTTAGCGAAGCTAGAGCATCATGGGTCTTGCTGGGAGTTAGTACTCGTGTTTCATTCTACAATTGCTGGTTCGTTCAATGTGACTTTGTTTCATCAGAGGATCGAATTGGAGCGTGACAGGCTCGCTGCCGCGTCAGATTGTGGAGAAATGTGCCCAGCTTACTGCGAATCGCTCAATTTGCTTGTCACCACCCCATGAGTCTGCATAGTAGCACTACTTAAGGCAGTCATAGAGGTGTTGGCGCATTGGCTGCACAATCCACAGGGCTCTGTAACAGTCCAGCCAAAGTGGAGTTCGACACCAATGGTACTTTGAAAATGATCACAACCAGCCAGTTGAACGGGATCCTGGATATCCGCGGACGTAACAACCATATCAGCCTGCAGCTCCTAAGCCCATGGTTCAGAGTCTGCACTTCAGCTGCTTAGCCAGCCCCTTTGCTCTTGCAGGTCAACGCCTCGATGCATCTCAGAAATGCACGAGCTGAGCATGGTACCATATACGAACACAGACGCAGAAGGCAGCAACCTCGCCTGTCTCACCACCTCGTATCCCATGTGCAAGAGTGGCATGGATATGAATCACTCCACTTCGCATCAGCACACTCACCAGCAGCTTTCCAACTCTGGTACTGCAGCATATTGCGTTTCAGCTTCATTTTCGTAATGCATACTGGCCAGTAGGCACTCCCGGTGTGCTCTCACTCCGCAATACGCACCGTCCCAACGAGAAGCATGCAGAAGTAGTCAGGATGTAAGACTGCACTCTGCAGACCGGTTCAATTGGTTCAAGGTCCTGTAAGCGTGCTTCATGATTTTCACTCAGGATACGCAGATTTCAGCTGGAGCAACCTATTCACATGATTGCAGTGGTCCGCTGGGGCTGATATAAATGCCTATTCCAACGGAACTGGCCTTCGCCATCTTTCAAGCCAAGTCTTTGGTCACTAGTCTTGCGGACCGTCTATTGAAATATTCACATCTATCCAAAATGCCTACACTCATCAATTGGAACGACGAAATCAAGTTTGATGTCCAGGACTCCAAGTTCAAGAAGCCCAAGAGCATCGAAGAGGTCCAAGCCATCGTCAAGCAGGCGAATGCCGACAATGCCAAAGTCAGAGTTGTTGGAGCTATGCACTCCATCACCCCCTGTTTCGTGGGGAACGACATTATTCTCTCCAATGAGAATATGAAGGAAATCCGCTCGATCGACAAGGATAACCTTACCGTGACGGTCCAAGCTGGGGTGCCATTGAACAAGCTCTGCGACTACCTAAAGCCTCTCGGCTACCAACCTCCCGTTGTTCTCGAATACGGCAACTTCCACTTTGGCGCTGTCAGTGGAACCCATGCCAACGACTCTTCCCTGGCCGATTCAGCTCAGGTCTCGTCCTTTGTCGTAGGTATCAAGCTGGTCACTAGCACCGGCGAGCTGCTTGAGATCTCAGAGCAACAAAATCAGCAGTACCTTTCTGCTATCCGATCCCACTTTGGCTTGTTCGGTGTGGTTTGCGAGGTCACCCTCCGGATCTGGCCTGTTCGGTCTTTGCTCTTCACCTATGAGACTCAAGAGATTGGTCACTTCTTGAACGACTTCGACGGCGAAATGGAAAAGCTGCGGGCTTCCTCTGATCAAGCCTTCGCCCTCATTTTCCAGAACGTGGATACGATCCTGATCCAACACCGCAAGTTCCAGGACGTGAACATCTGCCCGCCTCACCCTCTGACCAACTCACTGGAGAGCAAGGCCGTCAATCTGTTTACCAGCCTTGTCTTGCCAGCCACCCAAGCTCTAGCGGGCTTACACCTTCACCCTCACAACGCCGAGGCCTTGAGCAACTTCCTCCTTCAAGGCCCACTCGACGCCCTCCGCGGCAGCGAGTTCGTCATCAACCCCAACGACCGCGGCATACTCTACGCGGAAGACGACCCCAACTTCGAATTCCACGACTGGGCGTTCCCCGAGGCGAACTGGCCAGGGATGGTGCGCGCATATCGGGACCTCCTCCACCGCTTCCGCACCGAACACGACTTCCTCATCGTCCTGCCAACGATCGTCTACTTCATCAAGCAGGACAGCAACTCGCTGCTCTCCCGCAGCAGGAACTCGAATATGGTCGTCGTTGACCCGGAACACCACGACCCCAAGGACCCGAAATGGAAGGAGTTCCGGAAAGCGTTTGGCGAGCTGGCGATCCAGCATGGTGGTATCCCGCATGTTAATAAGACGGTTGATGCTGCGCAGACTTACTATGCTGAGTCGTGCGATCAGGATGCGCTGAAGGAGTTTTTGGGCGTGCGGAAGGAGTTTGATCCCGAGGGCATGTTCTTGAATGAGTTCTTTGAGGAGATGTTCAGGGGTCGGCTTTGATGGGTTTGCTTTCTTTCGAGGAAAGCGAGGAGGGGACTCACGATCGTCGAAGGGGGCTCGCTGTGGACCTGTAATGTTTTGATGATGCAGTGCACTAGTCCCAAAAAAATTCAATCATCTTCCATCCTTCATGCCATCCTTGGAGCCCCAGGTGTTGTTCCTGTAAAACTTCTAGCACTCGAAAAATCCCTCTCGAATTCCCCCCTTTCAGCAAACTCAATATTAACCCAAGAGAAACCATCCCCAAAAAGGCCTCTCACATCACAGTAGTAAAAAACGTACAGGGTATCTTATTCATATACATTCCCCAACACCAAGACCAACACTCTGTAAACCGCACACAGTTTCCCCCTCTCTTTACCCACACAAAGTCCCTTCCCCTGCCTTCTTTCCCTTATCCCGACCGCCTCCCCGCCGTCCCCACACTCGACGACGAAGAAGCAGCAACAGACCAATGCATCCTCAACGCCTCATCCAGCAACATCCTCAGCCGATCCCGCGCAGCATCCCACTGCCGCAGCTCCGACCCATCTAGTCACTGCTGGGGAGCGTGGGACTGGGGGAAGCCGCTGCCCCCGCTGCCTCCGCTTCCGCCTCCCCGGCGTCGACCCAAAGCATTCTCCGTGCTCTCAAACGCACGATCGAGTTTCGCCAGCGCTTCCGCTTTCTGCTTGTCCGTCACGAGTTTGTCGCCCAGCGGCAAATCGCGGAGGGCGTTCTGCATGAGCTCGGCGGCTTTCTCCGCTGTGAGTTTCGTTGCGGATAGGCGGGGGGGGGGGCGGAGGGTGGTGAGGGGGTTTCGTGACACCGGCCGCAGCGGGGTTGGAGGTGGTAAGCGATGATGCTGTTGAGGGACCCGCTGCAGTTGCTGGACCGCTTGATGAGGAGGAGGCAGGGTGCTGCTGTGAAGAGCCCTGTCCTTCTTTCCGGCGAAGTCCTACTTGCCCCTTCGTGTCCATGAAGGTTTCGTACCCGCTCGTCTCGAGGACTTCCTGGGGGACGCCGGTCATTTCGGGATCGAGGGTGACCGTACCGCCCATGAGACGGGCTTGCTGTCTTCCGCGCTCCTGTTGACGGTTTCGCTGTTCCGAAGCCATCTCCCGGATCACCTTGGCGTTTTCTTCGCAGCCTTCGACGGCGAAGCGGAGACACATGATGGCGTGCTCGCGGATGTAGGGGTTATTTTCATCGTGTCGACAGCAGCTCACTAGCGCTTCCAGGCCGCCATATGATCGGACTTGGTCTTGAACCTTCTTATTCTTCCAGATGAGGGAGGACAGAACAAGGACGGCAAGTTTCTTCAAGTTCCGCCATTCGAAGTCGGATGGCTCATCTTGATCTGCGGCATGGAGTGGAGTGACCGGATGCAGACTTTCTCCGCCCAAAGGCGCCACGATCGGATCCTCAGGGTATGCGAGAGGGGTCTCAGCTTCGAATATGGGCTGCTGTCCGGACATCGGTGGAGGGTGAAGCGGGAGGGGTGGAAGCGTAGTCGGCACGTCAGCAGCGGAAGCGCTTGGGGCTTCCATATCAAACGGCCTTTCGACAGCCACTGCAGGCGCCTGCTGAGCCTGTTGCTGGCCCATCATCTGTCCTGTCGGCAACGCAGCATCCGCACTAAGACTCCTCTGCGGCAGCTGCACACCGCCACCGCCCATCGCTGCATGGTGAGCGAGCTGTTGACTGCTAGGAAGTCGCTTGGGAATACCGATGGCGCCACCCTTGGTATAACGCAGCTGAACCTCCCCGTATCCCCTTTCACCGCCACCTTCCAGCTCTCTCAGTAAAGTGACCAATTCGGAAGCCATCTCCCACTCAGCCAGAATACCTTTCCACACGCCCTCTTCGGTCAAGACAGCAAAGAACTCCAAATACTGATACACGCCTTCGTACATCCTCTCCATGTCCCACAGATTCAGCGGGAAGTCCTCGGGGCTCGCCCGTCCCGCGTGAATCTGGCCTTGGAGGAAAATCAACGCGCAAGTCTGCGGGATGATATGCTGCCGGAACTCGGTAAAGATGAAGTTCAGGATGTGCAGGTCGACTCGGCTCGGGACATGGGCGGCAAGGGCTCTCCTGCGCTCATTGATGTCTTCGACGTCGGAGCCAGAGATCTTGCCGTTCTGCTGGTGGATCGGGTCCCTACCGGCTGCTTTGCTTGCCTCGCCGCGGCTTCGGAAGATGCAAGTTAGTAGCTTCATGATGACGGCTTGGGCGGGCGATATGATGTCCTTGCTCCGTGACCGATCGCGGAAAGCATGGTATGCGTATGGCATTAAGCCGTTCTTTAAGATGGCTTCCATGATCTTGACCATAAACTTGAAATACAGTTCCTCCTCTCTGAGATCCCAGGCTGCAACGAATATGAGCAGCTCTCTGAGCAGGTTACGCCCATTGGACTGAGAGAGCAGGAGGTGAGTCCGGACGGCGTGCATGTTCTCGATAGCGGTCCGCTCTCCCTCGGTGAGAGTTGACGGTGCACCTGATGAGTTGGGGAGGGGAGGCACAATGCCGGACATGATAAGCATGGGTAAGACTTCAATCTCTGAGGGACCAAGGATAAGGGGTACGTCAGTCAGCAATCCTCGTCCATCTTCTGTAGAGCCAGGATAATCTTCCTCTTCCTCATCCTCTTCTTCATCTTCCTCCTCCTCCTCTTCCTCCTCTTCGTCTTCTTCCTCCTCTTCGCCCTCCCCTTCCTCATCAATCTCGTCCTCAGCCACATGCCTGTCCTCTCCATCGTCGTCTTCAACCGTAGCGACACCTGGACGACCAGCATGTAATTCATAGTCCTGATCCGGATATTCAGTAGGAGAAGGTGGAGGCGGGAGAGGTCGCATGTCTTCCCTCCGCCGGCCCTCGTTCATCCGCACCCAGGGCCCCACTTCATCTCTACTCCGCGGCCCATTCCGATGCAGGCCGAACACTGGCGAGCGAGACATACTCCTAGTCCTCTCTAATTCGTTCCCTCCCGGATCGCGATGTACAGGCCGAGTCGTCACGCCATCCGGGTTTCGAGAAGGCGGCAGATTCGGATCAGGCGGTGCATAGCCCTCTAACCTTTTCAGGAGTTCTGTTTTCCCCGACTCCAGAATCCTCGTCCCAGCGGAGGCCGTAAAAAGCATTTTGAGATCGTCCGGTACCACTGGTCGGCTCTGTAAGTTCTGATCGGTGAAGCGCAGCGATCCATCAAGATCGTAGTCGTCCGCCGGCAGCTCATTCTCCCGATCCTCTCGTTCCCTCAACTGCTCCGTAATCTCATCTTCCAGCTCCTGAATCCTGCTCTCCGAAGGCAACTCGCCCGCATCATCGTCGTAATCCTGTCGCATATCGTAAGAAATGCCCTCCTTCTTCCGCGAACGAAGCGCAACAAGCTTGGCCTCAAATACGGCCATGTCTGCTTTATATCTCGCCAACGCATCTTCATATAGACCTTGCCAGTACTCCTTATCCTGCTCGTTCAACTCTGTCGCCCAGCATTTCGCCACTTCATGGTGAAGCTCGATCCATCTCGGATCGCGTTTCAGCTGGTTCCTGTACGCATCGATAACCCGGAACCGGGTCCGCTTCGCAAAGAAGACGTAGCCGTTGCCTTCTAATAATTCTTGCGCTCTTTCTGGCTCCTTTTCCCAAGTCGAGACTGCGTTTTGGATGTATGCTGGAGGCGGATAGGCGCGGAGGTCGGCGATCTCGTCCCAGGCGACATGATCGGGCTCGATCTCGCTGATCGTCCGCATGCCATTGGTCCCATACGCGATGAGGATATCTTCAGAGGAATAGGGATGTTGCGGCCGCTCAGAGGGATTCGAAGGCAGGTCTGCGAGGCTCGTCCGGCTTGTCTCGGGGATATCATCGGCGGTGATCAAGGCACCGGGGTCGTTGATGTGCTGGTCGAAGAGGGCAATCCACAGCATCAGTTTCCCCCTCTCGTTCTGCGCCACCAGGTTGTTGAGGAATTGCAAGCTCGTGATGAGCAGTTTCTTGTACGCATTCACGATCCATTGCCATTTCTCCTCCTCGCCTGTCCCGGCCTCCCCATCGTATCCCCGCGCAGTCACCCGGACGCAGCAGTTGATCAGCCGGAAGATTTCTGAGTCTACCTGATGCTCGGCGGCCAGGGACTGCGCAGCGGGACCCAAAGTCAAGACGTTCCGGCTTATACTGACTAGGTCGTTCAGCCGCTCGAGATCCTTCCACAGACCGGGGTAGTGACTCGCGATAAGCGCTCCGCTCGTGCTCTCGTAGTCGACACTGCTTGGGTCCCAGATGGTGAAGCTCCTCCGCTCCAGGCTGGGGATGGCGGCCTTGAACAGGACGACCAGCTCCGTCCAGAACTTGACATCGGTGCCGATCGCCAACCGCACCGCCGCCTCCTGCGCAGTGCTCTTGAGCGTCTCCTTGCAGACTTTGCGATCGAGCAGGTCGAGGGTGTGAGGGCGCATGTAGCTCGGGCTTTTGAAGTGGATCGCATACGGCGGCAGGACGAGACGCACCAGGACCGCGTGCGCCCGTCTGACCCGTTCATCGTGGTCCGGGTCTCGCGCCATGGTGGCTGCTGCTAATATTGCTGCTACGACTCCTCCGCCGGGCCTGCCATCAAGTCGATATCGATTTACTGAAGCTGTCCTAGAATGGACGTTTGGAAAGCCAGCACGGAAAACCTCCGCTCGGCTGCCATCCCCGAGCTGCTTAAGCTTTAATGGCGAATAACTGTCGGTTTACTCAATTCACCATTAACTATTCGTCAAAGCATGCACTCTAAAGAGACCCTACACAGTATTATGTAGACGGCCTCATGCTGCATTCGAATCAATCGTCGGATAAGATTCAAAAAAAAAAAAAAAAAAAAAAAAAAAAAAAGGGACGTGCAATACTGTAGTAAGAGCGAAACCAAAAAGGAAAAGTAAAAAGGAAAATAGGAAGAAAATGGGGATAAGAGCAAAGAGGAACAAAAAGTCCCTCTAAACAACCAAAAAACCCCTACATCCTAAATCTACCCCCATCCAAACATCCTCCCCATCTCCTCTTACTGCTTCGCACCCAACACCTCCCCCACCGCCTGAATCACCCTTGCATGCACATCCTTAGGCGCAGCAATCACCCCCTTATTCTCCTTCAACGTCCTGCCCAGACTAAAATCCAACCGTTTCCCCTCCACATCCGTGACCTGCCCGCCTGCCTCCCTCACGATCAGATCCCCCGCCGCATGGTCCCAGATCTTCTCCACGTAGTCCTTCCGCACCGGCAAGCGGAGGTACAGGTCGCCCGCCCCGCGCGCGATCGAGGCGTATTTCGCTTGGCTGTCCATGCGCACCGAGGGTTTGGTGATGCCGAGTTTTTGGGCGATGTTGGCCGCGTCGCCTTGGGAGGAGTGGCCGGCTTCGACGGATTCGCAGAAAGTGGCGTCTGAGACGTTCGAGATGGGTTTCATGCTGATGGGGTGGGGTGGGGTGAGCCCGGCTTTGCTGAGAGGCCGGCTCTGAGCCCCTTGGTTTTGCACGGCGGAGAAGAGAACCCCGAATTTGCCTTCCTCGTCGCTGGCGTCGGCCCCGATGCCTTCGCGTAGGGGCTCGGAGTCCGAGACCGGCAGGTTCGGGCAGCCCAGTACGCCTACCTTCACGTCGCCGTCGACCATGAGCGCGAGACAGACGGCGTACTGGCCGCCGCGCAGGAAGCCCTTAGTACCGTCAATGGGGTCGATGGCCCAGATCCTGCCGCTGTTGCCGCCCTTGCTGTCGCCCTTGTCGATAATGTCGAGCATCTTGTCTGCACTGGCGATAGGGCCTCCGAGAGTCTGCTCGGCCGTAGCATCTGAGAGCTTGGCCTCCTGCGTCAACCCGTAGACTAGATCTCTTAATTGGCTGTTCTCCCGCAGGTCCTTGGCTTCTTCTTCGGCCACGATCTCATCATTGGGGAAGTTGGCCTGCAGGGCGGAGATGATCAGGGCTTGGGCGCCGAAGTCGCCGATGGTGACAGGGGATGCGTCGCTCTTGTTCAAGGTGCCCTTGGCGTTTTGGTGGAAGACGGACTTGGTCAGCTGAGTGGCTCTCTGGACTGCGAGGAGAGCGACGTTCAGCTCCTGTTCGTAGTTGGAAGACATGGTGCTAATATGTCTGCTGCGGGAGAGGACAGGTGGGGTGAGGTGAGTGGTCAATAGGCGCAGACGAGGGAAGATGGTGGGCAGGAAGCTTGCAGCCAGGATGAAGAGTGAGAGGAAGAGTGCAGAAGAAGTCAATGAGTGATTCCACCTGACCATGGACGGGGCGAAAGTTTCAATTTGACTACTAGTAGTACTAGTATCTGTTGTCCCGCGTTACGTGAGCAGTCCAGCAGTTTAGTGGGGTCCACGGTGGTGTCTCCAGTTCGTCCCTGCAGATCCAAGCAGCGTCACAGCGTGGCATAGTGGGGCAGGCGTCTGGCTAAGCGCTCACATCAGACCTGAATGATCGTTCGGCAATGGTGGCATGCAATCTCCGCTTCTGCAGTTGAACATGGATGCATCAAACTGATCATGGCTGTTCGAATATATCACATCTATGAGTAGATCAGGTATGACGGTCTATGAAGTAGGTCTGCGCCTTCAATGGCTGAACTGGACTGGAGCTTGGACGACGCGCTTGGACGACGCGACAACGTCATCCATTGAGATAAACCTGAACTCATCTACGTCCATATAGGAATGCCATTGAAAGCAATGGCAAGTGGATTCAGTCCCAACACTCCTAATGTTCAAAGCGCCTTATTCGCATCACAACATTAATCACCATCGTAAATCCCTACCTGCCATCTTCCAATCCAATCCCCTAGGAACTCACCACTTAACCAAACCCTCGCCACCCATCATGCCCAAAGCAGCCAAACAAACCACCCGCACCAAGACATCCCGCACAAATCCCATCTCGTCCTCCAGATCCACCCCCCAAGAAAGCAAATCACCTCGCCAACCCAAGGATCCCAAGAACTCCCACCTCTACACCGACGACAACCCCTCAACCACCATCCACGGCACAGGCTTCAAAGACGCCACCACCGCCCACCACACCCTCGACCTCATCCAGTCCCGCAGTCTCACCTACCAGTTCCAAACAGTCAACACCATGTTCCACCGCGCCTCACACCATCCGGCCATGAAGAAGAAGAAGAAGACGACCGCCACTTCCTCGGGCGACAACAACAACAGCCAGGAAGGCATGAAAGACGCGATGGCGATTTTCCGCCATTGGCTCGATGAGACGTATCCAGCTGCCAAGTCCTCCCTTCGAGCTGGAGGCGGGTTTAAACCCCTCCTCTCTAAATCTCTTGTGGAGCAGTTCCTCCCGCGCATCCTCTCGTCCTCCTCTTCTTCATCAGGTCTGGACGACGACGACGACGCAGATGCCAAAGCTTTCGCGCAGCGCTATGTCCACCTCCCCAAGGGCAAACGGCTCGGGAACGTATTACTCGATGACAGCGACCCGACGGGGCTGGATTGGGAGGGGAGGAGGTATAGAACGCTTTGCGAACTTGTTCCCGCGGGGAAGGAGGGGGTAGAGGGGTGGGGGGAGGGGGAGTTGTGGGATGATCATGTGGATGCAGGAGCAGGGGGTGAGGGGGAGGGGGTTGAAGGGGACGGTGCGGGAGCGGAGGGGAAGAAGAAGGTCTCGGATCGGCATTTGAGGTTGATTGCTTGGGCTTGGTCGCCTGTTGGGGAGAGGAAGTTGATGCAGATGTTGAAATCATGACATGTCGTTTTCTTCTTTCCTGTTACTTTTCTGTTGACCTCTTTTTTTTTTTTTTTTTTTTTTTTCCCTTCTTCCCCTCCCCCCCCCCCCCCCCCCCCCCCTGGGATGTCCTTGTCTTTTCATCTTTTGGAAAGGTAATACGGCCCCAAAATGGGCTTGAGGCACGATTGAGATGGTAGCAGAGCGATTTTGGACATGCTCGTCAGTCGTCAAATTCGTGGTTCTTCCCTTCCCTTTTTAGGATCTCCCATGTTACCCCTGGCCTGTGATTACCGTGTCAAAGCTGGGTTTATGAAAAGGTATGGCTCACTTCGTACTCCTTAGGGAAAGGGTATCATAAAGAGAATCTATCTGTAATTCGTTCCCATCCTTTGAACATCACTCTCTGCTTACTCACGCATAGAGAGCCGACAATCCTACTCAAAATACCCCGGAAACAACCACCCCAACTTCTCCTTGGCCTCCTGACTCCGTCCCTGCACTCCCGTAATCGACCCGGCGAACTTCGTCTGTCCCTCAAGATGCTTCGCCAGCACTTGCTGCGAATGTTCCTCCTTACTCAACTCGTTCAAAACCGCCCCGACAAACCTCCGCGCATTCTCCGAATTCGCCTTCATATTCCCCATCACCATCTCGACCGTTACGTCCCCCGCGCTCGTATGCCAGCAGTCGTAGTCCGTCGACATGCAGATCATCTGGTACGCCATCTCGGCCTCCTTGGCCAGCTTCGCCTCCGGTAACGCCGACATGTTAATCACGCTGCCGCCCCACGCGCGGTACAGATTACTCTCCGCGCGCGTGCTGAACTGCGGGCCCTCCATGCACACGATCGTTCCCTGGTCGTGCAGCACGACGCCCTCGCCTTCCAGGCTGTGTCCGCATTTCCGCACGATCTGCGCCAGCGGCGCGTCGAACGGGTCCGCGAACCCGATGTGTCCTACCATACCCCCCTCGAAGAAAGTGAAGGGCCGGATCCCCTTGGTGCGGTCGATGATCTGGTCCGGGATTACAAAGTCCCGGGGTTTGATGGCTTCTTGGAGGCTGCCGACGGCGGAGAAGGCGATGATGGTGCGCACGCCGAGGCTGCGGAGGGCGGCGATGTTGGCGCGGGCGGGGACCTCGTGGGGGGCGAGTTCGTGGTGCAGGCCATGGCGGCTGAGGAAGGCGATGGGCACCGGTTGATGGGATTGTGGGGACGGGTGGTGCAGGACGGAGATGGGCGACGAGGGTTTGCCCCAGGGTGTGATGGGCTCGACGGTGGCGACGTGGGAGAAGCCGGGTAGGTGTTGCAGCCCGGTTCCTCCTATGACTGCGATGGGGATTGGGTCTGGAGTGGGGGTGTTAGTTAATGCGGGAGATTGATTTCGATGAGGAGGTGGAGACTTGCCATTGTAGTGAGAGGGGATGTTGGCCATTTTGCGGTAGCCAATGTGAATGTTCCGGGTGAGAGTGGTGGAGCGGAAAGCAGACGTACGGAGCATACAGCAGCAGCAATAAACCGTTCAGCAGGTCCCATCTCAAGCTCACTACACTTTTTGGTGGGGCGCAGAGATTTTGCGTCATGCATGTGGAACGTGCTCAGAGCTGCAGACGGTGAAAGTTGACGCGGGTCGCGTTCCGCATGGGAAGTCAATCCGACCGGGACTGTAACGCACTACCTACAGAGTGTGCTACGTTGGTATATCTCACCGATTGCAGAGAATGCAGTCTACTTAGAATGCGTGAGTAGTGTAATAATTGAAGCATCGCATCACTCAAACACAATATGGAATCGCCGAACAAACGCCTGAAGCCGTCGAACGAGGGCGACGATTTCATGAGCCTTGATGTTGGCGATGGGGCCGACGACAAATACGGATACGGCAATGAAGAAGACGAGGCAGAAGACCAGAACCCCACTGCCAACGCACCCCGTGGTCCAAAAGCGCAATACCAGCGAGACGCACGCTTCGACCGCCGCAATGCGCAAGATCGCCCCCGATCCAAACACGCACTCCCGGGACACGAACCCTGGGTGCTGGTGAAGACCAAATTTGGCCGACGATTCGTGCACAACACCCGAACCCACGAATCCCTATGGCGAATCCCAGACGATGTATGGCCAGCTGTACGAGACTTTGACGCGTGGGAGAAGCAGCAGAAGGAGCGGGAAGAGAATGCGAAATGGGCGGAACAGGAATTACAGGCGATGCGCCAACAGAGCAGGGCTGAGGAGAAGAATGAGCGGGCTGATGCGGAGGAAGGGAGGAATAGAAGACGGAGGAGTGAGAGTCTCCAGCGCGAAGATGAGGAGGCCATGATGGCTGAGCTGGCCGCCCAAGCCGAACATGCTGAGGAGCAGGATGCGAAGAATGCGGCGAAGACGGTGGAACCTCAGGTTGGCGAGACGGGGTATGATAGCGAAGGGAGCTTTGAATATGTGGAAGTCACGGATGATGAGGAGGGGGATGACGATGGGTCTGATGCCGGACAAGGAGATCGTATAGAACCAGCCAAAATGGATGACGAGACTCGAGGCCCCGCAGAGCCGGAAGACGAAGGCCCTGTCGAGTTCGGCGAAGACGACATCGCCTACCAACTCGCCGCAATGGGCGCCGACTACGGCCTCGACGAAGGCGAATACGGCTCACCACCCCCGGAAGGCTGGTCCGAAGGCGCCGAAGGCCTCCCCTTATCCGACGAAGACGCCGCAAACCTATTCAAAGACCTGCTCGACGACCACCACATCTCCCCCTACACGCCCTGGGAGAAACTCCTGCAGGACGAAGACTCCCCGACCAGCATCTTGAACGACGACCGCTACACGGTCCTACCCAACATGAAAGCCCGCCGCCACGTCTTCGACGACTGGGCCCGGACGAAAGCGGCCCAGATCCAAACCGCGCGCGCCCAGATGGAGAAGCAAGACCCCAAGATCCCCTACCTCGCCCTCCTCGCCGCCAAAGCCTCCCCGAAACTCTACTGGCCGGAATTCAAGCGCAAGTTCAAAAAGGAACCCGCCCTGCTGGACCGCAAACTGAGCGACAAGGACAAGGAGAAACTCTACCGTGACCACGTCGCAAGGCTCAAATTGCCCGAGTCCGCGCGGAAAGCGGATTTAATCGCACTACTGAAGTCCCTTCCCCTTCGGACCTTGAATAGGTCGACTACGTTGGATGAGCTGCCGCAGCCTTTCCTCGCACATCTGCATTCCATCTCCCTCCCCCCACGAACGAGGAATGAGGTCGTAGGACAGTATATTTCCTCCCTCCCACCGCCTCCCGATGCAGGGGGAGTCGGCGGATGAGAAGACCGCAGAGGAGCAGGAGAGATTGAAGCGGGAGAAGGGGCGGAGGGAGGCTGCGTTAAGGGAACGACAGAGGAAGGTTGAGGAGGAGAGGCGGAAGGTGGAGGAGGAGGAGCGGTTTGCGAGGATGGGGTTGCTGGAGGAGGAGAGGGAGTTGAGGCGTGCCGAGGTGGACAAGGGCAGTCGGAGGGGGTTGAGGGCTATGTTGGGCGCTGAGGGAGAGGAGGAAGAGGGGATGAGGGAGGGTGGTGGGGGTTAGATGAGGGTGGGCGGGTTGGGAGGGGGTTTTGGACTGTGTGGTTTTTTATAGTTCAGTTTTCAATTGGGCAGGTGGAATCAGGCGGGTGTCTTGAGTCCTTGTGTCTGGCCACATAATGTCTTGTGGAAGATATGCCGATCCGTTTCCTCCCACATTCCGCTGATTCTGCCATTTTTTTTCTTTTTTTTTAAAAAAAAATCCTTTTTCTTTTTTGCCCCTTACCTCTTTGTCGTCAGCCGAGCTGTGATAGAACAACTCTCTTGCACCCAATCGTCTGGTTCTTCGAATACCGACACTTGTTTCGTTATAGAAAGCTTTAAGCGCAGTGCCCTGGGCAACATGAGGTTCTTGCCATTTTTCAGACGAACTACAGATCCCGTTCTTTGCTTCGTCATGGGCATCGATATGGATGTATTTCTGGATATCTGAAACGAGGGAAGTGGAGTACACACTCGACCACTGAACGGTTGCAAGTTTCGGGTACCTGAGCGTTTCCGTCTCGTCTCGAACCCTTGAATCGTCCTCCCCGTTCACGCTAAATTCCTTCCCGCCCCAGGGACGCAGTGGACGTGCGACGCGGGATGCCTCACCACCACCAACTCTCTCACGCTTCCGCCCCCCATCTTCCGTTCTATCTTCGCAACCGGGTTCCGGCCTCAGACGCTGAAGATAGAAACCTAACGGCGGAAGTCTGTCGCTTTTGCTGATACACTTGTCATTCCAGTCGCAGCGAGGTCCCTTGTGATATACTTGCCCATCCCAACCCTCGCGACTGTGTTCCCTCTTTTTCACCATTGGCTGAGCCCTCGTGTCGCTCACCCGTCTACCTACTCAGTCATTCGTTCTTCTCACTCGCTCCACGATCTATCTACGAAGCAAAGCCTTTTGTCCTGCTCTGCTCACTCTCTCTCCGTCCACATCTCGACCCGGACACGACCCAGCTTAGAACCTGCATAAGAACCACATACAGATACATACGAACACACCATGTTCAACCCCTTCGACCGCAGTGCCAAAACGGCCCCTTCGCACTACCCCCGCCTCCCCTTCCACGCCATTCGCTCTATCCAGCTCCTCTCCAGCATCGTCGTCGGCGGCATCATGTGCTATTTCATCTGGCACCTGACGCACGATCACTGGGCAACGCCTTGGACTTTTATCTGGGTACGTAAGAGGAACAACTCAAGAAACAGAACCCACCAGAACATTGCAGCTGACAGACTTTCTTCCTCCACGATTGTCTCCAGCTCACAGCCGCCTCCCTCTTCTCCATCGCCGCCCTCTCCTTCACCATCCTCCTGCACTGCTGCATCGGCCTTAACCCCCGCGTCAACGTCCTCGTCAACGCCTTCCTCACCCTGCTCTGGGGCCTGAGCTGGTGTCTCCTTACCTGGTATATGAGCGACACCCTACGCAACATGTGCGACGTCCAGCATTGGCATGAGGAGATTGGAGTAATGGTGTGTCGGATTTATAAGGCGCTGTTTACTTTTACGCTGTTTGGGCTGTATGTGTTCTCCTTCCTCGCATCCTTTTCAATATTAGACGAGGTAAACCAGGCTAATACTGAGCTCTTTTCCCCCGTCTAGACTCTCAACCATCGCCGCTTTCGCCCTAGACATCTACGTCCGACGCCAGCAGACCCGCCGCGGCATCTACCGCCTGCACGACCTGGACGCCAAACAGCGTCCCGAAGCTGCTCCTCGTGGTGGTCCTTCCTCCGCCACCGCGGCGGCTTATGACAATGCTTCGTACGGCCACGGCGGTCTTGCCGAGCCCCGTGAAAGCGAGGCTTGGGAGGAACCGAGACCTTCTATGGGTCCCTATGATTCTGCACAGGAACACGACAGTGATTTTGCGCATCGTGGGGGGTATGGCTTGCCCGCGGCCCAGTTCGAGTATGATACGGGATATCATGGCGGGCATGCTGAGAGGGCTTATGGGCGTGTTTGATTAATTCGCAAAAAGAAAAAAAGAAAGAAAGAAAGAAAGAAAGAAAACGGATGACCGTATTATTTTTTCCCTGCTGGCGGGGAATATAGGGGATTTTAACGATGTATGCTCTGCTATTTGCTTGTGTTATGGCTTCCCTCAATTTGGGTTTCGGTCTCGACAGGCGGTGCGTCAAATGGATTGTTGTCCTTACCGCTGCGGCTTCTATCCGCAGGTTCTACGACACTTTCCTCTCGTTTGGAGCATCTATGTGAGAGGTGGTTTTTTCACCGCCTGGTTCGCGCTTCCCAAGCCTTGAGGGTTTCCTTATGTCTAATCTATGTATCTTGCAAGGAGTGATGAGCTTTATTATCTCGAGAATCAGCCCCGCCACGGTACCCTGCTTGAGAGAGACTACTACATAGGTTGTCGGCCTGCGTGTCTCTTGGAAGATGCTGTGGAATGCCTCGATTGGGAGATGCCGCCTCAATTGGCTGGGTAGAGAGGGCGAATCTGATGCTCTTTCGGGTTGCTATTGGCTTTGTCATGCTTTGGTTAGCCTAGATAGTAATCTCCAGGTACGAGTTGTTGGATGCACTCGGTGGTACACTGTCCGTTTCACTGGCAAGATCATTTATCGCCGATATCGATCTCTGGACAGTGATAGATTTCAACGTCACCGCAGTCGGCAAGTTGCGGACCAGACTCTCCTTCCATCCGGACCCGTAGTTGCAGGTGTGCGCGATGGTGCTATGACGCCACTTCTCTTCTTCACATCCATGGATTCTTCCCACCTTCCGCATGTGGCCACGGGTGCTACTGCAGAGTTTGGGTCGCTGACTAATAATGCTTGACGACTGCAGTGGACATAAATTGGTTTGCTTTCACTACTTCAAACTTGCCCATCTAATGCTCGTGACGTCCTTCAATCGAAACAGTAGAGCGATACCAACATCAACATGACTTCCCATCACAACATCCACCATCAGACCCAGGAAGAACTCCACAATGTGAACCGAGCCGCACCGGGCATCTCATTCTTCACCCCAGCCCAGGAACCCCCAGCTGGCACGGCTCTGATCGAAGAAGGCCAAAAGAGCGTCCCCAAACTCTTCAAACCTCTCAAGCTCCGCGGCCTGACCCTCCCAAACCGCATCATGCTGTCGCCCCTCTGCCAGTACTCCGCCCAGGACGGCCACTACACCATGTGGCACTGGACGCACATGGGCGGCATCATCCAGCGCGGACCGGGCATCGCCTGTGTCGAGGCCACGGCCGTGACGCCCCAAGGCCGCATCACGCCCGAGGACTCGGGACTGTGGAAGGACTCGCAGATGGAACCGCTGAAGAAGATCGTCGAGTTTGCCCACTCCCAGGGCCAGAAGATCATGATCCAGCTCGGCCACGCTGGCAGGAAGGCTTCCACGGTCGCCCCCTGGCTCTCGGCTGGTGCTGTCGCGGGTCCGCAGTTGAACGGCTGGCCTGACGATGTCTATGCGCCTTCTGCTATCCCGTGGAACGAGAACCATGCCAACCCTAGGGAGATGAGTTTGCAGGATATTCAGGAGTACAAGACGGCGTACGCTGAGGCGGTTAGGAGGGCGGTGCAGTGCGGGTTCGATGCGATTGAGATTCATAATGGTTCGTAGAGGGTTCATTTTTCGATCTGACGGCTTTGAAGGTTGACTGACTCGGTGGCGACTCAGCGCATGGTTATCTCCTGCACGAGTTCCTGTCGCCGGTATCGAACCAGCGCACCGATCAATACGGCGGCAGCTTTGAGAACCGCACGAGACTCACACTGGAAGTGGTACGTAGCAAGACTCGATCTAATGCTGAATCTGGATAACCTGCCCTACTTCATACTAACAGAACTGAACTACCAGGTCGAACAAACCCGCAACATGATCCCCGACTCGATGCCGCTCTTCCTCCGCATCAGCGCAACCGACTGGCTCGAAGACGCCCCGAAAGACCAAATCCCCGAATCCTGGACCGCAGCCGACACCGTCCGCCTCGCGCCGCAGCTGGCGGAGAAGGGCGTCGATCTCCTGGACGTCTCATCGGGAGGCAACCACCCGCTCCAGCACCCCCACGTCAAACCCGCCTACCAATCCCCCTTCGCCATCCAAGTCAAGCAAGCCGTCGGCGCCACGATGGCCGTCGGCTCCGTAGGCGGGATCGAGACCGCCTCGCTCGCCAACTCGCTGCTGGAGGCGGACGGGCTCGACCTCGTCATCGTCGGCCGCGGTTTCCAGAAGAACCCCGGGCTCGTCTTCGCCTGGGCCGACGACCTGGGCCAGCAGGTCCAGATGCCGAATCAGATCCGCTGGGGTTTCAAGGGGAGGGGTTCCAAGCCTGCGCGGCCTATTACTGAGTTCCCGGATCTTTTGAGCGGTTTGTAAAACTGGAGACACGATTTTTGAATGCTGTAGGTAGTGGGTTGGACTTCTACTCTCTCTCTCTCTCTTGTTTGTGCGTGGGGCATCTTGGTGTGGAGCTCTTACTCTGCTGCCGGATTGAACTTGTTGAGCTTCCCTGAACATTATCTCTATCCCTGCTATTTTCCGCTTCTTTCTCGGAAGCAACGGGGCTTCCTGTACTGTTTTTGTGCTGCTCCTGCGCTGCTCCTGTGCTACTTCTATACTGTTCCCCTGCTGTTTCTGTGCTGTTTCTGTGCTGTTTCTGTGCTGTTTCTGTGCTGTCTCTGTGCTGTCTCTGTGCTATTCCTATACCGTTCCTATACCGTTCCTATGCCATTTTTATGCCATTCCTATGCTATTCCTATGCTATTCCTATGCTATTCCTATACTGTTCCTGTACTGTTCCTGTACTGTTCCTGTACTGTTCCTGTACTGTTCCTGTACTGTTCCTGTACTGTTCCTGTACTGTTCCTGTGCTATTCCTATGCTATTCCTGTGCTGTTGCTGTGCTATTCCTGTGCTATTCCTGTGTTGTTTGACCTGTGCTGTTTATGGAAATACAATTTTGTCGGGAATGGTTTGATCGTGGCTTGTCATGTGGTATTTCGCTCCTTACTTTCGTCAAGCGTTAAGGCAGTTCGGCTCGGCCGAAGATCTTCGGGTAAAATGGATGTGTTGCTTGTTTGCCTCTTGCTTGGAAGTTCTAGACGCTCAAGATCGAGAGACGAGAGGATTTCGGCGCAGCCGTGTGCGATGCCTTTGCTGTGGAATGCGCGCTCGGGCTAAAGGAAACCAGAAGTTCCTTCAACCCCCAACTAGACCAAGAACTCCATTGAGACTGCAAGCGGCATCAGCGCACATATCCCCTTGAGGATCTTTTGCTCATCCTGTGAGTTCGACGAAGGGGGAGACTGGATGGTTTCCAGCAGAATCGGCAGCATCCAATCCGACTGTTCAGGATGCTCAGTGACCCCGACGACGATCCAAGGATTCGCCTTCCCTTCTACGATCAGCATCCGGCACATTTCCGTTCTTGCTTGTCGAACGGCGTCCCTTAGGGGCATGTGATACTGAGGTCCGGCATTGATATCGGCTCTGCCTTCTAAGAGCAGAACTCTTGCCGCCTCGACGGATTTCGCATGGCCGACTGCAATCTGAAGAGGGGTGGTGGAGCCATTAGCGTCGTTGACTCCCTCGGGGAAGTAGCGGATCAGGACGCGGAGGACATCAGCGTTGCCATTGCGCGCCACGATGTGATAGATGTTATCTCCCTCCGAGTTTCGATGATGCAAGTGTGTCTCGATCCCGTTCTGTTGACATAGGAACTCGACGACGTCCGCGTGACCAAACATGCCGGCGACGCCAATGGGTCCCCACTCATCAGTCGTGGGCTGCAACAGGCAGTCTGCGATCCGCTGATCGCGTTCTCCTACGTCGAATAGCTTCTGGGCCAGGGGCAGACAGCCTAACCTTGCCGACTGAAGAAGGACGTCTTCTGCAAACAGGACCAGCATGCTTCCAGATCTCTCTACGACTCTCTCCAGCAGTCGTCTCCAAAGATGTACGTGTGTAGGGGTCATGCTTCGCCATGCCTGTGCCAAGCTGACAAGCATCTCGTAGCCATCGAGCCTGGAAGCGGTGCTAGGATGATCGAGCAACACCTCAACCACTTGAAAATTCCCTCCAGAGATACTTCGTCTGGCCGTCTCCATAATCTCTGCCATGTATAGATCTTCATTCTCAAAGCCGAGAGTGCTGAAGTCTTGATCTAGCAGCTCTTTCAACGCATCGGTAGTACCCCATGAAGCGACAAAGACGATAGGGTTGTCGGCAGTGTCGCCCTCGAGTCTGAGATCGAAGTCATGTTTACAGTCCGGCTGACATCTTCGACTGACCCAGTTCCTCCTTTGCAACGACCCAGGTTGCAAAAGCGCAACAACATCCTTCAGATCTGGCGTGTGCTCTCGGCTTACGGCCGTGTAGTGAGCGGTCCAGTGGCATGCCGCGTAGGTGTAGAAGCCTCCGAATCCTGTGGCATATGGATCGAAATCGTCAGAGACGGAACTGGTGCCGGCTACGGTACTCTGGTCCCTCTCCTGAGGCGCCGGCGAGGAGTTGAAAGACCAGTAGAAGCTTTGTGCAAAAATGTTGTAAACGTTCACGAGCTCCTGCTTGCCGAATTCTTCCAGGAGGAGATAATCCATACAGTGACGCAACAGGAGGCTGTTCAGCTCGGCCTCGCGGACGGGCTTAGCGTCTTGAGTCATGGTTCCTGGAGCCACTGCAATCCAATCGCCAGGTGGAATGCTCATGATGGTCTGTCTTAGCGACTGATGGGATAGGGTGAAGGAGGTGTTGGGACCAATTTCATCGCCTGAGGTTCTTTTCACACTAATGAACGGTCTGACCAGCCGCAAGATTCGCTTCCAGTCTTCCGCGCGATTTTTCATTTCGACCAGGCTTTTGACTTTCTCACCAGAGTCTTTGCGACCAGTCCAGGCGGCGTACGACAGCTCTCCCAGCGTCAGTGGTCTCCGAGCTCCTGCCAAAAGATCGAGGCACAGTCCAAGGAGCATCCGGTTGATCCCGTTGTCAGCCACCATTCTCTCAAACAGCTTTCCGTACAATTTTACCAATTCGTTAGGGGGCGGGATATCCTGGAGCATTTCTCTTACGAGAGCTTCAGTGGTGACTCCCGACGTCTTCAGCCACTGAATCACTGTGCTTGCCCAGAGAGCGGAGCCTTGCATCTCTTCTGCCACCTGTTCGACGACTGCATTGACCGCTGCCTGGTCCATATTAAGGTCGCGATGGCAAAGGTCGCGATTGGCAAGCTCCTGCACCAGAAGGAGATCTCGGTCTCGGCCAGGCCGCATAGATATTGTCTCGAAAGCATTCCAGTTCCGTGCACGTTCTGTATATCTTGATGAAGTGAGCAGCCTGATGAGACCACTCCGACTTTGATGAGCAGGAGACTCGCTGTCTGGCTTGTGCGGGTTTGGGCAGATTGCTTCGAAGAATGTCTTCAGCTCCGCTCTGGCTTCATCGCTGCACTCGTCGAGGGCATCGATAACGATGTATAAGGCTTGCCGAAGTGACTTCACCAGGCTGATCAGATGGTTCCGTAGCTTGTCCGTGCATTGCGTCGGGTCGATTTGAGTCTCCGTTTTGGTTTTCTCATGCCATTGGTGAGTGGCCCATCTGCATGACACTTTGGCGGCCAGGAGCTGTCGAAGGAGACCGCGATAGATGCTCTTTGCTTGGTTCATCTCGCCATGCTCTTTGCAGAAATATGAGCATACAAGGGGTTTCATGGGGGCGAATTCATCGGAAGTCAAGTATTCCCTAACAAATGCCATCGTGTATGTCTTTCCGAAACCCATGTCGCCGCACATCATGACGTGCCTTGTTCCCGGCGTTGCTTTCAGCCAGTTTTGGAAGACTTCATTCGACTTGACCCATTCGCAGGCATCTGTGACGGGTCTCCGCATCCCGCCATCGACGTAGCTGATTTCTTTTGTATCGGTTTCTTTCAGTAGCTCTTGAACTGCACGAAAGCTTAGCTCAAGTTTTCCTCGCAGCTTTAAGCGTCCACTCACCCTCTCTGTGTATTTCAATGGTACTCAGACGATGTAATAGGTCGTGAGTGCCAGCATTGATGGCCTTGTCCAGGTTGTCAAGATTGCTCGAGAACGACTTGACGATTGAATCAATGTCGCCCTTGATCTGGCTCTTCACCTCGGCAGCGGTGAAATACCTAGACTCGAGCACTTCGCAACAGTGGAAGTAGAAGTTGAGTAAGTCGCCATACACTTCAATAAGCGCCTGTACTGGTTAGAGCGTTTTTCCTCTTTTTTCTTTTCTTTTTTTCGAGCCGACCTTTGAGGTCAAATGACGCACATTTTCAACATTGTCTTGTTTCAAATTTCCTGACTGTACAGCATCGCATAGGTCAATCCGCGGGAGAGCTTTCACGAATATTTCAATCTGCGATTGCGCCTCTGTGACAGCACCGCATACTGCAGTGGCGACCTACATCGCGTTATCAGAAAGCGTTCCGTGCGCAGATTGCCGAGTTGACTGGTGAATTCCCATGTGGAAGTACTCACCGTTGCTACCATCCGAACGATAGCTAGCGCCGAAGATGCACATGGCTCGATGCTGGATGTTGGCTCGAGAACGTCCAGAGTGAGGTTAAGTCCGCGGAGCACTGGCTCGATCCGGCTGAAGCCCTTCTGAAGGACGGACTCATCCGCCTTTTTCTCACGCTCCTTTTGCAGCCGTTTGAAAAGATCGTTCGGATGCCTGGTCTTCGCGAGCTTCATCATCTCTTGTGGGCTCCGTCTCTTACAAGCCTTACGGTAGGCATTGTTCCACATGTCATCGCCAATGACAAACGTACATGCATCATCGTCGTCTAGTCTTTCAGAAAGCGGAAACTGGTGCAAGGAGGTCAGACTTGTTGATCCCTCCACCGTCGAAGCGCTTTTGCAGGCTGCGTCGGGCAGTGATGATTTTGACGGGTCATTTCTAGAGGATGAGAACGTTGAAGAGGTTGACGAGACGGAGGCCGTTCCTTTCTTGATTCCTGATGGTTGTTCCGTCTCACAGGCAGGAGAATTGCTACCAACACGATGACAGTTACGAGGTGGCGAACAGCTGTTGCTCCTGCTAGGTAACCCGAAACAAGACCTTAGAAAGCTCTGCGGACAAGAAGTCAGACTCTCCGTAAGATTGCCAGCTGTGTGTGCACTGGCATCGAACGGGCATCGATGCTTTTTCCTCAAAAGCGCGCGGCGTACTCACAGATCTGCTCCGTCTTTCACCTGCCTGAGCCTTGGAACCATGGGCTGGAGATCATCAGAGTTAGCAGAGATCATGAGTCCCAGTTGCCGCGTTACGGGTAGGCATACTCCTCGCACGGGCGTTGCTAATCTGATCTTCCTATAGAGACTTGTCAAGGGTCGTCGGGGGCGTCAAATGGTGTCAGCGGGCTCATACCTTCCTACCGAATCGCATGTCTATCTGCCTTGTCTGTATCTCAAAGTAAGCTTCGGCGATGAGAAGTAAATTTAACGAGGTTGATAATTAAAAGTGCAGGCCACATCAACTATGCCTTTGAGTGTTGATCTGTCCATCTGGACCAGTGATCTTTGATATATGACGCGAACCATCTTCTCACAAGCCAACCCTTCCCCTGTCTCTCCCAAGGATCAGATGGCACTGGTTGTTGGGCATGGCTCCAGTATGCGATTAACCGCCACTGCAGCCGAGCATGTTTCAAAATGCAGATCGAGCGGCAATGGTGTGTTCTAAAAAGAAGCCGAGCCATTCGCGCCAACAGATGCGCCTGAGATTCGACGTTGCATTGAGTCTCACTGTATACTTTCAGGACTCAACCGTGCGTTGTGTATGTGTGTGTGTTGGTGGCGGCCGAACGATGGAAGTTGAGGAGCTGACAGTTTGAAACGCCACCCCGCATTTTGTCCAGCAAATACTTTTTATTTTTGGCTGCGCCTCCGCCAGACAGACTCATCGCTTGAGACAGAATAAATCAAAACTTGAGTTGGACGAGACCTTTCAATTTCGCGCCTGACACTTCTCTATACGTACAGTCATTATCCGATGTCTAGGGCAGATAAAGACGCCCAGGCTCTGGCGCACGCCGAGTTCTGGGACGAGAGATACACCAAGTCTGACGGCAGTGGCCCTACACACGAGTGGTTTCGATCATACAGTGACCTTGAACCTTTCTTGGAAAGCCATCTTTTTAAGACATACCCGCCTGCACGGAATCCTAGAATCCTTCATCTTGGAGCCGGGGATAGTGTACGTACAAATTCCAAGCTGCGGGAAAAGAAAGAACCAGAAAAAAAAAAAAAAGAAAAAAAAAGAAAAAACCAAGGAGGTAAGCTAACAGAGATCGGGCTTTGCAATAGACTGTGCCCCAAGATCTACTCGACCACGGATACACGAACCAAATATGTCTGGATTTCTCCCCAGTTCTCGTCAAGCTTATGGATGCCAAGAGCTTAGAGGGATTGACCTGGGTATGCGAAGACGTGCGTGACATGCCTAATATCGAAAGTCGATCTATCGACGTCGCTTTCGACAAAGGGACCTTGGACGCCATGATCCATGGCAGTCCCTGGGACCCGCCTGACGAGGTCAAAGACAATACTGGCCGCTATATGAAAGAGGTGAGTCATCGTGATGTGCCGTTCCTCGTTTGTGGGAGGAGGGCCGAGGGAGCGCCCATCAACCAGACTGACAATGTTTCAAAAGGTCTCACGTACTCTCAAAGATGACGGTGTCTTCCTCTACGTCACATATCGTCAGCCCCACTTTGTGAAGCCCCTGCTGAACCAAGACAAGCTGTGGGACTTGACCCTCGAGGAGCTCTCGGGAGGCGGGAATTCCTTTGATTATTATGCTTTCGTTCTGAAGAAAGCCGTCGAAGGTTGATATGATGGGCTTAGCCAGCATCGGTACCAAGGGTTTACGTTGACATGCGATCTGAGAAGGCTGTGTGGCCGCCCCAAACAAATGGCAATGGCGGCCGGGGAAAGTTGAATAGGCGTATGAGTGACTATGGCCAGCGCTACCAGCGATGCGTAGCCTGGTTGATGCGTTGAATACTACAAAGCGTCTGACACCGGCTGGTATGGCGAGCCGTGTGTCTCGTTTTGGACGAGCTATGACTTGCTAAGCACGCAGGAAATGAAGAAATGGCACTTTCTCCCTTCAAAGGGCCCTACGGTCACGGTCTATCGAGACAGCCAGGCAAGAAGCTTGTACCTGGGACTCAACAGCGTAAGCTGGTGTCCAATGTAGTGCAATGTCATAGAGCAGCCATCTAGCTGGCCATCGTCCTACACAGCCGGTAGTCCCAGTCTCGCGGGAGGGGGACAAAAAGAACTCCCCTCTTCTCCCGCTCGCGGCATCTCCAACATGATTCGCAATGGTGTCACTTTGATCCGCATTATTTGGCTTGGCTACAGATCCGACCGCTGATGCCCCCCGCCCCCTTTGAAAAAACTCCTTGGCGCCTTGCTCGAAGAACTGAAACTTGTGTCATGAAATGCCTGCCCCCCCCCCCCCCCCCCCCCCCCCCCCCCCCCCCCCCCCCTTTCCCTTTTCCCAGCGCCCCATTTTGTTTCAAAAGAAAAGCCAATGGCAGATCCAATACAGCAGCACACAGACCCCTACCACGATGCCCGCCAGCTTCAGGATGGCCACTTTGTTCCCCTGGCTAGCCATCGTGCCCAACCTTCGTGCGCTCCCCTTCAGGCTCGTCGTCATGGTCGAGAAGGTCTCGGAGGTGCTGTCGATGACGCCTTGGTCGCGGGCCTGGTCGTAGATGTCGACGGTGACATGGCGGAGCTGGGAGACTTTGGATTGGAGAGCTGCGAGGGAGTCGTTGTTTTGGCTGTGTTAAGGGATGGTGGATTGGGTCAGTTTTCGTGTGTGTGGACTTGAGCTGGGCCAGGAAGGGTGAGGTCGTTTGGGTGGGGGGGCGGGGCGGGGGGGTACTTTACCTTTCTCGCTCGAATGCTTCGGACATGGTGGCTCGGTCTTTTTCTGTTCAGGCGGGTTCAGGAGGGTTGGAAGGGAGGGTGCAACAGGGTTGACTAGGGGTCTTTTGGCTGGTCTTGAGGCGGATTGGGTGGTGGTGCTTTGTCTCAGTCTTGTACTGTGATCGGGTGCAGCACGTGATTGTTGTAGGAGTGATTGGCGATTGTGCAGTATGTGTTATACCTCCGTACGAGGAGCATATAGTAGTCTATGTACATACGTACAGTACCTACCTAGGTAACAGTGTGAGGCGGCTGACTTGGCCGTTTGGCCAAACCCCAGATCCGCAATCCGCCATCCGCAATCCGCCACGCCCGCCCGCCCGGCTTCGGCGGACCTGGCAGATGTTGAACCGAACACGAAAGCTGAAGCCAACGTCGTCATTCGAGGCGCAGTGACCTACAGTACCTACTACATGAGGTACTGGCTGACTTTCACACCACACTGTACCCCACTACAACAACAACCACTACCACTACCTAGGTACACTCCAATCGCGGTCTATACCACAGGGCCTCGCGCTCACAACAAACACCACCTGCGACCTTCTAAGAAACTTCTCACGTCGGCGCAGCGAGCGAGACGAGGCCGCCCAAAATGCCGCCCTTCATTAACAACCCGCTGCCTGCTTCCATGCACAGTACGTTCACTCACGGATCCACTCATCGTTGTTGAAGATACTCACCCACAATCGAACAGGCGAATGCAAAAAGAGCGCCCGGATCCTGACTTCCTTCATCGACCCACGTATCTCCTTCCTCGGCCCCGAGAAGATCATCCCCCCCTCCATCCTCGCAAATGCAAAAGGCCTGGCGGTCATGACCGTCTTCAAGGCCGGCTTCCTCGGCAGTGGGCGTTTCGGCAGCGGCGTCGTGGTCGCGCGGTTAAGCGATGGGTCATGGTCGGCTCCCAGCGCGATTGGCACGCTAGGAGGTGGGTTTGGTGGTCAGATTGGCTTCGAATTGACCGACTTCGTCTTCATCCTCAACGACAGTATGGCGGTCAAGACCTTCGCGCAGGTGGGCAGTATAACGCTAGGTGGAAACGTGTCGATTGCGGCGGGACCCACAGGACGAAATGCGGAGGCGGCAGGCGCGGCGTCACTGAAGTCCGTCTCTGGTATCTTTGCCTACAGCAAAACCAAGGGTCTGTTTGCTGGTGTGTCGTTGGAGGGCTCTGTCTTGATCGAGCGGAGAGATGCGAACGAGAAGATGTACGGCCAGAAACTCACAGCACGGCAGCTTCTCGGCGGCAGTGTCCCCGTCCCGCCTCAAGCAGAGCCACTTATGCGCGTGCTGAACTCGCGTGTTTTCGCCGGTGTGGGTGGGAGGTTTAACGACAACAGCATGTACAACGACGTCCCCATCTACGACGACTCGCACGAGGATGTAGTCTGGCAGGGCCGCACGGGCAGCGCATTCGGAGAAGGCGTACGATCGGACCGGACGGGCTCCAACGCCCAGGATGGCTTTGGCCGGCCCCAGCGATCTAGCACCTGGCAGGACGACTCGTACGACCGGCAGCCCTCATACGGCCGAGCGAACCCAAGCGAAACCTTCGACCGCCTCGAATCCTCCCGCGGCCGCTCATCGACTTTCGGCGATTCCAACGACTACAGCTACAGCGATCGCAAAGGCCCCGCGCCCGGCCGGCCCAGCGCGCCCAAACCCATGTTCGGCGCGAAGACGGGCTCGCCGGCCCAGCCGGGCCAGGCTGTTGCCAAATTCACCTTCGACGCCGATCAGCCCGGTGATCTCGGTTTCAAGAAGGGAGAGGTCATCACGATTGTGAAGCGCACGGATAACGAGACGGATTGGTGGACTGGCCGGATAGGAGGGAGGGAAGGTATTTTCCCGTCGAATTACGTCGAGCTGGTATGATCGGTCGGGAGAGAGTCAGCGAGAAGACAACAGCGGAGAGCTCTCGAACGGGCAATTTGCTTTTTTCCTACGGCTGGCTTCGCCAGCATCCCAAGGTAGGCAGCATCTGGTCACATATTGAGACATGCGATGAGGAGCCGGGAAACACTAGTGCACAGTATGCGCTTCGCCCGGTCACCTGGCGTCTTTTTTGACGATGACAGCCTTCTGGTTATGAAGAGAAAGATTCCTCCAGGCAGTAAAGCTTCATTACAACCGACAGCGCGAACGACTTGAGGGCAGCAGCAAATGGTTACAGGTTTTGATTTTGCGTGGCGTTTCTTGGAGTCTATACCAAATTTTCTTTACCCTTGTTTGTAGAAAAGGCAGCTGCAGAGATCGGCAATGAAGTACAGTGCAAAGTACATACGAAAAAGGATTATTTCGTTTTCCGTTTTCTCCATCGTCTCGCTTTGAACGTACGTACCGGTACTTGCTCGATCGACCTCTTCTACTCCACGTGGAGAAAGTGGATCGAATGCTGTTCATACGCTAGTTTTGGGGCTTTTGTTTAGTGCTCGAACTACTGTCCTTCTCTTTTATGTGCATGACCTGCACGCTGAGACTTCATTGCCTTCCTACACCTTCGACAGCATCTACATAGCTCTCTGTTAGGGAAGATTCTACTCCACTTCGCCGTCCTGCTTCCCGTGACGCGACGCGGGAAAATGCGGAGGCTCCGAGGAGATGTCCGCGGCTTTATCCTCACTGCTGCGAACAGAGCCGCCAATTGATAGGCCCGGACAATTGCCCCTTAGCCACTCGAGTATGCGTTCGTGTCTGCTCGTCCAGGGGACAGTTATGCTTTCCTGTGCCACATATGACTGAATGGATCTTATAATCATGGCCGCCCCGGTTGTCCCCGTGGGGGAGGAGGAGGAGGAGGGACTCCCAAGATCGCGGGAACCCGCCACACGAAGGATTCGCCGTCTTAGGTTTCGCTTGCTTCGCTGGAATAGGGAATCCTGGGCATGGGGTCTGTGCTCACCCTTCCCTATCATCAACCTACCTTTCCTTCTGTCTTCCTCTCTCTTCCCGACTATACCTGTCTTCTATCCGTCATTCCTCTTGTCTAGCGGCATTGGTTCATCAGATCTCGGCGGCACTTCGAGGCGGACCAGCATCAGCTTTACTTCCCAATCATTCCCGTACTCATCCTCGACATGTGCTCCATTGTTGGCGCTGTCACGTAAGGGTCTTTCTTTCTTTAGGACAAGGCAACTAGCATTCCACGCGGTTTTCCCGACGCGCTGGCCATTGGTATTGAAAGTCGATTGGCTTATTCTCTTTGAAAAATCATACAATGTCCTACAAACCTATCCAGGATACGGAACATCTCGATTCCGGTTTCCATCATGAGAACGCCACGCTGGAGCAGGCCAGCAATTCGGAGAAGCACGATTATGTGGAAGTTAAGCGGCGATTCTTCAAGTCCTCGCGCGCCCTTCATCTGGCTATCTCGGTTGCGGCTGGAACTGTTATGACTTTGTTCGGATATGAACAGGGGGTATTGTTCGTAATATCCTTTTCTCTTTTATCCTCCGGCTCTGCTGTTAGACACATTAATACTGACTCTCTGCTCCGAAAAGTGGCGGCATCATAGTCGGAGACGACTTCCTCGAGTACTTCCACAACCCGAGCCCGGCTATGCAAGGCTTCGTCACGAGCGTCTATGACTTGGGCTGCTTTGCGGGTGCGGTTATTGCGCTTTTTGTCGGCGAGAAGCTGGGCAGGAAACGCATGTTGCTCCTTTTCACCGTCATTATGGGGGCCGGCATCCTTGTCCAGACCGCTTGTCATAATATGACTACCATGGTTTGGGGCCGTCTTATCGCGGGTATCGGCAATGGTGGCAACACAGCGACAGCTCCCGTTTGGCATGTAAGTTTTGTGCTTTGCGGTATGGATGATCCTACGAATGCTGAGAATCTTCACTTCAGGTCGAGACCTCACATGCTTCTGTCAAAGGCAAGGCCGTTGTTCAGGAGATGGCAGTGAATGTTCTGGGCTTCGTGATCTCCAACTTCGTCACCCTGGCTTTCAGTGGTCTCAGTACCGAAGCCCAATGGCGATTCCCTCTTGGTATTCAGATGATCTTTGTCGCTATCATACTAACGATGGTCCCACTCTTGCCGGAATCACCCAGGTGGCTGTTGGCTCGAAAGCGGGACGACGAGGCTCGCCGGGTCTTATCTCTGCTCAACGATCACAATATCGAAGACGAGTTCGATGAAATCCGTGCGTCTGTCAAGGCTGAGCAAGCCGCTGCTGGCTCGTGGTCGCAACTTTTGAGAGGAGGCTTGCCGGCAAGACGTGTGCTCCTCGGCATGGCTTTGCAGACAGCTCAGCAGCTGAGTGGGATCAATGTTCTCGCCTACTATCTTCCGGTGGTGCTTCACAGGAGTGTTGGTTTGACGCAGTACATTGCACGCATTGTTGCTGCCGCCAACAGTGTGAGCTTCTTTCTCACCACTTCCGCATCCCTTCTGTTTGTCGACCGGGTCGGAAGACGTCCGCTGCTGATGTACCTTGCCGGTGGGATGGCTATCGCCTTTTTGGGCGTTTCCATCGGAGTTGGTGTTGGTCTTGCCACGCCTGAAAACCTCGGGCCCGGCATAGCAGCCGTCGTGTTCATTTGGCTGTACTTTAGTCTTTTCTCCTCCGGATGGATCTCAGTCCCGTGGTTGTATCCCGGTAAGACATCGACTGCACGCCCCTATCTAGAGTCGTCTGGGCCAATACTGACTTGTTCCTAGCTGAGGTCAATTCTTTGAAATTCAGGACCAAAGGTGCCGCCCTTGCAACGGCATGCGGTAAGGGAATCACTGCATCTACGTGGATCATGAAGCTTTGATACGGTGCTGATCATTCGCAGATTGGCTCTTTAACTACATCGTCGTTCAAGCTACTCCGCCGGGTATCGAACACTTGAAATGGGGCTACTATCTCATATACGCCCTCCTTAACGCTGCCTTTGTCCCTCTAGTATACTATCTGGTCGTTGAAACGCAAGGCCGGAGCCTGGAAACAGTAGACGCTTGGTTCGCCGCCAACCCCCAGTGGCTCGTTCACAAAGCAAATCATTCTGCTGCACCTGAAACCAGTCAGGTCAACGGACGCGGGTTGGCAAAGCTCCATATCGCAGATGATCATGAGGCCATGATGTCCGCGTTCGCCGTCACTTCCGAAGGGGATGAGGACGATTCACTGCGGAGCGATAGTCCGGTCACTAGGCGGGGGTCTTATGCCATAGGTGATTGATCTGTCCAGGGCGATGGTCATACGTCGTCGCCCCGTCTAGCTGCCGATCGATAATGAATATCGTTTCCGCGCGGGCTCACGGTAAGGCTCCTGGGTTTGCCTCTCGTAGAGCGGCGTAGCTGACACCCATTCGCTGACAGTAGATTCCTGGATCGAGGCCTTGTCGCTGCGCCAACAGCTCGCCGTTGATTATGCATCGATCGCAGAATCCCCGCTCGACATCGTAGTAGCCCCAGGAAATTGTCGGACATGCCTCGCCTTCCTGCTTGATCTCTCCACAGCGGGCGAACGCGGCGTTCTCGCTGGCCGTTCCTTGCGCGGCATGGTGACATATAGGGTGTCGAGGAATCTTCCGACAGCACATGCGGGTTGTCTGTATATGTTTCTATGTATCCGTAAGCTATGACTACACTGAATATCGGCAACGCACAGCTGATCTCTTTCACCCACCATTTCTCCCATGCTAAAACTCAACGTATGAAGACTTCTGCGATCTGCAAATCTGCCTGTGGTCTGAAGAAGACATTTTGATTGCAATCGCCACTTCGCCGAGAGGGTTTTATATCTCTCCAGCTTCGCGCCTCACGTCTCTTCCTCCCCATGTTCCCCCTCCCTTCTCCGGCCCTGGACCACTCCATCTCCATTGCCACAACACAAATCACTCGGGTTCGCCAAACCACGTGGAAGCCGTGGGCGAGAACTTGCTGTCTTTGAGCGTACTTATATTAGGGGCCATGTCGGCTGTCGCAACACCATATCTTTGAATGTCTTCTGCCGCACGCCTCATCTTCCCATCGCCAGACTCGCAAGGTCCAATGAAATTGGATGCAGAGCTCGATCGCGACAAACGCCGATCTTCTCCATGAGCCGTGTCTTGATCATTTGGGAGGAAATGCTTCGCTGTATCGATCTTGCGAGGAAAGCCAAATGGCGCATCACTTTTCGTCTTGTATGGATTTTCCTGTCCTCGTTGTGGCAACCCTAGTCACTTGACGCCCGCTCGCTTGCGCTGCAGGCCATGAAAGTGGATAGTGAAGCGGTTGACCAATCGCGACGGTAGAAAGCGACGCCATAATCTATATCTTTGTGAAGTTACCGACAAACCTTATCCGCCAGATCGGACGAGCTGTCAAGCGCCATCGTGTCGGGTAATTTGGCTTGCTCGTGAAGAAGGGAGGGGCCGGCTGAGGCGTCTCTCACGCCCGCTCCAGGCTGGAGAGGGGGTTCTAGACCTCATGCCAAAAACGCCTCGCTTTTCTATTTCAACATCGTGAATGCAGCTTTGGCCGAACTCGTAGAACGCACATATCCCAATTGTGCATTCTTTGCATCCCACAAGCATTAGATCAAGTCGACTGGTTTCCGTAGAACGCACATATCCCAATTGTGCACTCTTTGCATCCCACAAGCATTAGATCAAGTCGACTGGTTTCCGCGACCAGACCCGCCCATTCATTCTTTGAGGTGGTGTCAAGTTGGCGTACATCATCGGTTTCTATGAGGAGACTTTCCACATCTGCATGTGCTTCCTGTAGCCGATGGAAAGGAGCGATTAACCATTTGCCCAAAACAGACATGAGAGCCCAAAGAATTTCACCGCGAGCAGTCACGAAGGCTTCGCAAATCTCACTCGATTGATTCATCAAAGCCGAAGTACGAGGCATAACTCGAGCGTTATCTGGTGCGTCTGCGCGTGATAGCTTCATAGCCGACAGCTGTACTATCGAGTTTGTATGCCCTCGGCCGACGGCGTATTTCAGCGGGCTCCTATCGTGTCTGTCGGGCTGGTTAACACGAATCATAGCAGGAGAAATGAGAAGTTGAGCGATCTGCACACTACTCCACTCGATACCAGTCGATAAAACCGATCTGTCAGCCGCCCAAGAGATCGCATTTCGGCCGTTTTGGTCTTGCAGCGCCCGATTTACGTCCCGGTGTCTTGTCCTTGATCGCACTTACTGTCGGAAAGCTTTCCGGTAAGACGGCCAGCATTATAGGCGTCTTGTCCTTGTATTCTTGAACGTTCGGATCGCATCGGGCCAACTTGGAGGAGTAGTCTTGTCATCTGCGCACGTTCTGCGATGCATGCTCAAGAGAGCGGGTTTTGGCCTACGGAGTCTTGCATGGACATGTCAATGTAAGGATTCTGTAACAGTAAGGTCATATTAGAGCTGCCGGCACTGGAAGCCGCTCATATGGCAGGATGAGCTTTGTACTTGTCTGCGTGGTTTACGTTAATGCTATCTTCTTTGAGGAATCGAGCCACTACCGGCTCATGACCTGCTCCTGCTGCAAGTGAAAATGAGGCACGGCCTTGTCGGTTCTGCTCCTTGAAATCGGACAAGTGGGGTTCTAAGATGCTTTTGAGCCTGTCCTGATGTCCTGAGCTTCTTTCGAAGAGGACCTCGATATGCTTAAGCAGCGTTTCCGCAAGCTGTCACTTTGCTTGCGGGTAGGCTTTTCTCTGGAGATCTACAAGGCCATGGTTGACAGGTCCAAGATCAACAGCTCACCCCAGTTCGAAAGCTTGCATGGGGCGACATCCAACGTCATGCAGGCAAGTTGCACGTGTCCGCCGTACGCCTTGCCCAACTGGAAATAACGGAAGGCGTTGACAGCGGTTTCGAAAAGGAGAGGCAAAACGGTCAAGGACAATGAAACGGGTTCCATGATCTTGAGCCAGGATTTGCGCGGAGGATTGTGTTTAAACGTGATGGCAGCTGAAGGAGGCTTGGTTGGGAGTGCCTCATCAGGCTGGTTATATCCTCGCTGAACGGCCGGTGAGAGACGATGCTCCGGCGCTTGGAGTATCCTGTCTTACTTTGTTCACTTTGTTCGAGGAGAGGCATTGCATATGCATTTCGGACTACCTTGAGACCAATTGCACAGCCTCAGAGTCAGGCAAGACACGTGTCCATCTTGACGTGGTTGAGACTTCCAGGTTGTTTGGCGCGCGCTTGGAAGAAACCGCGAATCAGATGCAAGGCGACGAGCACCACTGCGGACCATCAGGCCGAATAATTGCCATGGGGGAGTTGATCTGTATTCACCGGCACGAAGAGGAAAGGACCAGGTTGAACGATTGTCGGCGAGAGACGGCAGTAGCCGAGCGGGTACATTAAGGTGGACTGAGTACCTAGGTAGGTAGGCTTTCGGCGCGAGAGCCGAAGAATGACGCCATATGGTCTGGGCATGATGTATGCAATCATCCATCCCAGTAGTGGACGGGATTCTTTGCGCATCCGACGGATCCAACACCCACGATCCATGGTCACGAGACGCCTCGACGGCCAGGAACCACATCTCATGTGTGCGTCCCACGGACTCCCGTGACCGGAACGGTGACCTCGTTGCATCCGTCGCCGGTACTAATGCCGACTGAGTTCCGGCTAAGGTATTGCTCGTGTCACCGGTCACGGTACGGTACTGTATTATTATTACTGCCTAGTCTGCTGACTGTCGCCTTCGTGCATCATCGGCTGACCAGTCACCTTCACTCTTCTATTCCTTTCCGCAGCAGAGCGTACACGAGGTCTTGGCCACTTACATACACATCCTTGACCTCGATTCACCGGCCGGTAGGAGTCACTCTTTCTCAGCCTCTCATCCCGTACCACCTCCAACATCTTGCTCCCACTCGTGACTATCAAAGACAATTTGATCTTCGCCTGAGACAGGGCCAATCAATCCACCATCCGACAACAGCACAGCCGCGCAAGACTATAGAGACCGAACCGAATGGCAGCCGCAGAATACTACGCCGGCAGCGGCGGCATGCCGCCCCAAGCACCGCCTCAGCAGCCATCTCGCCCCCAATACCCACCTCAGGCGCAAAGCCAGCAGAATCTACAGCCCCTCCCATATCCGATCTCAGACGACCCGCCACCGTACTCCTCGCTCCTCCCAGATGGCCGTCCGCACTCCCACTCTCAACCACCACCTATGACCCGACCACCCCTCCAGACGCCACATCACAGCGACTACCAGTACCGTCCGCAACAAGGCGATACCCACATGTACCCACCTGAGAAGCAAGCGCACTTCAACAACGCGCAGCAAAACGGCTTCATACCGCCCGGCAACTACGCACCACCCGGCCGGTCATCTTCATATCAGCAACCCCCACGCCGCCAGGGCTACCCGTTCCCCAACGGCGCCCCACCGCCTGCACAGCCGCCTTATGCCCCATCCTCTAGCAGACAACCCAGCAAACCCCACCACCGGCCCTCTCCATCCCCATACCGCCACGACTCCTCACGAAGCCGAAGCCGAAGCCGATCCCGCGAAAAGCCCAGCAGGAGGAAACACCGCCCGCACTACGACGCCCGACCACAATACTACGAGCGGCCGTCGCAGGAGCAGCAGCAGAGAAAGAAGAGTAACGGCGTCTCCACCTTCCTGGGCGCCGGTGGCGGCGCCGTGTTAGGCGATATCATCTTCCCCGGTCTTGGGACCCTTGGAGGCGCGATCCTAGGTGGTGTGGGGGGCCACGAGTATGGGAAGCAGCGACGCTCGTATTCGAATGATCGGGAGTATTATGAGGATAATCATGGTCGGGGGAGGAGGAGGCATGAGAGGGGTTGATTAGAGGTGGGCAGGTGGAGTGTTGGAGACTGTGGTTCGTTATTGATGATGCGGTTTCGGGCTTTTATGATACCATATATGCCTTGGCGCTGGTCGTCGAGGTTATGAGAATATGCAAGTTTCTCTGTTTCAAGATATGCTTCTTTCCCACACACGCCTTTTTTTATTTTCTGCTGGCTTGCTTACGCAGAAAGCGCCATGTACATAACCAAATATTAGAGAGAGTTATGATGATTTCATCTGTCTGCAAAATGGTACCCAAACTGGGTGGATTTCATCTGTCTGCAAAATGTTACCCAAACTGGATGGCGACGGTTCTGGGATTGTTTCACTAGTTGATAGTGTCGATTAGTGTCTTCTTTGGTTAGGGTCAACCGATATGAGAGAAGGATGCTTGCAAATCACTAGAAGCTACTGCCCTTGTGCGAGGGATGTGCTATATATACCAAGGTCAAACCATTCGATGCCTATGCTCGCTATATCTTTTGAAAACTCCAAGTGGTGTGATAGGTTGTATTGGAGGGCGATCTTCTCATGAGGTGTTTATGGAGCGAAGGGCTACGTACCGGGTAGTCGGGTTTAAGCTGGCGCTAATCGGCGTTTATTCTCGAACACATACTTACATACATAGTAGTAGCATCCTCTTACCGCCTCATCAACCACAACAGTAGTGACTTTGGAATACCGCATCAAAGCTCCTCCGCTGCAAAGACCAAGCGATATGAGCCGCAGTTGACGATGGAGCCGTACAAGAAGGTGCTCGTAGGCATCCTGCTCGTCTCCCTCATCACGTTCATCGCCCTTTTCGGCCGACTGCCTGCTCTGCGTCGGACCCCGATCGGATGGCTCTATCGCGTGCTCTGTCTCCATGGCCCGAATGCGCTGAAAACCATCGATAGACGTGCGACGGGCGGCCGGGTGACTTCGCGGAGCAAGTCGCTCTTTCACTACCTCTTCTACCAGAAACATCCCATCGTACTCGTAGGCCACTCTGTTCTCCTATTTTTACACAGAAGGGACTAGGCTAAGTATCATCTGCTCTCAGATCCTGTTCATTGCACTCATGACAGCCAGTATCGGCTGCTTCATCTCATCCGGACTCCCCAAACTCCCATTGAGCCTGATCATCCCTATACCCGTGTTCATCCTCCCGCCTTACTATTTCACGTACCGCGCGGCAGTCAACAAATCGCACTATATCACCGACGCCAACCACTCTTCACGCCTCCGCGATTATCCCTTCGACCATGCCCTCTTCCGCCCCAATAAAGTCTGTGGTACTTGCAACTTCCGCAAGCCCGCGAGGTCAAAACACTGTAGTCTCTGCGGCTACTGTGTGGCGAAAGCCGACCATCATTGTCCTTGGACGAACAGCTGTCTAGGTCGGGACAACTACCGTTACTTTCTCGGCTTGCTACTTTCCCTAGGGACGCTGGAAGTGTATGGTGCGTATCTGGCTTTCTATATCTTACGGCCTTACCTTTACACCAACTCTACGGCGTCACTCTTTTCGAAGGAGTATATGACGGAACTCGGCCACCGAGCTGTCATCGCAGTCAATGCGGGCGGTCTGTCGATCGCGGGTGTGGGTTTGCTGGCAGGGAGTACGGCTATTCTCCCCTTTGCGCTGCTGGCTTACCATGCCTACCTGATCTGGGCGGGGATGACTACCAATGAATCTTCCAAGTGGGCCGACTGGCGCGACGATATCTACAGTGGGCATGTCTTCCGCTCGGAGCGGGATACGCTGTTGTCATTTCACGGGCTTCACCAGAATGGCGGCGTGGGAAGTCGGGAGGGTGGTTCTCCGAAGGGGCTTGCTCGTGATCTGGGCTTGATCGAAGACGAGCTGGATGTCATATGGCCGATTAGTAGCGATCAGGTGCTTGTGAGGACCAGTGATGGACATCCGCCTAAAGGCCAAGAAGCACTGTGGAGGCGGGTCGGCAGTCTGAGGCAGGTGGACAATCTGTATGATCTGGGAGGATGGCAAAACTTGATGGAAGTACTGAAAGGTCGCTAAAATGACTAATATTTTGGTGCTAAAATTGCTGAAGGTTCTCATCTCGCGCTGACTCTGGGTATCACCGCGCATCGAAATGATCTATAAAGAACGCCCCGCCCAAATCTTTCTAACTCTATATGTGACTGGTATGAAATAACGCTATGACGAATGCTCACGCTCAAAGGAATCTAGTTTATACGGACTGCTCCTTGCCATCAGAGTCGTTTGACGACTCTTGCTCGTTCTGTTGCTGCTGCTTTTCCATAGCCTTGGTCCGGCTCGAGCTGATGTTGGGGAAGAAGATGCCAGGGTGGGCGATAGTCATCAGGATACAAGCGATGGCAATCCTGTGGAAAGGTTAGCGACCGCTAGATGAATCCAAAGGCATGTTTGGCGACTCACATCATCCCATCCAAGATCAAGAATTCAGTCTCTTTGCGCATGAGATCATTGCCCCAGCCACCAGACATCTCAGGAATTCTGCGAATCTATTAGAGCCATGTCGAAGTATTTCACCATCTCACCGTCTGCTTACCTGTATACACATCGGATGAAGATGGTGAGGAATGCAAAGCATGAGGAGAAGACGTAGAATTTGAATCCGGCAGACCACGTCTTGATTCCGGGACCACCGCGTTTCCATACTCGGATGGCAAAGTCGACTCCCAGGCAGATACAGATGAATTGCGTCGCTACTTGGATCGCAATACCGGCAATGATGATGCCGTTTCCGACATCTACAAGCTCCCTCGTCTCTGCGGATGCGATACCACCGCCTGCAGCCTGTGTGATAATGGAAATGGCGTCGGCGACGATGAAGATCCAGGTGTAGAGTTTCGGCTTCAGACGGGAGTATTCAGGGCCAATGTAGAGGATGAGATGCTTCAGCGTCAGGTAGAAACCGGCCGCCAGGAAAGAAGGTGCGAGGATAATGCAGACGATCTGAATCTTGAAGCCTGTCCCGCTCCACGGATTATCGTTCATCATCACTCGCCCGCCATACCCTATCGTTTCTCCCAAACATCCTAGACTGACGGCGAATGTGAACGCTCGGAGCTTGTGGCGCAGTCCGAGATATGTTTGTGCGATCGTACATAGGCCGAAGATGACAATGAAGACGATGTTACCGGACAGGACGGGTCGGTAGCCGTAGGTGGTCGCTTCAACGGGACATTGCGGCGTCACCTCTGTACATCGCTGTGACATGGTTCTCCAACGACTGGACGGATGCGAGGTCGGCGCTGATGAGTTGGCTGTCCCTTAAACGGAAGGGGTACAGTTCGAGATATCGGCGGAGCGTAGTCGCTTAGTAGAGAGTGACAGGTGCAGAACCAGCGCACTTCCTCAGTGACGGGCGACATGGCGCCCTTATTACCATCCAGATCCATCGCTCTCGGATGTCTGGTTCCCGCTGCAATCAACGAGATCTCGCCAAGATACTAGCGCCGTCGTTCCTCGTACGGGTGCTTCGCATAACAAGTGGGCAGTCGCCCCGCCCGTGCGCGCCTTCGCATTTTTTTCGATGACATAAGACGCGTGGCGTCTGGGCACCGGCGGAGGCTGTATGAAACCCCCATGACTACATACTATCCCCGGCTGAGCTCTCCACCCCCCAATTCGATCATGCTTGAACGAGATACGAGCGACGACGAATGCCGGCCAGCAGAAGATTCCATTCCAAGAGCCGGACTGGGTGTGCGCGATGTAAGACCCGGCGAGTCAAGGTATGAGACAATATGATGCTACCCTTTGCACGCCGTGCTTTCTCCATACACTCACTCCATGCTTGCTCATGGGTCTATACACTCGCTCTGCTGGACGGAGGCCAGCTTGAGATGATCTACATGCAGGCATATCACATCGCTTGTCCTCGCGTCAGCCACGCGGAGAACTCTTTTATTGGCACACTGCATGCAGCAGCCTCGCTAGCGTCTACAATTCTACCACGATTGCTCCTGCTCGCTATTAGGCCTAGAACCGCTCACTTTCACTCATTGACTCTTCTACCATAGTGTGACGAGAAGAAGCCAACATGTAGCAACTGTGTCCGCCAGGGCGCAGAATGCGTGTACAGCAACGCCTCTCCCACCGCCTCAGCAACCGACAAACCCGAGACTCCCTACCAGCCTCTCAATGGCGAAGGAGTCCAGAACCAATACGATGGTTTCGACTTGCTTTTGATGAACCACTTCTCTTCCACCACTGCCCTCGAATTGTTCCCAAGCGAAGGCGCCCGTCATGTCTGGCAGCACATCTTGCCTCAGGAAGCCAGTCGGAGTCCGCTTCTAATGCACGGCATTTTGGCTCTCTCGGGTCTGGACATGGCCTGCGGCGATGCAGCTTCAACCACGGCCTCACAGGCTAGAACTCGGGCGCTTCACCATCAGCAGAGAGGACTCGCTTTGTTTCAGGTATGATCCTCCAAAATGGCACGCCAGCAATGTGGTCCTCATGTCCAGGAAGCAATGACTGACATTAGACAGGCTTCTTTGCAAGACCCAGCGAAAGCCGATATCTACGCCACTTTCGCCTTTTCGATCATGCTCGTCATTCTCGCTTTTGCTTCAGCGCAGGCCGAGCCCACGTTTCCTTCGGTCGATGGCATTTTGGAGCTCTTCGGCTTGTTTCGTGGCGTAGGTTTCATTGGAGCTCACATCGCTGTTCATTATCAATGGATGCTGACAATACGACACAGAATCGGACACTAGCTCAGATGAATTGGGAGGCCATCAGGGCTAGCCATATTCTGGCTCTCATCGACCCAGGAGCCGAGCAGCAGGAGTATGTTTGCTCTGAGGTACTCCGTGTCAACTGAAATTTCCGTGTACTGATTTCATATCTAGATACAAACTCGACCCGAAGCTTGCAAGCTATCTCGAAGAATTCAAAGACGCCCAGCCCGATGACACGCTGAAAGATGCTGTGACTCTGCTTACGGAGACGGTGCACGTGTCTAGCGGTAAATTCTTCGACTCGAAAGCCATCGGACGCTGGCCCTCAATGATGGAAGAAGCCTTTATGGACCGTCTCAAAGCCCACCAACCCGAAGCGCTGGTCATTCTAGCGCACTACGCGATTGTCATGCAAGCATATAGACGTCGGCGATGGATTGGCAATTGGGCGGACATTCTGGTTGAGGCGGTCGATCAGGCCTTGTCCGAAGCTGACAAGTCCCGTCTCAACTGGTCTGTCGAAGGCATGCGGAGGTTGGTGGAGATGAATGTGCGGGAGCACTGATTTTAGAGGTGAATTTTTTGGTCAACGGAACATTTTCATCGGCTAACCTTTGGTACCGCGAGCGAGGATTTTACTGCACTGTTTTTATTGCTCCAGTCGGCTAAGTGTGCGTCACGGGTTCATGTAGATTCATTGGAAGGGATGCACCTAGCGCAGTAGTAGCGAACGGTCAACATACTTGTGAATTGGTACATGATGTTTGGGTCACAAGAGTCTCCCATAAACGTGGATAAATCAGGACGCCAACGTATCCGGCGTATGTGATGACCTATCCGAGCTAGATACATGCAGACAACCGGTCACAGAGAACGAGCAGAGAACTCACATCAATAATGACACAAGCAGGTACGTCACCGTCAGACTATTGTGCATTTTCATACGAGACAAGCTCTCACTTAGCCAACTTTAATATCACTACATCTCACACACTTGACGCCATCTGAGTCTAATTGGAACTCTAAGCAGCATAGAGGAAGTCCAGAAAATAGAGCATGTGCCCTCATACCTTGATACCTACAACATCAGTGCTCAGCGTACAATGACTTCCAAAGCCACAAGTTCCCGCATCTCTAAAGCTTCCCCCTCCATAACCCCCTGTACATAACACTCGCCGATCAGCTCATAGCAGGCACCATCACCATCCGCTCTCAAAACCAATGGTACATCTATCCCGCGAACGACGAACACTACATCCCCTTCTCTCGCACCATGCGGCGCCAGTCCGAGAAACCCCGTGGACGTCACGAACATCACCCTCCCCCTCGTCGGTCCCAGGGTGAGTGTCTGCATCGCACTATGCGTAGCGTTCGGAGTTGAGGGGTTGCCCTCACTGTCATCTAGTAGACTCCCCCGTCGATGCTGCATGTGCTGTGAGGACTCCCCAACGTAGTACCCGTGTCTGCAGAGGTAGAGTCGTCGTCGCATCCGTTCGAAGGCGTCCGTGTAGGGGGTGCTGCCCGGTGAGGTGTCGATGCGTTCGCGGGATAGCTGGTGTGCTTCTTGCCACCATTGGGCGATGAGTGCGTGATAGTCGGTGGCGTTGTTATTGGCGGCTGACTGCTGCGCGTCAAAGTCAAGTCGGACACCTCCAGCGACTTGGACAGTGTCGAGAAGGATCCCGCTCAGGTGCAAGCCGGTCTCGTATTTCCAGTCAAACACACCTAAGCGGTCGCCTCCGGCGCTGTATCGGCTGTCATTCAGCCCGAAGATCAGCGGTCGCGAGGCTAGAGTGGTCGTCCAGTCTGGAACCCACGAAGGGAGGTTCAGGCTTTGGTTCTGTCGACCTGCGCAGGAGAGTAGGAGGATTGCCCGGCGAAAGTCGCGGTCTGAAGCGAGTGGGGGTTCGCCGTCGATGGCTTCGAGTTTGGCGAATTTGTTCGTGGCTACGCCGAGCGTCTGCAGAGCGAAATCGATGAAGATGCTTTCTGGGGACTGTGAGTAGTCGGGCTCGATGTCGTGCTTGCTCAAGCCGAGTAAGGCGTAGATCTTATCCCGTGGATCGGTGGCTCCTAGGCCTCTTGACATGAGGAGGAGTTCTAGGATGTCGGGGTGATCTATATCCTCGTCCAATTGGGAAGGTCCTATTTGAACTCTGGAGGTTTGAGCGGGACTCGTGGATGCACTGTCTCTCCTTGCGTCGAGCAATCTTCGGTGTCGTATTCGAATCCGATTTATACGGGCAAAAGGCAATTCTGAGGCGGAGATGACTTGATCTAGCTGCCAGATACTTGGTGCTGGGCCTTCTAACAGGGCCACGACCGATTCCAACTCGTCCCAAGTCATGGCAGCCGCCCCTAGTACAAGCTCAACATTCGGATTGAGGACTACTTCCTGAACCACCCAGGTGCGCCAGAACCAGGGTCTTTGCAGGATGGCTGCCAGCGCTTTCCACCTCTTGTGGCCTTGTTTCGGTAGACCATGAGTGTCTACGTCACCTACGTCGAGACTGTAGACATGGGACTTCTTTGCCACAGCACACAGCTGTCGGGCAAGTTGCATGCCAGCACGACTGTCTTCGTAGTCCTCACCAAGCCAAACGATGACTTTGCGTGCGCCTGCGACTAATGAGCAGTCGGCAATGCGTGTTCTACGTGTTGTGATCTCTCACCTCTGAAAATTTCTCCCATCATCTGCACCTGCTGGTTGCGTTCTTTCACTCGCTCCTGGCAGATGCAGATCTGGTCGATCCACAACGTGACTTCATGGTGCGGGTGACGGAAACGATGCAGTGCAGCTAAAAGAGTCTCGGTGACCTGCATACGCTTGCCATTGCAGAGAATATGCTTGCTGCGCGGGCCTATGCCCCATGTATAGGAGAGAGCATCATAGGGGGCTAAGTTGTCTTTGGGCCCCGTGACGAAGGAGTCGATTAACTTGATACTAAGGGCTTTGGAACCAGTGCCTGGTTGGACGACGGCGAGACGGATGCCTGTCTTTGAGCTTTTGAGAGGTGGGTAATGGAAGGTGGAGATGTCTTGATAGCGGTAGGAGGGACTCTTCCAGCGGGTGAGATTCATGGTTTAATTTCTTCCTCCAAGAGGATAGTACATCCTGTACGCTCCAGCAATTGGCGCCATGGGGTGGCTGAGAGTAACGAACTACTGTGCTGTACCGTTTCTACCGAAAAAGGGCTGCATCTGGATTCGTCTACCGAGTGTGGGTATGCACGCTCCCCAGACGGATTCACTCGCCTCTGACCTAAGCGGTTGTAAGCGCGATGGATGCAGCTGTGCAGTAGACTGCCGGCTGTCATACATACATAGTATAGTACAGTACATCTTGGAACTTAGCCGGGGATTGACCGATGCGGCGGTTGCTATGACGCTAGAAATTGTTTACCTTCAGCTTCCAAGGTTAATCAGCTACATGTGTGCTCGGCGTTACAGTTGGCTCCACACGAAACTACTACCGGCTACCTATGTAGGTACTCTCTTGTCCAGGTCTGGGAGATGATATGACCAGCAGTCAACCGCGAAGACGTTTCCGTCCAGTCAACACTCTCGCTTCGCCGACCAAGCCGACTTTCGCATCGCAGGACGGTGTGAATGCTCGTCTGTCGGCGCATTCGGTAGAGATTCATTCTGACCACCCATCCGAACTTTCGCTTTCTTCTCCCAGCGGGCTCTGGTCTTCTCCCGACATCGATATGGTCAGAGAACGCGACCCGAATCAGACCTCTTGCGCCCAGAATACGTCGCCCACTAAGCACAACCGCGAACCCCTCGCGAACATCAGCACCAGAATGCAGTCACCGTCGCCAAACCACCCGCAGCAGCAGAGTCATCCTGCTCGCTCTGACGATGCTGTCGAACCTCTCAAGGCAACCCCTCTGCCGCACCCGGAATTCGGCCAGGCCAGCCCGATGCGTAACCCGCTCAAGCAGCAGCAGCAGCAGCAGCAGCAGCAGCAGCAGCAGCAGCAGCAGCAGCAACAGCCGCCACGCCCCCAGCAACGTCCTCAACCGAGTCTGTTCGTCCCAAAAAAGAAGCCGTCGCCACAGCAGCGACAGCGACAGCAACAAGCTTTCATGTCTTCTGCCGCGAGACAGGCCCAAGCAGGCGCAGCAGGAGGAGCAGATGCGTTCGGTAGTCTGCCAGCACCTGTAGATCGTAGGCCGTTCTATCTCCCTGGCCAGAAGCCGCAGCCTATTCCGGTACCAGTACCAGGACAAGCTCCCGTGCAGGCCTTCAGCAGACAACAGACCTACGGCGGTAATGTCCAGCTGCCGCACGCTTCGAATCCTCCCTACCAGCGGCCGTTCCAGCATCCTACCAGCTCCGCTCAGCCGGTCGCGAAGCCAACGAATGCCGCACCAGTCACATCCTACCCTCCTTCACGACCTCAGTTCTCCTCGCTAGGCGCAAATACCTATTATCAGCCCTACCAACCGCCCAAACCAGTCATTGATCTCACCAAGAACAACGATGGAGACGAAGACGGCTTCGATCCCGATGCTGCTCTACGCCAGGACAGTGGGAAGTTCGGCGCTCCTGACCCGTACATGTACGTTGATGCCGGACAAGCCAACGACAACATCAAGAATCTACTCGAGGGTGCTTTCGACGACGAGGAAGACAAGGGTAGCACACGTCTGAGGCGACGCGCTAAGAAGGCGGCACAGGACGGGAAGGAGAAAGAGGCGAAGAGTTTAGCCGATAAACTGGCTGGGCTTTCGGTGAAGGAAGACAAGAAAGACGAACCCTCAAAATCGGAAGAGCCAGCAGCAGAAGAGGAAGAGGAAGAGGAAGATGGAACAGTTGAGGGTCTTTCTGTAAAGCTACTACCGCATCAGGTGGATGGTGTCAGCTGGATGATTGACAAAGAAATTGGTCAGCGCAAGAAGAATGGTGTCCTTCCCCACGGCGGTATTCTGGCGGATGACATGGGTCTCGGGAAGACTGTGCAGTCCGTCGCTCTCATGTTAACGAATTCACGACCGCCACCCGATGCGAAGCCCGAGCATCCCAAGCAGAAGCTACCAGGAAAAGAGGTAGGCAAGGGGACGCTAGTTGTTGCCCCTCTGGCTCTGATCAAGCAGTGGGAAGACGAAGTCAAGACCAAAGTCCTTCCCAGTCATGCTTTGAAGGTTCTTGTCCACCATGGTCCTTCGCGAACGAAGTCCAGCAACGAGTTGAAGAAGTACGATGTGGTCGTCACTACTTACCAAACCCTCACCTCCGAGTTTGCTGGGTCGAATATGGCTGTCGCTAATGGTCCCCGTGTTGGTTGCTTCGGCGTACACTGGTACCGCATTATGTTGGATGAAGCGCATAGCATCAAGAACAGAAATGCCAAGTCAACGCTTGCCTGCTGTGGACTGGAAAGCTGGTATCGATGGTGTTTGACCGGTACGCCAATGCAGAACAACCTCGACGAGCTACAAAGTTTGATCAAGTTCTTGAGAATCAAGCCGTACTGCGAGCTTGGCAACTGGAAGGCTCAGATCACGCAGCCGATGAAAGCTGGCAGAGGTGGCCTGGCGATGAAGCGGCTGCAGTTCTTCCTACGTGCTTTCATGAAGCGTAGGACTAAGGATATCTTGAAGAAGGACGGCGCTCTCAACTTCGGTGGGAAATCGAAAGGTGGCGAGGGGGCAGAGAAGAAGACTGGTGGCATGCAGATCGTCAAGCGCGAAGTATTGACCGTAGATTGCGAGTTCGGCCCGGAAGAGCAGGCGTTCTACACGAAGCTTCAAGACCGCGCCGACAAGCGCCTGAACGAAATGATGAAGGAGGGTCAGAAAACTGACTACATCGGAGCCTTGGTACTACTGTTGAGGCTGAGACAAGCGTGCAATCATCCGCATCTGATCGAACTCGCTATGAACAAGGACAAAGATGCCATGACGACAGGCGGAAATACTCAAAGCCAGCAAAAGGGCGGAGGTGACGGAATGGACGATTTGGCTGCTCTGATGGGCGGTGTGAGCGTACAGGCCGACTGCGAGGTGTGTCAAGCGAAACTGGCCCCTGGCGAGGAGAAGAGATGCGGAGAGTGCGAAGAAGTGTGCAAAGAGATTGGTGCGAAGAAGGGTGGCGAGAGAGCGATACAGAAGAAAGCAAAGAAGGAAGTCAAGCCGAAGCGCAAGGCGCATCAGCTGCCGGAGGATAGTGATGAGGATGCCGAAGGCGGTGGCGAGACGCTCAACAGCATTGATTCCGAGAGGAGTCTGAGTGATGATGAGCCGGACGAGACACCGTCACGAGCACGAACGCACCCGCGCAGGCCCACAGCAGTTCCCGACTCTTCAGAAATCGAAGCCTCCGACCGAGAAGCCCACGTCTCTGAAGCTGAAAGCGACGACGAAGGCAGCTTCATGGGTCCTTCGCCTGGAGGCAAGCAAAAGCCTTCCACCAAAGTCCGCCATCTCCTCCGCATCCTCCACACCGAAACCCCCGAGCACAAGACCATCGTATTCTCCCAGTTCACCACCATGCTGGACCTCATCCAACCCCACCTCCATCAACAAGGCGTCCGCTACGTCCGCTACGACGGCTCTATGCGCAACGACGCCCGCGAAGCCGCTCTTCACGCCCTCCGCAACGACCCTAAAACCCGCGTGCTGCTCTGCTCTCTCAAATGCGGCTCTCTCGGCCTCAACCTCACAGCCGCCAGCCGCGTCATCATCCTCGAACCCTTCTGGAACCCTTTCGTCGAAGAACAAGCCATCGATCGCGTCCACCGTCTGAACCAAACCGTCGACGTCAAAGTCTTCCGTCTCACCGTCCGCAACACCGTCGAAGAGCGGATTCTGGCTCTGCAAGAGCGTAAGCGCGAATTAGCCAAGGCGGCCATCGAGGGCGCGGGCAATAAGGTCGGCAAGCTCTCCATGCAGGAGATTCTGGGCTTGTTCAAGCATGATGCTGAGCACAGTTCCGGCGGGCACGATGAGGACGATCGCGAGATGTGGCGGAAGTTTGGTGGCGAGCAGAGGGTTCTGGACGGGTCGGCCGATTCGCCTAGGACTAGTGCGGGTGGTGCTGGTGGTGAAGGTGGCAGCGGAAGTGGTGGTGGGTTGACGTCGGACAGGGGGGATCGTGGGTTGAAGCCGGGCAAGGCGAGGTATGTGGAACATGATGTTTATGGACGGAGGTGGTAGGGGGGGGGGGGGGGGGGGGGGGGGGGGGGGGGGGAGCCTGACGGCTATGAATTTTGCATGGTGCGAGTAATGACTATGGATGCTGGGATCGGGTGTAATTTGGCGTTGGGGTTTTATGAATTGGGGTCTATGGAATTGTCACCTTTCCAGTCCAATTGTGTATCTCGTAAGGTCTTCTTGGGCTGATGCCCATCAGCTTGCTCTTATCACTTGTACTTCTGGTCAGCTCGGTTGGGATATCAGATGGCTTTATGTTGTCTCAGGGCACTTTCTTCCTCCACTAGCCACCTTCTCTGTAAATCGCAGTGAACGCTGTCCATCTAACAGGCTTGAATAAACGGACAATGGAATCTGACAGATACAGTTCGAACTCGATGTAGGAATCCTTCGACTAGCAATACCGCGCTATACTTATAAATCCCCGTTGGCTTTTGTACTCTTAATGCTACTGTATTGTGCCTTTACTTAACAATACTACCTCTATAGCAATGCGATACGTTCGATTTTTGCAATTTTTATAGCAAGTTTAGACTGTGTTTTGGATCAGCGTTACCTTCACGAGGCTAGCAAATACTTCGGAAGGAGGCGATAGCTCATGTGATCCGTTGCGGTTAGACCGCATCGTACCTCCGCGGGCACTCCAAACCTAACTACCTAGCTAGTACTGTGCCTCAAACCTCAGATCAACAGCTCTTGGTCCTTGAACTTCGTTCCCTTCCGCCCCGCCATAGAACCGAACAGATCCATACAACTAGCACACAGACCATGCCAGTATCCCAAACCCAACGCTGGCTCAGCATATTCGTGTGCACCGAGCTCAGCATCCTCCTGCACGTCCTCGTGGTCCTCTTATGTTCGCACCTCAACATCACTTCCATGATGCTTTGGTTGCCTCTGCACGCGGCGTGTGGATTGCCTTCAAGTGCCGCCTATCAATGGCTGGTCGGAGAAGAGGGACTGGAGCCGTGGTTACATCTGTTGTTCTCTTTTGGTCCTGCGGTGCTGGTGCTCTACTGGTCGAAATAGCCGTCGTTCGCTCTTTTCCTTTGCTTGGGCGGATTTCACTGCCTCTGCTAAGGACTGGGACCCAGACAGAGTTCTGAGGGAAAGTACATTTCCACAGACTGTCTACTCGAGGCTGTGAGCTATGTCCGAGCCGGCTGTTCGGGATGGGCTGTCTCTCGCGGCGTCTGATTTCACCATGAACATTGAAGACTGTCAACAAATGTCGGCGGAGGGCACCCAGGGAGACAAAGTATTCGAGACATCCAGGGAGCCCGCTACGGCCCTACAGAGCCCAGAGACGGCCAACCTGGGAGTGCAGCTCCGTCCATTGTTGCAATCAATGATCCTACCCATAAAACTAGGGGAGCAGGCGGAGAGGAGGAATATTCAAGGTCGAGGAGGCAAAACGAGGCTCTTAGGAGGCAGAAAGAAGAGGGGCGGAAGCGGGCAGAGGCCTTGGGGCATCGCTTGGATGCAATGATGAACATAGTAACGAAGTCTGCAACATGTTCTCGTGCCTGCCCAAGACGCTGACCGAGAGCAAGAACCTAGTAGCAATCGCAATACGTCAAAAGAAGGGTCAGTCCTTAGTGCCGAATCGAAAGACGTCTACCCGCATTGTAATCTGGCCATGCAAGCTGCCTTTTGCATGCTTGGAAATTCTTATGCTGTCTTTACAGAAAACGGCGGTAATACCTCCTAGAACAACATTGCCTGTTTACGAAGCCAGGTTTCGGCACACTTCCGCGTAAACATCCTCTTTCAGTGTCTTTCTCCTCCGCCTTTCGTCGGAAGTGTACTGAATTCCAGCGTCCTCGAAATGTAGTTCGGGCGAGGTTGAATGGGTACAATGGACCACGGGGAAGCTCACTGATTGAGGACTAGGAATACAGTCCGCTTGTCCTGTCGCTCTCCTTTCAGGTGTTACCACGATTTTGCAGCCGCGCCCACCTACTGTCTTCAGCCCTTCCGTAGAATGACTGTGGCCAGATGACCCTGACCGCTCCTGATCGAGCGACTCGTCAAAGTCCTCGAACGCACCCAGATATGTCATGTCGTTGCGTTTGGTCATGCCGACTAGTTTGCTGAGTATGGCGAATTCGAGCTTCAGCTTCATGCCGTACACGGCGCCTTTGAGGGCTTGTTCGACTACGTGTCGATCTTGGTACTCTACCACCATGAGTGCGATGTCCGCGACGATTATCATCGCATTGATCATGCAAAGCTGCCACATCGTTCGGCGGGTCCGTCGTCGGCTGTAGTTGGTGGTTTTGAGTATTTCTAAGGTCCGCCAGACATAGAGCCCAGAGATGATGAACTCTTGCAGCGTGAAGCCGGTCATCTGTATCTTCTCAATGTATCGATATGCGTTCATCCAGTGGTTGCCTGGTGGGACATAGTAGGCACCGAATACAACGACTAACAATCCATCAATGCTTGTCCGCTTGCACGTCATCAAGGTCGCTCACCTGTAGTACTAACATGGAAGACCACCCCATCGACTATCACCATCCACTTCACGGCTCTCAGCAGACGTGCCTGTCCCTTCCCAAGAACGATACCGAGCCTGGAGTACAGCACAAGACTCTGCCCCGTAACCATCGCCGGCCATCCCCAGGTTGTAATAATCAGCCCCGCCAGTTGAGAAGTCAACTGGAAGTACTCGATCATAAATCCAATCTGGTAGGGTATGATCGCCGAGCTTGCCGTCACTAGAGCCCAGAAGTATAGCCCATGGAACTTCCGGAACGTGGTGAATATAAGGAGCATGAGCATCACGGCACTATTGAGCGCCAGTGTGCAACACACCACAACGACGACCGTGGTGCCATCGAAAGTGCCGTTGAAGAAGGTCGTCGTGTCGTGAAGGTCTTTGACGAGTGCCTCGTTGAACGTCATCACGGCGGTGCTTGTGCGTCCATACCGCTGTCGCGGCTGCTCCTCAATAGTGTCTCGAATGAACTGATGGCCAGGGTTGGGATAGAGGAGGCAAGACTTCAAAATATCGTCCGACAATCCGATATGACAGTCCCACACCGCCGGGTTGGCGAGATCGCCCCATATCCCCGGCTCAGCACCCGGTAAGCAGTCGAGACATTGGTGTGGCGAAGACGTTCGCCAATCAACCGTCAAAGCCCATATGCACATTGTCAGCACACCCCGTCAGCAAGCCGCAGCTGTTTCGCCGGGTGCATGATTTGGAAGTGGCGGGAGACGGAGGGCGAGACCGGCACTACTCGATAGATCTTACTGTTATACAAGCATTGCATTTGACACCCCCGAGTGCACAGAGTTGGAAACCTATAGCAAAAGGCGCAGTCTGGCAATGGTGGCTTGCAACTGCGGTGCGCCGGCTTAGCTGTCCAATCAGGTTATACGACAATTCTGCGCGTGTGAAGACGACCGAATATCATCTTACCCTCGCAGGCCTACACATTCCACGGCCGCCTCACAAGTACAATCTGGTATGGGAGAGATTGAGTCTCATGAGAAAGCAAGAGAGTTTCTTGCCGGATAGGGCTTGGCGAGGAAGCCGATGACGCAAGCGTACCTACTATCCATGGCCCGGTGTGGGCAACCCAGTAGCCATTATCTGCCAGGTTTCTGTGAGCAGACTGCTCGAACTACCACACATACCTGGGTTGAACGCAAGAACAGATCATCAAGACGGTCTTTGCAATCACGTCGTAGCACGAGGGATCCATCTCAACATTTACATCACCTACCATAAGCTACCATAAGCTACCATAAGCTGTCATGTCTTCCTCAGCCGTCACCAAAAAGCCGGAAGAGCAGGTCGCGCAACCCGCTGCCGGACAGTCAATGCAGGCCTCAGAGCAATCTGCCAGCGCGAGCGCCAGCGTACGCATCTTCTATCTTGCTTACGATGTGCAAGGCAATATGACTGACCACGGTTGCCTAGGCTGGTCTCAACCTCAATCTTGTTGGGGCTGTCACAGGCTTGTTCTCAAGCAAGAGTAAGAAGGAAGAACAGCCCGATGGCAGCTCAGTCGAACACAAGGACGAACAGGCACACATCAAAGGCAAGTAGCTCGAAGCACAGCCGAGAAGGCCATAAGTTCGGAGCTAATTCAGACAGGCGCTGGCGCTGGAAACATGCAAGCACTTGGATCGGCAAATGCCGAGTCCAAAGATCGACGCATGAAAATACAGGATGAGAATGAGTGAAGTTTGAGTAGGGACGCTTGCGGTTTGCGTCATGCTTCTGCATCTACGAAGCAACTTAGTACCTGCATCTCTGATCTTCTCTTGGTTGAGGGATACTTCTCATGTCCATGGTTTCCATCCAATGCTTTCACTTCCGACGCGTTCATTCAAACCGCACGCCAGACTCTTGGGTATCATTGTGCTTACTGCCTCACTGCTCGCTGCTCATTGCTCGCTGCTCCGTTGCTTGCTCGCCGCCTCGCTCATGCATACTTGTATCTGGTGATGGCTAATGCCGTTCCCAAGACCGCTCGTCATTACCTGTTCTGAAACGCAAAGGGGCTTACCTTGATGTGTCGATTCCTTCCCCCATGCGACAGAACCCGCTCAATCCTCCTCTGGGGCAGGGCCGTAATTCCACTTGCTTCTGGTCTGATCTTTGGTCATCGCTTTGCCGGAGCCGGTGAAGCCGACTCTCGCGTTGGGATTGTCGGGTGTCTTGAACATGCTCTCCTTCTTCTTGACAGCGCCTGTAGCCGGCTTCTTCGGTCCGCTCTTCTGCCAATCATTCCAGCTCGCCTTGCCTTTCTCCAATGCTTTGTTTCCCTTCAACTTCTTCGGCTCAGGCGCCATCCTGGTCGGACCGTCGCTCACCTTACTCGGCTCTCGCTTCTCGCGCACCAGGCTTGTGTCAACCGCCGGAGCTGCTGAGATTATGTGTCCACCTCCCGCGGTAGGCACTGGTGGTGCTGGCGTCTGAGGAGCGGACACAGCTGGTGACGCGTCAGCCTTACGCTTCTTGCTCTCGACGTGTACAGGTCTGATCTCGTATTTGCGCTTCGTCTCGGTGTTGCCGTATCCCTTGAATGTCACGGTGTAGACCGGATCGGCCTGGCTGCCTGTACGCGTCACAATGGTTGCCTGGTACCACTGCTTGTCTTCGGAGTACTTAGCCATGACCGTATCCTTCACGTTGAAGATGGTGGGCTGCTGCGGTTCATCTGGCGGTGGTGGAGGTGCCTCAGGCGACAGCTTGCGGAACTTGGGGTGCTTGCTCATGTCGATCTTTGGGGAAGGCGCGTCTTCTGACGGGGGAGGCGGCGGAGGAGCTGCAGAGCTCTGCTTAGCCTTCTCAGCGTTGATCTGCTGCTGTAGGTCTTGCACCATGTCCTCCATCATCAACTTGGTCTCCTTGGCCGACTCGTCCTCAGGCTCAAGCGCAAGCATTTCGTCGCAGGTTTTGATGTTGCCCTCACACTCCGCCAGCTCCTCCTGGAGCTTGTCGAGGGTAGAGTTTCCCATGGTGAGTTGACAAGATTAGCCTTGGCAGGTTTGACACTCGTCAGCGCCAGGGAAGAGAGATCGAGTTGGGCGAAGCATGGAACGGTTGCACTTGCCTGGAGGCTCCAAAGTGCGGCTGAAACGGCGGGGAGCTCCCGGCCGGGCTTAAGCGGCGACATGGGGGTGATCAGTCACGTGAATTTCTCGGTCTTCGCTCGCCACTTAGGGCTGTCTTTCGTCATGGGCCTTGATGCTACTACCTAGGTAGGTATGAACGCACAATCGCTCTATACTTATTTATCCCCGTTAGCTTTTTCGCTCGTAATGCTACTACATTGTGCCTTTACTTAATAATGCTGCCTCTGCAGCAATGAGATGCGTTCGATTTTTGCGATTCTTATGGCAAGTTTAGACTGTAGTAGATTGCACACTGCTCTTCCGTTAGTCCCCGCCTAGAACTCTTCTGGAAGGATTCCCCCGCGAGCTGGTTGCCTTCCGACGCCGGTCCCGGATTGGCTTCTGCAGTAGTGACTTGAAGCTTCGACCTGATTTATAATCGCGGGCAAGATTCATCGTCTGGACCGCGTGCAGCACCTCTCCAACCGGCTGTCTCTTTCGCAAACCAATACAGTCACGTACAGTACCGCTGCCAAACGCTCGACAACCAATCCGATCGAGCCTCTCCGGTCCCGCCTCGCAGATCCCCATTCATCCTAGCCGCCGATTTCCTCAGTCCTGTGAGGCAGCAGGAAGACCCTGGAAAGTCGGATCACGCTACTGCTGCGGCTGTTCATACCTTCGCCTCTGTTTCCTCTCCGACTTGGATTCATCTTGACATCCGCCACCTCTCGCTTTCCTGCCTGAACATCGGCCTCATTGCATTGGACCGCCTCTTCCAAACAAGTGAAACCCGGTAACAGTCCGCACGTGACAGGACGCCGTGAAGGTGAGCCACTCCGGTCTCTACGGTATGCCGCTAGACCCCGCTCCGCTTCGAGAGTACGGCATGGTCAGCCCATGCTAAGCTAGTGTCTGCTCTTGTCTGCCATTCTTTCACTTCGCCCTCGACACCATCCTTCGGTGTGGACTTTGCGACCATGGATTCGCAACAACTAGCTGACAACATGCGACAGCCGGAGCACGCAGGTCCTACCGCCGGTTCGACCTCGAGGCGGCGCACGGGCGGTCAGCAATTGTCACAAGCAACGCCTCATCTTTCACACAAGCAGCAAGACCTTCTTTTGGCGGCACTGAACTCGCAGCTGGATAAGACCAAACAGCAACCGATACATCACGCACACTACGAAGTCTCGGACGATACGGCCGCACGTCATCCTAGCTTTGCCTCGGCGCAGCCGTTGCATTCGACCATGAACGGCGACAACACGAATGGGCTGTACATCAGCCCGCAGGATGCTGCGCTCGATAATCTGAACGACGACTTCACGCCCGACCTCGACTACTTCGATGGCGACAATTTCGACTTCGACAATGCAGATCTAGGCGGTGAGATGATCGGCGCGTTGCCAGGCGGCGAGGGGAATGAGAAACGGAAAAGCCCCGACGAGCGGGACGAATTTGATGAAACGGAGCCCAAGAGGCAGGAAACATTGGATGGGGAGAAAGGCTCAAAGAAGCCGGGCAGGAAACCTCTAACGAGTGAGCCAACTACGGTAAGCCTTCCACCGAAGATGCGAATGCGCACAGGCCTGGTGTGAGTGATGAATTAGCAGCTGATTGTGGAACAATTAGAAACGGAAAGCTCAGAACCGAGCAGCCCAGCGCGCCTTCCGCGAGCGGAAAGAAAAGCACCTCAAGGACCTTGAGACCAAGGTGTCGGAATTGACCAAGTCATCGGAAGCAGACAAGCACGAGAACGGCCTCTTAAAGGCGCAGGTCGAGCGTTTGCAAGTCGAGCTGCGCGAGTATAGGAAGCAGCTTTCGCTCAACGCAAGCACCGGCGGTGCTCGCAGCTCTCCACCTCTCAATGCATACACTGGACAGAATAATCGTAGCGTGAACGGGCCATCACTCGGCAATGACAGCTTCCAGTTCGATTTCCCTAAGTTTGGTGCACTACCAGGCTCCGCGATCTTTGGTGGCAACCAGCAACCGCGCCAAAGCAACGCCAATGGTGTAGTCAACCGCGCGAGCGCCTCGCCACCCGTCATGAGGCAGTCTCCCTCGCTTATGACCGGCGGATCCGCCGGCCTGCCCTCGCAACCCAAACGGGAGAACAGCGGCAGCAGCCACGGCATGAGTCCTGCGACAGGATCACCCTCCAACACCGGTATTCAGAGCAAGGTCAGCGCACCCAGTTACGCCAACGCGATGCCTTCCGTCGGCTATAGCAGTGCCAATAACATGCACGGCTTCGCGTCCACTCTGCCTCAAATGGGAGGCGATAACTCATTTGGTGACCTCTTCAGTCCAGGACTCCTGAAGACCGCGAACATGGGCAGCAACAATTATTTCGACAACAGACAGCAACCACAGCAATCTATGGCCGGACGCAAGCCCCAGCAGAACAGCTACGACTCGTATAGCGGCGGCGAAAGCACTGCAGGCTTGAATCGTGTCTTCCAATTCAATAGCGGGAGCAGTGCAAGCGACAGTGCTTCGCCAAGCACGAGCTCTGGAAGCCAATGGAATGGCAATGGCCCAAATAGCTCTTGTGGCACTTCGCCAGAACCATCGCATGGCAGTCCAGCGAACAAGGATCAGGCCCTTGGAGGCGTCAATGACAGAGCCAACTCTCACAAAGGCTCGAATGCCTCGGACCAACAGAGTGTTGCCCAGCAATATCAGCCAAATAGCAACTCTGGCGTCACATTCACGGGCAACAACTTCGACTTCGGCATGCCTTCCAATGGCTCATTTGACCCTTTGCTCTATGGAGACTATAGAGACAACAGGGATGCTGCTGGGAACACCGACTTCTCCACCGCCTTCTTCGACGATGCGCTCAATCCCGGTCCATATGACTATGGCTCACCCAGCAACCTGTTCGGCATTCTGCAGAGTCCTCAGCAGACCCACGCAACGCTCCGGTCCAGCCAACAAGGAGCGAATGCAACAACGCCGAGCAGGAATCTCATGGCAGAGGTTGAGAAGACGCACGATGGCGGCGATGAGGATCTCGGTTTGCCGGCTACTCAGCCGAAGACAGAAAGGGCAGGGGGCAAATTGATCTCCTGCAACAACATCTGGTAAGTAAACTCGCATCGGCAGGCCTGCTGCGGCCGCACTAACATGGCTCTAGGAACCAACTGCAATCTAATCCTGATTTCCAAAATGGTACCTTCGACCTAGACTCGCTCTGCTCGGAGCTTCGAGCTAAGGCAAAGTGCTCGGAAAGCGGCGTCATGGTTGACCAAGATCACGTGGACGCCACGCTCAGGAAGCTAGGCAAGAAAGATGACACGGGCAAGTTCGTCCCTGCAAACGGACCGATGCCTAGTGACGTGCCTCACTTGATGTTTGAGCAGGACAGCTGGGACAACGTGCTTCAGAGGATGGGTGGTGGCAACAACATGGGTTTCTAGATAACACGTCCCTTTCCATAACGAAACCCATTTGGCTGGCTTTCTACAGCGCAAGGTGTGAAGGCGACATTGGCGTCACGCGGAATTCTCAAGGGCGGCCTAGGAAAAGCTTGGAGCAGGAACTTTTCTTTGACCATAGGGAACAAAGTATACCTAGCGCTCGTTTCAGGTGTATACCGGCGTTCTGGGACGATTGGAAAAGTGGAACAAGTGGAACACCACTGACCGTCGGAGACTCGAGGCACACGAGAGGGCCAAACAAGCAATATGTATGCTATGAATGAAGAACAAGCAACTCCCGTTTGTGCATCGCAGAACTCTCCTTCTTTCTCAAGCTGTGCGCTTTCCATAGCTCTCGGAGAAGACTCACTTTTCAACAGGTCGAGTAAGACACCATTGGCTAGTAGAGATATCCCCGGTCCAATTTAGATTGCTGGGTGAGAGGCAACAACTTACTTCGGCATTGTGGTGGCTTCACATACCGTCTCTAACACTCCTCTATAAACGAGACCAGATCACAGAACTCCTGGCTACTCGATCTCTACGATCCTTACGATCTGGCTCATGGCAGCTTGTGACGACACGGAGGTGCAGAATATATTTTGAGAGCTCGATTGCAAAACTGCAAATAGAATCATCAATTTGTATAGGAATCCACCGGATTGTGCGGTAGAAGCACGAGCCGGGACGAATCCAAGAACTTATTTGGCTTTTAGTCCAACCCTTCGTACATGGCAAGATGAAGAAGTAGCTGAGGCGTTACATCGAAACATTCGACTCTGGCATGGGGATTTATAAGCTAGGGTATAAATTGGGACACTTCGAGATTAGAGATTTCAAGGTAATAAGAGGCGAAAGACCTATTGCAATGGATGGCCATGCAGAACCATTGGTGAGTTAGTAAGCCGATCCACGGACTAACTAAATCATACCTTCAATCGATTTGCATTCGTTGCCCAAGGTTTCAAGGTCCGATACATGTAAGCAACAGTGTCCCGAGCTATCATGATTTTCAAAATGAGGTGAGAAGCGGTATCATTTAGATCAAGCAGCGTCCCGCATTTAAATTGCCAATACATGTTTCATTGCTATCTTTTCACATCTTTGGGGTCCTAAATTTCCATGATCCTAGTAAAATCCTTGTATTTATGGCTTCAGCTCAAGCTGCAGCAATGCAGTACGCTAATGCGTACCTCATGAGCCGGGATGGCAGTACGAGTGACCCAAAATCAATACGGCAGGATAATAGGGGGAAAGAAATTGAGGCTCGTCAGTGGCGATGTTCCAGAAGGTCAGAAATGTTACACTTGCCGGTGCCAATCTGCAAGATGCTTTTCGGGCATTGTGTATTACGCCAACAAGATTGGCGACTACTTGTTCAGCTCCTCATCCCTGTATGTAATAGCATGCCAACAAACCCGTCCGTCGTCCGAGTCATTTGCCAAAGCTCTATCGCTCTCTAGGGCGAGGAGGCAGGCTCCGAACGTTTCATGGCAAGTCCTCGGTGCGGCGAGGCTTCACCGTAGTCAATGAATTCTTGCGGCGAATTGAGACAGCTGATTGGCACGGAGCCCTCGCTACTAGCAAGCGCAGCCACGTCAGCCTCCTTGCCGGAACATGGGATTTGGTGCGCAGGAAGTGCTGGGCATTGTAGATTGACCTAGGTCGGGATGGCTTTGAATAACGAGATTCTACTTGATTAGGCGTTTGCATAGACATCGTCTTTGCCATACGCAGACAATGACCAGCTCCGGTGAAGGGAAAGAAAGTCCGTATAAGAGTCGGCGAGGTACTGGCATCTGTCGTGCTGGAATAGAAGCGGCTGTCCTGCGATTCAAAGCGAAAGCTGTCAGTCGATGCATAGCCTCGAGCGGGGCAGTGCAATGTGTGATCCCCTGTATGTTTAGCTTGGTCTGCTCTACAATGTACAAATCTCAGTGCCTAACAACATGCCGATGCTCCACGCGCAGCGACGGCACTCCATGCTTTCTCCACTATCGTGATATGAGGACAGTCCTTGGGGTCGTCCACTACATATAAAGGGGGGATTATCAAACTTACCGCACGCCACATCACTTGCAGCAAAGCCATCGGATCAGCCAGATGCCTAGACACCTTGCATACTCTTACCTTTGGCGAAATGGTCATGCGTCCTAATCCTTAAGCCAGCTGCGGCGCGCCACAGTTGTTGTGCAGGCGCAACGCACCGACCATTCCACTTCTGCATTGCATTCCTTTCGTAGGATGTGAAGCATCGATTGTCGTTCATTGGTGGAATCTACCAGCAGACTATATGCGACGGCATGGTGCCTCTGCAGGTTGCCGCTCGCAGGCCCTGCATGCAGCGATGGGCTAGGCTAGCCCTCGGTTTTTAGTCTCCCGACCCTGGCTGGCACCTGATACTTAAGTCGTTAGGTTTCCTAATTGCTCCGTCTTGCAGCAATAGTTACGCGTTCGAAAATGGACCTTGTGGACAGTCTGCGATCAGTCTCATTAGACGACGTGACCATCCCGTCTTCGCCTCAAGCGAGTTCTCAATGGAACAGTCTGGAACTCTAGCCTATCCCACGATTCCTCTTCAGGGTGTTCACGCCTAAATCCGACGGTCACACGGATGCGAGTGTGATTTGCTCACGAGACGCCTTCTCAGCAGGAAAGCGGGGATGGGACAAAGACATTTTTGCATCTTCTGCGACAGCCGGAACCGCAAGGGCCATTGCAAATCATCTTTGGTGGAAGAAGATGAAGAGGGCAGATAATCTGGTGTCTTGGACAAGCAGTATGTTGTTTGCTATACGTTACATCTTCTATAGGCACTACGATCGAAAAGACGGGTCTCCTTTTGAGGACATCAGCTTGCTTGTACTGGACACGAAGAGATTTGCGAGAGGCACGTTCAGCAGGGACCTGGACCTCATCGCGGCATACGAACATTATGATAATGACGACAAGGGCAGCCTCCGAGCAATGGGTCATCTGCGGGCTACGCCTGGATACTATTTTGGGCGAATATCTGTCACAGGGATCTTTGACGCTGCGTGGTAAGTACAGTCATGTTTCGGCACAGATCCTGATATCTGCGGGCATGCTGGACTTACACAAAAGCTTCCAGCAAGCATGGCGGGGACTTGACAGAGGGAAGTGGGTGAAGCCTGTACTGGACGTACGTGCCTCTATTGAAAAAGGTCCGGCAACAGATCAGGCTTCGCCTGAGTTATTGGAAAAGGTCATTAGTATGGCTTCAGAGTTTGGATCGTATTGGCGACTGCCAGTGACAATCCATCTCCTAGCGATATCGCCGCATGGAGTGGAGAGGCATGAAACCTAAAAGATAATCCCCGCTCGCCTAGGTCTGAATGGTGAGCTTTTTGCCCGGCAAAACCAGACGAATAGGCTGACTGCAACGTGAAGATTCGGAAATGATGCGGTGTGCAACGTATTGGGAGTCAGTACATGCGCCGCAGACTATGCCTGAGATGGCTCGTGGTCAGTCTATCATGAGAGCCTTATGCGAGCTGCACGTGGAAGGTAGGTACCATTTCCCACATTGAAGCCGATGTAAACTGACAACATCGGCAGAACTTCAGCTACTTGCCAAAAATCTAAGAGACAAGATCGCACAGTTTCCTACGCGCACTCGAAAGAAAAGTTCCGCCGTGCTTACATCGATACAGCGCATCGTAAGCTCCGTAATAATGGAAGAAAGGTCGTTGGAAGGCTAGTATCGCTTCAGCCGAAATAAATTGTCGCACCTCCGTGTTTCTGTACGCGCGCGAGCTCGAATAGGTATTTGTTACGAACATAAGAAACGATTGGACGAATACGCGATGAAGTGGCGCGGCAATAGAAAACCCTATTACCTAGAGCCGAAAGAAGGGTTACAAGAAAACAAAGCACCTATAGTAACATAAGCAGAGCGCTCTATAATCCGTAGGCATAGAGCAATAGGGCACTCTATAATCTGTAGGGACAGAGTAATAGAGTAAGTTATATAAAGACATAAATCTGTTAAATATATAACTAGGCATGTTTTTATTAGAAGTTAATATGTTTAACTTATATTATAATCTAACTATTAGGTAGAGAACTAATAGCCTTATTATAATTAATTATCCTATAACTTAGTTATAATAATACATCTATTTTAAAGAGCTCTAAACCCGTAATACTATTTTATAGGATTGTAATACTTTAAATACCCTTAAGAAACTTTATACTTTAGATAATAATAGCTCTAAACAATTAACGTAATACTAGTATATAACTATAACTAGCTAGTATAACCCTAACTAGTAGAGTTAACAATAATATTAGAGTCGCTAAACTAGACTTCTTTTATAAAGAACGATCTAAACTTAACAATTAGCCTTACTAGCTTATAATTTTCTTTAAGATAGGAGAAATTATCTAGATTCTAGGAAGACTATTATTATATTATCTTACTCTAGGAGTTAGGCTTAGTAATAGGATTAACTTTATTTATAGAAAGTCTTAGTTAATAACTATAATGCTAATAGAATCTTTAACAATTAGAGTAACTTTATTAAAGCTATGTATATATAAGCTCTATTAGCTTTACTATATAATATTAAACTTAAAGCTAAATAAAAAATAAGTTATATAATAAATCTACTAAAAGCTATTTGCTTTATACTAAGCGCGTAGTATAAGGTCTTAGATTAGACTATAGCTAACTACTAGATCTATATATAGGTTAATAGACCTAGGTTATAGTAACTAGCTAATTATATAGAGTAAAAGGTTAAGGCGCTTTAGTAAAAGAACTAAAAGTAGGCTTAGAATAAGAGCCTTATAGATCTTAATCTACTTATTAAGCTAATTAACAAATCTATATATAACTACTATAGTATTCTTATAGATTAGATTATTAAGTAGTATTAAGTAGTACCTCTTAAAGAGCCTATAGAAAAGTATATAAAAGATTAGACTCGTATATTACCCTTAGAGGCGCTTAACCCTACTATAAAGATTATACCTTAATAAAGCGTAGTCGAAAGACTATACTAATAACTAAATCTTTAATCTTAAGTACTACAAAAGTATATTAAATATAAGAAATTACTACAATAAAAGACTATAGATAGCTAGTCTACGTAATTACTAACTAAATTAAAACTTTTTTATAGCTATAGAAAAAGCTTAACAATACTTAATTGGTATAGTAAGGTCGATCTGTAACGGCGGATGAAATACGGCTAGTACTAGCTTTACGGTGTCGGCTGCATTTTCCATCCATAGTGGCCATCACTACAGCAGAGGTGAAGTTCGCTCCTCTTACAATACCAGACTGTCGAAGTTGCCAAGCCAACAGCCTGTCTCCATCCTTGTTTTCAAGGCATCGTGCCTGCCTGTTTCTGCGCATAGGTCAGATAGCGTGGCCATGGAAGCCACAAGTCTTAGGCAGCTGTCTGTGTCAAGCGTAGCAAGTCTAGGTCTGCCTGCACACTGTCAAGGTTCTCGTCAACATTATAGATAGCAAGATTTTGGAGCCCGTCCAAGTAGTGGGAATTGCTGTTCCCCCAATGTTCGCTACTCTTCTAAGGCATTACAATCTACACTCATGCTTGACGCCAAATCTCACGCATTGCAACAGATAATCTTTCCCCGACCGAGGGCCATATATGATGATTAGGCATACTCTTCGAACGTCAATACCAGCATGGTGTGCAAGAGGGAACAAGAGTTTAGGACCTTTAAAAACGATTGACAGCGACTGGCCTGCTTCTCGTGCCTATGTAATTCTATCAGACTCCCTTTTCCCTGTGCTAACTCACGGGTTCCAAGTCTCTGCATCTGTACTCGAGTCCGCCCAACCGACTGTAATGAGCATATTTACTCACATGCTTATGCATTTTACGTTGGCGAACTACCAACCCAACCGTAAGAGCGGAAGACAGCGTCAACCGCATTCTAGCCATCACGCACCTACCTTCTGCGTGGGACCTTGTCCCATGTTCGAGACCAACTTTTCAATGGCACACTTTTCTGAAAGAGTTCAAGCGGAAGGGATTGTACGGGAGAGAGGCTAGGAATCCGGCGAGCAAAGATGTTGCTCAAAAAGCGGACGTCGCCCGGGCTCATCACGCTATTGGCAAGGCTCAAGGTCACCAGATTCTCCGTGAACTCCTTTGCCAACATCGAGGCGAGGCTCATTTAACAAGGTGTACGGGCAGCGGCCTTCCATACCAGCTGATACCTGCCATAGCGTAATAGAGTCGTCTCGAGCAGGATTGCTTTAATGATTCCCGCACTCACTTTCGCGAAACGGTGTTAGCCGCATACGCTTTCACTTGCTGATAGAGCATGTACTTACCCCAACGACCCATAGAGATGGCTGCATCAAGTGTCGGATGATAGGCCATGAGATTCCACATGGTGAAAAGACCGCCAATGCTGCAGCCGACCCCGCAGCGAGAGATATAGACCATAGCTCGACGCCAAAGTGGGCCGACATTTCCAAAATGACAGGCCTTGCCCCGATGATAGTAGCCGCCTTGTCGTTCGGAACGGGTGCCGAGTAGTCAGACTGCTGGAGGTGCTCGCTGGTAAGTACGTTGCTCTCAGGCTCGAATATCTCGGTGGGAGCACCAAAGACCGACAGGACCCAGATGTGCGCAAATTCCCTGGTGAATGTCGGCGTGAAGGAAGAAGTGGAAGACGACTTTGTAGTTCGCAACCCGTTGACTGATGCGAGCCAAGATGTCGTATGGTAAAGCTGTCGCCCACACGAACTTGATCATCGTCATGCCACGCCCTAAGCTGGTAGTTGCGACAGGCTGTATCTAAGTTTGCGCGATTTGTGCGCAAATCACCTGGCACCAATATTATAAGCGCTACGGCGGGTCGCGAGCTTCTTGCGCGATTTGTGCCCCCGGCGTCGCTTCCACAAGCGTGGCTTCTGCCAAGGAAATTGAAGTTTGAGGAACGAATGACGTAATGCACAAAGCAAAAATGCCGCCGTGTACTCGTAGTATATAGACGAGATGGGACAACCGAGAGGCCACGCGCATCTATTAGCGATTCAAAGCGATACACTTTGGCGACTATCATCATGGCGCGACCCGCGACACGGAGCATCCTGACTGCACCCTTGCAGACCTCTTTTATTATTCCCAATCTCCACTGTCCAACGTGCGTCGGTCATATTACGTCCTTGATGGACGATTTCGACCCTGTGCCAATCATCAGAAACATCTCGATAATCAACCACATTGTCACCGTTCAACATGACAGCACAATCTCAGCGACCTCAATCAGCAGCGCGCTCACGTCCGCTGGTTACGAGGTCTTTGATGTGATCCTCGAACCTTCGTCAAAAGAGAAGCTGACCTCACGTGCGGGTCATAATGGCTCTTTGGAAGAAGCTGTGGAACGATGGGATCCAAAAAATTCGTCGCAAGTGGACAAGACCGTACGCGTCGCTCACGACACGAATTGTGAAATGTGTGCGGCGCACAGCAGCACGAAAACAGCGTCAGTGGGGCTCAGATCGGTCTCTACATCCGGAGACGTCGACCGGCTACCCCTCTTCCTGGCCATACTCTCAATTGATGGTATGACTTGCAGCTCTTGCGTTGGACAAGTTACGAAAGCACTGCGGGGCGTCGAACCCGTGGAAAGGGCGGACGTATCTCTTGTGGGCCACAGTGCCGACGTTCAGTTCAGGGCCGATAGGGCGGAAAGCGTCGCGAAGGAGTTAACGAGGGCTGTTGAGGCTGCCGGATACGATGCCCAGCTGATGGAGCTCAAATCAGTGCCTGTATCGGAAGAAACGAAGACGGTCGAAGTCAAGGACGGACCCTGGCGAGCGACATATGCGATTGAGGGCATGAGCTGCAGCTCGTGTGTCGGGAAAATCTCCGCCGCCATCGAGAAGCTTTCGTTCGTGGAACGCGCAGACATCAACCTCGTTGCTCACTCGGGCTCGGTGATATTCAGCGGCAAGCGAAACGAGCGCCTGGTCCTGGCCGCTATTGCAGAATCTGGCCATAACGGTACGCTCGTCGACCTGGAGCCTCTTACGAAGCACGAAGCCGTTCAAGCTCGGACAATATCTCTTCGCATCACCGGAATGCATTGTCTTCAATGCCCGAAACGCGTCATGGATGCTGCTCGAGAGCTGCAGGCCGAGATACGAAAGGCGCCGACTCTGGACTCTCCGGTTCTAACAATCTCATATGTGCCGAATGCACCCAAGTTAACAATCCGGCGCATCGTAGCTGACCTCAGCGATCTCGATCAGTCGTTCGTCGTAACTATCCACAAGCCGATATCGGTGGAGGCGCGTTCTCAGGAGATGCTGAAGAATGAACAAAGGGCAGTCTTTGCGCGTGCATTACTAGCCGTCGTCACCGCTGTTCCTTCTTTGATATTCGGTGTGGTTTACATGAACCTTGTGTCTAAGCATGACAAAGGCTACATGTACTTGATGCGCCCTTTGCAAGGCGTCAGCAGGGCGGAATGGGCAAGCTTTATTATGGCGACCCCTGTGTACTTCTTTGCCGCAGATCACTTCCACAGGCGTATGCTTAAGGAAATCTACGCCCTCTGGCGACCGCGAAGCCCTGTACCGATCGCGAAACGCCTGTACCGATTCGGAAGCATGAATATGCTTATTAGTCTGGGCACGACCATCGCATATTTTTCTTCGCTCGCCACATTGATTGTGGCTGCATCTGACCCCTCTAAAAATATGATGGGAAGCTCAAAGCAGTCATATTTCGACTCGGTGGTATTTCTAACCATGTTCTTACTCTTGGGTAGACTCGCAGAAGCTCACATGAAGGCAAAATCGGGCGACGCTGTATCAGCTTTAGTGAAGCTGAGATCAGTGGAGGCGAGTCTGGTTGTGCAGAAAGGCAAGAATACCAGTTCTGAAGTGGAAAAGGTTAATGTGGAATTCATCGACATGGGAGACTTGGTCAAAATCCCACACGGCTCCAGTCCACCTTGCGATGGTATACTTCTGGACGAATGTGCCGATTTCGACGAATCTAGTTTGACAGGAGAGTCTCGGATGGTTGAAAAGCAGAAGGGCGATGATATCTTTTCAGGCACGATCAACAAAGGTCCCACGATATCCATCAGGGTCACGAGTCCAGCAGGCGCATCAATGTTAGATTCCATAATTGAAGTTGTGCGCGAGGGCCACTCTAAACGTGCTCCGATGGAAAGAATTGCAGACCTGCTCACCGCGTACTTTGTGCCCTTCGTTGTCCTCGTCGCCATTACGACTTGGATGGTGTGGCTCGCACTTGGGCTATCTGGAACGCTTCCGCTTAGCTATCTGGGCAACAGTATTGGCGGTTGGCCGGTTTGGTCGCTTCAATTTGCGATCGCAGTCTTCGTGATTGCGTGCCCCTGTGGCCTGGGTTTGGCGGCACCAACTGCTCTCTTTGTTGGCGGCGGACTGGCCGCGAAGCGTGGAATTCTCGTTAAGGGTGGCGGAGAAGCCTTTCAAGAAGCAAGCAACCTAGATGCCGTGGTCTTTGACAAAACTGGAACTCTTACAGAGGGTGCCGAGCCAAAGGTTGTACAGCACAAGTTGTTTCATGTTGTTGCCGGGCTTGATAAGCCGACGATTCTTGGCATGCTCAAAAGCTTGGAAGAAAACAGCAGCCATCCACTCGCTCGTGCTGCTGTTAGCTTCTCGGTTTCGGAAGGCGTAACAGCCATGGAGATCTCTGACATCGTCGAGGTCGCTGGCAAAGGTCTGAAAGCCACGTGTCAGCTGCCACACAGCGAATTGCAGACACGGTACGAGGTCTTGGTTGGTAATGAAGCTTTGTTACAAGACCATATTGTCGCAATACCGCAAGATTCCGCCGACATGTTAGAGTCTTGGAAAGCATCTGGCAACTCGGTTATGCTGCTTGCATGTCGTGAATTGGGGTCGAAGAAGGGGGGCTTAATTGGCATCTTTGCTGCATCGGACCCACTGCGCGCTGAGGCAGCTGGAGTGATCAAATCATTACAGGCTAAGGGAGTAGACGTCTGGATGCTCTCTGGAGACAACCCGAAGACGGCGAACGCCGTTGGTAATCATGTTGGTATCCCACCAGACAACATCATCGCTGGTGTTTTACCTGCCCAGAAAGCGGACAAGGTCAGGTATTTACAGCAAATGCTTAGACCAAAGCGCCGCAACGGTTTCCAAAACGCTCTGACAAGCAAGAGAAGTCGCGCCACTGTCGCCATGGTTGGCGACGGCATTAACGACGCGCCTGCGTTGGCCGCTGCGGACGTTGGAATCGCTGTCGCTTCCGGGTCAGATGTCGCCGTACAGTCGGCCGCTTTCATATTGGTCCAGTCGGACCTCCGTGCGGTGCTCACCCTCGTAACTCTTAGCAGAGCTGTGTTTCGACGTGTTATCCTCAACTTTGTCTGGGCGGCACTTTACAACATGGTTGCTTTGCCTGTTGCCGCGGGTGTTTTGTATCCGATTCAGACAGGTGGAGGGTCTCATGTTGGACTTGATCCAGCGTGGGCTGCGCTCGCAATGGCGCTTAGTAGCGTAAGTGTTGTCGCTAGTAGTCTACTAATGCGGACTCGTATTCTAGGGGTTGGTTTCCGGGAATAGTTTCGTTTAGTCTTGTCTATAATGTCCTCCAAGGAGGGCTTACTCCGTTATAGCATCGGAATTTACGACCCCGAGACAAGCTAGACGCCGGCCGTTATGCCTATCCAAAATTATTAAATCTAACGCGTACGTACTAGATTTAGAGCCTACCCAAAATTTTTACTAAGACTAAGGTTAAAGGGCCTATTAGATTTAAGGCCTATTAGATTTAGTTAGAGTTAACTAGAAAATACTTTAAATTTTCTAAAATTTAGATATATTATAGAGTATAATAAATATTTATATTAGAAGTTTTACTTAGAGATAAATTATTATCGAGATATTACTATTATTAGTAGGTTAGGGTTAGAGGTTTTGTATATAATAGTAAGGAAGCCTTACTCTATTATATATAGAATTTACGACCTATAGAATACTAACTAGACCTACTAATATAAGTAAGGACGTAGTATATATACTATCTTAACCTAAAAAAGTAGTTTAGACTAATCTAATAAGAACCTTCCTACTAAAAAGAAAAAGTTAGTAGAAGATAGTTTAAATTACGCGACAAAATTATCCCTTGCTACCTTAATAGTTTTAGAAGATACGCCTCTTAGGAATCTACCTTTTAAGTATACCTAAGGTACCTATTATAAGAGTAATATATTTAACCCGCTACTTCTATATAAGACCTATAGGCTTAGACTTACCTTAATAAGCTATCTAGCTACCTTAAAAGGTTAGGAGAGTTCTACTACTAAATTATAGTTAGTTGTATCCTACTAAAATATAGTTCTAATAGTAGTAAGTTATAGTATACTTACTTATTTTTACTATAGCTTTACTTATACTATCTAGCTTATAGAGGATTACTACCCTCTATATATAGGCCCTAATAAACTATATATTTGTCTATTACTATAGGTAGTAGAGTAGGCTTAGTCGCAAGGGCTATATTATATTAGCTAGTAATTCTATGTCCCTTACTCCTTTATTAGACTACTAGCTAGTAAACCTACTATATAAGATTTAGCTTTTTCTACTAGCTAGTATTTTAGGTAGGACTATATTAATATTTAATATATTATCCTATACCCTATATCTATTTACTCTATACTATTACTTAATAGTAGATAAGGCTTATTCCTATTATACTACTAGCTAATAGATAAGACTTAGAGAAGCCTAGTAATATATAGGCCTAGATAGTAATAGCTTTAGTATTACAAAACCCTATCTTATTACTAAGATCCTATATTCTAGGGTTATATAGAACTATATTAGTAGTAGTATACCTAACTATTTCTATTAAAAGAGACCTACCTTACTTAATACTATATAGGTAGGTATTGTTTTTATAGTTACTATATCCTACCCTTATATAAACTTAGCTCTCTATCCTATCTAGTATTATATAGGTCGAATATATTATTAAGGCTCTAAATAGCGAGTATTATACCTTAGACTATAAGATAAGTAAACTAGATTAATATCTTCTTAGACAATAAGTTAGAGCTACTATTAGTCTTATATTTTATTTAATATTATATACTCGCTCTTCTCGCTCTCTACTAAAATACTTTATATCTATTTTAAGATTCCTACTATATATAACTACTACTAGCTATTTAATAGGAAATCTAGGTTTATAAACCTACTCTACTAACTAGTATTTAACTCTACTACCTACTTCCTTTTTTATATACTCTCTCTCCTTTCTAACCTCGCTACTACTTAAAAATATATATACTCCTTATCTCTCTATTAAAACCTATACTATCTACCCTTATACTTATATACTAAGCTATATCTCTATATACCTTACTAATAGCAAAATAGCTTGTTTTAGTAACCCCTTAGTACTACTAGAACGCTATCTATAAATCTTAGGCTCTTTTTTAGGCGCGTTAGCTATAGAATAATAGTTATTAGATATACCTTCCGCGCCTATACTATTAGTCTTTACTTTACCTAGCCCTAGGTAAATCTCTTTAGACTAGTCTTATTCTACTTACCTTTATATATAGTTACCTTCTACTCCTATAATATTCTATTTTTCTATAGTACCTTTTTAAAGCTACCCTTCTAGCCTAGGGAGTATAGTAGCGCCTATAGAAGGTTTAAGACATTAGCCTACTTAAGATCTTAGAAGAAGCCTATATAATAGTATTTAAATTAATCTAGTAGATTTAGTACTCCTAGTAGGTTCTAACTTATTTACTACCTATATTTTCTATAAATAATCTATTAGATTAGCGGTTACTATCTTAACTCTACTACTAACTATTAGTATATATCCTTTACTATTACTACCTATACTAATAGCGCTCTATATTCTAGAATTAGTACTAGATACTACTAGTATATCTATAGCTAGTTCTCTACCTCCTATATTTCTAAGTATTCTACTATAAACCTTGTCTACTTTATTACCTAGTTTAGCTACTATTCTAAATACGCCTAGAAATCGATCTCTATAGTAGTTATAAGAAACTCTAGATAGTAATATTTATATATCTAGGGAATTCTTTCTATCGCCTACTAGATAGGCTCTAGTTCTACCTACTAGGTTACCTAGCTATACTTTTCTATATTTACCTTAATACTATTCTAGCTATACTAGTCTTCTATCTAGCTAAATATTAGTCTAATCTTACTCTTATTATAATATAATAGTACTCTATTATTAGTATAGAAGACTACTTATAGTATATTAGTTGTCTCTATATTTAATATCTAAATTAAGTTGTCTACTATAATATTCTATAATAGTAGGGATAGTAGGGACCTCTATAATATCCCTTGTCTCTATAGTATCTAGATAGATACTCTACTATTAGCTATTACCCTTAATACTAAGCTAGTAGTTAGGCTTTCTAATAGCGCTATATAGTAGGCTAGATATCTTTATACTATTAACCCTTATTATAGGATCCCTTAGTCTACTATATTAAATACTATATAGAAGTTAAGAAAGAGTATCCTAATATACTACTACTACTCTAGTACTATATAGATAGTAGCTACTAGTATTAGGGTTAAGTAGTTAGCCTAAAATCCTACCTAAGCTAGGTATAGCTAGAGGTAGTCTAGCCTTCTAAGATATTCTAGTAGTAGCGACTTAAATAGTTTATAGAATATTATAATTAGTATAATTAGTTATATATTACTAATTATCTTTAGTTTAGTCTAGTCTTTTATAAATAGCTAGATCTTAGTTTAGTTCTACTATTATAGTATTACTCCTTATATTATATATATATTAAATAGAGCTACTAGGTAGACTAGGAGTATTATATATTATAGGGCCTTTAATACTTATATATAGACCCTATCTCTACTATAGGCCTTCGAGCTATCCTACTTTCTAATTATATTATATATATCTTTAGCTAACTAGGTCTACCTATCTTCCCTCTTACTATCTTGCTATTTATTATTATTATTTAACCTATCTATTAGCTAGATATAGTACTACTTACCTAATACTACTACTACCTCTTCTAGTACTATCTATCTATCTATTATACTATAGAAAGAGCTATTATTCTTATTTAACTTAAATACCTAGTATATAAGATAATAATATAATATCTCTATAGTAGCCTAGTACTAGCTTTCTCTACCTATCTAGACTACTATCTATAGAATATCTATATATACTATCTAGACTACTTTTACTAGAGTAGTATCTAGCCTATCTAGTTCTCTAGTTATAGTAAATATATATTTTATACCTATACTAAGGGCTACCTACCTCTTCTATAGGTTAGTAGCTAGTACTTCCTTTCTAAATTTCTTAATATAATAGTATAGTAGCTTCGTTTCTATTACTAATTAGCCCTCTTTCTCTAGAATAGTTACTATTATAAGTATTATATACTAATAGTCTATTGTTAGGCCTAGGTTACTATTAGTTAAAAGGTAGAGTATATCCTCTATATAGGTCTATTATATAAAGTAGTAGTCTACTATTAAGATATCCTCTACTTCTATACCTACTAGTAGTTCTAGCTCTCTAGTTAGAGTTAGCTAGTATATACTATTAGTATAGGTCTACTAGTTAATTAATCCTTCCTACTTCTAGAATATTAGGGCTAGAATTAGGCTATAGTATATATTTATATTTTCTAGAACTACCTCTACTATTACTATATAGTCTAATACTATTTATACCTTCTATTCTAGTATATTTAGAGGTAGATAGATCTCTACTACTATTACCTCCCTAACTATTAGAATAATAGTATTAGATATTATAACTACCTACTTCCTTAGCTACTAGTATACCTAGCTTAAGCCTAATAAATATAGTTTACTTTTATATTAGAGGCCTATTCTTATTAGTAGTTATAGTATATAGGCTAGTATATAAGGGCTCGCTATATAGTATTTATATCTAATATACTATGTCTCTACTATAAAGGCTATATCTAGTATACCTACCTCTACTAGGCCTATAAGCTAGTTCTATGTCGCCTTATCTAGCCTATATATATTTATATATACTATATATAGTACCTTCCCTTCTATATCTAGTAACCCTATTATAGAATAGTTAGTATTGCCTTACTCCTATACTATTTATATCTATTAGGCCTAGTACTCCTACCTCTCTTACTTTTAGCTCTTCTATCTTATAATAGATATAGAAGCTTAGAGAACTTATTATTACTCTTTAGAGAATATAGCGGTTTAAGGGCTAGTTTGCTCTTCTAGCTATTCTATCTCTTATCTATTATTAGTAGTATGTTCTCCTTTTTAATTTTTTTAATTAGAGCCTTTACTTACTAGGTAAGCTTTACTATATAGTTAGCTTATATCTTATTTATTTTAGCCCTTGCCTTTTTACTATCTCTTTTTAGTCCTATATTAAATATTAATAATAGTACTACTTTAGTTAAGCAAAAGTATCTAAAGATACCTAAGCCCTTTTTTAATCTTAGCTTATCTATTAGAAGTAAAATATTATTAGACCCTCTTATTAGAGGAGGTAGGGTCTAAAGTTACCTCTCTATTTTAGTAGAGGTATATATTGCCTCTAGATCTCTTACTAGTAGAGGTAGTATATATAGGTATCTCTTTACCTAGATCTACTAGGTAATTCTTAATAGGTCCTATTCTCTATTCTCTAGCTATTAGAGTATCTTCTAATATATTCTATCTACCTCCTCTTTTTTTAGTACCTTAATAGCCTATTTAATATATATTAGATAGGATAGAATTATATAGCCTTTTTCTATCTTCTTCTACTAGTAGATAGAGTCTCTATACTAGAACTATTACTATTTTAGTCTATCCTCTACCCCCTTTTCTCCTTTGTCCTTATAGTAAATATATATAGGTTCTTCTAGTACTAAATAGTTTAGATAGTAGATCTACTAGCTAAAGTAATAATAGAGGTTCTCTACTAATAGATAGAGACTACCTAAATTTATATATTTCGCCTTCTACTATAGAGTATTACTTATTATAGCCTATATTATTTAAGGTTAGTCTAGGCTAAATTAATAGTAATTACCTTATAGGGTTTCTAGATACCTCTTAATATCCTCTAAGGTCCTATATCTTATTACTATAAATGTTTAGGATTAGCCTACTTATTAAACTACTTTTGTTTAACCTTAAGCGATCCTATATATACTAGATATACCTTCTCTAGATCTATACTCTCTTGTACGTCTATAGGTCCTACTTTATTCTAGAGGTATAGGGCGTCTTATAACTACTAGTCTTACTTTTCTTATATTAATACTAGAATATATATTTACTAGCTCTACCTTTTCCTAATTAATACTAGATTATATATCCTACCCTTTTTCTATAGAATTTAAGTATCTTATACCTTCTACTTCTTAAGTAATAGGTAGGTAAGATATAGTATCTAAATCTAGTAACTAGTAGAGTTTATACTTTCTATATATTTTACTATCTAGTAATATTCGCTCCCTCTTCTATTCTACTAGCTAGTAAAGTAACCTTGCCTATTCTACTAGCTAGTAGAGTAACCTCTACCTATTCTACTAGCTAGTAGAACGACCCCCCCCCCCCCCCCCCCCCCCCCTCTCTACCTCTCTACCTCTCTCTCTTTAATCTTACTAGCTAGTAGAATCTTCTCTCTCTCTTTCTAGTCTCTCTACTAGCTAGTATTACTACTTTTCTATATAGGATTGTCTTGTCCCTAATTTTCTACTAGCTAGTAATTTTATAGGTAGTCGCTATAAGCTATTTTCCCTTACTAGCTAATATACTATATAGTAGGCTTATTTTAGAATAAAACGGTCTCTATAGCTTAAGATTAGTCTTCTATAGTTTATAGTTTATAGGTAGGATATTAGTTATATCTTATTATACTATTATACCTATACTATTATAATTTTTATCTTTACCTATATTTAGCCCCCTTAGAGCCTTAAGAGGTTAGAGTTAGGCTCTATTAATTCTCTTTATTAAATCTATCTCTCTAATTATTATTCTTTCTATCTAGGCTAGAATTATTTCCTAGTAAAGTCTATAGAATTATAGAGACTATATTAAACTATAATAGCCCTAGGTCCTATAGCCCTACCTTTATCCCTATTTATTACTTAATTTCTAATAGTAAGAGGGGTAGAGGTTTACCTATTATTACCTAGGCTAATAGAGGTACTAAGGCCTTTACTAGGCTAATTATATATAGATAGAAGGTCTATACTACTACTAGCTAGGTAGTTAGCTCCCTACTTAATAGTATCTAGTTAATCTAGTTTATAGTTAGAACTATAGAAAAGAGAGCTACTACCTCTTATTTAAAAGTCTAGGTAACCTTCTACTATTACTAGCTATATTTTAATATCCTTCTAAACTTATTATACTATTTCCCCTCTAGTTCTAGCCTCTTCCTATATAGCTACTTAAATATACTCTCCTTTATAATTATCTATACTAGCTAATCCTATTTATATATATTAGCCTATAACTTCTTATAGTACTAGTAGAAGTCTATACTAAGTAACTAGTTTAGTAGTTATTCTAGCTAGTACGCTACCTTCCGCTAATTTATAATATCCTATAGTTAAATAAACTATATATTCTAGTTATCCTACCCTTAGAATTAGGTCTAGTTCTAGACTACCTACTACTACTAGTCTCTTTTATTTAGGGCTCTTACTAGAGTTATAAGGTAAGTTTTATCTAGGTACTACTTCTATATTAGCGCCTATTACTTCTTAGCTATACCTACCCTAGCTATCTCTATTAAAAACTCTACTATAGTCTTCTAGGTCTAGTTAGTACTTATTAAGATAGCGTTAGCTAGTTATACTATAGCCTATTTATAGACTATCTTTAGTACCTATATTATAGATACTTTTATCTAGTTAGGTTAGGTAAGTATTAGCTCGTATAGTATAGTAGAATCCTTTAGGTTACTACCTATATAGAGATATACCTCTCTTATATCTTTAAGCGACCTTTTTTATTTTATATCTAATAATACCTATAGCCTTAGGTCCTAGCTACTATAGTCCTATTCTAAGTTACTTAAGTTGTCTAGCCTATAGGCTATATATAGGATTATAGCGCTATATTAGACTATATACTAGGTCCCTTCTAGCTTCTATTTTAATAGTACCTAGTAGCTTAAGCTATTGCTCGAACTTAGTTACGAGCTTACGCTATTATTATTCTCTTAGAGTAGTATCTATAAGGCCTTAAGATACTCCTACCCTCAATCCTTCAAAGAATCCGGGGCGGATTCCATGATAATGCGTGGGGGGCACGGGCCACCGAATTCGCCGGAGGGGGCAGATTCCATGAAAAACCGGGGGCAGAAGGAATGAAAAGTACCGGTCGGAATCGTTTCAAACTCGGTGAGTTTCCAATCCGTAGGCACTTTACTCGTGAGTTTTCAACATCGGAGCGGGAGACCCGCGTGGTGAATTGTTATCGCGGTTCGAAAATCCCGACATTCTGTGTGAAGTTCCGCTCGCAAAGGCTTAGGGTTAGGGTCGGCGGGCGTAACGGCGGTTCGGCTGGAATTGAGGGACCGCCGGAAGCGCAGGCTGGACGCTCGCGAAGAGGTAGGGTAGATAGAAATACACCAACAAAGGTGCAGAAAAGCACCCAGCAAGACCACCGACTCTTGTAGCATGTAGCTAACGTTCAACCCCATCATGTGTGACCGCGCCATCGCGACAGGGATCGCGAAAATTCTGTGACAGGGGTCGGTGCAGCTGAGCCCAGGCGAGGCCGCCGACCGAAACATCAGGACAGACACGTTGCTCGACAGCTAATACACCATGGACGCTTTTGAGAGTCTGTTCGTACACTTCCAGAATTTTCAAATCATCGTTTGTAGAGATTGCAAGTTTGCAGTGGTTCCAGACCAAATCAAGGCGCATCTCAGCCAAAGTCACCAGACGCTAACAGTGAGCACTAGGAAAGGAATAATCGAACAAGTGGAAAAACTCGACCACGTCGCTTATAGGTCAGAAGACGTCGTGTACCCCGCCGCCGAACAGGAAGCGATCCAGGAGCTCGGCCCGGTCATCGAGCAATGCTCACAGTGCAAAGCGTGCGGGTTGCTGAGGGAGAGTAAAAAGGGGATCGAGGCGCACTGTAGAAAGGAACACGGCTGGAACAGCGCCAAAAGCAGAGGAGGTCGAGGGAGTTTGAGGAGTCGACCCGCCGCAAACCAGCCGTTCACGGAAGGTCACTGCTGTCAGAGATTCTTCAAGTATGCGCAGTGGACTAAGCTCTTTAAAGTGCTACCGCCAGCGCCACGGATGCTAGGAGGCGGTCATGGCTGCGAGCCCGAGGACAGGGCGCAGAAGTTGACAGATGAGGTAGCCGATGGACTCAAGAGGAAGCTGCGGGAGGCGCACCATCACAGGAAGGTGAACGTCAGCAATGTCAGGTCTGAAATGGATCCATGGCTGGAACACACCAGCTGGGCTCACCATCTGGCTGGGTTTGAGAAAGAAGAGCTACGGGCTAGTCTAAGTGCGGCGCCAAAGCTTGAGGCGGACGAGCGGGGGATAGAGAGCGTGGATGAAGAAGAGGAGGCGATCGAGAGAGCTTGCAGAGCGACCGGCAGGGTGATCAAGAAGGCCATGGACGTCAGCAGTCCGCGGACGATCCCAAGGTCCGCTCTTCACTACGTGAACAGGAAGGAAACCGGGGCCGCGAACAACGAGACTCCATTCTACAGCAAACACGAGGCCAGTACGAAGAAGAAATACTCCAGGGTCTGGGTATCAATGCTGAGATATCTTTGGAGGAGTCAGACATGGGAGAACAAGCCAGACTACACGTTGACGGATGGGCAAGCGAGGAGGCTGGGAGCAATGCAAAGTCTCGCCAGACGAGAGACCGCCGCTCTAGACAAGGGAGCCAGAAAGGTCTGCGAAGACGAGTTACAATGGTCCATCGTTCTTTTCTGGGCCAGCATGCTCGACCAGGAGCTGCTAGACGACGAGTTCCAAAGCGGCTTTCTGTCCGCATTGGCAGTTCTCGGCTTGGACACCGAAGACGCAGGATGGGTAAGCGTGTTCAACTTCACGCCGAAGCTGGCGGCCATCGTCACGGTCTGTAAGGCTCTGGTGGTGTTCATGGCTTACAAGCAGAGGCAAGACGACATCGACCGGCTGATCGGAGCCGGGATAGGTGAGAGTGAGGCGAGAAAAGAAGCGGTCAGCATTGTAGAAGGGGTGCACGATATGGTGCCCAGGCTGTTGTGTCTTCAGGAATACGGGGGACCAGCGAGCCCGATGGACAGGGTCTTGCACATGAAGACTTTTGGAATGAGGATCAGGTTCACGGAGAAAGCCGGGGCACGGGTCACTTGGATGAACAGATGCCAACAGGTCGCCATCGACAAGATCAGCTTCAGCATGGGAGATCTCAGAGATGCACTACACTCGCTGTGGGAAAGGTGTCTGGGGAGGCTCACGAAGCGGTTGATGTTCTTACAGCAAGAGGAGGAACTGCCGATCTTGCATCTGGACAGACTGTTCGACAACCCAAGCGATCTCACCGAGGGTTGGAGCTTCTTGGACGATGAGAGAAACGATGAAGTCTTGGGCAGAGTCAGGAGGCCGGACGGGAAAGACGTGGAGAGCAGGAAGTGGTTGTGGAGCCGGGCCATGAGAGAGGACCGAATAACCAAGTACTTTCTACAAAATATCGACATGAGTGAAGTGAGGGACAGGAGTGAGCTAAAGTGGAACACGACCAAGGTGGAGCAGTACTTCCGGGAGGTGACTCTGTTCAAGGAGGAGCTGATAGTGTTGTGTCACATGGCAGGGGGAGCTCCAGCCAGAGGGACGGAAGTTGTCAGCATCAGGACCGAGAACGGAGAGAGTGCGCGAGCGCAGAGGGGTGTTTTTGTTGACAATGGCATGGTCGAGCTGGTGACGGGCTACCACAAAGGCTACAGCAAGAGCGGCGAAGCGAAGATAATCCACAGGTATCTGCCGCAAGAGGTGGGAAAGCTGTTGGTGTACCATTTGTGGCTAGTGGAACCGTTCGTGCACATGCTCAGGTGGGAAGTCAGGGGCGAGTTCGACTTCAGCAAATATCTGTGGGAGCCGGAGCCGGAAAAGAAATGGGAAGGCGAGGTCGACGGAGTCAGGGAGGAGGAGGAGAGTGGGAGCGAAGAAGGAGGAAGGGAAAGCGACGGGGAAGAGGGCAGTTCAGGAAGCGAGAGCGAATCGAGCACAAGCCCGAGCAGTGAAAGCGAGGCGGATGGAGGTGATGACGAAGGAACGGCAGGAGATCGGATGGTCAGTGGGAGGGAGGCGCGAAGCAGGCCGAGGAATGGAGGAAAAGCGAAAGAGGGCAAGCTGCAGGCACTCAGCATAGACGGCTTCTGGAACACAGAGAGGCTGAAGAGGGTGATGAAGAGGGAGCTATCAAAATGCCAGGCCGGATTCTTTGTAACGCCGTCGACATGGAGGCAGCTATACCCAGCCATCCAAAGGGTACACTGCCCAGAGGAAGAAGTGACAAAACAGCTCGATCGGTTGTACGAAGGAGTAACAACAGAAGATAGGCAGATGCAATCCGGACACAGTAAAAGGATGGAAGAGTTGATCTACGGGATCTTGACGACAGAGAACCCGTTCAGCACGCAGTCCGAGCAGGCATCGTTCAGAAAGGTGAGCGTGTCATGGCACCACTTCATCAGGTGGCCGTCCACTGCGACAGGTAATGGAAAGCCGACGATCGATCTGGAGAAATACAGGAAGATGGTAGAAGAAGAGAGGTGGGCGAAGTTGAGGAGGGCAGACTTGAACGTGAGTCTGAGGGAAATGCTGGGGCCGAACGCTTCATTTAGAGGCTCACAACTGGAAGGGCTAAAGGCAATCGTATCGGGCGAGCCGAAGGTAGTAATGGTCATGAGGACCGGAGGAGGCAAGAGTCTGATGTTCATGCTACCGGCATTCTGCTCAGTCGGAGGGGTGACGGTGGTAGTGGTGCCGTTGATATCGCTAAGGAGCGATCTAGAGAGGAGATGCAAGGAGATCGGACTCAACGCCGGGAGATGGCCCGACCAGAGCGCCAGGCACGCGAGGATCGTGCTAGTAACACCCGAGAGCGCAGTAACGAAGGCGTTCAACAGGTTCATCAACGACAAGCTAGCTACCGGAGAGCTAGACAGGATAGTAGTCGACGAGAGCCACATCGTTCTGGACTCGACAGAGACATGGAGGCCGAAAGTGCTCGAGCTAGCGGAGTTCGCCAGGAAGGGATGCCAGATGGTGTATCTCACGGCAACGTTGCCACCGAAGGAAGAGTCGAGCTGGCTCGAAGCGATGGGCTTGGAGAAGAGGACGGTACGGATGATAAGAGACTCGACGACGAGGAGGAACATCGCTTACCAGGTGGTCGAGTACGACCGGCGAGAAGAAGAGGAGAGGGTAGCGGAGTTGGTAAGAAAGAAACTGGAAGAACACGAGGAGGGACAGATCATAGTGTACTGCCGGAGGGTAGAGCAGTGCAAGAAGATTGGAGAAGTGCTGAGGTGTCCAGTGTACTACAGGAGGGTCGGAGACGAAGAAATGAAAAGGAAGATTCTGGAACAGCTGGTCAAGGGGACGCACAGAGTGTTCGCGGCGACGACAGCGATGGGAATGGGGGTGGATGCACCACACATCAGGGTGGTGGTACACGTGGGAGTGAAGGAATTGGTGAGGGATTACGCACAGGAAAGTGGAAGGGCAGGAAGAGATGGAGAGGCAAGCGAGGCGATCTTAATGAGAGGCTACAACACAGTAGGGGGTCGGAAAATCTTGGAGAAGGGATTCGTGATGGAAAGGGGGATGCACGAATATCTGGAAGGGGAGAAGTGTAGGAGGGTTGTGTTAGACAGGGAGATGGATGGGAGGGCGGACAGGATCGGATGCGAGAACGGAGAGAAAGTGTGTGATGTATGTAGAGGGTTAACAAGAACGGGAAGGAGGGCGAGGGTTGTAGTGAGGACAGGGGGGTTCGTTCCATCACAGCAGCATAGAAGGAGGGAGCAAGAGGAAGCAGACGGGTCAGGGTCAGAGCCGATGGAACAAGGTAGCGAGGATGGAACACCGAGAGGCTCAGAGTTAGGTACGGACAACGTTGACGACGAGGGAGAATCAGGGTCAGGGTTGGCCGAAGCTGGGGATGAGTGTGAAGAGGCAGCAAAGGAAGGAAGAGGGCTAAAGAGGGCAAGAAGTATAGGAGAGAGAGAGGAGAGGGAGCGAAGCATAAACGAGGCGAGGACAGGAATGAGTAGAGAGGGAGAAAGAGTGCAAGCGCAGAAGAGGTCGAGGTTAGCGGAGAGGGCTAGCAGAGAGATAGACAGAGACGAGATGGTGAAGAGGCTAGAGGATTGGACGAAGGTAGGGTGTTCGGTGTGCTGGGCGCAAGGGCAGATACAACGGGCGAAAAGGGCTCGAGGGTGGGAAGAGTGCAGAGGGCACGGGAAGGAGGCAGGGGAGAGGATGGCGGAAGTGAAGAAGAGGATGAAGCGGCTACAGATGGCTCGATTCAGCGGGTGCAATTTCTGCTGGGTGCCGCAGAGCATATGTCAAAGATGGGAAGAGAAGACGGCGGCGTGCGGGAGTAAAACGGCAGGATATCAGCGAAGCGGAGTTGCGGGGGCAGGATGCCAATACAAGGGAGTGATGGAGGACATAGGAGGGGCGGTAATCAGCCAAAGGATGTGGGGGAGGGAAGAGAGGGAGGGAAAGGAGTGGGAGTGGGGGTGGGTAGAGGGGGAGATGGAGAGGAGTTTGGGATTTTGGGAGGGGGGAGGGTTGGAAGAGGACGAATGGGGCCGACTATGGAGGTGGGTGATCCGGAAGCGGGCGACGAACATGATGGAAACGAACGAGTTGGTGAGAATGGTGTATCATATAAGCTGAGATAGAAGAGGGCAGGAGGGAGGAAGGAGGCTGAGGGTTAGGGTTAGCTAGTACAGGGCGAAATGTTAGTGAAATGTAAAAGAGAGAGCAAGCCGTTCAGGGCGCCGACGCCAGGGCCGCCGGAGGCAAGAGGGTTCCAATTGTCGGGAGGAAAAAGAGAGAGAAAAGGAAAGGGGAAGCCGTTCAGGGCGCCGACGCCAGGGCCGCCGGAGGCATAGGGTTAGGGTTAGGGTTAGGGTTAGGGTTAGGGTTAGGGTTAGGGTTAGGGTTAGGGTTAGGGTTAGGGTTAGGGTTAGGGTTAGGGTTAGGGTTAGGGTTAGGGTTAGGGTTAGGTGCTGTTCAGGGAACAAACCAAGTTACGTTTAACCTTAGCAAT